>OY987185.1:15645990-16328490 GCA_963920625.1 Dinocampus coccinellae
CACCGTTGGGTGAATGGTGAAAACCAATTACACAAGTTTTGCCGACGAGACACACACAAGACCTCGCATACCTTCTCTTCCTCATATATATATATATTTAATATTTTTTCCTTTCTCTCCATCTTGGCGTCATCGTGTCCTATGTATTATAAATACATCTATATACACGACTATATATTGCAGCATCTAACTATTTATGCGTGTATAATTTTTATTATTCAAAATTACGTGGAGAATTTTTTTGTTTCTCCATCACTCCCACTTCATCGATGTCTCTCTCTCTCTCTCTCTCTTCCTCCTCTTTCTTCACTATACAATTTTTCTTTTTTTTTTTTTTCATTTTCTTCAAAGGTGATTAATTTATTCTCCATTTATTATTTCCACCTCTACTCTCTCACCCACTATTTTTTTCATTTCACTTACGACATACCAACCAACCACAAAGTGATAGCAAATGATTTATATGACAAAATTATTATCATTATTAAAATATTATTTATTTAACTTTTTTTTTATTTCTTTTTTTTTCTTATCTTCAGGTAAATTTGAAAAAAAAAAAAATTCCAAATATTTTGTAATAAAAAAAATTTGGAAAAAATTTTATTTTTACTCAATTATTTATTTTTGTTTTTTTAATTTCTTTTTTTTTTTTTTTTAATTTTTTTCTTTCTATTTTTCTTTTTAAATCTCACGAGTGATGAGTTTACGATGTGTCTTACTGTGGGTAAGAGGAACAATATAACAATACGTCATTTGACAGTGAAAAGAAAAGATATAAAATTAAGCGAGACAGAGAATATATATATACACTCATATACTTTAAGTGCGTTACCGCAACAATCAAGCAAAAATATTTGTGGTATATTAAACAACAACATTTCTCAAGAGTAAAAGCACAAAGTGAGAGAGTCGAGATGGGGAAAAACAAAAAAAAAAAACAAAAAACAAAAAAACAAAAAAGTAAATAAATAAATAAATCATAAATAAAAAAAAAATATGAATTAAATAAATAATAATAATAATAAATAACAGTTGGGTAATACATCATGAAGAATTTTAAGTGGTGTATTTTCAATGTAACCACACGAGAGACTCGTCTCCCCTTATCCCATTTCAACATAAAAATCTAAACGAATTAATAGAAAAAAGTTGATTTACACTCGTTATCCCAAATTTGGCTACTATTCACAATCACATTAAATAAAAAAAAAAAAAAAAAAACAAAATAAATAAAAACAAACAAAAATTTTACCAACAAATAAACCAAGACAGATAAAAATAAATAAATAAACTAAACAGACAATAATTAATTGACTTGAAATTCAAGTGTTCTCAATAAGGTATATAAAGATCTTTTACATTTCACACAACTAATGCCATACACATTTATTCATATAAATACATATCAATATATAACGACAAAGTAATTTCCAATGTATTTCACTAGTTTCATCATTATCATTATGTAAACACGAACTTGGTCTAATTAAAACAAATCGCGACACACATTCATCTCTCGCTCTCTCTCTCATCCACATTAATCCACACACATGTACACAATTTTTTTCTTTTTTTATTTACCGTTCAATCCAACAACTCGTGCATATACATAAAGACACGCTTGACTGCTCCACACATTAATAAAACCCTACACAATTTTATTTCATTTTATTTTTATTTTTTTTGTTGTTTTTTTTTTTTTTTCCTTTTTCTCATCCTCCATTTTCTTTAACTCGTATTTATATCAACTCACACAAATAAATAAATACATACAACTCATATTGTACAATATTAAATTAATGAATTAACATAAGATAAAATAACCTCACGCATTAATTATATATTAGTATATATAAATAAATATTATGTATTTATTATTATTATTATTTTTTTTTTTTTCTCTTGTATATTAAAGTCAGTAGAGTGAAAGAACCAATACCGGTAGTTTTCTCACTCAGTTTAACATACTCTGTATACATCAAATGCAATTATATCCAAGCGCACACTCTAATTCTTCTCAACTTTCTATATATATATATATATATAATTGCGATATTTCAATATATGTCTCTCTTGATCATTTAGATGAATATAATAATAATCCTTCGCACGCTCGCAATTATCGATAGCAATCGCGTCCTGTGCAGTCTACACACAACCTCTTAACTAACTCTATACATCGGATATAAATATAAATATATATATATTACTCTATACGTGATGATTGTATCGCTTCTTGTTGTGGATACTTAACTTCTCGAGTGGTTATGTGGCATGTGCAAAGTCAAATTACTCGTGAAATAGCATTATAGAAAAGAGAATAGTGAGAATGTGGCAAAGACTTGAGTAAAAAAAAAAAAAAAAAAAAAAAAGAAGAAGAAAAAAAAAATCTGGTATTTTATTCAAAATTATTTTCTTTATCTAAAAACTTTAGTTGATCTAGTGATATCACCACACAGTGTATATACATGTATAAAATAATTTAAAAAAAAAAAAAAAAGAAGTTGATAATACTTTGAGTCACTTTATTCCGGTTTTCTCGTGATTAAGTCTCATTTCTGAATTGTCATCTTCATTTATTTATTTATCTTCTTATTTTTACTCGACAACAACTAAAAATCCTGTTTGGATATTTATTCGTTTATCATTACAATTTTTTTTTTTTTTTTGTTTTAAATTTAAAATACAACTAAACAATTTTACATTGATAATTTCATTAAAAAAAAATTGTATCACATTATATCTCCTCACTGATAACTTGTATAATACGAATACGAATACGAATATAATATATATAAATATATATATATATATTTTTTTTTTTTTCTTACAATTATTACGTCAACACATACATGAATAATCGTATTATTTGTCTGTATGTTTATAAAAAAAATAATTATACGTTAAAAACGAATAGGCATATGGTAACGTTATCGACAGGGTTTAATACACTGTACACGGTAAGAAAAGCTGTATCGACAATCGATGGCACAACGAACGTTGTCGATGGGGTTTCCTGCACGAGTGAATTCAGGTTCTTTTATATGTATTTATATTTATATTTATATTTATATTTATATATATATATATACATACACATGTACATGTGTATGTGAACACGATGATATTCATCTGCCCACGCATTTTCTCCAGTAAATATAATCCAGCAAATATCTATTATACCATTACACATATAGTCGAGTATTAATATAACGGGCTTTTCAACCCAACAGCAAACTATGAGAAAAAAAAAAAAAAAAAAAAAATTTTTTTCTTTTATTATTCTTTCTAGATTCTCTTTTTTTTTTTTCTTATTATTATTTATTATTATCACGACTATTTTTTTCTTTTTTTTTTTTTTTTTTTGTTCATTGGAAAAAATATATAATTTATACATAAAAGATGTTTTTCAAGTGGGTCAATAGCCAAGTCATGTATGAAAATTTATTTCATTCCTCGTGTAATATCCGTGTATTCATCATTTAGATAAATTCAAATACAATAAACTACACTGTGTAACTATAAATAGTTGAATAAAATATAATTATAGTTCATTAAATAATAATAATAATAATAATAATATAGAGTTGGGTATTTTTGCAGGAATTTTTCTCGTCACAATGCGGCCAATTTGTGAGAAGTAAACCAAAGAAAAAAAAATATATATGAAATAAAATAAAATAATAAAAGAATAATTTTTGCTCATGGCAATAACCATTGGGTGAAAACAAAAAAAAAAAAGGAAAAAAAGAGGAAAAAAAAAAAATTTATTGGCCCCTTAGGACATGTGTATATACATATACTACGAAAAATTTTGCCAATTGCTGTTGATGCCTCAGTTATGTTGAAATGTAATGCGCCGAATATTTGGCAAATCACCACCGTCAAACATTCGTATATAATATTAACGAATCTTAAAATAAGAGACACGCGATTTCGTCGAGACGATTTCGACCCTTGCATTACATTTTGGTGGCAGATAGACATTGTACGAGGATAGAATATAGACGCTGTGGATATTATAAGTATAAGTTGGTCAATTGACTTTGGATGAGGTGGATAGAAGGGAAGAAAATGAAGGCTAGTCTGGTGATGGTTTTATTTTGGTTGAAATGACACGGCCGAAAATTACATAGGACTTTACTAAAGGAAGAGAAACCGTTGGGTTTATTTCTTTCCTTTCCTTTCCTTTCCTTCCCTTTCCTTCCCTTTTTTTTTTTTTTCTTTTTTTTCTCGAGAGGGGGAAAAATAGTTAGACCATGAACAAAAGAATATTTGGCCTGGTGATGCTGGTGATGCTGTACCTATATTACATCTTTCAATCCTTTCTCTCAACCATTAATGATCCCCATCACCAAAAATTCTTTTCCTTCATTTTACATAAAAAAAACAAAAACACTGAAAAAAAAAAAAAAAATTTTTTTTTCTTTCTTCAAATTTTTTTATTTTTTATTTTTTTCTCTTTTCCTCCACTGTTAACTTAACGTGAAAGTTTTTGAAATCATGAGGAAATATAAATTTCACGTGTACACCAATATGTAGTTTCCATTCGATCAAAAAGTCGAATCGATTTACGTTCACGTGCCAAGTCAGCATTACATTGCGCTCTGTCGTGTCAGAGGAACATCATTTGGTATAAAAAGAAAAAGAAAAAGAAAAAGAAAAGAAAAGAAAAGAAAATAATAATAATAATAATAATAATAATAATAATAATAATAATAATAATAATAATAATGAGAAGAAGAGAAGAGAATAAAATAAAATAAAATGAAGAAGAAAATTACGAGAGAGAATGTATGAGCATGAGAGAAAAGAAGAGATGAAAATATTCATCTCTACATTGCATATATAAACGAATCATTCGCAATTATGCAGCAGTGTTTTTTTTTTTTTTAAATAAAAAGTAATAATAATAATAAATTCGTAGAAAAATCATTGATTCACATCACATTATCATGAATATAAAATACATTTTTATTGAAGTAATGAAAAAAAAAAAAAAAAAAATTTTTTTTTGTCATCACAAATGAGACTCAATGACGAGACGATAATTTTTATAATTGAAAAATATATGTATAAATGCATAAATAATAAGGAAAGAACATTAAATACTTTTTATATAAATTCTACATTTGTAAAATGAATTTTTGCCTATTTTAATTTTTTTGAAATACAAAAAAATTTCACAAAGAAATATTATATAATTTGTGAAGTATTTATTGCAGAAAACATTGACGTGTTTATTTCTCGTCGTTTTCACCAATAAAACAGAGGGGGAAAAAAAAAATTTGAAGAAGAAGACGAAAACGACGACAAGAAAGAGGAGAAGAAGGAGGATATTGGTGAAAAAAACAAAAAAAAAAAAATAAATAAATAAATAAATAAATACATAAATAAATAACAATAAAAAACACGAAAAAGAAATAATGCCAAAGGGATGAACTTTGAGAGTACGTTGAGTGTTCAGTAGAAAAAGCCAAAGGAAAAAGAAAAAAAAATATAATGATAATAAATAAATAAATAATAAAAATACACAATGAGAAAAAAACAATAATATATAGATAAAGGGCAGAATGAAGACAAACTAGGTAAATGATCCCCAGTTCCATCATCCACCTCGGTGTTATTGTCGGTAAAATGAAAACAAAGGGCAACTCGATATAAAAAAAAAAAAAAAAAACAAAAACAAAAAAATAGCAACCAAAAGGAAATTAATGAAACGCGAACAGACACACAAATGAAGGAATTTTTTATTTATTATTATTTATTTTATTTATTTTTTTTTTTTTTTCTTACAGCTTGAGGAATAATTTTTGTAGATTTTAAAAATGTATACTTTCAAGATAAAAGAGGCGGGTGGGGGATCTAAAATACAACAGATAAATCGAAGTTGGGGCCCAAGTTGAAGTGTAATCACTACAATTACCTTACCATCATCGCGCGGGGTCCGACCGCTTCCGAGAATGCCATGGACGACAAAGAAATAAAGGAAACGAATGATGAAAAAAAAAAATATATATATATATATACACACATATATACATATATATATATACAATAATAACAAATAAAATAATGAGGCAAGAGGGGAATGAAGATGGGAATTGGTTTGGCGGTTGAAGTTGGTGAATACAAAAAAAAAAAAAAAAAATTTTGTAGCGACTCGGTTTCTCTGAACTCAGAGAGTGAAAGAACATAAAAATAAAAAAATAAATGAAAAAAAAAAAAAAAAAAGTAACAATAAATAATAATAATCCGTTTCCCGGGGGCTCGGGTGAATAAGAGAAAGAGAGAAAAATTGAGAAGTGACCGATATAGAAAAAGATATGAAGATGGAATTGAGAGTGAAGAGTAAGTTGGCATGAAAAAACAGAAGAAACAGAAAAAAAAAAAAACAAAAAACAAAAAATAAATAAAAAAGACAGAACAGAAAGAAAAGTAAAAATAAAAAATTAAAGGGAGTGAAGAAAAAAAAAAAAATAATAATAAATAAATACAATAAATAAATTAAAAAAAAAAAAAAAAAAAAAGCAGAGGGTGAAAGAGGCGGTGGAAAGTGGAAGAAGAAAAGTTTTACAAGTCGATTATTTTGGATTCGTCATCGCGTGATTCGATCCTTCATACACGATAACATTTCCCCGTCGATTTCGAGGCGTTTCAATTGCATAAAAATAATCATCGGTAGAATATAGTCAGGGAGGAGAAATAACGGATGAAGATAGGGGAGAGATCCCGTTCTCGCACAAGTTGCACTGACCAGTCGACACTCGTTTCGCATACGCTCGTTCGCACATGAAATTTTTCTCTTGCTCTTTCCTCTCACTTGCTCCTCATAACTCTATATACACATATACACATACACACATACACATACACACACACACACACACACGTGTATACTTTCTCGATACGACGACTCTTCTCTCCTCGTCGTGTGTAAGTAGGTACACATTTTATGATGATCTTGGTGGAGGCATCGCTCGCATAAACCTCAGACCACTGAGATAAGCCTTCGTCGCCCATTGCCCATTTCATCTCATATACATATATACATATATACATATATACATATATATATCTACATTTATAATATTAAAGCAGGTTTTCACTCACATCATTTTTCCCCTATTTCAAGAATTATTATTTTCAATTAAAATAATCATATTCAAATTATCCCTAAACACTCGATCAAACTCATATCAAAATTCATTTTTTTATTTTTCTCATCGTCCTCCTCATCTTTATTTCTCCATATCAATGCAATTCTGCAGTTAATAAAAAAAAAAAAAAAAAAAACCAAACAATATATATAAATTTGTTGAATGAAAATTATTCTCATCCACCTTACTCGCGAAAAAAAAAAAAAAAGAAAAAGGTTGATATGTATTTAAATATACGTAGTATATAGTGTAGAGTAAAGAGAGAATAAGAGAGTGGGAGTGGGAGTAAAAGAGAAAGATGAGGAGAAAAATAAGATGAAATGAATGCGAGGGAAATTGTGAGAGAGGCGGAACGGCAGAGAACAAACTCGTAAAACCGATTAACGATCCATAATTTTACGGCGTTCTATAATAGCCGTGCTCCGCAGCTTGGGGTCTAGCTTTACACCTAGATCCCCGCGGGTGAACACATATATATATATATATATATATATATATATATATATATATATATATATATGAAAAGAGAATTAAAGGAATGAACGAGTGTGTGGTAGGAGAAGAGACACACATCCATCGTCAAAAGAAAAAAAAATAAAAAAAAAAACGAAATAAAAGAAAAGATAAGAGGGTGAACATATAAGCGAACACTCGAATTTCTGTGGTATGAGGAAGTATTTTATACTCTTACATAACCCACCCACTATATATAAATATATATGTTTACGAGTTCTTTGAATTTTATTTAATATATATATATATTATTATTATTATTATCCTTTTTTTTTCAAAGATAAAAACAAAACAAAAAATATTTTCCACCGATGACAATAAAGGAAAAATAAATTTCTAATATTGTAAATCAAATGTAATAAAATAATTTGATAAATAATAATAATAATAATAATAATAATAAAGAGAAAAAAATAATGAAGAATAAAATTGTGAGGAGCGTATAAGGTACTTGAGAGATTGAACCGTAAAATGAGAAACAATTAAGCTTTTATAGAGTTACAATCCACAAGACTGAAGAGAAACTGAATGTGGTATCGGCATTGCCGCCGTCACTCCATCTTTCTTGCGTATAGTAAAATATACGTGAGGCCTTCTCTATGCAACTCGTTACAACCCTTCAAGGTCGACAATCTACACTGTATATATCCTAACCACAAGGAAAATATCAAAGTGAGACGGGAATATATTGAGAATTGAAGAGGAAGAAGTGGACGTGGAGAAATATGAGAATAAGTTAAATAAAGAAGAAAAACAAGATGAAAAAAGAGAGAGAGAGAGAGATAAGAATAATAATAATAGTAATAATATATAAATAAATAAATAAAAGTGGAAAGACACGCATGTGATGGCGCTCACATACACAACTGTGTGTATTGCATTCTCAAGAGACGATTTTCAACACAACAGGAGGCCGTTACCTATGAGTCAAACAACACATAATAAGACGAAAGGTGGAAAAAAAAAAAAAAAATGTACTTGGCCAAAGTCTTGCGTATTTACTATTTCAAAAAAATTTTCCAACTATTTTATATTTTTTTATTATTATTTATTAATTTTTTTTTTTTTTTCTTATTCGTTTGTTTACACACTTTTTTACCATAATTCTTGTGCTATATATATATATATATATATTTTTTTTTTCTGATACTGTGGATAAAATTGTATAGAATTCCCTAACCTGACTTAACCAAAAGGAATATCATGGAAGAATGAAAAAGACAGTGGAGAGAAAAGAGAAGAAGAAAGTAAAGGAGAAGGAAGAAAAGGTGGAATATGACACGTTTGGATGTGCAGTATTTAACCATTTAACAATTCTCACTGCTTCTCAACCTACTTTACTCTTTCTCATACTTACAAACACACTCACATACATACATACACTTGAACATTTCTCTGTCATGAATTTTTATTCGGCATTGACTGTTATATTTACGCACATTCACGATTTTATAGAGTTGCTCCATTTGCTGCAGTGGTTCGCGCTCATTTTCTCCTCTATTCTATCCCCTACTATTATTATTATTATCATTATTATTATTATTATTGTATTTTTTTTTATTATCATTCGTTTATTCATTCACATCGTATCTACCCAATTCGTTCACTCTCAATTTTATTTAATATAAATATTTCCAAATGCCATTTATTGCATTCCAATTTTTCTGAACCAAAAATCACATTCATTCTCTTCCCTCATTTCCATAATTCTCCTCTCAAATAAAATATTGGAATGACAAAAAAAAATAATAATAATAATAAATAAATAAATAAATAAATAAATAAATAAATATTTTATTTTTAATTCATTTTGATCATTCAATTAATTTTTTTTTTTTTTTTATATATTTCAAGAATCGCCTGAAAATTCATTCACGTGAATTTTATTGATCATCTTGATATAAATAATATTTGAGAGAAAAAAGAAAAAAAAAAGAAAAAAAAAAACGTGTTTATATATAGATAAATGAATGTAGAAGACAAATTGAGAACCACTGAAACACACCACGATCGTATATATCTTACGTCTTCTTTTTATCATTATTTTCATTTTATTTAATTTTATTTTATTTATTTATTTGTTTTTTTTTTTTTTTTGTTTACCAGGTCCACCGCACAGCGCTCTATAAGGTACCCCGTGTGTACTCACTGATCGCGCCCTCTCTCTCTCTCTCGCTACCTCGGTATTTGCCGCATGGCAGAGTCTCTTGCCGCCGTCTAGAATCTCATGGAGATCTAGATTCCGGTCATCACTAGCGTCGCGCGCGCGCGCATGTATTCACTCTGGCACACACCAGTAAGAAAATCAACTGCGTACACTGAGCTCAACATCAACAACGACAACAACACAGTGACGATGGTAGTGGTAGTGGTAGTAGTGTCTCACCGCCATCAACACACAACACCAACGAGGATGACCACAATCCACAAGGAATAAGAGAGAATGAGAAAATCATCTTGTGGAGATTCAACTTCTTTACCTGTATAGAATTGTCTGACTTGTCGACGACAATCTACTCATGCAACTCTCATCGAATATATCGAAGCGAATGAAGTGCGAAAAACAGTCATGAGTGGTAATCTTATCTCTATCATTATTTTTATTTATTCTCCAATGTTAAAAAGAATTATTTTTTTATTATTATTATCATCTTTCACATGTATATATATATATATATATATATATATATATATATATATATATATATTTTTTTTTTTTTTTTCTTTAAATTTAAATATTTCGTGTTGAATTAATTTTTACATTTTTTTTTTTATTTCAAACAAAAAATTAAGAGAAAAATATATTATATAAATTAAATTAAATTTTTTAACAATCATCAATTGATAACAAACTAAAATGTATTTTACCATTTTATTTTATTTGCAACTTGAATTTTATATATACACACATTTTTATTTTATTTATATTTTTTATTTATTTATTCTCTTCATTATAATACTGTAGTCATCATTTATTCCAGTTACAGGATATCATCGTGGTAATGAAGTAGATGGTTTCGTGAATATACGTGGGTGTAAAAAAAAAATTAAAAAAAAAACAAAATATATTATATATTCAACGACGCATCTTCCATTTCGATTTCGATAGTGCAATAGATAAATAAATATAAACAATCGACAGATAATATAATCCAATAACATCATATGTATGACACATTGGATTATTTCCTCCCTCCTCCTTTTTCACCCTCTCCTCATTATTATTATTATCATTAATATCGTTATTTTCATCCCCCTCGACTCTTCTATATCGTATCAAATAATTTTTTTTTTATATTTTATCCTCTCATTCAATATGTTACTATATATTCACAATTTACCCTAACGACTCTAACCAAAGTCGAATACCCTTTTTCCCCCAACCTATATACTCACATCCATGGCATTCCCAATTCGGTGGTAAAGATTGTTAAGAACGCGCTACACGGTTCACGGCTTAAAATTCCAGACACGGCCTTCGGACTCTCTTCTTTCATTCTTCCTTCCTCTCACTCTCGCGTATTGCATTGTGACCTCTTCCAAGGTTTATATACATCTTTTCCCCACCTCACACACACATACACATATACATAAACATAAACACTCATATATATATGTATAAAAAAATTATTCAGGGAGAAAAAAAAATATATATATATATATATATAAATTCAACAAATCTTTGAAAAAAAAAAAAAAAAAAGTTAAAAAAAAATATATATATTTAAAATAGGAAATTTCGTTGTATTACGAGGTTTTAAAATTTTTTTTCTCAGTGTTCAAAAGCGCAATATCCTCATATGACCACATCACATGTGGACGTAAAATGATGATGAGGGGACACGAGGGGTTGTGGAAGAGGGAGAAAGGGGTGGAGAATGGAGAGAAGATGATTCTTCGTGTGTGCAGACACTCACCTCGTAGTCGGTTAATTACCGGGACCCACGTCCCCACTTTCAAAAAATAAAAAAAATAAAAAAATGAGAAGAAGGAGGAAAACAAAAAAAAAAAGGGGCATATACGAGCAGAGAAGCGAAAGAACAGCAAAGGAGATAAAGTTGAAGTATAAAAGCGGTGAGTATACCCAAAGATTGTACGTACTACTACTACTACTACTACTATGAATACTGCACTGTAAACTACAACCACAACTTGAATTTCTTCTTTTGGCTTTTGTACTTATACAAAATACGTATATGTGAATCAGGGAGGTTCCATTCTCAGTCAATCCTTACACTGCCGCCGATGTTTATGATTTTCAGACACGAGTTTCATGATCGCACGTAGTGAGAAAACGTTTTGGTAAAATGTGCGCTTCACATGAGAGAAGATGAAATATAAATATAGTCATACACAGACGTGTACACACACACACACACACATTAGATATATCCAAACGCAATTGAGTGAAGTGGAATCGAAGAGGAATAAGGGAATGAGAGAATACAAGTTGTGTGTGTGTGTGTGTGTGTGTGTGTGTGTATTCCAGGCCGTTCGACATGAGAAAAAAAAAAAAAAAAAAAAAAAAAAATTGCAATTAAAAACAGTGCACGTAAATAAAACAAAATATTTGAAATAAAGAACTTCTAGTTTTAGACATTTAATTACAAAGGTGGTGTGTGGTAGTAGTGTACGATGAGTTTCAAGCAAAAGAAATAAATAATAATAATAATAATAATAAAAAGATGAAAATAAAAACAAAACAAAAAAATCCATTCTCATCGTAAAAGTAATTTTTTTAAATAACTGCACGCGAGATTTAATTAAATTTTGGGCAGACAAAAAAAATTTTTTTCATCCTTCCGAGTTATATATTCAAGTTGAAAAATGAACAAATTAATATAAATAAAAAAAAAAAAAAAAATAGAAGTTAAAAATAAAATAAAATAAATAAAGTTCGATGTACTCGTTATTTATGAGTATTTATTTATTTATTTATTTTTTTTTTTTATCTGTATTTATGTATATGACGTGCGTGATGTAGGAATATTGTCTTTGGATAAGATACAGTGGAACATAGAAAATAGTGTGTGTGTGTTGAGACAAACTGTACGAGATACCTTGTTCTATTGGCTCGTGCTTGCTGTACATGTGATAGAAGGTCCTTAGAGCGATAACATTGCGTACACAGACGAGTGTGTGTGCGTGTGTGTGTGTGTACCGTTAACGATAACGCATCAGTACCGCGTGTTTGCCTTCTCTCTTGTATGTCTCTATCATTTTATGTTATTGTTATTATTATTATTAATTTTTTTGTTTTTTTTTATTTTTTTCATTTAACGTATACAAGCCAACAATATTGTGAACACAATACCAAACACAATATTCACAAATATAATTTATATAAAATATAATAAATCACACAAACATAAATAGATCACGATAAATAAAATAAAATTGAGTTTGAATTTAACTAAAGTAAAGTAAAGTAAGATAAAAATATATATAGTCAATATTAATTTAATAAGAAATAAATAAGAGAAAAAAATATTTAAAAAAATATATAAAATAAAAAAAATTTGAATATTTTTTTATTTTTATTTTTCTATAAATTTCGTCGTCGTCAACAATAATATTGAGTTTGTGCTCTTCTCATTCTCGTTTCTCTTTCTATATCTACACCTGCTTCGTGATGTGGCCATGTATACCTGAATATATATATAAAGTGAAAGAGGAGAAGGTGGGCCCGAATGGGCTCCAGGCCCCATTGTGAGCAACAAAGCTACACTTTTCTACCGCATCAAAAGTCCAATGGATAATTAATTTTTGATAAATCGCTTGCCAGTGACTTGAACGCTCACCTCCCTCCGCGCGCATAACCTCATTTGTTTTTCCACATGATATATATATATATATTCATTCTAATTCTGCACTAATATATAACCGCACAGACTTCCCATCCACTTTTTCAACGGCTCCAACAAACAAACAAAAAAATATTATAATTATAATAATATCAATGATAATAGATAAATGAAGAAAAAAAAATATATACATATATATATATATATGTGAATATTCAAAAATAATTCTCACAAAACCTCATCGAAGCAAATAATTAATCAACTCGAAAAAACAAAAATATATATAAATATATATAGAATTCAAAATTAAAACGTTAAAAAAAATTTTTTTTTTCCTCTCTGACTAATTACAAAATATTTAAATATTTGAAATTGAGAAAAATAATATCTATTCTTAAATAAATAATTATATTTAATTGCTGATTTTATTTATCATCAATTAATAACTTTTACATTATTCAAATCAATCATTAAATCGAAAAAAAATAATAATAATAATAATAATAAAATAATAAAATAAAAAAATAAAAAAATCTGCATTTATTCATGTATATCAAATTTTTTTTTCATTACATTTTTTTTCTTCCTCCTCCTCTTCTTCTTCTTCTTCTTCTACTTGTTCTCCTTCTTGTTTATCTTTTTAACATCAAGGTCAAAGACAAGAGAATAAAATAATAATTCTGTATCACCCTTTATTCCTTTTGATTTTTTTTTCTTTTTTTTTTAATCTTTTTATCCAGGACACAAGCACACGCACAGAAAAATTTATAAATATATATATATATATATATTGTTGAAAGAAATGACGGGAGCCGAAGTAAAGAAAAGAAAATCGCTCGGAGCGTTCGCGTGGCTACCGAGTGACTATAGAGAAGAATCACGCGCGTTCTTTTTCACACACGCAAACACAAACTAAAACTCGTAACATATTTTACATCCCTCCCCACCCCGTATATTGTATATATTTACAAAATTATATTGTATATAATATTCGTACGCATACCAATAGGGTATATTATTACCTTACTGAAGAAGAAAAAAAAAAAAAAGAAAAAAAGAAAAAAAAAAACACGTATAGAAGTGAGAGTGCGGGAGGGTGAAAACGAATATATACCTAATACACATTGAGACGTTTGTATTTAACGCGAAAATTACCAGCCTCAAGCGCACATAATGCACATTCCAATACACACGGTATTATTTTCGAATTTTCTAATTTTATATTTTATATTTTTTTATTTTACAATATATAACACTGTGTGTCGACATTATCTCTACCACCTTCACCACCGGCGAATTATTTTAAAAGCCGCGATGAATATGAGGAAAAAAAAGCAAAAAAAAAAGCAAAAAAAAAAATGTAATAATAATAATAATTCGTGTATCGCTACTCAGGTAGTAGGTATTGTCATTCATTGTCATCGCTCAGTATCTCTCTCGTGTCGTAGAAAAATATCACCCGTGAGATAAAATAGAAGAGAAACAATAAAAATAAATAAATAAATAAATAAATAAAAAATTGCATAATAATGTAAAGAGTAAACCACACAAAACACTTGTCATCGAATTGATTCAATGTAAAACATGAGAAAAAAAAACAAAAAAACAAAAAAACAATTGTAATAAATAATTTTATGTGTATGGACATGGAGGAATAAATTTGCTTATAAAACAATTTTCTTGGATTATTCTCTCGTTCAACAGAAAATCACTAAAGTTTATCTTTATATATATGTGTGTGTGTGTGTGTTAGTCTATCTCTCCTCGCACCTCAATCTTAAAATTTTGTATTTTTTTTTTGTTTTTTATATTTTTTTATATTTTTACCTTTTTTTTTTTTTTTTTTTTCTTTTTTTGTTTCGTCCTAGAGGTAATTTACTTTCCATGCTTGTTCGCTTGGATGAACGGATCTCACTCTATCTATTTCACTTGCACTCCCCCTGCTGTCTAAAAGATGAAGAGAGCAAGATGAAGATGATGGGAGATGTGGAAAAAGGAGAAGAAAAGGAAGATGATGAAGAATAACCTTCACAGCCTGGCCGAGTTATAACGTTGGAACAAAGCACATTCACACTCACGTATATATATAGTGTAATACACAATTTCAAGTCTCACAATTCTATATACATAAATAATATTATTATTCTAAGAACATCCAGGGATATCTCGGGATATTTTGCTCATTTATCTGGTGACTTTAGTGGGACTAGTGATTTTGGCACATGACATTACACATAATACATATAATTACATACATATAACATATACATATATATATTTATTAATTCCCATATGTGTGTGTGTGTGTGTGTGTGTGTGTGTGTGTGTATGTGTGTGTGTGTATGTATATAAATCTAATGAAGAAGAAGAAAAAAAAAAAATTTATGCGGAAGTGATGGACCATTTGCTGGTTATTATCATTAGCGCGGTAGAATTTTAGTGAGTGTAATATTCTCTCTGGCGAGAAATGAAAGACGAGAGGGGGAGGAAGAAATTTAGAAGAAAATATATATATATAGAAGAGTATCGGCATCAACGGAGCTCGGTATAATTAATACGGACCCCGTGGAATGCCGGTCGCCTCTCTATACTCGTTCGAGTTCTCTTCTCTTCTCTTTCTTCTTCTTCTTCTTCTGCTGTTGCTGCTTCGTTGCCTTTTTCTACTACTTCTCCTTCTTCTTCACTACTCTCCCCTCTTATATTCTCTTCTGCCGTTTATTTTGCTCAAGTCCAAGCCTCATCTCACGACCCTGACCAGTTTCTCTCTGTCCATCTATCTCTGTCGCACTACATACACTTATACACATGTTTATAAAGTGCCGTGTGATAACTCTACAATTTCTCAATGCAATTTGAAACAAAAAAAAAATAGAAATAGTCAAAAATAAATATGAATATATCTATATAAAAAATTATAATAAAATTATTAGCAAAAAAAAAAAAAAAATATTATTATTATTATTATTTTTTTTTTTTTCAATTAATCGATTTATTGACATGAATTTTGTATATTTATATATACCATCATTTTTAAATACAACAACGTTATATATGGATAAATTAAATACACGTTTCTGGATGAAGAGAAAAATTTTTAAGTGTCCAAGCGACGACAGAGAAAGAGACAAGAACGCAAAGACAGAGATAAGTGCGGCATCGTTAAATTAATATTCATTACTCTATCCTCATTTTAAATCCGTGCCCTCCAGGGACACACGCACACCCAAACACACGCACACATACATTTACACACACATATATATATATATATATATATATATATATATATATATATATATAAACACGTGAATTTTTTATTTTTTATTTTTTTTTTATTATTCTATTTATTTTTTGTTTTTATTTCTAATATGAATTACCATTAATCCAAACTACATTATAATAAACCACGTGTGTGTACGTACGTCCAATTTATGTATATGCAATATTTCTGTATCCACACGAGAAAAAATAATAATAATAATAATAATAAAATTCAGTCTCCATTTATTATTATTATTATTTAAATATTCGTTATTTTCAATTTGTTTTTTTTTTTTTTTAATTATTCTTATTTTCCATCCAACGAGTCAAAACGACAAAAATCGATTCAAGGAATATAACATTTGACCCCGCAACCGTAGGTCCTTTTACCACCTGCTGTCTTTAGTCCCAACCATTTTCTCCTCTTCGCATCTTTGCATATATATATATATATATGAGTGAGAACGCAGTTAAACCGTTTCTACTTATGGGCTTGTGTCATTTAAAAGCCTTCCAAAACCAAAAAGCAAGTTATGTCATCCAAGACACGGACGACAGCGCGTGCGTTCACCGTTTCTTTATATTCACGACAACGGAATCTTTACCAACCGGATAGGATGTATGTATATATATATATATAAATTATACATAGATATAAATATTGAAAATATTTTCAGGGTCAAGTCATTGTTCGTGAGTATACAGTGACATTTACATTTCCATTGTCGCGCACTGACCATCATTCGTGTCATGAACGATAATATTGTACACTGTATTGACTACTTCCTTATATTCTTCGGGTAACCGAGACGATATACATATATATATATGTATGTATGTATATACGTATAACTATTATCACTGCACCTATATCATCCGTTGTCATTTCAAATAATACAAAATACATCATATAGTAGTCATAGTTGTAAATGTATTAAAGTGTCATGAAAGAAGATCTTCATCACACACGACAGCTCTTAAATCCACTTTACACGTGTTCATTTAAATATATGTACATTTATATACATATATATAAAGGACACATAGGATATGTATCTGCATAGATATGCGTGTGAACGCGACACCTCAAGGAAACCCAAAATACTTTTACTTGTTGCACTTTACTTTCCCGCATGAGTTTATATGTGCATTAGAAAGTTGCGCTCAATGGAATAAAATGTATATATATATATATATATATATTATATACTTGCATATTGAGTGTGCAACGTGAGATTCCTTCACCTCCCTTATATACATTTTATTTATAATATATGAACGAGTGAAATGAATATGATAAATATTTGTGTATTTGTGTGTGTTTGTGAGTGAGTGATATGCAATGGAGACTGTTGTCACGGCCTCAATCTGACAGAGGCTTTCTCTCTTGACCAAGTGTTGGATGATCCTTGCATACGATTTTCTCAACACCACCATGTACATGTGTATGTGTATATGTGTATCATTGAAATTGGCATTAAATATATATATATATATATATATTTTTCGTTTTGTCTAGATTTAAAATCGGTTTTTTTTTTTTTTTTTTTTTTTTTTCCTTTGGAATTTTCGTTTGAGTAAAGATAATTAAATTGGACAGGATGTGTAGTGAAACGCACCAATAGATCTGTAGGGTGGATTTTAAGGTGGATTATTTGTGTATTTAAGTTGTGAAGTGAAGAAGAAATAAATTGCTACATGAATTTTCTAGATGCGTTCCGCTTCTTCATTTCTACATTCAATGACGGTATTTTTTTTCTTCGTTCTGTATTTCTATATACTATTTTCTTTTGTATATAAACACACGGTAATATACAGTATATACGGATGACAAACCGCGTGGGACGACCTCAGAGGTTTATTTCTAAAATCACAATGACAGAGACGAACTGTTTGCTTATTTCCGGTGTGGGTGAATAAACCAAAGTGCAACACTTATATACTTGAATTATTTCTATATACACACACACACACACACACACACACACACACACACACACACACAGAAATACATACAAAATATCATCAGAGGAAATATAATTCGTCACAATAGTTTTTATAAATGTACAAATAATTTTACGCTTTCAAAGTATTATTTTCTAATTTAGTTTTTTTTTTTTTTTTTTTTTTTTTCAAATTTAAGATGAAAAATTCTCAACTATAATTTTTTTTTTTTTTTTTTCCCTCCCCTTTCAATTTCATCTCCATTAATTTTTTTCCCATTGAGAAAAAAAAAAAAAAAGTGATCACAGAGTAATCGAAGAAACGACACTATAAATAGACAAATGTGACAAAAAAAAAAAAAGAAAAAAATTAATAAAAAAATTGAATAAAATGAAATCGTCACTAAATAAAAAGAATAGGATTTTTTTTTTTTTAATGATATAAATATTTAAAAATAAATATTTCACTGTCTCTATACATTGCAACTGTAATAAATAAATTTATATTGTGTAATATATATGTGATATAAAAGTCGAGCAACAAAACAAAAACTATTTCTCATTCTGTATTCGTATTGTGTTAGTCTCATGCAATAACTATTATCCATTTCTCAATTTATATATCACGATATTATTGAACACTTGATGTGAAAAACTATACGCATGACAGTTATGGAAATGATCTAACAACAAAATCAAAGAGAGAAAAAAAAAAAAAGAAAAAAAAGTGAAAATATATTCGTACGTGTATGTGGGACAAAATAATACAAAATTAAATCTTTTGTATCATAAATATATATGTATATATTTTTTTTAAATACTTTTTTTTTTTACTACTAATTAATTGTGAAACAATTGTGAGAAGTATTAAAAACACTTGTAACAACATTATTCACGTCATTTCCCTGACGTAACACATGTACAATAACTTCTGTATATATACACACACACACACACACACATACATATATTTCTTAGACAAGGAGAAATGTAGAAACTGATCGCAGTGATAGAGAGACAAACTCGTGCATACATACATACATACATACATATATATATTATTGCACATTGGCGCAATACGAATACTCCCTTTACACGTGGAATGCGGTCTAGAGAAAGAGGAAAGAGGGAAGGGAGAATAGTAGTAATAGTTGTAGTAGTAAAGAGAAGTTTGTCACGTACGTGTACGCGCGTGTGTGTGTGTGTTGTATTTGCTGCGGTTACTGGTGGTGGAATGGAATGGAATGGAATGAACAGGAGAAATGAATATAAAGAAGAGTGAGTACGAGGAATAATATGAGATAGGGATAAAAGAGAGATGAAGTTGAAACTCAACGGCATTGCAGCGACGGCAGCCGTAAACGGCAACAATTGCTTCGGGCGTTGCCACTCTCGAAAGGCGAGTGCCTAATGCCAGATGTCAGACAGTGGTTAGAATCATTACGGTCATCACTTTGTATATCACTACATATATATATATATGAACAAACGCATTCGACCTAGTCGCTCTATTACATCTTTTTTTCTTCTTTTCCTTCCTGTACTATATATCGCATTATACGTGTATGTCCATAATCTCATTAAATTATTATTATTTTTCTTTTATTTCTTCTTCTTTCATTCTATAAAAAATATATATATATTTAAAAGAAAAAAAAGAAAAAAAAAAAATGAAAAATATAAGAGAAAAAAATTTTTTTAAAAATATTATTCTCTATTATTTTGAATATATTTTTCATTTATTATTATTATTTTTTTTTGTTTCTCGACGATTGTAATATTTGACGTGAAGACGGCAAAACTTTTTTTTTTGTTGTTTTTTTTTTTTCGACAACACGGGAATATATATGTTTGTATATGCGAGAGAGTGAGAGAGAGAGAGAGAGAGAAAGATGAGAATGAAGATGGGGCGCGAATGAAGGGGTGGAGCACGAATGAAACAGACAACGGTCGCAACAACAAAGGCCTAAAGAAAAGAGAGAGATAGAATAATGAAGGTAAAAAATATATATGTTAAAGAAAGAAGCGTAACTCTCCTCCCTACCTACTCCCCCTTCGCCCTTTACGAACGAGAGAAACGAATGGACAGAATGAAAAATCTGTAATTATAATAATTACAGCCGCGTGGACAACAATTATAAATCAGCATTGTACTATGCTGACTGGCCAAAGCCATGCGAAATGTTCTCTCAATAAAATATCGTGCCAAACGGCCCATTAAACGATCCGTAAAATATTATAATATATATATATATATATATGTATATATATTTAGTGCGTTGGTGTGCGGTCTAATATGCGATTGAAAAATGTACTCGTTTATTATTCCAATTTTCATTGGCATCCACCATCCAAACACTTAACGTTCAACTTCTCAATGTAGATGACAATTGGAAGAATGAAAAAAAAAAAAAATATAAAATATTCACCGAAAAATCAAATTATATATATGAAATAAAAATAATTCTCTCTGTTTTTTTTTTTTTTAATTTTTTATATGTGTGTGTGTGTCTTTATTTCTTCTTCACGCTCTTTCTTTGAGGTTATGAATGACAGGCGCTCCGTCACAGTAGCCATAGCATTGCATTGATGCACTTGAGAGAGAATGGACCGCGCGCGCGCCTCTTCACTTTGCCTCAACTCTTTCTCTTTATTTCTTCCTCACTCCCTCTCTTTTTATTACTATTATTATTATTATTAATTAATTATTATTATTATTTTTTCTCACAACTACTACGACCACTTGGTTTTTTCTTCTTCTTTGTCATCATTATCATCATCATTGCACACATTGATCACTGATTAACCATCGATGAACCCAAATATTCTTGATTTTTTTCTCCATCCCCGTCTAATTTTCAATATTATCTACCTCAATGACCGATTGACCCGTAAATTCACGAGTGTGTACATGCATATTTATTAATTGATTAATTAATTAATTAAATATATTATTATTTACCTTGAGAAAGCAATGACCAACGGGCAAATCCTCTTGTACACTTGCATTGTATAGTGGACGTTGAAATATTGGCTCGTTATCATTGAGATCGTGAACGGTTATCCTGACAATTGCACTACCACTCAATGATGGTGTTCCCGTATCAGTGGCAATAACAATTAATAATGGGGCGGGATCTGTTTCACAATCAACGTGTGTCACTGTTGTTATCACTCCCGTTTCTTCATCAATTTCAAACCACGTTGAATTTTTCAATGAATATTTAATAAGTGAATTTAAACCGTAATCAGCATCATTAGCTTTTACACGTATTACAAATGTGCCGGGTTCAGATGCTTCAAGTAAATGCGCATCATAATTTTCTTGTTGAAATACCGGTGCATTATCATTGACATCAGTAACGAGTAATTTAAAAGTTCTCACTGCACGCAGTGGCGGTGTACCAGCGTCTGTTGCCTCAACAGAAAGATCATAAATAGGTTTTTCTTCACGATCTAACGGTCTTTCAACCACAACTAAATATATTATATTATCCCTTGTGGCAAGACCAAAGTGTCCATCGCCACCAGTTAATGTTACTGTTGCATTTGAATATTCTGTACGTGAATCTGGATCACTAACTGATATACGCGCAACAAATTCACCTGGTTGAGCACTTTCACTTATTTTTGGTGTTGCATCATCAGATAAAAATATCACTGTTATTGTTGGTTGATTGTCATTAACGTCAGTTACATAAACAGATAGAAAGGCACTTGCTTCTAATGGTTGAGCACCAAGATCACGGGCAACAATTACTAATTCATGACGTTCTTTTGATTCAAAATCAAGTGGTTTATTAACGTAAATCATTCCTGTTTCTTCATCAATTCTAAACATTTCCTCGCGATCGCTCTGTCGACGATTTATTGAATATTCTATTTCACCATTTTCACCTGTGTCAGCATCAGTTGCATTTACAGATAATATTGGCGTGCCAACAGTCGCATTCTCCGGTACACTCGCTGTATAACGTGTTTGATTAAATATCGGTGGATTATCATTGACATCCTGCACTGTAACATTTACACTTAATCGCGATCGTAATGGTGGTGTACCACCATCCGACGCCTCAATCATCAAATGATACGTTGAATTAGCTTCACGATCGAGATAACCGGAATTTTGTAAATCAAGATACAATACACCATCACGTCCACGATGTTGTGATAAACGAAATACATCACCGTAATTTCCATTAATTATATCATAACGTTGCGTTGAATATTGACCAAGATCCGCATCTTTTGCTGGTGGTAATGCACGTTTTGCATCACGCGGTGAATTTTCTGGAAATTCTATATTAACATGTTGCACTGGAAATGTCGGTGCATTATCATTTTCATCCAATACTTTTATAACAACACGTACATTTTGTGGTAATGCAACTAAACTGTATGATGGATTTGTTTCACGATCTAATGGCACTTTTGTTCGTATTTCACCCGTTGCTTGATCAATTATTAAATCTGTTTTAACTGGTGAACCGGGTACCGGTACAATTATATACGGTGGACTGTCAGCATCGATAAAACCTATTCGGCTTCCGGCTGGTGCATTCTCAGATACCTCAAGGTGTCTTACCAACTCGCATCTCACGCCTCGGGTCAGCAATGAGATGATGAGGATGGTGAGAAGTATCAGTAGCTCAATTCGCAATGATTGCATCCCTTTGGATTCACCTCCACCTCCACCTCCACCTTTACTACTACAACAACAACTACTACTACTACTACTACTACTACTACTTCTTCTTCTTCTTCTTCTTCTTCCACTACAACTACTTCTACTACTTCTACTACTTCTACTACAACTGCTGCTGCTGCTGCTTCTACTGCTACCACCACCGATCTCCGTCCCCTCCTCCATACCTTCTTCTCTACGGATATTATCTTGAACGTTCCATTGCTTTAACGATGACGCGATGCCAAAATGGCAAAAAAAAATAAAAACACTACACGCATCTACAATATTAATCGACACTTTTTTTTATATTTATCTGTAATTTTTTTTTTTTTTTTTTTTTTTTCTTTTAAATTTCAATTTCAATTTATCTTGCAAAGTTTCAAAATATTGACACAATTATATGGTGTACGTGTATCATTCACTATTGCCCTTTTCTCGTTTGTTTTATTTTCTTTCCCTCTCTCTCTCTCTCTCTCTCTCTGTGTTTATCTTGGTATGTTATATATAAGTATCGATTGTATTTACGATTATTATTGTGAAAATAATTCTCATATATAAATTTTCATATTTTCATCTACAATAATTTTCTTCTTCTTCATTTCATTTTATATTTTATATCAATAAATTAAAAAAAAAAAACAAAAAAAATTGTCACTTTATACACCATTTAATTATCAATTATTTCACTATTTTTTTTTTTTTTTTTTAAATAAATTATATTTTTATTAAATCACTAATTGCACTGAGAGACACTTGAAATATTTATATTTTTCAAATTATTTATGTATTAATTTTTCTTTTTTTTTTTCTAAACACTTTTAATTAAATCACAAACACTTGATTTTTCGAGTGAATTTTCATTATATTTACGCGTACTAAAATTTCTTTTTGCCTTGTTTTTTTATTATTTATTTGCTATTATTATTATTATTATTATTATTTATTTATTATTATTTTTTTTTTTCAACTCTTTCACTGAAGTTTAATAAATCGAAAAGAGATTGAAGGTACCGTACGTACACAAGAGAAGAGAGAAAATTGTGTATGTGTACAGTAAGTACATACCTTCTTTATTCATTCGCGCTCCTTCGTCTTGTCTCGCTTCATCTCCTTAACAAAAACAAAGATGCAAACACACTGAAGGCATGCAGACTTCTCCATCCACACCAACCTCGTCTCTTCTCTTTTCTTTTCTCTTTTTCACTACCACCAACTACAACACATTCAAGAGAGCAGCGTCTTGTACCGCAATCGCGCGCGTTCCGTAACACCAAAATATATCTCCTCGTGTATTATTCAAGATAGAATTTAAAATAACAAAATTTAACACAATCTATATAATATATACATATATATATATCATACTTTTTTTTGTTTTGTTTAATAGTGGAATAATTTTCACTGTAAAACTCACGTATACGTTTGTGTATCTTTACTCTCGACAAATAAAATTCACACTGATTTTACCAGTCGTTCAACAGGTATGTGATGCATCTTTACAAGTGCCTTTTTATTCTCATATAAATATATACATACATATATATATATATATATACACACGCACTATGCATTAAGATTTATAATGTAAATTCACTTTTTCTCCTTAAAATCCTGGTCATTTGATTTTTCATTTTTTTTTTTTTTTTTCAATTAAAAAACACACACATTAAAAATTATTCAATACAAGTGTAAAAGTATTAAATAATTTTAATAATATTATCAATGTCAATGTTAATATTGACAATCACTCACTAATTGTTTTATTGAACTTTAAAAAAAGAACAAAAAAAAAAATAATAAAGAATAAAAAAATTTGCACATGTGTGTAAAAAAATAATATTAAATATAAATATATACAAGAAAAAAAAATAAAAAATAATAATATAAACTAAAGTAAAAATAAAAAACAAAAAAAAAAATCACGACGTGTTTACGTAAACGCGAACACTCGGAGCCTAAATATTGTGTACCGCTCGACTTCAACGTTAGGCATGTACTGACATGGCGACACCTGCGCACGATTCTCCCTTCCCCCATCGTTTCGCGTTTGTTGGTCGGCAGGGGGGGGGAGGATCGCGGTGACCGGCGAGGCGGCCATTTTGGAGTGGGGAGAAATTTACAACAACAGCGGCAGCGGCCCCGCTTCTCTAGACACACTTTTCTGTTTATTTTCCCTCTCTCTTTCCCTTCCCCCACCGTGCCCCTTACCCATTCTTGCCTCCTCTCATTCTCTCTCTTTTTTTTTTTTTTTTTGCATTCGTTCAAGTTTTGTGTACACCTAAAGTCCGTTCCTTCTCTCTCGTGGTATAATACGCGTGTGTTTGTGTATATTTGTTCACTGAACGACTTGTCCGTACACTCGCTCAACTCGCCATAGTTTCCAGTTGCCTACCAACCAACGTAACTATTTTTGCTTGAAAAGCTAACTTGTCCAATGTTATTATTACATATTAAATAGGTTATACGTTAACAATGTTACATACACACATGAGAATTGGTAAAAAAAAAAAAAAAAAAAAAAAAAAATTCACTTTCGTATTTTTTTTGAAATAAATTATTCATATAAATTAATTCTAATAATGATTTATTATTTTTAATTGCAGATAACTGGAGTATTTTATTTGATTTTGAAAGAAAAATTCAATGGTTCTGATTGACTTTGGTGACACAAGTTAGCCTTTGGGTTAGCTCAGATTACCATAGTAGCATCAAATTTCATATATATAGGATGAAATTGTACAGTCCTTGGTTTTGTATATAGTTTAAAATACCAATACGTATACAAGACCTGTATAGTTATTCGACTCTGAACTTGTATCTACTCTAGGTATAAAACCTAAAATTTATTTTATTTATAGGTTATACATTGTTTTTTTGTTTTTTTGTTTTTTTTTTTTTTTTTTTGCAATTTCCGCTAGAGTCAGAGGGTGGGAACCCTCTACCAGTTTCTTCTCCGAGTTTCTTATACAAATTCTCCCCAATGGGTTTTGTTTGACTGTCTACTCTATACCTGATATATACCAAGGAAGAGGAGGAGAAAGAAGAGATAGGAATATATCGCCGTTACCGCCTACTTCTCTAGACGGACAATGCATCGTTGGTACACGGTACATCATCGATCTTATTGTTTGCCTAGGACTAAAATGCCAAGTGCGGCTTTTAGCGGTCATAAAGGAAGTGAAAAACCACGAACCTCGAAGATTCGTTGGACCGGATGATGCTTCAAGTCTTTACACATGAACCGTGATATATTTTGTAATGTGGATACGTAAAAATAATGCTGCGAAGCAAAAGAACGGCGCTTTTGAAGATTGGAGGGATGTGCATGTTGGGATTATTTGAAATAAAATGAAGAAAAAAAAAAAAGAAAAAAAAAATTAAAAATTAAAATAATACGTTGCACTGCACACGTAAGACAGAAGCGTTGTCTCGCAGGTAATTTCTTTTTCTACTTCTTCTTCTTCTTCTTCTTCTTCTTCTTCTTCGTTTTCTCTGATTTTTTTTTTATTTCCTCCTTTTTTTTTCTTCGTCCTTCATTTTGTTGAGAAATCATACGATACATATGCCATTGATTTAACAAAAGAAAAAGGTAAAAAATAAAAAAAAACAAAAAAAAAACGAAGAAAAAACAAATATATCAAAAAATTATGATCATAATTTCCGACTGTTTTTGTAAAATTCCACGTAAAATTTTGTAGCCAAAAAGAGAATTGTACAAGTCCAATTTTTACTGAAAATATAACGCAAGATCCGCCAAGTGGCGGGCGTAAATTATAGGAACCCGAAAAGACGAAAGAAGAAAAGAGCAATGAACGATGATGATGATGATTATGATGATTATGATGATGATGATGATGATGATGATAATGATGAAGGCGAAGAAAAGACGTTTCATGTACAGGCACACGCTCACCCACCGAATAGGACGATGCAAACAGCGATAATTTGTGGATGAGAAGAGGGGTGAACCAAAAGACACCAGAGAAAAGGAAACAATGATAGAAAGTGAGATAGTTGAATTATCCTCTCTCTTTCATCATTAAGTGAAATGATTGTAGTTACCTGTGAGAGAGACCACCTACACAAATGGATCCGCAAAACTCCACCCCCATGAAGGATTCGTTTTCTTGGAAGTTCATTGGACAATCATGTCAATTGGCTTCTTCGCGGTTTTTCCCCTCATTACGTTATCTCCTTTTATATTATAAACTTTTTTTTTGTTCAATATTATTTTCACCCGCTTACTTTAACTCATTTTTTATGTAATTTTATATATACAACATCCCTTCGCGAAAAGGGGTTGAATTTATCTCGACATTATGACAATCGTGTTTTTACAAGTGACATTAATGCTCGTAAAACTTGAGTAAAAAACTCGAACAGAACAAAATTATATACGTTCATTTTAATATATATATATATATATATACATTTATATTTATTTATTACTATTATTATTTATTTAATTTATTTTTCAATCCAGTTGCATAAGTCGAAATTCAACATTCCACGTAATATTTTATTCAACTGAAATTTTTTTTTTTTTTTACAGTCTCGCTTCATGTTATCACCTTGTTCCTTATTTATTTTTTTTTATTTTTTTTTGTTTATATCACATCAATAATACTTTCTCAGATGAAAAGTTAGATTATAAACTATTATAAATGAACATAATTACGTTGATAGATTACTAATAATAAAATAAAAATGCGTATATGGATGTGTGTGTATGTGTGTGTATATAACGCAATAGCGCGGCGTTGAATCAGTGAGAGAGACATCGGAAATTGGGTAGATGAGGTCGAGGAGAAAAGACGCAGAGAGGGAGAAGAGGGACTGATGAGGACCAGCCGCATAATGACAGGGTTCGTCGTGCCAAGGCCTCGCTAACGAACTCGCTCCGCGACCAAAAAGGATCTCGTATACTATGGAACGGCGACACTGTATTATTTTACCAATTCGAGACTGTGGGGGCTTCATCAGAAATCATTGCCGAATCCATATAATCAGTAGACAGTTACGTGCAACCGTGATTTTAAAAGGCACTCTAATCAGAAACCACTACGATTATGTTTATATATATTAATGTGTATACGTAAGCCGGTATTTTATATCAAAATCTTTACAACTAAAATTCTCTCTTGATCAACATCATAAAATTATATGTTGATATTTCCGCAATATATATATATATATATATATATTTTTTTTTTTGATTATTTTATCATTATTCTTTATATAAAAAAATATTTACTAACAATTAAAATTTTTCTATTTTATATACATTTTATTTGATAAATCATTATGTGTATAATTAAATTTATTATTTGAATATATATAAAAGAATGATGAAAAATTACAGTGGATAATTGAGGAATTCTGTTTGTCGCGCTAATTCAAGTAACATAGGATCATCGAAGAATTTATTAATAGATACGTCTTCTGACAATCCTTTTCGTCTTCGTGTTTTTAACATAAATTCACGAGCTAAGTGTGTTGCTGGCTGTGGTTCCAATGGGCGAATTGTAATACTTTTGTCTAATGGATCGCCAGGAACAATTTGCCAATGGTGAAATACTGACAGGCAAAATGCCTGGCCCTGCGTGTGAGTTCGCAAATCAGTTTCGAATCCGAAACTGTCAATTGCTGGTATAAATGCCTTGATTGTATACAATGGACTTCCAGGAACAGGTGCATCTTGTGTTACGTGACCACGACGTTTTGCTAGAACTGTATAAACCGCGGAAACACAATCGGCCGGTGCTTGAACTTCTACGAAAAGATATGGCTCCATTAAACGTGGCGTTGCCATAAGAAATGCTGAATATGCAACACGTCGAGCAGTTGGAATTATTTGTCCACCTATGAGAAAAAAAAAAAAAAACAAATTATAATTAAATTATTTTTATAAAATATTTGTATTATAAATGGTTGGAAAATTTAATTTTTTTTATATTTTTTTTTATATATTTTTTTTTTTTTTTTTTTTACACATACCACCACGATGTAATGACTCTTGAGCAATAACCGCATCAAGAATTTTAAATTTAACATTACGAATTGGTTCTTCACACAGTGGACCTTCACGCGTTCCCCATTGGAATCCTTGTACAATTGCATCGCGTGCACTACTCAATAAAGTTTTATCTACTTCTGACGGCAATGTGTCATCAACTAAAATATTTGGTCCCGTTGAATCTGGACCAAATGCCCAAATACTTCGTGCTGCCAACAAATCCCAATCATATTTCGTTTGGAAAAATTCCCCCAGCCTTCGTCTAAAAAAGATAAAAAATAATTAATAAAATTATTTCAATCTCAATATTTTATATACTGATGGATAATTTATTATATAAAATAAATCATACTTATTCCATGTTATTTTGACGTGTTCCGCTTCTATATCTTCAGCTAATCCACGCTCCAATGGTTCAGCTATCATCGTCAACTTATTACGTTTATTCGGTGTCTCAGCGAAACACTTGAGTGAACTCGTTTCCACAACAGTTTCAGCAAATGATACCACCGGATCCGCAACTTTTATATCAATTTCCGAGTACATCCTGCGCAAGTCATGCATAGCACAATCTAAATAGAGTTCACCAGTACCGAGCACAACGTGTTCGCCACTTTCTTCAACTCTTGTTCCCAATAAAGGATAACTCTTATTGACTTTTCTCAATCCATCCAACATTTTTGGTAGTTCAGATGGATTAACTGGTTCAACAGCAATTTTTATAACACTCTGAGTATTGAATTTCAGTGGACGAAATATATGAAGATCATCGGATATAGTTAAATCTGTTATTGTACTTGTTTTAACAATTGAACGATCAATACCCTCAATTAAAACCCAATTTCCCGCTGGTACACGACTCAATTCAATTTGATATCTTGCTTCATTTATCCAAAGACGTCCTACAGTTAAAACTCGTGAATCTTCTTCATCCGCACGAGAATAAGCTTCGCCCAACACTCGAACTTTTTGTCCAGCTTCTAATGTACCAGATAACACACGTCCAAGCACAACAAATAATGTACAATCTTCAGTTGGATACATTTTCGTACTGTGTATCATCAATTGACCATCTGGATCACACTTACTCATATCTTGAGCAAGCGGTGAATCCATTGGACCCGTGTATATGTGTTGAACTTTAGTTGATGCGTGCTCTTGGGGACTTGGTACGTGTGTTACACACATATCAACTATACCCGATAAATCACCTAAAAATCGTGTACATACTAATCGTAATAATGGACGGATATTCATTTTCATCTCTTCAGAAGTCATTCTAATTCCCAATTCATCCAAAACATCTGGTAATGTTGTGTCTACATCACCAACAACTTGGGCAAATATTTTATACAATGGCTCCAATATAAATTCAATAAAACTTCGTTGGGCCGAATTGTGTGGTGGTTTTTTCGTAAATTTTTTGCTTTTTGAATTGAAATAAATATCTCCCCAAAGTCGCTTGGAAAATTCACCAACAATTAATGATGGATGATTACGTGCGTATAATGCAGCGAATGATTTTAATGTGAAACAAACATTGTATTCAGAACTTGCAAAACAAACATTGCCCAAAGATGGAGAGACAAATGTTGGATTTTCCGAGTCGGAATACAAAGCAATTAATCCATTTATTTCCTCGATAATATGACGAAGTTTATAGTAAGCATCGAGTGGTGGAAGTTTCAATTCCAACACTAAACGATCAATTTTGTTGATACAAACAGTTAATGCTAATTTTTCTTGTAGCGCATGTTTGAGTAGTCGTTCAGTATTTAACATGACACCTTCGGCTGCATCTACTACTAAAATAGCACCGTCCGAAAGACGTATTGCGGCTGTAGCTTCGTCCGAAAAATTAACATGACCCGGTGTATCAAAAATATTCATTAAATATGACTTGGACTTTACGTCCTGAAGTAAAAGTGTCACGGGGGTTGCTTTTGTCGAGACACCACGTTGTTGCTCAGTAAATAATGTGTCTGTATATCTCAGTGGTTTTTCATCAGTAACATTGTGTATATGAGGATGTGTTTGACGTACTAAACAATCAACCAATGTCGTTTTTCCATGATGTAAATGACCTAATAAAACAACATTACGTATGAGATGTGTTGCATCCATCATATCTGCTAAAAATTCAATATTATACGTTGTCTCTGGCAATTCTTGTTGTTTTATTTGGAATTTAGCTTTTCGTGTTGGTGCTATCAATGGTTTATCAAGTGGCTGTGCATCCTCCTCTTGGACTAAAGTCTCAACCTTTAAAATTTATTCATATTAATTAATTTATCTATATTTTATATAAATATATATATATATATATATAATTTTTTTTTAATGTATACTTACATCAGGTCCATACACTTCTAATGCACTAGGATAATATCTTTTATCTTCATGCAAAACAACTGACATTGATTGTTGTTCGACATTGTCGCGTGGTTCATCCTTATCTTCTTCCATTTCTTCATCAGATCTTTCTCTGTCCTCTGTCTCATCGCCTGCATTGCCATACTCATTTTCATCTTCACTCTCTGATGCAAGATCAGGTCCAATATAATTACCAAATTCATCATAAAGATCTACGTCCATGATTATAAATAATTATCTATAATAAATAATAATTACTATTATATTATTTATATATTCCAATGTGATTCCCGCCCGGCGTCACAAACATAACCTCTTCAACCGCTATCAAATACAATGAAATATATATTGAAAAAATTATTTATCTTACTGTAAATGTGTTCAGGCCAGATTTGGGACTTGAGCAGTAAACACCACGTATAGCGAAGATAATCCACATAAATATGTAGAAATATATATTATTATATTCACACACTGTATTTAGATTGCTTTTTGTATTTATTGAAACACTATATATAGATATATGTACAATGATGTGTAGGAATCTGTTACGTTGATACAAGTCATAGATTACTTATTATGAGGAGTGAGTACTACATGTATGGCCGTTCAGTTCGGTAGTCGAAAAGGAAGAAAATGCTTATTCATTTATCTCGGCGGTTTTTGCTTCTCCTCTTAGCATTGGTGTCTTGTACGAAAACTGAAATGCCGCTAGGTGATACCTATATATATAATACATCCAACACCCATTATAGATGAATATTAGAAATTTATAAATTAAATATATCAGCATATAAATTTTCTTTAACAAGTTGAAAGTATTTCACACTTGTACTATTTTTATTCTATTATTTTCTATTTTTATTACATTGAAAAAAAATTTATTATCCAAATAAATAAAATTAAATTTTACGTAATATTATTAAATTTTCGCGCCTACAAAATTTTCGAGATAATATCGATTGTGCGCGCGCGACTCTAAATGCGATTGTAGCGCCACAAATAGTTAAGAATCAAAACTATTTCTGTCTGTCGAATCGATATTCCACTCAAATATTGACTACACGATTGTGTGTTCTGTCGCAGACGAGCCGTAGTGAAAAGTTACGATGCGCTTTTAACAAATCGTTTGAGAGTGATTGCACACAAACACTACACACATACACACACAAATTTACACAATTATTTAAACCGGGAGGAAAATAAAAATAAAAAATTATCAAATTAAACAATAATCAAGCACAATAATATATTAATTGTATTGTCGGGAATTTTATATACCGAACAATGATGTTGTTGGTGGCAAGTGTAGTGTTTATTGGTTTGACGATAGGATGCTCACATGCGAGTATTCCATCTGAGCCGACACCGATCTCTTTCAACAATCATGGAGGTGATTTTATCTTTTTTTATTATCCTCGTTATATAGTACCTTACCTGCGTCATGCCCATTTTTTCATCATCTCGCTATCGAAAAAAAAAAAAAAAAAAAAAAAAACACTCCCAAATCTCTCCCTCGACACAATAATCCATTTATTTTAGAGCACTCCCACTCGAATATATTATTACATTAGCGTCTTGGACTTGTTTCTTTTCTTTTTCTTCCTATTCTCACATACTTGAGATTTTTTTTTTATTTTATTATTATTATTTTTTTTTTCTTTATGTATTTGGATAACAAAGCACCTGTGATATGTCTTGAGGGTGTTGTTGTAAATTTGTTTATTTAGTATATATATATATATATGACATTTACACGATTACCTATATCTTCCTTCAATAATGAAATCGAGTTTTATGTTTGGAAGAGAAATCAATATTGGTCTTTAATACACTAAATATGTCATGGAGTTTTTTTTTTTATATCTACTACTATTATTATAATTATAATTATTATCATCAAATTATTATTTATTATTTATTTTTTTCTATTTTTTTCATCTTTTTATTTTATATTTTTACATGTGTTAAATTACAATAAAATATTTGGAATAATTTCAATGATACATACGTATATTTGACCTTATTTGTTGTAATTGCATGTGAATATCTATATGTAGTTGCCAAACAAGTTGAGAGAGATCGAGTGATTGTATGTATGTATGGGTGTGTGTATATATATGTGTGTATGTACTTTGTATTACACAACACCAATCGTGCTCTGTTGTATATGAAAATTTACATTTTTATGCATAAGATTGGATATATCACATGGATAAAAAATGAAAAACCAGAAAAATAGATTAAAAAAAAATGTTTTTTTAATTGTATGATGATTATTAAATAATAAAAAAATAAAAAAATAAATAAAAAACACCTCGTATACAATGCATCAATGAGATATCGAATATCATATTTCACAGAAACAAAAAAATAATAATAATACATTATATATATATATATATATTTATGTGTGTGTATATATGAAATGCTGCCGTCTCTCACCGCAGATTTTATTCGAGTCACGAAAGTTTAAAATACAATTTCGTGCAAGCGAATGAAATCATTTTCACCGCAATCACAAAAATATCATTTTTTTTTTAAATTCTTCATTGAGTTTATTAAAAGGAACAAACAACAAAGAAAAAATTAATAAATGTGTATGATAAATGTTTGATGATGCGTATTTGATTTATGAAAATGTTTTTTTTATTTTTTGTTTTTTGTTTCATTTTGATAAATAGTTCCCCACTTGGATTTGGACAGTTTGGATGGTGGTTATCATGGTCTCGTAAAAGAAAATGAAACTCTTGTTGAAGTAACACCACAAATACGTGCATTAGGAGCAGAGATTTGTTCATTTCGTATTGTTAATAAACATCATGGTGATGCTCCATTTGAAATAATTGTGAGAGATGAAGGATTGGCTGAACTGCGTGCAGTGAGAGTACTCAACTGTGAGAAACGTCACAATTATAAATTTGATATTGCTGCCGTCGCGTGCAACGGAGCACAATCTGAAAAGTATATAATTTTATATAATTTTATTAATTAATTATATCATAATATATTCTATGATATATAAATAAATTAATTTTGTGTATAAATTTATTTTATAGTGCTACAGTTCACATCATTGTAATCGACGTGAATGAATATGCACCGCAATTTTTGCAGCCATCGTATGTCAGTACCGTTGACGAGGGCCGTTTATATGAAGAAGTTGTACGAGTTGAGGCATCTGATCGCGATTGTACACCAAAATTTCGTGATGTTTGCAAATACGAAATACTTACTGGGGATCAACCATTTGTTATTGATAACGAGGGAATAATACGAAATACTGAGCCATTGGATTATGAACGATCGCACAATTATATTCTAAGTGTTGTCGCATACGATTGTGGTATGAAAGAGTCGGCGCCGGCATTAGTTACTGTTAAAGTTAATCGAGTTTGTTCATTGGGATGGCGTGGAATTCCTGAGCGTGTGGATTATGCAGCTGGCGCTGGATCCCAACCGCTCATACCATCAGCACGACTTGAACTATGCGACGCTCCTTGCATATTGCGAAACCTCCGTACTACATTAACCTTAGCCACTGATCACATAGGAAAAGGATGTGACCGCGACACTTACGGAGTTCAGAGCCAACGTAATTTATGCGGTGCATCACCGGATAGTGTTGATTTATTACCGACCCCCGGACCAACCACTTCTTGGACTGCGACATTGACACGCGATGAGGGTAAAGAGGCCGATGAAATTTTTGAATTTGACGGTATTAATTCCGCCGCTATTATACCGAGCAATATACTTGATCACAATTTGGCACAAACATTCAGTATTGGCGTTTGGATTAAACATTTACCACGTCGCGATCAAGATTCACGAGCAAAAGAGCATATTTTATGCGCTGCTGATGATCACAGTAAGTTTATATATATATATATATATATATTAAAAATATTAATTAATTAATTATAATTATAATTGATATAAATATAATATAATATAATAATGTTTGTAATAATTTTCGCAGAAATGAATCGCCATCACTACGCTCTATTTATCAGAAATTGTCGTTTAATTCTTCTGCTGAGACGTGATTTTTCCGAGGGTAATCCAAATATATTCCGGCCTGCCGAGTGGCGTTGGAAATTACCTCAGGTTTGCGACGATAAATGGCATCATTATACTGTACAAGTAAATTTCCCACATGTCACACTGTATGTCGATGGTAAGGAGCCCCATACTGACGAAGAAAATCCCGAAATAATCGATGATTGGCCTTTACACCCAGCCAAAGGGGTCAATACGACTTTAGTTATTGGCGCATGTTGGCAAAGTACTGATAACAAAACTAAACATCATTTTCGCGGTTATCTCGCGGGTTTGTCAGTGTTAGTAGGTGAAAATGAAAAACCCGAAGTATTGACATGTTTGCGACGTTGTCAGGAGGGTATTCATGTACCATCAATGGATTTGTTACAGCCAGGGACACAATTATTAGCAAATACTGACTTGACTAAAGTACAAATAGAAGGTGACAATCATACAAATGTTGAGACACTTTTACGTCGCATTGGTTATTCAAATTCACGGCGTTTTCCAACGCCTGGACGACGTAATTTCCGATTAGATACAACAATTGTTTGTGAGGGAAATGAAACTCATCCAGTGACAATACCAACTGTACAGTCGCATGTGACAGTATTAGAACCACCTCGTCCAGAAATAACTGTTAATGGCACGGCATATATTGCACGTGAACACGAAGCTTTCCGTTCAGGTGTACGAGTTTTTCCCGATGCCCGTGTTACCGCCGGTACAGCCGCCCGTTTAGATGCCTGTACCGTTAGTGTTTATCCAAGTTTGAATCCCGAACATGAAACACTCGTACTATCTGCCAACACTCTCCATAAATATCGATTAATTACCACACAAATACAACCCGATGGTATTGTATTGTCTGGTGCTGATACACCATACAATTATCAACAACTTATTCGTATGATTACGTATAAAAATCGTCAACCCGCCTATTATCTTGATCGCGTTTTTAAATTAACATGTTCAGAATTGAGTGGACGATTTGCCAGCAATGAATACGTACAAACACTCACGGTTATTCATCCGAAAAAGGAACCGACTGTTTCACCACGACTGCCAAATGTTAAATTACTCGAGCCATTGCAGAGTCACGCCCAATTATCGCGTCATCATGCCGATATGTCTGATGAATACGCAACAACGGGATTGCGCGACAATGCCAGAAGTATTACGGGTTCTGGTGGAAGTCACGCGATAACAATCGTTGCTGCTGCATGCATTGGTTTTCTTTTATTAATGGTAGTTATTGGCGCAGCGAGAGTTCGCGGAGCGGCAAAACAACGTCGCACTGCTGGCGATGAACTCGCTGCTGAAACTGAAATGGCTTGGGACGATTCGGCATTGGCCATTACTGTCAATCCAATGGATCGTCTCACCACTGAAAATGATTCACATAATCGTGGACACAGAGATAATAATGATGATGAAACAGCCAGCTCAGATTCTGAGGATGATTCATTTCACGATGATGATTTAGATACATCCGATTGCGAAAATGATTGTGAATTGTCTAATGGTAGACATCATCGTCATCACAATTTACCCCATGATCTTGAATGGGATCATCGTGATGTTTAATCACTTTTATTATTACGAATATTCAATATTTGCCATCTCTATATTTCTTGAATTCGGTATTAAGGGGAGTACTGAACGTTGTGGTTTAGTTGATGAAAAAAAAAAAAAACAAAAAAAACAAAAAAAAGAAGAAGAAGAAGAGAGACAAAGAACAAATTGAATATACAATTACTTTTCCCAGTGCCCATCCGTACTGTCGACTGAGAAATACAAATTTATTGTTATTATTATTAATATTTTTTTTTTTTTCTTTTAATATGTATTTTTTCTCACTGACGACGCTTTTTACAATATCAAATGACGTTTGGAATTACGATCAACTAATGAATAGATATCATTGTTGAGAAATAAATGACTTTGTAAAACATTGTCAAACCATCAATTGTCCCCGGATTCAATTAAGAATAAATAAGAGAAGAAAAAACAAAAAAAAAACAAAAAGTAATTGATGAACAAAATAAATTTTGTTTTTAATTCGTATTAGAAAATGTGACTACGAATTTATGGGGACACATTGAATGAAAAATTCTGTCGAGGAGATAATCAACTTCATTTTTAGAGGCACACACTCGTGCACATACAGAAAATAATCCAGTGAAATGTTTTGAACAACTGATAAAGTGGTAAGAATATAATAAAAAAAAAATAAAAATAATAATAATAATAAAGAAAAGCGTCGTATTATATCCGTCCCTATAGATGGAATTTTTTAGTATAAAAAGTTATTGATACAAAAATACAAAACTTAAATGAATGCCGTTAGTACTCTGCTTAAGCACCGATTGAAAATAAAAATAATTTATAAGAGTGCACACGCTTATTTGATAGATATAAAAATATAAAAAAATAAAATTAAAAACAAAACAAAAAAAGAGACAAAGAGAAAGAATTAAAAATGAAAATGAATTTCTTTCTACTTACATTCGCGCGTTATTTGACAACTGGTAGATTCAAAAAAAAAAAAATTAACTTATAAATAACGAATGCAATCGATACTTAAAACTCATTCTCAGAAATGTCATCCATATTCACAAGAAAATTTATTCTTCATATAATACATTACTCGTTTGCTTTTTTTTACATTTTTTTTTTTTTTTTTTTTTTTTTGTTTAATAACAAAACTTACACTTGATTTTTTTCTTTTCCCCCTCTTTTTTATATACATAAATTTAAATTTATGTGGATTTTTTGTTTTTTTATTGTAGTTGGTAATGTGACACGGTGAAATTGAAGCGAGAGAAAATTTTATTAGTGTATTATTTATTATTATAATAATTATTATTATTATTTTCATCCCTGTTGGATTTGTATTACATTTTGATTGCTCGTCGAGCACAACTGCATTGAATTTTCGATTTATTCTTTAACATTTTCACATACATATACACATTATCAATTTAAAATTGTCACTCAATCTAGAATCCCATTCGATTATTATCAATTTTCATTTACACAAATAATATGAAATTATTCACAATTTTATCGATTATTAAATTAAATTCATCAAAATAATTTATAATTAGATATGGGTATATATTTAGAATGATTTTAATACAGTACGACAATCGTGTGATAGTGTCAGTAAATTATTAATAAATCGGATGAAATTACAAAATAAACGTTGTAAAGGAAATATTTATTAATTGAGCGGTGCCGGGTGAACCACTCGAAAAAGAAACAAAAAAAAAAAAAGAAAAAGAAAGAAATATAATAATAATAAAAATAAAAAGAAAATTAATGGAGAAAAAAAAAAATGAATAAATAAATAAAATAAAAAATAAAAGCTTGCCTACATTTATATAAAAAGTTTCATTTTAAATTTTGCATTTTGCACTGGTGTTACTTCCATGTAATAACTAAATTAAACTCGTAATTAGCTCTATTAATAGAATGGCCAATGCCACGTATCTTATGATAGTGCTTTGACCATCAAAGTATGGTATAATATCATATCCATAAACGTATATGTGTATAAATATATATGCATATATACAGCGTTGATTAAACAAGTCGTATAAAATATTTTCACTAAATTCAATATAATTAATTATAGAAATTAATGTTTTTTTTTTTTTTTTTTTTTTTTCCCTTTACATATAAACACACACAATTTTATGTTGAAATAATTTATTATTATTATTTTTCTGTTTGTTTATAATTTAAATAATTATTGATGCTATTTAAATGCACTGTATTGAATTCTAAATTAATTTTTTTTTTTTTTTTTTTTTTCAATATGATTAATTATTAATGATAAATTTATTTGTACTATGGCTCTGAGTCAAAATTTTTTTTTACCAGTGGTTCCAAGAAGTACCTGAAAAATCGGGTATTTGTTTTAAAAAAATAAAGAAAAAAAGAAAAGAGAAAAAAATAAAGTAATAATAATATACAGAAATAGATGATGAAAAAATAAAAATAATCCACGATCTCTATAGCACACGACTGTTTACATGCATATATATATGTATATATATATATTAATAATGTGTGTGTGTATATATATATATATGCGCGTGTGTCTGCATTTATATACATATACGTATGTATTCTGAAGATAAATAACAATTAAGGATGAATATATGCGTATTTTCGCATCATCTATATTTACATACACATATAAATCCGTTCGATAAATTTTTCCAGTGTAAAATGAGATTTTTTTTTTTTCATCTCATTTAAATTTAAATTGTGTGATATTTTATGTTAAAGTGAATATTTCACTTGGCTCTCTCACTCTGTACCCCGTGTTTTTTTTTTTTTTTTTTTCATAATTAAATTCTGATATAATTTGAAATAAAAAAATATATTTATATGTAGAAATTAAAATGAACGGATTGTAAAAGTATGTATTTATAATGTAACTGCAGTGACCGCAATCAGATTATCTAATTCTTGATAATTTGTGTATGAATATCAATATTCATAGAATCTATGAGAACAATTTATTTTTTCAATATGCATATCATATCATTTTTATAAGGACAGCTGTCCGTGTTTTTGAAAAACCGTGAAATGGTAGAGATAAAAAAAAAAAACAAATAATAATAAAGAGAAGAGGGGAAAAAAAAAAAAAAACAAAAACAAAAAAAAAATTTAAAGGAGGAAATAACATAATTTTTGTGCTACAATTGTATGTAGTTTAAAATTTTTTGTCACTGATAATTATTGAAGTAATTTTTGATTTTATTTCAATTTTATTTATTTATTTTTTTTTCTTGTTTCTTTTCGATAATTGGAATAATGCAATTTAACAAAGAACAAAAAAAAAATATATATATATATATATATATAATACTATAATTGATTGTGTGCATTTATAAATATGAGATAAGAAACAAAAGCAAATAATATTAATTATTGAACGCCTATAAAATTAAAAATAAATTATGCTCTATCGAACAAACAGCATCAACATTATATTATATAAAAAACAAAACAAAAAAAAAACAAAAAAAGAACAATGTGACTCATTGATTATAATAATTCCATGAAAAATATTTGTAAATCAATAATTCAACATCAACTATCACACGAATATTCTAAAGAAACAAAAAAAAAAAAATCAATTTAATAATTCAAATGTATATTAACAATATGAATTATTGCATTTATCTAACTGCACACATTTCCGTCAATTTTTTTTGTTTTTTTTTTTTTTATATATATATAAGTATTTTTTTTAATTATCTCATACAAAAACAGAATAAAAAAAAAATTGTACAATTTTAACTTGTCACGTAATTAAAACGCGAGAGAAAAGGATTCTTACATATATATATATAACCCAAGATCACATGTGTCCTGATTTTCCAAAACGGAAGTTAATAATCGATCTTACGCATTGTGTGGGTGGGGCAGTGACTCCTGACCCACAATTCCTTCAATGATTTATTATTCATAAAATCCCGTGTCGAGTGTCACACTTTATCCGCGTATATATAATTTAAAAAAAAAAAAAAAAACTAAAAAAAAAAATGAAAAAATAAAATAAAAAGTCAAAATGAGTAAAAAAAAAATTATACCAATTGTTGAAAAAATGCAATACAATAATCTAATTGTCTACACTAAAGAAAATAATAATAATAATAATAATAATAATAATAATAATGGAAAAAAAAATTATTATAAAAAAAAAATGTACTTAAATGATTGTGAATGGCAACAATAGATTAATAAATACGATTAGATGATATTGTGTATTAGAATAATATACATAAAATGAGAAATAAATAAATAAAGTGGATAAAATATATATAGATTGTTTGCCAACACCAATAAATATGAATTTATAATATAATATGGATATTTTTTAGGCGTAAACTACAGTTGTGTGGTTTTTTATTGCACATTTCGCAGGTGGTGATGAAAAAAATAATAACTGTTGAAAAAAACAAAACAAAACAAAATTACAAAAAAAAAGAATGTGCATGCAATTATATAAAGTAAATGAGAATGAAAAATTAAGCTGCAATATCAAAAAAAAAATATATATATATATATTAGTACACCGATGCTTGGATAAATTTTGCAGCTTACAAATGTAAAACACAACAGAAAAAAAACAACATGAATTTATATGTACTAAAATAATTTTGTTAATTTAACATTTACATATTGGTGCCATTAATTTTTTATTTACTTCATTCATTCATTCATTTCATCTTGGATTAATTAAATTTACTGAAATTTTTGAATTATTTCAAAAGAATGCACTTTTTTTTTTTGTAATTTCCAGTTTTTTTATCTCAATCAATTTTTTTCTTCTCTTCATCCACAATGACCGGTGAATTGATTTGTACTCTATCGTAAAATATATATAAGCACAGCTTGTATTGATGAATCTGAATAAAAAACAAACAAACAAACAAAAAATAAGAAAATGTGGAATTTACCTATATAGTAAGGCTATAATTGAAATAAATTTCTTGTCAGATATCAGAATTTTTTAGCTAATATAGTTATAAATATATATATATACATAGATTGAAACATTACACTGCGAGCTGACTTGAATATTCCCTCCTACAAGTAAATTAATCATATTTTGAAAATAATTAAGGTTACATAATAGCACAGTTAAGGAATTAATTATAAATTTATCAATTACAATAATGGTATAAACAAACAAAAAAATAATAATAAAAAACTACTTAATAATGTTTTAAATGATACAATATATAATGTATTTACATAAGGGCTTTTGATTTGGTAGTAATTTTTAATTTTAATAATTAAATATGACATTTTGAGTTATTTAAAATTACTCTCGTTCGTGATCGCGCGCACAGTAAAATGTCAAATTACTTTATACATCTTGATTAATGTTATGCGAATATTTATTAACTATATCTGTAGACACACACGCATATAAAACAATGGCACAGATTTAGAATTATGGAATATATATATATATATATATTGACTAAAATGACATACATATAAATATTATTAAGCCATCAACTGTATTTGTTTAATAAAGATGTACATTCGAAAAATTCTATACAATTATTTTTATCGCGCATAAACTATTGGGATATATTTCATAAAAATATCAGGTTTATAAATAATTACACGTAATTATTTTGTATAAATATCAGAAGGTTTATTTTGCACTGAATGTTAAATTATAATTGAATTTTTAATCTTCCATCACAAACTATATCTACAATTTCACCTATTTATATTCACAATAATATTTTTATTTTTCTGTGCGATTATTAATTGAAAAATTGGAAAGAAACCAAAAAAAAATCCGGTTATCTATTAGACATTATATTATTTCCATAAGGTGGAAATCAATAATAAACAAAAAAAAAAAAAAACAAAAAAATGCACCTAAACTCTGCTTTATTCAATCGCACAAAAATTCTTTCACATTAATAAATTATTTTCCAGCTTTGATTATGCAAATACTTTGAAGCTTTATTATTATTATTTTTTTTTGTTGTTTTTTTTTCTCAACTTAGTCAAAATAAAATCACGCACATTTATTATATTCAAATATATGTTTATATTCTATGAATTTAACATCAGCAAACAACAACTGTTTGTTCTCCACCATTCGATGAAAAAAGTTTTATATTCTCCGCACTCCAATGTAATAATGCACTTTCACAAACAACACTCCATACGTACGGTATAAAAAATTCTTCAGGTTGTTCTTCTTCAACATAACGAAATTTGAGCTCGGGAAATTTTCTCAATCGATCTTTTGGCCACTGTGTTGTACCTTGTTGAATTGCTGCTAATACTTGACTCACACCAATTTGTGATTGATCAGTTTGTTCCAATTTAAATGAAAAAAAATTAATTACGGAATAAATATTCTGTATGACATCTTGAAATGCCGAGTGTGTTCGAAATATTTGGAAAACATCTTTCTTATAAAGTAATGTATAAATTAAATTTGGATTGTGTGCCAGTCGATGTGTCAAACAACTATTTATAATTTCTAAAACCATCCTCAATACTTCTTCCAGTATAGTTAAATCCTGAATTAAATCAGCATTTGTAACTTCACCATTGTTAACATTAATTGCTGTTGAATTTGGAATATTTGGGTTTGGTTGAGATCGTATTTTTGCTTCAAGTCTTGTGTGCTTTTTCGCTAAAGTTTCAAATAAACTCAAGAGCCTTTGACTCACGTACGGATGTAATGCGTGAAATTGCGATGACATATTGGCTAAAGCAGCCAAACAATTAGTATGAAGATACTTGTCCTATAAATTAATAAAAGGGGAAAAATAGATATGATGAAATTGTCGATAAATTATAAATTATTATTATTATTATTATTTATTTTTTTATCAATAAAATTATAATAAAAAATTTCTACTTACTCGCATCTTCAACATGTTGTATTGAATAGTACGAATTACTACAAGAATTAAAAGTCCACCCAAGGATATTTCACTTATGCATCTCTCAGTATACCACGTGACACCTTTAAGCATCTGGCAATGTTAAAAATTATTATTTTTATTTATTAGATAATTTAATTAAATATATAATCAAAAGTAAAAAAAAATATATATAACTTACAATTTCATGAATTCGTTTATTAAATGATTCATCTTCACTCAATATTAAAAGAATTATTAATGACATGTAGATATGATGCGATGTATTATCAGGTGCATGATATAATATTTGTAATATTGGTGTTACCAACAGATGTATATCTGCTCGTTTAATAATTTCATCTTTTACACATGGATTCCTATGCAATAGCATATATAAAAGCAATGTGACTTCATTTGTATTTGGTACTTTGCAAATAGTATTATAAATTTTATCCAGATTGTAACAAAAAGGTGTAACATCTTTTGATGGAATTGTTGAGTGTTTCTCATCTACATTTGTGAAATTGAATAAAGCGTCCCTGTATGGATTGTGAGTTGTAGTACAATGATTGGTCAATACTAATAATAGCAATAAAGATTGACTAGCAAGTGGTGTATCAACGTCACGTTTTTTATCTTCATCCTCACTCGTGCCATTGCTTGATACTTGTACATTTTTAAAACTGTTTCCCATACCACGTGTAATAACACTCCAAAGTCCAGCTGGAATATATGAGGAAAATAATAATTTTCATAAATACTTGATTATTTTATCAATGTGTACTGCTGAAAAATTAATTATTTACCAGCTATGCTGAAGACTATACTACCACCGGCTTCTCTTGTTAATAAACCAGACGGTGCATGCTCTTGACGTACAAAATTGTGTAACAATGTACAAATGACAATTGGCGCGTGTACACTGTGTTCATTGCGCATAATAATTCTGAATATTGAACTGTATTCCGCCGAAGTTGGCGAAAATAATTGAACTGATAGTAGTACAAGTAAGCAATTAATTGCCTCTAAATGTACAACATATGTGAATTCACTGCAAATCGTAAGAGAAAAAAAAAAAAAAATTAATAATCATTTTATTACAATACATAAATTGAAAATGACTTTTCATATTATTGTTGAATTTGGTAATATTACCTCAAAGGTACATCTATAATTATGTCAATGAGAGATTCAATCAGTGATTCAAGCCTCATTATCGGTGGTTCTTCAATTGTTTTTGGCACTGCCTCCGTATGTTTTATCATGTCTTGCTCGCCAATTGTCTCGACCATATATTTCAATACACATCTGACAGCAAATAAAGAATTATATGTCTGCCACGCAGACATGATACTAAAAACAAAATTATTATTCATTTTTTTTTATGTATCTTATGATTTTAGTTTTAAATTGAACCACTTACTTTTGTGTTTGTATTGAAGCCAATAATTCACTTATTCTCACCAATGCAATTTCAATCAATGATCCAAAATTGCCTGTATTTAAATTGTTGTTGAGCAATTTTTGCAATGTTGAATCCAACCTTGAATCCAATTCAATTTGATCATTTCTTGTAATTGGTGGTCGTATATTGAATGATAAAAAACGATTCCAAAATGAATCATTTGGTGAAATTGATTCTTTACCAGAGAATTGATCTAGATATACATTTTTGGATAAATCATCATAGCGACTTGATGTTGTACCCATCTTTTATATGTATATCTTCTGGTTTCTGAAATTTCAAAATAATATCACCATTAGATACAATATGTAAGAAATATTGATGAAATACTTGTATACCAATTCAATGTCATGCCACATCAGTAAACAAATGTACGTGTCAAAAATGATTGTAACCTCTTTCTTATTATACACATCAATATATATATATAATACTTTTATTCCCAGTCAATGAAATCAATTGTCATGAAAGGTAGAGCAATACACAGACGATAGATGCGAAAACTTTTTCGTATAAAAACAAAAAAAAAAATTTTATATGTCAGAAAATAACAACCATTTTTTATCGACAGTGGGTAATTAAAAATATTATAAATTATTCCCGCGAATTTTCGAATGATTTATCGTGATGTGATGCTTCAAGGTCAACAAAAAATTTTTTACGTTTATCAATGAATCATCAGATATATTTAGTAATGAAATTGTGTCAATAAATAGTCGGAGACAAAAGAATATATTTTACAATTTAATATTACACAAAAATAGAAATAATACTTATTCAATTTGACCAAAATTAGACTGTTGGACTTTGGAAGAATTCAATAATTCTATTATAGAATATAGATTTTCATTTTTCACACACAATATACATATATAATATTTATATATATTTATTGTCTTCAAATGCTTTTCGTTAATATATCTTTTAAATAATACCTATACAAATTTTAATCCCTGTCATTATGATTAGTTAATTGTCACGTGTATGTATTTAACAATTATATATATCCTATTATTGTATATGTATATTTATTTCGTATTACATGACCGCCCATGTAACCTCTATTATTTATAATATGAAAATGTGATTGTACAATCGTCGTTACAATACCAAAAATAATTCAATAACAATTTTATCACCGAAATAGATGAAAATAAAATATGTTTATAATGAATATTCGAAATTAAAAATATAATGAGTCAGAAAAAAAAAAAAATCCACACAGCAGTAATATATTTCAACATGACTCATTTTTTTTTTTTTTTTTTTTTTCGCCATTCTCTTTACTCGTAGAGATCTGTATTGTATGTATATATTTCTGTATATACGTCACATGTGTTTATATTATTTAAAAGATTTATCCTGATAGCAAATCAAATATGTGAATAAATGTTTACTCATTGAAAGTTTATCAGTTGTAAACCTCAATCCAATTGTTTCCGGAATTATCTCGATATGAAATTTATTAAGACGCAAAAAGAAATTTTTTTAGTTATTTAATTAAATACATATCTGTTTTTTTTTTTTACATTTTTTATTATAAATATTTTTTATTTGATAAATAACATTATATTTATCGTATTCGTAATAATCGATCACGTATGTATTCATGCGAAACATTAAAAATTCTTAGAATGAACTCAGAATGTGTAGGAAATTTTTGACGTCATATCAGTAAATACATTCACCAATCGATAGTAAATAATTAGTAAGGTGTGCGTATTACCAATTAAATATAAAATAAAATATTAGTCTTTATTCTATTTATACAATTTTTATTTTTCTCATAATAAATATTAATTTGAATTTTAACCTTTGGAATTTTCCCCTAACAAAGTATGTTAACATTGTACAATTTTTAGGTTATACATATGAAAAAAAAAAGGTCGACATAAATAGCATCTTATAGTAATTTTTATATTCAACCTTTTTCTAATTAATTTATTTATTTATTATTATTATTATTTTTTTTTTTGTTTGAATCTTACAGTTTATATGGCGTAGAATGCATGAGCAACAAATAAAGATAAGAAAGGAAGTGTGTAGTGGGGATGGGGAAAGTAGAGAGGGACTGACGTGCGCAGAAAATAAGTGTTGACTGTGTACATACCGTCAAAGGTATATATATCCATGCGCAGTGACTATTGCCCTCAGTAATAAAACAGCGTCAGTTCTCGGCTAACTTCAGACACGTGAACGTTTCTAGTAATCCTCTTTAGAGAGTACAGTTGGTTTTTTGCTTGGTCCGCTCATTGTATGGGTAAGATATTGTTTTTTTAATTTAAAAAAATAAAAATTTTGTTCTCTTTCCTCTTTCTCTCTCTCTCTTTCTCTCTTTTTCTCTCTCGTTGGCTCTATTACTTCAATTACTCATATCTAAATTATTTATTACGTTTATATTTATTAAATTTCTCAAGCAGTAACAATTGAGGTTTGTTGGCAATTATTGAAATATTTTATTCGACCTAAATAATTTCATCGTCATTCCTAAGATAGAAACACCGAATAAGAAAGAGAGAGAAACACCCTTCACTTATCAACCAACCAATCCACATACCCACACACGTACACACAGAAATTTACGCACTCATACAGTTTTTTTTTATCCCCCCCTCCCTTTCTTTATTCGCTATTCTATGAACGAAACACAATGACCTTACGTTCACTCACGCAATTTAAAAATATTATTCTGATTATTCATCAAATAATTTCTTATACGTAAGCATATAAACAAGAAAATTTACATCAATATATTTATTTATATATATATAATTATATGTGTATGTATAATATCATGAAACAAAAATCGAATTATTTAATTGTATGACAAAAAAATGTGCTCGTATCATAATTTTAATTTTAATTATATTGAAATTCCATTGTAAAATCAACCATTTGCGCATTAACCTTCGTACAAGATAAAATAAATGATAATTCGATTTAATTACATACTGCATTCTTCAACGATAACGGCAAACAAAAAAAAATGGTTGGGACAATATAAATTAGATATAACAGTAATAATCGTACTAATTATACTTGAGTAAATAGATATATATAAATGTGAAAACTTTTTTTTTTTTTTTTTTTTTTTTTCTCCTTATCTAACGTGCATTGTGTCCTATAGGCCATGCGTCACAATTATCAACAAAATGTCGTCCAAGTAGAGACACGTGGATGATGAATTGTGTCCTTTATCTTATTGATTTCGTTTTACCAAATTTATGTTGAAATTTTTAATTATTTTCTTTTTATGATAATTCAAATAATCTATCAAATATGCATAAATAAATAAATAAATTAATTAATTTTTTTTGTTTATTTATACAGAGCGAGAGAAGAGTCTACAACACGGAGAGAGCCCTGTGGAGCCAATAAGCAGCTGCAGGGATGAAAATGGCTACTTGCCAACAGTTGGTCGATGGGGTAGCGAATGGCCAAGTTGACTCGAGTCGGCAGAAATATGGCGCCAGCTGCAGGGGCAGGCACGCGGGCCCTGGATCAGGGGTGTTCCGCTACCCCTGCCGGTTTGGGCCCATTATGAATCAGCAACCTTGACCGTCAACACTGTCGAGCAATATGAGGAATTAGCAAGCAGTGTTGAACTTGAAACCCAGCGACTATTGCGCGAGCACAGATATGATACAGTCGGCAATTTCCTGAAGTAAATATAAATTTATCTATATATATATTTGTTTTTATTAGTTATTTCAGTACGAAGATAATAATCATCAAATTCTATTGCTTTACTCGTTTCATTTCAACCAATTACATATTTTATTATTATTATTATTACATATATGTATTTTTTTTTTCTTTTCTTAGGTTTTATAAAGATTTTAAAAGAAGTGGGGAGCCTATGGTAGATCGTTTTTATCAAAAATATCAACCTCTAATTACTCGTAAGCACCACACTTGTGTGGGTCTTGGTTTTGAACTGTTGAGTCGATTAAGTTTACTTAATGATCGATTTCCTGGAATCGCTAACGACCTCCATTTGGTATCATGTGAAGAGGTATATTATTATTTTTATTAAATAAATAGGAAATTTTTTTTTTCATTATTAATTTTTTTTTTTTTTTTTTTTCTTTCTTTCCCTTCTATTGTCAATAGACAATCGGAGACATTGAAGGTTACGTTGGTGGACCACCAGCAGCTGAGAGTGGTGAAAAGGAGCACGTACTCGTTTGCCTAAAAATAGAAATAAACGGACGACGAGGTGTTTTACTCCTTGATCCGGGTTATCATGTTGCACGTGTTATAACTGTAATGGCTGACAAACATTATCCACATACTGGTTGGTTTGCACAATCAGATGAGCCAAGCTGCAAAAAGGAGTACAATTATTCTCTGTGTCCACAAGATCCAGATTACGTTGAGTGGCACGAAAGAGAAAATCGCCCTGGTGCCTTGGAGCGTACGCAAGTCGCTCTTATTTATGTAGCACGGCCGTACTTAACTGCCATTGATGTAACAGAACGACGAAATATTGTATACAATTTTCGAAGTCTCCTTGCTAGAGATACTAAAGGCCACGTTACGGCTGGTTTATATTTTCCATTAACACTTGATAACGCTCAAATGTTCACAATTTTTTACCAAACTAGTAATGGAAAAAACAGAATTAAGATGCCATTCAATAAATTTTACAGTACATCCAAGGTATGTGAAAAAAAAAAAATTAATTTATCACGGATAGAATTTCTTCGTTGAAATTAATAATTATTTATTGTATTCAAATTTCTTTTTTTTATTTTTTATTATATAGATTGCTCCGAGTGATGATGAGAGGGTGATAATTGCCGAGTGTGCACGTCAATTAGACATGTCACGCGAAGAACTTGAGACTTTACTATCTGCTCTGGCTACGGCAATGAATGATGTTTCATTCCTTGCCCAAATTCTCTCCATCAATTCAAGAATCAATAGTCTCGCTGAGGACAATTAACAAAAGCCAATAATTCACCCAATAACGGGGTGTCAGAGAATTTTTATCATAATTTTTATTTTGCTTGCCTTCCTTATTAACATTATTTTGCATTATTATTGTTTGAATTATGATTTATTTTTTTATTTTTCATCAACTCAAAATACTACAGTAATGGAAAACATAGTCGACGTGTAAAATACATATTTTTCGACGCAAATTCTTTATAATGAATTTTGTAGTAATTACATATATAACGCACTGTTCTTAACAGTTGATTGAAAAAATAATGAAATTAATTATATAATTTAAATTGTTGACGGTTTTAGTTGTGTGAAAAAATTATATTTACTTTTTTGAACATTGCTGATTATTATGGGAGTGGGTTTATTATTAACTATATGAAAAATATTTGAATTTTTAACTGATCTTTTTTTTTTTTCTCCTTTGGATTTTAATAAAATTGAATAAGCAAAAAAATTATTTATTATACATATCCATTTCCAACTATATCCTTTGAACAAAAAAAATATAACTATGTATGAACGGGAATCGGATTTATTATGAAGATCCAATATATTTTCTTATAATGAAAATGAACGATACATATTTAATTTTCCTTGAAATTAAATACTTATTACTGTTGACACTTCTTTTTTTTTTTCTTACATATAATAATAATTAAATTGTTGACAAAAAAAAAATGAATACATATTCACATATCGTGATATCATATAACATCAAAGATATATATTTTATTTTGTTAATCCAATTAATGGATTTTTGAAAGTCGAGAAAAAAAAATTAAACGCCTGTATGTGTATTGGGCCTCAACTACTTGATATCATTGATAATTATAATTGATATCTTAATGCTAATATCGGCGTATTATTGTATATTTTTATTCTTTCGGAAAGCTTGATAAATTCATTATAGATTTTTCAAGTTAACTAATCATCATTATTAGTCATGTGCCGCTTGTTACTGGTCTCATTATCTGCATTATGTTCACGTTTTCGGCTCTGTGATGTCTCGGTTGAAGTCTTAGTACTCGCTTCATTTTGATATTGGACTTTTGCCGCATTTCCACTACAAATAAAATTTAATATTCACTCCTTAATTATTATCAAACGAAAAATATTTTGAAAGCAACATTTACACACACGCGTACATGAATATCTTCAAAAATAGTAATACAATTCAATATGATAATGATTTTTTAAATTTAATTAGGAGCACTGTAAAATTATTTGTCAATATGAGAAAAAATTTAAAAAAGCAAAATGATTAATGTGATAATAATGGAAATATACAAATAAATTATTCGGGATAATGAATAGGAAAAATATATTAAACACATGGTGTGAAAAATCTCTTGTTTTTCTTTCTCTTTGATCACAATTGCCATTATACAACGTACTTACGTTGTACAATACGTCACACATCATTTCTCGATCACTTAAAAAATTAATATTTTCGGAAGTACCTGAAATACATAATAAAAACCAGATTTTCCATAGCATTTTTCGTATTTTCGTATTTCAAAATGTAAAAAAATCAAAAAACAAATAATAATAATAGAGTAATAATAAAAAAATTAATTCTAATTATAACAAAAATATGATGAATACACATAATATATCTATTTCATTAATGATAAATTTATAAAAGAAACATGCAAAATGTATTACATAACAAGCATTAATTAATGGATATCAATAGTTTTATTCAACCACATGCACTTTCGATGCGAATTATTCTAAATGAGCCCTTTTATTATTCTGCTTTTTTTTTTTTTAAAATAGTTTTATAATAAATTAACCTACCGCATTTCATTATTTCTACTTGACGTTGATGAAGGTCTTATATTTCGTCGTTGGGAATGTGGTACCCGTCTAGACCTACTATGTTGACTATATAAAGCATTCCAATACACCAGTCCGAGAAAGTAAAATGGAAAGAAAGAAAAAATAAATAAAAAAAAAAATAATAATAGAATAGATGAAAAAAAAAAATAATAATAATAAATAAAAAAAATTAATAAATAAATAGAAATAAACAAAAAAATGAAGTAAAAATATACAAAATTAAAAAAATATAGGCAAATTAATATAAAAAAGGCACCTTAATGTCATGTAAATTTTATTTACGTAAACAAAAATTATTTCATACAAAATTGAAATATTTGAAAAATTTTAATCACTTTTGTTTAGTGGATTTTATCTTGGGGATTATTTTGTTTTATTCAATCCTTAGTAACTTTTGCCATACGCTTCTTACGTCTGCTAAATAAAACACCGAATTTTACAACATAAAATATATTAAATTTTTTTTAATGTATTCTTATATCAAGAAAAAATAAATAAATAATATAAAATCAAAAAGATAAGAAATAATTTAAAGAAAAAAAAAAAAATCACCATTCAGTGTGCTCTTAATAGTATATATGGGTAAATGTATACAAGAAATTACGTGCAAAATCTACAGACAGTTCGGGCCATCAATAAAAATTATCTTCAATAATTATATACTCAATTGTTATTCTCTAATTTTTTTTGCTTCTTTTTCTTTTTCAAATTTAAAATATGATCAAAACCTTGACGCAATTTGTTAACGTACCTTGTGGTACCATCAGTCAATGCCAAAGGTTTAGAATCATGACGTTTTCGGTCATGATTTTCCAAAGCGCGATGTGAACGATTTGAATGATTTGAATGATGTCCATAACCACGAACGTGAGTTTGCCATTCGTGATTGAATGACTCTGCCTCCTCTATAATTATAATTATAATCATAATCAAAATAAAAATTTAATATAAAAAAATATTTATAATTAATTTAACATACCGTCATCGAGATTTATAAATTCCTGATGTTCTTCCTCATCGCCATTGTTCAAATCTTTTTTTTTCTCAATTATATGAGCGCGATCACCAATGTGATGAGCAATTGCCATTTTTTTCGTTCCAGAACGTGAATCATAAACGGATTCTTTAACTTCTTTCACACCACCTGGTGCAGCACGAGTTGATTTTGATTCTTGATAAATTTGTGGACGGCCATCAGGTCCACTAGTATAAGTCATAATTGATGTTGAAGTCATACCATGGCAATTTCCACCCGATGTCAAATTATCCTACAACACAATTTTATTATAATTAATTATTGAAAAATATTAATTTAATAAATATAATATTAATCAATATTTACCATATTTCCAGAGAACATGTCATTCATCATACGCATTGGTGGCATTGGAGGAAATCCAAACATCATTCCGGGATTAAAGTGATCTAGTTGTCCGCCATGTCTGTGACCAGGTGGACCCATCAAAGGTGGCATCATTGATGCGAATGGATCGCGAAAGAATGAATTCATCATTCTACTTACGGAAAAAAAATTTTATATATTGATTAATAATTTTATTGTTACACAAAATTTAACTTTATTTAGTATTTATTTATAACTATATTTTATTGCATCGCCATAGTAACAATATTTATCAGAATAATGAAACAAATGACGTGATACAAACACGTGATGAGCGAACTAAAAATATGTTGGATGATTATATTGTAAAATACTATTCTCAATTTACTTTTATAATTATATACTTATGTGATACAATAATAAAAGGTGACTTAATAATAGCATTTGTATTGCAATTAAAATTTATAGTTGACTACGCTGAAGAAATGGCTGCTACAATTAATGCTCTTAATTTTTATTCATCTACAAATTAATAATTGAGAATAAATATTTACTTCAATAAAGCATCATCTTCAGGTTCGCCCGACAATGATCCAAATGAAAACATGTTCGACTTTTTTCTTTTTTTTTGTTCTTTTTTTGTTTTACTGCACAAAAACAATGTCTATATTTTCGATTGCTTCGAATTAATTTATTTTCACAAATTCCACAGATTTATTGTCAAGTATTGGTTACTTTTTTTGTTGCAAATGCAATTATAATTATATCACTGTTGTTCAATCGTCGTGTACAATTTAGAAATCTCTAGAAATTTTTCAGCACTTTGAGAAAATTCACAGATATGAAGATAAACGCAGTACAATAAGAGAGAAACGCCAATATATATAACTACGTAGTGTTACATATGCATTCAGAACGTCACGTTATATACAGTAATAATCTGAAGTGAGCTGTTATTGGGATTGTAATAAACTATAGAAACTATTTGAAAAGTTTTGTAGTCCGTCGTGAGATGGCTGGATTTATACCAAAATGGCAATATAGGTATAGGTAATTTGGAATATTCAGAGGATTGAACACATTGATTTTACACTAAGTTGTAAATATAATTATTTTTTGTTTTTAAAATATTGAAAATTATGGCGGCAGAATATACGAATTCGACGCAAACATTTTCTGAACAATCAAATAGTTATTCTGAGGATAATACTCAGACACTGTACACTCAAATAAAATTGGTCAGTGTCAATTCAATTATATATGGCACTAATAAATTATTCGACGTCCCTTGATTTAGTGTAATTTTTTCTTTTGCAGAATCTACAAACAATCCAAAGTCTTGCAAATGAGGTAGATAATAATATGAAAAATATTAAACAAAATATGACAACGACGAAAAAACTTTTGGATGCCATAAAATCAAGTGGTGAATAAAAGAATATTTTTATCGGAAATTTTTTTTTCTATAATAAAAATTTATTGATTCCAATAAAAGTTTAATATTTCATTAATCAAAGTATCAGTTTAGTAAATAGTAGAAATATTTCGATAGTATCATTACTGATTTGTAGAATTTTCTTTTTGTTCTTGATACATATAATGGAGATCTTTAGAGTCATCTTCAGAAATACGAACCCATCCAGTTTCTTTCATATGATAAACTAAAAAAAAAAAAAAAAAAAACGGATCAATATATAAAGCAAATATAAATTAATCGAAGATAATCAGTAAATGATAATTTACCTCGCACAATTCCTCCAGAATATGCATCTCTGAATGTAGCATGATAAATTGCCCGTCTGGCAAGGTCATAAGCTTCTTTATCAGGTAAATCCCAATCATACCCAGAATCTAATACACCAAAAGCAAAAACGGAACCAGAACCAACACTAAAGACATTCCCTGGTGTTCGTATTCCTTCAGAATCAACGTAATATAATCCAGCACCGCGTTTATCATAACCAGCAATCATCATTCCTAAAATGTCCAATGAACGAATTGAAAAAAATAAAGAAAAAAAAATAAAATAAATAACTTTAAAAATATTCGTATTGATTTTGATCATATATTATTTTTTACCCATTGACAATCCCATGCCTTTATAATTATAGACCATATTCGACATGAGTTTGCTCGCTGCGGCCACGGATATCCGTTCACGATTTCTCAATTCATACAAACGACATTGTTTAGCAAGAACACGATCCCAATAGACACAATCAGCTGCACCACCGGCCAACGTTCCGAGGAGGTAATCATTTATTTCCACAATTTTTTTCATACTTCCAGAACCTATAATATAAATATATCCATCAATATACATTCTCCAAGACATTGAATTAAATCTTTTGAAATATTTTTCAAAAATTCTCAAACCGATATATTGGCCACCCGTTGCCCGAGAGTCAACAGCCAAGATGACACCACCGCGGTATTTGAAGCCTAGCGTAGTGGTTCCATGGTCAAATTTAATTTTTATATCTTTACCATTGTCATCTTGACCACTGCATAAATTTGCAAGACTTTCTGCCGGCTACAAGCAATCAGGATGAAAAATATAAATAAATAAAAATTAAATGATTGACAATTGATCATGAAAATCATAGAATGATAGTGCAATTTTTGTGACCATCTAATTGATAACCTATTTTACTTACATTTGAAAATGGTGATGGAGCTAATACCATATTGTTAATAAAGTTGTGGCTATAATTAGCAATCTCATTTTGTAATTTTTCATCTTCCTTAGTGGAATTAAAATTTATAAAAGAATTTAATCCGCAAACTTCAGCGAGAGCCATTATTGTGTATACACGAGCGACTCACAATCATGAAATAAATGTTGTGAAAAGATGAGGATACAAAACTGTAAAGTAAGAAAGTAAAAAGTTCCCTGTATTATCAACGCAAATTTAACAGTGGCTATATACATGATTGCGAAATCTTTAAATCATTCGAAGGTTATTTGAAAAATAATCCTTGAAAATTGAATATTTATATATAATAATTATTCGGACATACTCTTCTGAATACAAAGGTAGATTGGAAATTAGGAGGTGAGATAATAATCTATTTTTCCATTCCTTTAGTCTTCTTCAAAATCTTCATTCGTGCGGATGCAATTGGCGCCATTTCACTTCATTTAAATATTGCGCAATAGCGTGCGCAACCGTAATATTTTATTGTTAAAAAAAAAAAGTTTCTCGATCAATCGTAACAATAGCATATACATTAGCGTCCCATTGTTATGAGACAACGAATTTTCATTATTTACTTCGAAGTTCGGTAATATTTATTGTGGCATTTTATAGTAGTAGCCATAATCAATAACACTAGCGTTTGAGAATTTTTTTTTTTTGTGTTGATCCATATTTTTGAGTTTTCAATAAAATGTAGATATTTTTCAATATATTATAAATTATTAATTACATTTTATATTCATTTTTTAACCTATATATATATTTTTTTTAGTATTCAAGAAAAATTGATTATCAACACATAAGCATAACATGGTCTCTATAAATAAAATGAAAGTTGAGTTGGTGCCAATAAAGAAAAATAAAAATGGTGAAGATGAATGTGTTAAATTTCTTGATCAATTTGTTAGAGAAGTGATGGATTTTAGTTCTCAGTATGGCAATGATATCAGTATTTCATATACTTCATATAATATTACTGGGATTCCCAGCAAATTTCCCGAATACGGAGATTTTCCACAAGCGTTTGTTATGGTAAGTTTATTTATTATATTTCACCTTACCCCCGCCCATCATCACTTGAGATAAAACTTTTATAGTCTGTTTATTTTTTACAAGCTTTATCATTATTATATGTATGTACATTAGTTGATATAACTTTTAACTTTGTACAGAAAACTTATGGAAAATGGTGGGACGAAGCACCATCCAGATTAGTCGACTTTGCTCCTCAAAACAATGAATTTATTGACAGTCATGATTATATTGGTATGTATGGTATATATATGAAAAATGATAAGAGAATAATAAAATTGTTTTTCTTATTTGTATTCACAGATATCGAATATGATGAAGAAGTTTATCCAATAAGAGTATCAATTTATGAAATTTATAATCCTGGAAGTGTTGTTAGAATATGGGCTTTGAATTCGATCGGAGAATGGATATTATTATGGAGTGGATTGCCACAAATTGTTCCACAAAAAGCACGAATATTTTCTCCACCATTGCAATTATGTAGTTTCAAAACTAAATTATTAAGATTAGAATTCAATCACAGTTTATTGGATTATTATACAGAATTGGATGCAGTACTACTTTATGGCACGACAGAATTAATATTACCACGTGTTGAATCACAAAGTCGTACTATTACTGAATTATTACAAAAATTAGGCAATCATAATAATTCATCGAGTGATGTGAATAATTTAACACCCGATTATGCCACAGCTAATCTCGATTTAAAACTTCTCAAATCAAAATTACACGAATATTGTGTTGTATATAAAAGGTAAAATATTTATTTCTTACATTTATATGCAAAATGATCATAATTAATAGTTTTTTATTTATTTATTATTATTATCTTTTTATTTATTAATTATTTTTTTTTTTTCACCAGTGATATTATTGATAAAATTCCAAGAGGTACATTATTATCCAAATTACAATTTAATTGTCATCGTATACCGCCAATTGAGGAAGCGTGTAATAGTTTACAAAAATTTTTACAAGACGATTTTCCAAAACTTGTTAAAGAGATAAATGATTCCGTTTCACTATCAGCAAATTCATCGCAGACTGACGGTAAATCAAAAAATATCACAGACGAAAAAGGTGGTCACTTTTCTGTGCTTCCGGTAAGACGAAAAAAAATTATTTTATTGACACTATGTAATTATTTTTTTATTCTATTATAAACAAAAAAAAATTATTTTTAGGATGAAACAGTATTGACAATTTTGAAACATCTAGATTTAAAATCTCTATGTCGTTGTTGTCAAGTAAATAAATATTTCAATACAATAGCACAAGACGCTTCACTTTATAAAAGTTTAAATTTAAAACCGTATTGGCATTGTATAAACGTTCCAAATCTCAAAATATTATCATCAAGGTGTAATTATTTACAAAAACTGGATCTTTCATGGTGTGGAAATTATGGCAATTGTTTATCACAATCTTTAATAGATTTCCTAAATTCGTGTGGGAGCCTATTAACACATTTACGTCTTAATTGTTGTTCGTTTGTCAACGATATTGTTGTTGCGGAGATTCCACGAATCTGTAAAAATTTAAAAGGTACATTGAAATACCATCGAGAAAATATTTCACGTATATATATTCATATTCTTCTTTATTTGAATTTACAGAATTAGGTCTACGAAATTGTAGTACAATTACACGCGAAGGTTTCTATGAATTATCTAAACTTCATAATCTTGAACGTTTAGATCTATATATGACATCAATCGATACACCAGCGTTACGTTTAGTATTGAGTAAAAATCCTCAGATGCGTCATTTAAATTTAGCAAGTATGCGTGATTTTGTAAATATGGATGAAGTTGCAATTGAGTTGGCAAATTCTTGTCCATATTTGGAGAGTGTTGATTTTTGGAAAGCTTATAATCTTACAGCTACTGGTGTTCGTGCATTGTCGCGTTGTACTAATTTACGTGAAGTCGATTTTGGATGGTGGTATGTATTATATATACATTTTTTTTTGCCTAACTTTACTTCACATAATGAATGATAATAATATTTTTTATCATTAAAAATTGTTACAGTGGTGGAGTGGGAGTTGCAAGTGAATCACTTCGTATTTTTTTCACCAATTGTTGTAAATTAGAGAAAGTATTTTTGAGTTCATTGAGAGGTATTACCGATCGTGATATTGAACCATTATTGCGATGTCAAAAATTACAACAACTGGATTTACTCGGTGCACATTCACTTACACCAAATATTTGTCAACAATTTTTGATGTCTTGTTCACAATTAAGAATGATGGATCTTAGTTTTTGTGATTTAATAAGCACAATTAGAGTACAGGAATGGCGATTACGTTATCCGCATGTGTCGATTAAAAAAAGTTCGCAAGTTATGGATATGGGTAATTTTGAGCTGGTACGAATTGTTTATTTCCGGGATTGAAAATATAAAGTGAATATATGCTAAGTATAATTAAAATATAAAAATTCTTCATGAGAAGCAGTTGAGAATGCTTCATAAATCGACTAAATCGATTATATTAGTTTCATACTTTTATAAATTTCAAAAATTTATTAAGTATATTGAAAAGTGTGCTTTTTTTCTTTTCGTATGTTTTCCAATAATACGTCATCAATCATTGTGAAATCAGTCATTTAATAAGTGATAATTTATTCCATTGAAAATTAGTTTATATAATTTATAGAGTAAAAATTAATATTGTCATCGATTTCTAATTTAAAAAAAGAAATGGATCGTAATATAATCCATAGAATAAGTAATTAAATAATTTTTTAACTAGAAAAAATATCAATTAGATAACATTCTGACTGATACATATATATATATATTTATTAATTAATTGTGATTTATTATCTCATATATTGTAACAAATAATTAATTACAGATTATTACCGAATTTATTTCTTGATTGTATACTAAAATCTTGTGTTGGTGATGATGACTGATTATAATAATTCGAATGAGTTTGCCGCATTTTTGTAAGTTTTTTCTCTTGACGATACTGTGTGTAAGGCATTAATTTTCTCTTCGGTACGTGTCGCAATGCATACGTCCAATCACCAGTGAGTTGGAGATCTGCGAGAATTGTGACCATTTGATTAAGTGTCAAACATTTTCCCGAACCACAGCCAAAATCCAAGTAACGATCAATAGGTAATTTTGCCATTCGCAGACCTTCGCGTTTAGCTTTTGCCAATGATAATGGTCTACTGTCAGCCTAAAATCGTATTGATAAATTAACAAATAAAAAGAATATTTACAATTACATATATAATTTTGTACCTACCTTGTCAACAATAGCACCCACAATATATATACTGTCGGAATCAAATTTATCCAAGAATTGATTGCAATGAGGTGTAAGGTAAACTAAACTGTTTTTATCAAACATATCAAGATAAGATTTATCCGTCACGTTAATGGGGAATTCTGGTTCATGCATTGTTGGAATAGTACTGTAAAATTCTGTATATAGATTTCCTTTTGGATTAAAATTACAATAATGCAAATCAAATGGATCATCGTGACTGCGATTAGCCGCAAATGCAAATTGCATTTGTCTTGCACAATATCGTATTTCTCGTGAGTTCATTTCATGTTCATATCCACAATCAAAAATGAGTTTTTGTCCAAACATCATTGCTCTCATGAGTTTCCAATTATACATATTATTTATGGTGGTATCGTAAATTCGTAAAAATAAAGAATTTTTGGTGAGAGTGTAATCTAAATCTGTAGGATTATCATTTGCCATTTTTTGCAATCTAGTTTCATTGCGTACCTTTTTCTTTTCCACTATATTTTCTTTTTTCTTTTCAATTTTAAATAAAAAACTTAAATATCGCCTGTAATAAAACAAATTGAAATATAATTAAATTACCACCGGAATATTATAGAAAAAAATATAAATAATGAAAAATATCTATCTTTACCTTCTTTGTGAAATACTTTTTAAATTTAGAAGTTCAATCCAATGTCGAGGTTTCAAAACTTCTGGTGCAGGTCCTCCACTTTGACGCATTATATCAATTTCCAACTCTAAAACCTTGTAGTGTTTTAAATTTTTCGGATTTTTTAAAAATTCATCAATTTTTGTCTGTGCAATCTCATCCTTTATATGCACTGATGTTGAGCATAATCGTATGGTAATAAAATTATTTATATCATACTGCCCAACTCGTGGTGTATTTAATTTTTCTGAGACATTGAAAAATCGTGTAAAATTTTGAGATCTAGATATGCGATTCCAATCAATAGTTATCAATGTTCGAAATATTCGACTACACATTTTTATAAAATGTGTAACTATTTTTTACAGAAATAATTCTTCAACTCAATTAATTATCGAAATAAAAACAAATTATTATTATTTCACGTGCAATAGATTACACTCAATACAATATTTGAGTAGGTTATGTCTATTGTATATGTATGAATCTCTGAAAATTTAAATATGGATGATCACAACAGCGACACCAAGAGAATGATAGTAGTACTGTTTTGAAAAATTATACGCGCAGAAAATTGCTGTGCGATTGGTCAATGCATTTACGAAAAAATATTTTTCATAAACGTTATTTTAAATGGACAAGTTAATTTTTTGTTCTTTTGTGAAAATATGAAGATGGAATTTACCAAACTTCGACCGGATTTGCAAAGTATTATAGATCAAATTATGGAATTTCGAACTGTAAATTATTATTTAATAATCAATTAATATAATTAAACAAACAAATAAAATATATCGAATATTTTAAATTATTCTTTGATAATCTATTTATTTAAGCAATACTCCAATTTACAAAAAAAATGTCGTAAAATGGAAGATGAGCATCGTCTTGATATTGCTGATATTAATCGCGAACATGCTGAACAAAGTAAATATTTCATTTATATTTTTGTTTATAATTATTTATTTTTATATACAATATTTTAGGGTGATTAATATTGAAATTCAGTTATTAGAATGGAAGAAGAATCAGAAATATTGAAGAGTCAATTAGCTGGTTTAGAAGAGCTTCATCGAGAAGAAATATGTCGTCTCGAGAAAAGAAATGAATTGGAAAAATTAAATTTCGAAAAAACAGTCAATACCTTGAAGAATGAGGTACAGAAAAAAAAAAAAAAAAAAAAAAAATCATAAATTATTCAATATAAATAATAAAAATTAATTATTGTATGGATATGCATACAGATTAATGACTTACGTATGGCACTTGAAAAAAATATAGAATTTAACACACATCCAGCATTTCATAAATCAATCGTGAAAAAACAAAGTCAACAAAAAAAATCAACGACACCAATATTCAAGTGAAATGATTTATTAACTATTTTTTTTTTTTAATTTTATTTATATTGAACTTATCTCAACAGTTTTTAATCACTTTTATTTTACATAGATGGCCACCATTAGAAGTCCAGATCTCCAAGTCTTCTACACAAAAATCCGCTGATGTTGAAATTACAAAGTCAAAGAAAAAACGAAAATTATATACAGTAGACGAGGATGCGGTTGTCGATATTACATTAAAGGAATAATACAGCCATCCAATTTACAATATAGGTAAATTTATTTAATTGAAAATATTCAAATTTGAACAAAAAAAAAATCAATCAATTAACAATTTTTTTTTTTTTTTTCGTTTATGTACAATTAATTAGGCGTAAAATTAAAAACTAAACATAATTGTGTAATGTTGCGATACTGATATATGTATGAAAAAATTAATTGATTTATATAATTATTTAGATATTTTTCGATGTAATGAATTCCAACTGTTTGTATAATCAATTTTCAAGTGACCATAATTACTTAGACCAATATTAGAGTGTGGTACCTCAACATAACAATGTTCATCACCTCTGGCTAATTTTGGATGCATTTTTTCAACTGTATCACGTCGAACATTACTCGACGTGTGGTGATAAATGCATTCTTCTCTAAAATTTCATAAAAATATTATAATCAAGTTAGCAATCATATATAATTTAAATCCGTTATAATTTTTTTTTGTTTTTTTTTTTCTCGTTTAATTACCTATCATGTGAACGTGATTGAGATATTTTCCTACGCTTCAACGCCTCCCTCAATCGTTTATCCTCGTTCTGTTTGTCATGATTGAGGTCTGTAAACATCAATAATACTCATTACTCATGCTAATAATGAAAACATAAAATAAACACTATAATTATACTATTGATGACGATTAAAAACTTATTGATATTCAAATAGTAATATAACAATATTGTCACTGCATTGTATTGCATTGTCGCAGAAAAGTATTTACAAAAAATGAGTTCAAGGACTAAGGTGCAACGAGGCAGCGACTACTAATTATCTTTAGAGTTGTTCATAGCATCGATTGTGTTTAGAAAGCATTTCAAATGATAAACAAAAAAAGAAAAAAAAAAGAAGAGGGCAAAGCAATATAAGACATATTTTAACATAATAGTACACAATTGCCTTATGTTTTTCAATACATTAATTCATAATTGACAAAAATTTGTGTGAGTATATAAATATATCTACAATTGCATTTCTAATGTACACCTTAATCGACCAATATTTATTTTTAAATCAACATTCCATATGAGTAAATGACATTACCATTTCTGACAAATAATTTTATTTCTATTTATCGCCATATATCAAATACGATGCACTTTCTCCAATTGCACACTAATATATTTTTATTTATTTTATTATTATTATTTTTTTCTCTTTCATATTTTTCTATACACTATATTCAATATAAAATACCATCAATTTGTATATAAATTTTTATTTTATTATTTTTATAATAATGATGATGATGATGATTATTATTATTTATTATTATTATTTTTTTTTTTTCATCACGTTTGTATATTATAATCGTCTACACACGCTGTTTTCCGGAAGTGCATTGACCACATTGAAAAGATTTTTGTACGTGTTCATAATATACATTTTTGCGTAATGCAATTTATTATTTCATCACACGTTTTGTATACGCACATTGAATTATCAATATGTTTTGCAAATTGATTTAATATAATAATAAATTATATTATCACACATTGATTGTACAATTTTATAATATAAAATTATATATATATAAAATTTTTAATTTAACATTAATTTATTAATTTTTTACAATTATTCTTGTAGTATATTTTAACGAGACTTTTGATTATTTTGAAATCGTGTTGGTTTTTGTAATAATGTTAAAAAAAAAAAAAATCGAATGAGTATAAAGGCCATGAATGATGAGATTTTACAGGACCGTATTTGATATAAATCAGACCTTGCAATCTTGCGTTTTTCCTGTCACTATATATATATATATATATATATAAATTGTTTCGGCTCGGTTGCCTCTTTTAACAAGCCCTATCCACCCACGTAATCGTAAATATAATAAAAACATGCAGACCTTTTACCAACCCCCACTTTAAAATCACTCAATATAATATAATAATTGAATTATTATACGTGTATTATAATAATAAATAAATAATTATTCATTTCATAATTTGTAATTTTATAATTTATTGTAAAATATCTTGAATTAATTCACGATACTTTCTATATGGAAGAAAGTCAATGAGTATTATATAAATAAATATATACGAAGGTCATGTTCAACAGTTGAGATGACGTTGGAGAGTGAAATTGAGAGTTGTGAATTGCTTGTGGTAAATTATAAATTGTACAAAATTATTTTTACTCGTGATGCACACAAATTCATGGATATGTATACACAAATTAAAAATACTTTTCTACTCTCTACTCTACAATGATATCAATCATTTTTCTTGATGATTGAGCAATATTTTCCAGATAATTTCAATTTATTATACTTTCAGTTGGACAATAATAATATACAAATTTCATAGTATTATTCTTCCTTTTACATATATATATATATATATTTTTTTTTTTCTTTGCTAAATGTGAATAAAGAAAATAGTGAAATTAAATTATTATATATAAAGACATGCAGGATAATTTATTTCAATATTAGAATAGAAAATTAAATAATCACATATGCACTTTCGGTGTTTATTGTTTAAAAAAATTGTACACGTGTATATCGAGCAAATGCACGATTGGATCCATTAATTTGATTCATGTGAAAGTGAATGGTTCACATATACACAAAGTTGTGTGCCTTGGCCCAAGGAATAATTACATTTGCGATTAAATAACCAAAAGAGAAATAAAATCGAATAAAATCAAATAAAATTATGTTGAAAAAAATAAATTATATATATATATATATATAAATCATTCTCAATTGCATCAGAATTGATTCTTTACACTTTCATTATTGATTTAATATATTTTTGTGAGTTTTTATCCCAATACCTTATAGGAAGAGATAAAAAATTTAAAAAACGAAAGCATTGACGAGATGATTATATGCATCGTTAACTTCTCTTTCTTCTTCTTGTTTTTTTTTTTTTTTTTTTTTTTTTTGCATTATATTAATTTTTATTCAATATTTATGAACAGATTGAAACTTGTGGTGATGTCTTAATCTCAATTTTTACACGCCGATTAATGACTGATTTTTATTTTATTTTATTTTTCTCATGTTCACTATTTGATATGATAACTGTAAAATAACTCTTATATTTATTTATTCATTTATTTATTTATTTATTTATTTATTTATATACATGCGTGGTAATAAAAAGTAAAAAAATACTTTTTAATTATTTACCAAATGAATTGCACGCATTTTATAATTTATCATCATGCGTATTTAGAGAGTTTTCAATTATATATTAATGTATATAAATTTATTATTATAATTTTCGATTATATTATACTTTCTTCCGCAGTAAAATGAAATTAATCAACGAACCATTATTTTTATTATACTGAAATGAATTTCGAATTGTATTTTACGTATTAATCCGTAACCTTGACTCTCCATTTATTTATATATTTATAGCGTATAATTTATAATTATTTTTCTTTTTTTTTTTTTTTTTTTTGCTCATTCTCAGTTAATAGTCAAATTGTATTTTTTAATATGTCTACTGTAGAAATAATTTTTCCATGACGACGACACTCCCTTTGTAATTTCTAAATGCAATTAGACCGAAAAAAAAATGCATAAAAACCAAAGATGTATATTAAAGAAATAATATAAATAAAAATTAAAAAAAAGTTCTTGACAATTTTCCACGTGTTGCAATAATAATTGTGACTTGAACAAAAAAAAAAAAAAAATTTTTTTTTAAATTAATTAATTTTTTTTTTGTTTTTGTTTTACAATAATTCAATCCTCATTAGTTCAAAAATTTAGAGAATTTAGAGGGCACAAGATTGAGTCACATCATTGTCGAGAATTCTGAAAGAGAATTTTATTTCAAACCGACTTCCGGTTGATTCTCCAATGCAAATGCATTATAATTCAAGTCATTAACTTAGAAAAAATTGTTAGTGTGTGTCGTTACTGTATTTGGCTCCGTGGGATAATGTCGTCTTCATTGCCTGAGATTCAAAAAGAAAATACAAATACACACACTCAACGTATACTGATAAAATGTTAATGTTCACAGTTGTTTACCGATTGAATTGTACCACCGGAAGTTCTTATTTCCTTTTACGCTTTGTGGCAAATCATTGAAGCCAATCCATATTGGTATAAAAACATCTCTCATCTTTCATTTTATTTTACACAAGTGAAAACACGACCGTGAAACGGATGCACTGACTTTCCCCTTTGAACTGTCATCTCTCAACAAATGTTTTTTTTCTTTCCTTTTTTCCTTTTTTTATTCAGTTTGACACTGACCATTACCAATATCTTCATATATATTTATATTTTTGTTTTATTGTTTAGGCGTGAGAAATTCAAGTTTAAATTTTTTTTCATTCTCAATTCAAATATGCACAACAACCAGGAAAACTTCTTTCTTTTTATCATCATAAATATATATATATATATATATATTGTTTTTTCCTTTTAAAAATTTATAATAAATAAATGGTGTATAAAAAAAAAAAAAAAAATAGCGGAAGAAAAATATATACATCATAAATATTCTTTGTGAAAGTACATTATACATTATACTCAATGAATATATATCGTCACGCTCCGTAAATTCTTTTTAAAACTGATAGTTTTTTTTTTTTTTTTAATTTTTAAACTTGCCCAAGCAAGTGATGATAATTCTCAATATGTGTTGTATATACAGTTAACATGATCTCTCGCGCAACAGGTGGACGCTTTAAACTTTCTACCTTATAACCAAAACAAGTCCAATATATCCAACGTGTATTTTGTGAGTGTATGTAAGATAGAGTGAGAGTCAAATATTGAAAAAGAAAATGAAGAAGAAGAAGAAGAAGGAAAAATATTATTATTGGTAATTTTGTTCAAGTATAGTCCCACATTTAATTTTATCTTATCAATATCTTCGTATAAATTTTCACGATAAAAAAAAAAACAAAAAACAAAAAATATTTAATTACTTTAAATTGATCAATCGACCAATTGTTTAATCGATTAAATTATTAATATTAATATTAATATAAATATAAAACAATAATATCATAAATATAAATATATAGTTTTTTTTTTTTTTTTTTTTTTTTTTTCATTGATAATGTTAATGATGTAACAATTCCCAGGACATTATTTCTATACTTGTCCTGTAATAAAATCAACGGTACACCATATTCTATATTCACACATACACATACACTCTATTATTGTTTTTTTTTTTTTTTTACTCCTTCTTCATTACAATTCAAATTCTAAACTCAATTGCCCACAAAGAAACATCACAATCTAAGAATGTACAATATGAGATTCGCATGCGTGTATGAATGATGTTTGTAAGTCGTTAGAAATCTAAACAACTACTCAGTTATTATATCTAGTTTGCTCTCGATTGCCATCACATGCCAACACACAACGATGAAGATTCATATCAAATGTATATAATACATTTGTCCTCTTTATTGTCTAACTATACAGAATAGCAGTAAATTATTATTTATTATTTTATTTTTTTTTTTCAAATAATATTGCGTCTTTTTATATTATAAATATAGAAATATAACTTTTTTTTTTTTCATACCAATAAAGCAATAGCTATTTATCTATTTTATTTATTTATGTTTTTTCTTTTTTTCTTCATTTTTTTTTTTTTTTTTGACGGTGTAAAAAATTTTTTTCCCACGAAATTATATTTAATATTCTTGTCGCAACTCGACAATATTTATATACACGTTTTCGCGGTATACGATCTCGTATATGTGTATTTATTTTCATGTTTGTACGATCGCTTTCATCACATCATCAACTTTGCTGTCGTATAGACACTTGTTCATGTGGAATTTGCTGGGACCTACTACATTAACTCTGGACAGGTTCATTCATTTATATATATATATATATATATATATATGTAGATATTTTTTATTTGCAAAGATTTAACTACGGGATTTCCATTAATTTCATCCAGTATAAATTAATTTGAATACTATCTGTATTTTTTTTTTTTTTATATTTACAACAGTTTGAATAATGATGAAATACGTGGTAGGACGTCGTATGGTCAAGGTATTAAAACCCACATATATATTTATCACACATCTCGTATAACTATATAATATTATCTTCTTCACTAAACTTGGAGTTTGTATACAAATAAAAATTGATTATTACCATTGTTTATATTTATGAATGAATAATGTGTATGGATGATTCATGTGTTGTGTACTTTTATAGATTTAAAAATTTATATTTAATCCATTGATTTTATTACAAACTTACCGGAGAGCGGTGTATAAACTGGTGCCGAGTATCGTGATTTTTTATCTTCATAAATAGCCTGATAATTTGGCGAGTGAACTGTTTGTCTGGAGGATCCAAAGTAGAGTTCATCAACCGATGCTGGTGCATGATATCCTGGTTCTCTTGTTTGTTCTCGTGGTGAGTACCTGATAAATATTATTTTCAATTAGAATTTTTTCTTTGTTTTTTTTTTCTTTTCTTTTAAATTTATTTATTTATATTTACCAGTAATCCTGTTCGGGCTCGCTGCGTTGATGATGAGAGACTCGACTGTATGATGTTCGCTTTGGTGGTGTTTCATTCGGTGGTGGCTGATTAAAATTTATCAATGGAGTTGCAACACTGTGACGTCTCAAATATGCATAATTTTCCAAGTCCCATGGATCGACGTATTGACGTCCACTACCTGTATCACCAGAACTGCCAACTGATGATCGTTGTGAATCTACTGAATTCCAGTATATTGATGAAGCTGCCGGCATTTTTTTTTTTTTTTTTTTTTTCCACCCACTTGTCAATGTATCAGAATATGTTGCAACAAATAGTATAACAACTCGTCACTTTTAATTTAGTATCAGATTAATTATCATTATTGTGTAATTAATTAATTTTTTTTTTTTTTTTTTTGTAGTCACTTTTGAATGGGAAATTTAATACACGAAGAAATGAAGATGAGAGAGTGAAAATAGTACCAGATCCTGTTTACATGTGAACACCTCTACTACTTCGAGTACTCTGCGCAAACTATGACAATCTCTTTGGCGAGTGAAACCATAAGTTTCACACTTGGAGGTGGTGTCTTCCCCACTCGCTCAATGGTAAGTCGCACACATATAACGTTTGATCATTCATCGTTATACGCATAAATATTTGATGGTCACAGTATTTCACAACTTTCTATAAGATTAGAATAATTTTGAAATATTTATAAAACAAAAACAAATAAATAAATAAACATTTTGGAGTAATAATTATGATAAAATTCACATATTCTCAATTTAGGACGTGATGTATATTTCCTCTTTTCCATATTATACAACAGTCAATAATTTCAAAAGATTATACAGCATCATTAATAATTAAAATCAACTAATTCATGTTTTTTTTCTTTCTATTTTTCCTTCTTTCCTTTTCAATAAGAATATTTCAATTGGATACTTTGAGATTACATAAAAATATAATGAAAAAAAAAATAATAATAAAATAAAAAAAAAAAGTAGAAATTATTTACATATTTTGTTTTTTTTTTTTACTGTGGATTATTATATAAAAATTTTTGGCAATATTTTTTTCTTACTAAATAATATATGTGTTTAATATTAATATTATAAAGAAAAGAAAAGGAAAGAAAAAATGATAATAATAAAATAATACGATAATTTACTAAGTAATATTTTACTTGTAAGTAATATCACTCCCCTCCAAAAAAAAAAAAAAAAAAGAAAAATAGTAATAATAATACAAACATATAATGTTAATATAAAATTAAAAATAAAAAATCAACACGCTAACTTTTTTTCTGCATTCTCAATTCATTCATATGTAATATGAAATAAATATAAAACATAACGCTTACGAGTATTATTTTATTTTCCAACTGAATGAGAAAGAAATTTATTATTATTATTATTATTTTTTTTTTTTTTTTAATGATAGAAATTAATACTAATAATAATATTAATAATAGTGATAATAAATTTTATAGTTTGGAAAATAACAATTGTCTAGTGAAATGAAAAATAATTATTACATGAACAAAAAAAAAAAAAGAAAAAATATCTAATAAAATAAATAATGTCAAATAATAAATACAATCATGTAGATAGAAAAAAAAAAAGTAATAATAATAATACTAAACACCAACTTGAACGTTATATAGATTATGGAAATTTTTTGTTAGAAGTCAAGAGAGCTTTTAATTACTCACATACAATTTATACACTGATTATTAATTTTTCACTGAAATACTTTTGTTTTTTGTGTTTTTGTATTTTTTTTTTCTCATTCAAATCAAGAAAAAACGCTGCGACACTGAACAAAAAAATTCTGGCTTTGAAAAAGAAAAAAAGTAATAATAATGATAATAATAATAATAATAATTGCGTCATTTACTTATAATTTATATGACAAGTATTTTTTTTTCTTTACATATTTTTTGTCAATCTCTAAAACATATCACTATTATTTATATATACAATTTATATATACTGTATGTGGATATGTATACATACATGTCTTTACAATAGCATTATTTAATTGTTTTGTTTATTTGTTCATTAATTTGAGAGGGGCAAAGGTGCATGTCACAGCAAAAGCCTTTAGTTGCATATGTATATCACAGAATCTGATTTAATCGTAATTACGCCATTATGGTTTAATAATTAAAATGATATTCTAACATTATTTTGTGTACTCGATCATTATTTTGAAACGAAAATTTTCTTTTTAATTCTTTTATCTCACCCGATCCAGAAGAAGCGAAGCTGCTAATTCTACATCATACTCGGTCTGTTTCAATGCTCCTTCGCACTGTTGTCTATTAGCTAATCCCAATCTGAGAAAAAAAAAAATATATATATATATATAACTTAATGAAAATACCTGGTGGAAAATGTTGATTTATACCGAGAAAAAGAAAAAATAATTTACCTTGTGAGTGAATCAATTTTTGCTTGACGATCTTTAATAATTTGTTTGGCGGCTTGATTTGTATCCCAACCGGTTGCTTGGAGTGCCGCGAGTATTTCTCGTTGTGACGCATCACTCGCGTCTTTCTGTACTTTAAGAATTTTACTTGCACGGAATTCATCATTGAGCGACATCACCAGTTGTTGAGATGCACCAGTTAACGGTGGACTAACACCCGATGGATAAGCCGACGTAGATGGCTCCAATTGGGTATTGACAATAGTTTCATTCATTTGTGATAAAAGATTTCGAACAGTGGAAGACTGTTGATTTGACGGTCCTGAAGTAATTCTCGTTGGTGTAAAGTGAATTAAATTCGGGCTTGCTGCACTCTGATTTGTTGGTGTTGTATTGAAATTTGATTTAAAATGTTGATTATTATTAATAATTCCATTTTGTCCAGATTTCATTGGACTCCATGCTGAAGGTGGTGGATTATAAACTGGTGGCTGTTTCAAACTTGGACTAAAATCAAATGGATGATGTGATTCCTGCGATGAATTATATATTCGTGGTAATGTTTGACTTTGATTTGATGCCATTCCATTATTCGTTGTTGCATGATAATTTCTTAATATATTTTGCTGCACAGTCTTATTATATAGAGTATTGAATTCGCTTTGCGAGAGTTGATCCAAATTTGGCACAGTTTCACGTAATTCAGCGTATACCTTTTCGGATAATACAGCACCCGATGGTAAACTTGGTCGTGGTGGTGCAATTCTCGTTGGTTGCAAATCATTTTGAACATGAGAAATACTTGAATTAATATTGTGCGTTGTTGATTGAGGCGGTGGTGGTAAAGAAAATGTATAATTTTGCTGTGATATTTGTTGTTGTTGCTGCTGTTGCTGTTGTGATGATGATTGCTGTTGCAGTGGAGGTTGATAGTAGTTATGATTACCAGTTAAACCTTGCCTATGATGTGCTGCGACATTTGAAATATTAGTTTGATTGTATGGAGTATTTTCAAGTTTACTGGGTGGCTGTGACACATTACTTGGTGCCATTTGTAATAAATTTGAACTCGACTGTATAGCAACTGGTGACAGAGGTTGTTGTGGATCATTATGGGGGACATATGATTGTGCTGAATTATTTTGCTGCCATATTTGTCCAATAATTAAATCGGTCGAAGTTTCAGTAACATTTTGTCCACTATAATGACCGAATGAACTTTGTGGTCGACGTACATTGATATTTTTAGTTGGCAGAGAATTTTGTATTTTAACTGATAATGTCGATGTACTTGGTTGAGGCGATCGTGATTTTACTATTTGTGGCGGTGGTCGAATTTTAATTTGTAAATCATTGGAATTTTTACTCGCCTCTTTAGCTCCCAAATGCTTCTCTAACTCTGCCAAAAATGATGGGTCCAATTTTTTTGGAGATTGTGGCTGCGTATCAATTGTCAACTCGCTCATACTCTGGGCAATATCGTGATTTGACTTGGGTTTCTGTGGACTTTCATTGGGCGCAATTGGCGGAGGTGGAGGTGGTGGTGGCGGTGGTGGTGGTGGTGGGCCAGACACAGCCATATAATTTATTCGTGCACACACATTGGTATACGTTTGTTGAGTGTCTTCTACTGGCAAATCTTCAGGCCAATTACTTCCACTTGGGACTGGACTTGACTTTTCAATTTCACTATAATGTTCACCTGAATAGCCATTAGCATTATTTGACAGATTAACATTTAAATTCGTATTCTCACTACGAATATCTTTATTCAAACTAATTGAATAATTATTAATTTCATTTGTTTCACGAGAGTATTGACTTGTACTAGTAGCTTGAACAACAGTATTATTACTATTACTCGGGCTATTAACAGATAATTCTTCGTTTGCCACATTCATATAAGGCTGCTGAATATTTGCAGAACAACTGGTGATGTCTGTTGGTACATGACTATAATATCGTGAATGGGGAGGATTCATAAATACTCGTGAGGTATCAAATGGATCAGGATGCGATAAATTTGATGCAGGATAATTTGCATACATTCTCGGATCGTCTTCTTGCCAATTATTATCTTGAGCTACGGCTGATGCATCGATAGGTTCATCAAGAATATTAATGACTCTTCGACATGTTGTGTCTGAACGTAAAGCGGCATTTACTGCCAATTCTCCAGGCGATAAGTCAATCAAACTTCCTTCTTGATTTCCAGACACAGATGATGAAGTATTCGCCGTTTTTATTGGACTTGATCGAAGATCATTTTCAAAACGCGTATAATTAAATTGTTTTTTTGCTCGCGGTGCATTACTGTAGGTAAGTTTCAATTTGTCGGTTGGCGTTACACCAACAACATCCGGCGGTTCCATGGGATTTCTCAGATAAACGTCATCGATAAATTGTGGACTGCCCCAACTTTTCCCAAATGGCGCTCCATGTCCCGTATGAATGAATGAATTTTCAAGTGGTTTACTGATATCCTCTGGCTGTTTACGACGCATTGGATCAACAAGACAACGTGGGAATGCGGCAACTTGATATGTCCTTTGATTCTGTCCTTTCCACCAATAATTTTCCGGTCTACCGTCAATAATTACAATTTGATCACCCTGTTCTATATTCATTTTGTCAGTTTCATCGAAGCGATTGAGTGCTTTCATCACTGATGGCACCATACTCGTTAATGATTCACGTAGTGATGCAAACGTTGGCCGTTCAATTGGATCTCGTGCCCAACAACGCAACATCAATTGATACATTGCCGGTGGACTTGCTTCAGGTTCATATAATCGTTCACTTTCACGATCGATTTTACGTAAAATTTCTGATCCATTCAATCCCACCCACGGTTCTTCGCCAAATGTCAACATTTCCCACAGTGTTACACCAAACATCCACACATCCGAGGCATGACTAAATTGACGAGCTTTCAATGATTCCGGTGCACACCATGGAAATGGAACTTTTTTGTGTTCAGTCATGACATAACAATCTTCTTGCTGTGGCAGTGCACGCATCAAACCAAAATCACCGATTTTTATTTTATCTATTGAGCTAAGAAGAACATTTCGACATGCCAAATCACGATGGAGAAATCGTTTTGCTTCGAGATATGCCATACCCGTTGCCACTTGGAGTGCATAATCGCACAATGTCAAGACCGACATGTGGCCACATTGTTTTCGTAAATAATCTAATAGTGCGCCCAATGGTGCTAATTCCGTTACCATCATCATTGGTTGTGATAATACAACGCCATATAAACGTATCAAATTATGATGATCAAGTGTATGCATTGCTTGCACTTCTGATACAAAGTCTTCAATAACATTTGGTTGTGTCAACGCATCAGCCTTTAATACTTTAACTGCAACTGGTAATGTCCTGCCAGTTGGTGAATTCCATTCGCCACGTCGTACAACACCAAAACTACCATCACCCAATTTAATAGACAATGTCACGTCTTTATCTTGAATTAAACAAGTTAATATTGATGGACTTTCAATTGGCTGTGATGATCTCTTGCTATTTTTAGCGCTACTTCCTGGACGAATTTTTGTTATAAGATTTTTTTTCTTTTGTGATGCTCGTTTTTTCTTAACGGCGTCCATTAATCGTCTTATTCCTGGTTTACCCAATCCAATTTTTTCCAAGTCTTCTGGCTGTACATAATCAAAATGATGTAATCTTGTTACTTGTAAATCATCACGTATTCGCGTGAAAAATTGAAATAATTGGACATCTTGAAGAAGCTCTTGAAGCCATTCAGTACCTTCATCGTCTGCCATTTTTATTCGTTTTCACGTATGCACGTTTATTTATTTATTTATTTATTTATTATTTTTGTTTCTAATCACAGTTCTCTGAAAAATAAAAAAAAATAAAATCATATATAATTTGCATATGTTCATATAAAAATATGAGGCCTGATATGATCACAAGTAATGTGTTAATAATATTAATATCAGTAATTTTTTTTTGTCTTCAAGTTGTCCTCTCGGACACAGGAAATTAAATAACATCAATACGAGTGTGCACAACTCAATAATCTCGGTACCATGCAATGTCAATCTCTGTTCGCCATTCATTATTAATATTAATAAAAAAAAATAAAAAATAAACCCCACTCACACACACACTAGCTGATATTTTCGCTGTTGCAATTATATACTTGTAATCGTATTAATCCGTGTAACTTTCAAATTAATTTTGTACTATCAGTTAGATACAAATCACAACAAAAAAAAAATTCCAACGTGCGATAAATGTAATAAACACTTGAATTATATTATCAAATTTTTTTTATCTATTTTCACACTTACCAATAATTTTTTGTATACTTTTTATTTTTTTTTTTTTTTTTTTTTTATACGTATAACATCTAGTGGATACGAATGAATTATATTTTGTTAAGTATTGCATGAAAATATAATCAATGCAATGTATTATTCCACCATTCTCGACTAGAGATGTGCGTGAAGGCCGGTGACAGTTGCATTTCAAACGAATAGCGGCGACTCAAATAGCAAAGAGAAACTCCAGGGACATCCTTGTGTGTGACGCGAAGTAACGATATGTATTTGCACCTTCTTCTTCTCCTCCACCGCCAGCGTCGTCATAGATAGAGCATATATTTCGCATTAGAGGCGTATCTGGCGCATCGACAAGTCACAATAATATATATATATTTTATTTCTCAATTACTTTACAATGTTTCACTTATTTAGGATACAGTAATATAATTGAGAAGGATTGATAACCTTCGCGATTTATATATTCAATCTCACAACTGCAATGACAAGTTGCACTTTCACCAACAATTAAATTTCTCATGCATTGCATTGTTACTTCACAAATATATGTATGACTGTTTATATTATAACTTTTTAAATTAAATTTCTCTGTTATATTATTTATTTAGTTATACTGCAGTGGATTGCAGATTTATCAAAGAACCCATTGGTGAAAATTAGAGTTCACTTCTCCTCAAATATATATGTTGAACAAATAAAATTTAATCATCTCTTTCTTTTCTCCCTCCCAGGTGCCCTTGAATAAAAACGTATTTTAAGTTGCTCGACAAGAAAACCACAATCGAAACAAGAAAAAAAAAAAATATGCCGTGAACCAATCGGGCCCACGGAACAATTCGTTTCTGTCACGGATTTTCAGATGTAAATGTATAATATAATAGTCCTACAATTCGCCATCATTAAACACATACACACATATATATATATATATATATATATACATACATACAAATTTAGTACAGTGGCACGCATTATTTTTATCTTTCAAAAAAAGAGCGCGCAAATAATTTTTAAATGATTTTTCACATTTCATCGATGATTTTTGGTAATTTAATTAATTTCCGATACTCAAAAGATACTCTTACCCGACAATTATATATTCATTTGGGTATAATTTTACATGTTCTCATTAACATATAGTTCATAAATAGAATAAACTAACCCAAAAATATGTGAATTCATTGCGCATGTATTTGCGCATTTTGTTGATAATGGCGCATGTGTACACTTCTAAACATGACTTTATCGCTCTTCATCTCCTCTTCTTCAATAGAATAGAAGAATGGTAAAGTTAGTACAATTAATATTGAATAATAATTCAAATATATAAATTATAATGGACCACTTTTCATTCAATATAATAGTAATAAAAATGAAAATATAAATCAAATTTTGACATATGCTAATTTTTTATTTTTTCCATGAATATAACAAGTGTCATTGATTCATCCGTTTTTTTTTTGTTGTTTTTCAGTGAATAACATCAGATGACAGTGACAGCAGTAAGAAATGTATTTATCATGCAATACAACAATAATATTGGATCTTCAGAATAAAGGATTAAAATATATACATCACTATTTGCGGTAACTGATTTAAACAATGAGAAATGCGCTCCAAAGGCTTGCTATTATTCCTTATTTGTCTAGTAGGAAGCAGTATTTTATTCATAACCTTTTATTATCAACAACCCACTATTCAAACTTTAGTAACTGAAACTCATAAGCAATTAAAAAGCTTCCAGGTACATTGTAAATAATAAAAATTATATATATTTAAAATGATTATAAAAAAAATTATATATTATAATTTTTTATTTATCAGGAAAACCTTAAAAATGTTGAAGAAAAACGATTTGTGACTGATTCAAAATATTTAGCACTGCTTGGTCTCGATGGGCAGACAAGTACTGCATCAGTTTTATCCAAGACTCAAAATGTTACAATAGTAACATTAATAAGACCTGGAAGTGAATTGAATGCTTATGGTTTTATTAAAAATATTACACATTTTTTGCCATCAAACAGTATTGCAATTTATGCAGTTAGTTTAAATGACGATGCTATTCAAAATCTCAGAGCCAATTGTAATTCAACCAAATGTAATGTAGTACAATTTGACTTGGATCCATTTCCCAATCATGCGGAAGATGATCGATTACATGTATATCGACCCCTAGTCATTCAGGTGAGGGAAAAAAAAAAAAATTTAATAATTTTTTTCTGAATGATTTCGAAAATAATTGTTATTTTTATTTTTTAGACAGCTTTAAATACATTAGGAAATATATTATACATGGATTCTAATATACGCTTAAATAATTCAGACATATCCAAATTGCTCTTACCTAAATTTGGAATATTGACGTGGCCAACAGAGCATCCTATTAGTTCATTAACACATCCAAAAATGTATGAATACTTTCATATTTCGGCTGAAAGTTTTTTCTTCCTAAAATTAATTAGAGCATCACGTATAATTATCCGAAATACAAAAGAAATACGTGAAAATATTATGTTACCTTGGGTACAATGTGCATTAACGAGAGATTGTATCTGTCCTATAGGTACATTAAATCATTTTCATTTTAAAAATAATTCGTAAATTGAATTTATATACGAAGTAAATTTTTTTTCAGGTGCACAATCGGCTGGATGTCGATTTAATAAAAAGCCAAAATATCGTTACTCTGGCTGCCATTCGTATGATACATCAGCATTAAATATTGTCCTCGGATTATATTTCAATTTTGATGATTCACGTTATATTTATCAAAAGGATGATACATATTTCACTAAAATTCAATCAGATGAAATAACAGAAGAGTATCTGTCAATTACTCGGCAAAATAATGCTACTGAGACAAATGCTAAGAATTCAGTATTATCAGAATGATGAGAGGAAAAAAAAAACAAAAAAAAAAAAAAGAATGTCTTTTTGTTTTATAAGTCTCTTTTTATTCCGACAAGTTTTTTTTTTGTTTTTTTTGTTTCTCCAAGTATGTCATAAATTACAATACAATTTTATTTTCAAAAATAAAGTCTTTTATGGACAATCGACCTAATAGAAAAAATAATTTTATCATAAGCGCTGTCTTTTGTTTCTTTTTTTTTTTTTTTTTTTTTTTTTTTGCTTGCGATTCGATTTAATTTTAAAACTTGGTCAAATATCAGCGAATAAAGAAGCGCTGATAAAATTAAATCGCAGTCCCAGTAGAATTTTTGATTATCCATTTTCTGATCAATATACATTTATTAATTTTTTACCTTGAATTCATTAAATTATATGAGAATTCAGCGCTCATTTAACTCGTTAAAATTATATTATGGCCAAACTAACCGCATAAAGTAACAAATTACGCGTAATTATTTATTATTAAAAAAAAAAAAAAAAAATTCATAACGTCAACTATCATGGAACAATATTCATACGTAAGTAAAATAAATTATTTCATTGGAAATTAAATTATTTATACGTAATTTTTCGATGCAATTATGAAACAGACAGATTTTGGATCAAGGTTAAGCAGTAATGGCCGATGACAGCAATTTTGACAGTTGGAATAAAAATCAATGGAAATTACACGATAAAAACGGCTATAATTTATTATTTGCGAGAAAATCAGGTGATACACAAGACTTTGAATCAAGTAAAATAAATCATCTGTTAAGTAAAATTGTGTGTAATCATCAAAGGTATATTTTTTTACTCCCACAATCGATTATTAATAAAGTATAATCACGGTAAAATAAAATAGTCTGTTATAAAATCGTGGTAGTTCACACAACAGAGAATTAGGAGAAGCACAATTACGACGTATCAATTCAGCAATTTATGCCGAGTCAATTAAATCAAATTACACTAGCACTCCTGATTTAGCAGTTGCATTATCGAACATCTCAATTGATGATAATCAGGCTAAATTATTTAAAACTTATCGTTGTGAGTCTTTAATATCATCTAAAACATCGGGCTCCCGAATAACTGCGACAACTCAATCGAAATCATTGACAAGAGTTGAACATCGCTGTCGGATTGATGACAATCTACTGCAACATGATCGATTAAATGCGCGCCCTCAGTCAGAAATTCAAAGGTAAAAGAAAAAAATGCTATAATTATAACAATTTCATATTATTAATTGATATAATTATTTAAAGATATGAATTAAATGGACATAAAGTTATTCATATCTCAACATCGCTCTCCAGTTGTGCTCTCTCAAGTCGTTATGATTATAATACAATATCAATACCACGAAATCGAGCACATGCTGAATGGATTCGGAAAAAAAAATTGGAAATGTCACGTAAAAGAAGAGCGGCAAAGGCATTTGAGATGAAAAATAAAATTTCTGAGGAAAAATTGGCACTTGAGAAAGCAGAATGTGAACGTAAAGAACGTGAAAATTTTTTGATATGGATTGAAAGAAAAAAATTGGAAGATGAACATAAACGAAAAATACTTCGAAAAGAACGTGAATTAGAGAAACAATTGATGAACATTGAGGCTAAAGAAATTCCATTTAAAGAATTTCGTTTGCGACAGTGGTATCAAAAAAAAGAAAAAATGTTACAGAGTAAGTGAGAAAAAATTTTTTAAATTATAATAATTTATAGTTTTCTGTTTTGATATATTTTTTTGTTTCAAATCATGGGAATTAGTTCAGAAGCAGGAGGAAGAGCTTAAAATTAAGCAACGTGAAGAAGAAATGAAAAAGAGGCAGGAGGAAAATGCAAAAGCTTTTGAATTATGGTGTCAAAAGACAAAAAATCGACCGAGGCCTGCTACACAAGGACTTTTACGTTGGTGTTTTTTTTTTTTTTTTTTTTTCCCCATCTCAAATTGTATTTTAATTAACTCTTCAATTAATATTTATCTATAATAGTTAGAGATAAATATGGTTGTAATTTCAGCTCATCAACAGGCAAAACCATCGTATGTAAATCCTATTCCATGGACGGTTGATAATGATACATTGTCAGAAATGCAAAATAATTCATCTCAAATTCAAATGTCCAGTACAATTTTATCTAGAAGTGAAAATATACAAACAATCATAATGCAACAATAATCATATTGAAATTTTTATATAATATCACAGAGTTATAAATAAATTGTAAAATATTCTTATAGTTTTGAGTGAATAAAATAATCACATTTCCGTTTAATGTATCGGTACACTTCCTCTCTTCTCATCTCTTATCAATATTTATGCAAAATATTTCCAAGTTTTAATGTAGAATAAAATATTTAAAAAATGGCTTTCATACGACTATCAAGTTGCCATGTATTTAGTATAATTATTTTTATTATCATTATTTTTTCATTTGAAGTTGATTGTTTAATTCGTAAAAAACGAATTGTTGGTGGTCATCATGCAGCTCAACCACCTGTAGATGATCCCGTAGTTTTTGTCAATAAAAATAATCGTGATTCACGTATTTATGGTAGACGTGATCCAAATAAAGGATTTTATGTTTTTAAAGGTATAAGATTTGGTGAACCACCAATTGGCCGTAGTCGTTTTCAGGTAATATTTAAAAAAAAATTCATTTTTATATTTATTACTTTATAAATGAAAAAAAAAAAAAAAAAAAAAAAAAAAAAATTAATATTTTATTAAGAGAGCTAAAGCTGTACATCCTGATGGTGAATACAATGCAACACGATGGGGTCCACCGTGTCCACAAATTTACAATGGAAAAATAATTGGTTCAGAGGATTGTCTTTTTTTAAATATTTTCACACCACAACTTCCAGATTCAGGTGACGGGTATCCTGTTTTAATATGGATCCACGGTGGTGGTTTTAAAATTGGTGCAGCATGTCAATATGAAATGCGAAATTTAATTAAAAAAAAAATGATTGTTGTATCAATACAATATAGATTGGGTTCATTAGGTATCAAATAATTATATTATTATTTATATACACGTGTATGATTTTAATATTTTTTACTGTAGGATTTTTGAGTATTGGTGCGTCCGATTTACCAGGCAACAATGGAATGTTTGATATGTTATTGGCTGTGAATTGGGTAAAACAATACATTGAATATTTTGGTGGGAATCCAAATAAATTAGTGGCGTTTGGTCATGGTACTGGAGCCAGTGCAGCTTTAATGCTATCATTATCAAAATTAACCAACAGTATGTAGTACACAATCTCATTTATTTTTCAATATTATTCATCATTTTCGTACTAATAAGTATTTATAATTTTTTTTTTTTTTTTTTATATATATAGATTTTTTCAAAGGTCTCATAGCAATGTCTGGCTCATTGTTATCAAATTTTGTTTTTGACAAAAATCCAAAAAATTCTACTGTGATAATTGCAACAAATAATGGCTGTCCCACGGATAATATTACAAATATGATACATTGTCTACAAGAATTACCAATTGAAACAATAATTGATGCAGATTCAAAAATTACAAATATACGTGTAACGGCACAAGGATTTTTATCAAGTATATCAGATCTTTTAGTACCTGGTCCTGTTGTCGAGGGAAATGATGATTTGAGGTACATTATATTTCATTTATATTCTATTATTAATTTTATTTATAAGATTTATATTAATGAGATAATTTTTTTTTATATAGATCACTTCCAAATTTTATGATTGACACGCCTGAAAATTTTTTGAAATTTGGTAATTTTCCAAGTATACCTTTGCTCATAGGTGTAATGAAAGATGAAACTGGTGGGGCAATTTCAGGCGGATATAGCAATGAAATATTGGAAAAAATAAAAAATATCCCGAATTATATACAAAAAGAATTATTGATGAATTTGCAGGAAACAATTCCTGTGTTTGTAAATAATTCAAGACAATTAGTTCCACAAGCATTTGATAAATATTTGAATACTGATAGTATTAATAACCTACAAAAAAGCTTGAAAAATATTATTAAAGCGATAAATGATGCGATATTTAATGTGCCTGCACTTCTTACTGTTAATTATTGGCGTAAAAAAGCCAAAACATTTTTTTATAGTTTTGATCATATAAGTAAAAAACCACGTAAAAATAATTTTCTTTCTGGATTACCAATTGTTGACGCAAAATCTTCATCAAAAGGTAAATAATTTTTTAATGATTATTTTCATGTGTCAGACAAAAATTCTTGATTATATTTCAGACAATTATCAAGGACACGGTGATGATTTAACTTATATTTTTGATCAAGGCAATGACATATTTGGTAATAAAATTCATGAAAATGAAAGTAAAAATAATGAAAATGATGAAAATGATGAAAGAGTATCTGATACTTTTACTGATTTAATCGCGCAATTCACGCAAATGGGAATTGTCGGTGATAATTCTCTTGCGAAAAATAATAAAACTTCATTCGAAACAATTTCACTGCCTTCCAGTGATGATAATATTTTTTTTAGTATAACTGATAAAATAAAGCCTATGAAGAATTTCAAATTTTGTGAAACAGCACTTTGGACAGCAGCAGTTGATCAATTATCATCGACATATTGTGATAGTATTCGTGTGACTATTGAGACTGTTGAGCGTTTTACAGCAGGATCAAAAAAAATTATAGATTTAACGAACTCTTCTATTGATGCAATTAAAGATTTGCAGAATGTTAATGTCAAATCAATTGTAACTAATTCATCATCTAACATACCGAAAATTCCGACATTTGGATTATTCAATTAACATATATTAATAATTATGGTAATAATCATATTAATGAATTAATCAAATTATTTTTTATTTTCTATGCTGATTTTGAATAAACTTGTCATATAAAAATAATTAATTTTCTTTGAGTTCATCACAAAATAAACCCAATATGGCTTCGTCATTGGAATCATCTTCTAGTCCTGGGATCAATTTTTTTTGTGTAATATTTTTACTACAATTAATTTCATCAGTGTTTTCTACTGACGACATTGACTCATCATCAGAATAATCTTTGATTGTTTTATCAGATACATATTCCAGTACTGATTTTGTATCTTGTAAGTTTGATGATGACTCTTCTTCAATAATTGGTGGTGATCTTTCACAATTTATTTCCTGCTCCACTGAAATGGCACAGCTATCATCCGGATCGTTTAATATACGTTGTTTTTTCAGTTTTGGTTCAGAAAAGTTTTCCTCATTAATATTTTCTATTGACTCGTTATGCATATTCTTTTTACGATCACAATGTGGAATCTCATCCATATTATTAATTAAGTGTTGTGAATTTTCAACTGAATTAGAATTACCTATTTGTCCATCACTATTATGACACTCCTGTTGATCATTATCAGTTGTAATCATATCAACATCGACTTGTGTCTGAGTCTGCGTGTCATCATTTTTTTGTTCATTATTCGCTAATGGAAATTGTAATGTTGCGGCGCATGGATGTACAATTTTTTCAATTTCCATTAATGATGATCTTGCTTCTTTAACTATTTCAATTTTTTCATCATTCATGGCAAGGGTAAAAATTTCAATTGAATATTGAGTTGGTGATGATATTAATGGATGAGAGGTCATTTGGATTGCTCGAAGAACTTTCAACAAATTGTATCGGCAATTATGATTTTTTCTATAAAAACTTATTTCATCTGTGGCTAAATATACATCATACAGTAATGACACAATTAGATTTTGAGTTGTCTGAAATATTTATATAGAAATCATTAAATTATACCTATACAATTAATTTTTGTATTTCAATAATTTCAATAATTCAATTACTTACTCGGTATAAAGACAATTTCATAAATGATGAAGAATTTTTAATAATATTTTCAAGGGTAAAAAGTGCTTCCCTACATAAATCTGCATTGACCAACGAATTTTTTTCAACAGGCATATTAGCTCCTCCTAACACTGCACTATTTTCATATTGACTGTCTATGAAACGCTTCAATGCTTTTTTTGATAAATTTTGTGTTTTATCCACCTATGAATTTTCATAAATATTCCGTTAGTTGTCCGACAACAGTTAAACTACACAATAAATCAATTTAAATAAATTTGACATACCGTAAGTATAACTCGATCCTTTTCTGGTGTTATATCTTTCAACAGATACGGAATTATTTCATCTGCTGCAATTTCAATAGCTGAGAAAGTGGATAGATGCGTCAACCACAGTGATAAACTTTTATAAATTGCTTTTCTAACACTTTCAAATGGTTTAACACCACTGATTGTGCTGGAATTTTGTTGAATATTCTCACTCCACTTCAAAGTTTGTGTATAAAGTTTAAGTATAGTTTTAGCATATGGTAGGAGCTCTTGTCGAAATCTATAATTAATACCTCAATATTATCATCTTCTTGATTATTTTTAAATATTTTATTTAATATTTACCCATCAATAAGAGAATTAAGAATCATCAGTAAATTGATGTGTAGCTTTGGAAGTATAAAATTCAACATTTGATGTTTGACAGTGTCCAGTTGTAAAATAACAGGTGTAATAGCTAGGCCCCGACATAAAACTTTCAATATATCAGAGGGACAAACTGAATTACGTCCTGCACAACCACTGAAAAAAAAAATATAGAAATAAATATATACCGAATATTTTTCTATCTCAAAAAAATTACCGTAGCATTGTTGATAGAAAAACGCAAAGATTTTCAAATCTTCTTTCTAATTTAGAGTAATAATCAAATAAATTAGTTTCAGGAATATATGGCAATTCCAATTTCACCCAAATATCAATAGTTTCCAATTCCATAATATCAGAAAATAAATTGTCCATTATAACATGAAGGCTATTACAAATCAGAGCTTGACTGTATATCCAACAAGTGTACGTTGGTTTAACTGACGGTGGTTTGAATGTACGTTCAGTTGCTCTAGCCAATAATGTAAAACAATTAGCACCAGCTTGCACTAAATTTTTTTGCTTGACATCAATAGTTGATAGAATTAATTTCCTCAATGACATCTAGACCAAAAAAAATAATAATAATAATAAATAAATCAAAATAAAAATAAAAATTTTTTATTCATTTGAAATACGAATAAATATTAATGTTTATTACCTGCATTTTTTCAGAAGATTCTTTATAATGGTACATCAATGTAGCTAATAGATAAAATATCGCACCACATCTTTTATTCTGTTCTATATTTGATATAATCGTGACCAATTGTTTTAGAATTTGCATTGAAATGAGCTTTTGTAACTCTGGTATTTTCTTAGAGGAAATTGCTAAATTAGCTAATACTTTACAGGCTAGTGTTAACTGTCTTGTTTCACTTTGACTACTTTCCAACACCTGCACTGCTTTTGAAATCCATAGTGAAGCATGTTTTGATAATAATTCATTGGAACATTTTGGTAAAATATTAAAGAGAATATTTAAACCATCGTATCGTGTGATAGTTTGATTCAATCGAGTATTTACAGTACTTATTATTAAATTTAGTACTGTATCAATCTGAAAAAATATATAATTTATATATAAGTAAAAAATAATAATAATAATAATGGATGTTGAGAAAAATGAGGTTATAAAATTTGAAAAAAAAAAAAAAAAAAATGTAATCTTACTTCATCAGAATCAAATGGTATATCGGAATGTGTAGATAATAAATTCAATATAAAATCATCATATTGATCAGTAGTATGATCAAGAGCTTTAATTAAATTTAATACTTTTGCCATTATAATAATTACTTGTCATCCGATACAAATCAAAAATCCGTATTTACGCACGTGTTCGTATTATACGACATAACAAACAAATATACATATAGATGGCGTACGACAATACCGAATTTTAGGTTATAACAAACTAAAATTTGGGATTCCCCGGTTAAAATGACATATTGGTTTACACTTTCCCGTGAAAATGTTAACTTATTACTACTTATTGTATATCTATGTATATATATATTGTTCACAACTATACACATTACAGAATTTTATAGATTATATATAACAAAAACAATTTTCGTCAAAAATGAAATAATTCACTATTAGAAAAATTCATAATTTAGCACTAACTATAACAATTTCGGTTTATCAACATATTGTTTTCCATGATGTATTATAGTTGCGAATGTCCCAGCTACCATAGCTCCCCAAAAAAGCATATAGGGCAATATTTCAGTTGTGTATCTCGTTGGTAATATAACGTGGGCAACCAACATTGCTGAGGCAACCAAGAGAACTAGTGGGAATGTAGCGTATCTCCAATTTCGTTCGTGCTCCAATGGACATTTTAATTCTGTACATTCACCTTCTTGCACAATATACCGTCCCAAAAATAGATTCAATGAATCCTAAGAAAAAAAACAAAAAAATTTTTTTCATCAATATCTAGTTATAATATCAAGTAAAAAAATACTTACATGTCGAAATCCATCTGTAAAATTATTTTTATAATATCTGGTCATGGAATTTATTCCATCTTTCAAAGCACCCAATTGTGTTCGTTTGCCAGTACGTGTAAAATCAGTTTTTAATGCACCGGTGCCAGAATATTGCACACTTATAATATCAGCATTATCTGCCCACACGTATTTAAATAAATTTTCGAGTGAAGGATGATCCTGGAGTCCTCTTAATATACCAAGTTTTGATAGAGCATCAGTGAGTGAGCGTTTTGCTAACATAGATTGTACAACATTTGTTCGATCTAAACAATCTATACAATTGGTACGAAAAACACCGTCTTGTACAGAAAGCAGTACACCATCCTTTGAAAGCAAAAAATATCCCATTTGTTCTTGATCGTGCGCCAATCTATCCATTAAAATGTTTAATCTATCCCAACGCATGTGTCGACATTCTGCGTGAAAATCAAACGCTTCATATCTAACATTTTGATTACCAATTTGCAATACAACAGCGCGAAATTCTTTCTCTAATACATCTTCGGCTCCTTTGTGATCAATCTAAAATGACAAAAAAAAAAAATTATTATCATACTATAAAAATAAAAGTAAAATGGAAAACACTCTTTCAATTACCAAATTGACTATTATTTGTTTTCCATAATGAAATATTTGAGTATCCAGGTGTCTGGCGCAAGCAATTTGATGATTTTCATGTTGACATAATTGGGGCTTGGGTTTATATTTTAAATTTGGTTCTTGTTGCCAAAAAAGTGGAATGGAACCTCTTATTTGAACGAATGAACTACGATCGCCATTAACTTCAATCAATTGTTCTGTTTCTACATAATTTGATACATTTCCATTTACATCAATTCCACGTGAAAATAATCTTGTGCCTGCACGATGAACACTTCGTCGGGATATAATGCCCCAATTAAATGAAACACCATTCACGACAACGGTATTTAATGATATGACTAATTAATTAATATCCAGTGAAGGAATATTTTTTCTGCACTATTGTAATTTGCTTGATATTATTTTTTTTTTCTTTTTACATATAATAATGATATATAAAAATGATAAAAAGGATACAACCATGTATAATTGGTAGACAAAATTTCGAGTGTTCAGGTCTTGATGATAAATCTTGTAAGAGATATGCATTCCATATGAATCGTGTGTCCGCTCGATCATGCAGCGGCCTCTAAATATCAATGACAAAATTCAAGCTATAAGAATCATCATTTATTTTTTATAACCAAAATAAAATTATAATTAATTTATAATACCTGAAGAAATTCTGGTGTTGTATTGTGCAATCTTTGCATAGTGTGACTTACATCATAAGTATAACTGAAGTAAAAATATGGGGTATTTAAAACTGATCTAATCATTTCCAAGTACGTTATATTATTTTCTACTTGTTTTTCAGTTAAATGAAGATCCGATTTAGAATAAGGTATGATATCAGTTGATAAAATTTTAAATATTTGTTGGCCGGCTATTGTACCGATTCTTTCGGCGTTGGTAATGACAATAAAATATCGACATGACAGTAGACGTATTGTACCTATAATTCCCCATATTTTACGTCTGATTGCCGTTTGTGGGATTTGACTTGCTGTACCAACTGCAACATACGTATATATACATCACGTAAAAATTAAAATTATTGTATAGTTTAATAATCATTTATAATTTTATATACCTTGGGTATGAATATACTGATTTAATCGGTCTACAACGAGCAATACTTTAGCATCAACAGCTTCAACATAAAATTTTTCATTGGTTGTATATCTGTAATATAAATAATTATAATAATAATATTATTTTTCTTTTCTCATTTCTACAATACTTACAAATATAAATCATCATAGACATCAGTATTGGAGCCCATATTGCAATGTCACAGTGACGTTTTGACTGAATCCGCACGTCAATTTTTTTTTTTCGTAAATAAATACTGAAAAAAAAAAAAAAAAAAAAAAAAAAAGAATAAAATTTATTCCCAATCATTCATACATTTTAATATAACATAAGATGATGGAAAATTATAAAAAATAAAAAAATAATTAATAGAATATATTTCACATTTGACGGTTTTGCATGATCGAGATAGGTTAAGGAGGTTATACTTGCATGAAATAACAGGTCTACTTAAATACTTTATTATCACTGTATATATGATTGTATGAATTTATTTTAATCATATAAATAAATAATAATAATATACATACCTAATTCTAGTTTATTATTTTTATATCGTCACGGTTTTATGTACAATTAAATAATGGGACAGGTATTGAATTATGTATTGTATAAAGGTATATATATATATATATATATATATATATAACATCACGTATAATACGTATATAGTTATTATTATTATTAGAACACATTCGCCATCTGACGATATTAGTTGTATTAAAAATAACTATAGTTATTGAATGAATATAAACAAAAAAACAAAACAAAAATTAAATATTTCCCTTCACTGTATGATGATAAGAAAATATTGATATATCTGAAAAGCCGCATGACACTTTTAAAAATATATTTTATTGTATATAATATGTATATAAGTGCCGATGAAACAATAAAACTGTATAAAATTATTACATCAACTTTATTGTAGAGATATAAAGGGACTTTGGCATGCCACATTGGTAGTACTACTTTCTGGGATTCATCAGATGTTGACATGATATGATTGACAAAAATATCATCAACAATATACACATATTTATATTTATATATAATTATCAATAATATCAATTTATTGATAATTTTATTTTTTATTTATTTTTTGAAAGATGGAACTATCAAATGTCTCAATTAATAGTCTGAATATTTTATTGAATTCAAATATTGTAAGTGATGAAGATTTTGATGAATTATTATTAGGCTGTCAAGCATTGACAATAAATGAAAAATGTAAGTAACAATTATATCATATATATATTGATATTTTTAATTTATATTAATGGAATATTTTAAATAGGTAAAACAAAAATACCAGGGATTGTGCTTGGTGGTGTTGCATATGGAAATATTGTGGGTTTATTAATTGAAGCAGCAAGGCATAAATATGATCGGGAACATTTTGATAATTTTTTACGGACGAGTAAAATATTTCAAGGATCAAGAGTTGAAAAATTATCAGCTACGTATGAGAAATACAGAGAACAACTAATTTCACATTTAACAAGTGTAGGCAATCATTTTCCATGTATTGTCGATGTCAATTGGAAATTAGATTATTGTATAAAGGTGAGAAAATTTTTTATTGTTATAATTCTTCATGATGTTACCTTAAAAAAAAAATAATTAATTTTTTTTTCATATCTTAATATATTTATTTTTTTAGAGGAGTACGAATAATTTCGATATTGGCTGTATGTATCACATACGTCTGATTGTAAAAAAGTATGGAGAGATAAATAATATACAATTTACCTGCACTCGCCATCAGCTGCAGGAATTGATCTATAAATTGAGAGAAATCGTGCGACACGTAGAAAAAATATCTCATACTTAAACTGGCAATAATAATAGGTACTACTGACAATTATAAATGATAAAATTTTCCATTATTTCGGGTGCACTTACTTATATTTGTTGCATAAAAGAGCAAAAACCATATTTCAATCCACATATAGATAATATCATTATCATAAGGTATGTAAGTTAGTTTAAAGATAAATCTAATATATATATAATAATAGATATATATATATATATATATATATTTGTAAGTTTGTATGTTTGTGTCATTAAATATACGATTTTCACATCGAGCAGACTTTTTACTTTAAGAATTGTTGTATCATCTAGACAATGCACATTGTGAGAAACCACAAAAAAAAAAAAAAAAAAAGAATAAAATAAATCAAAAAATATCAATAAAAAGTACGAAGACAATGATTTGCTTTTTTTTTTTCAATTTTTGCCAATTAAAGAAAAAAATGACATGATTCCCGCAAGTATGATGGACAAATTATACATTCGGCAATTAATATCGAACAATTCTCATTTTTTTGTTTGTTTTTGAATTATTATTATTTTTTTTTCTTCAAGCCCCAATTGTTTACAGTGCGCTGTTATGCAAATTACGTATTCAATGTTGCAAACTATTGCTATTTATTGGCTATATTATAAAAATGCATTTTTAAATAACATTATATTAATATTTTTGCTTGTTAATACATAATAATTAGTTGTTTACTTGAAATATTCGTATTCCATTTGTGAGTACGAATAATAACGATTAATCACGGGGGTATCATTCATGTCTCATTACAATTTATCATCTATTACAGATTATTAATTGTATCTTTAATTAATAATATATAATATGATAGCAGAAATGTAAATTATCAATTATCATCATTGTGATTGTTATTAATATTACTACTACATCATTATTACACATATTTATATATATAATATTAGGAAAATTGAGAATAAACAAATATATAATGAATATAGTCGGCTAATAAGCCGTAAAACGTAATATACAAAATGAAATTTACAATCCGTTAAAAATTAGCAAGCATTAATGCCAATACAACACTAATAGGCGACGTGCAATAATTTTCATAGAATATCACCCGTATTTATATGACAATTAATTCAATTTTTATGCAACGCAAATTTGAGAGAATAAATATTTGATTTGTACGTGGCTATATTTGTATTAAAATAATACTAATAAATTTAATGTGTACGGATGCATTTGAAAGTAAATTTTAAATGTCCCTATTGCATGTCGTAGATATTTTTTTTTCGTTTTTTTTGTTTTTTTGTTTTTGTTCTCTCAATAATTGATAATTGAATATTTTATTATTTACACTAATTTACAAGCGTTCACATCATGCGAACTTTATTCAACTTCTTTTCTCTATTGTTATATAGTTTTGTTCTGATTTCCCCCCTCTCTCGCTCTCTCTCTCTCTCTTTGTCACTCTTTTTATTTTTCTTTAATTTATAATTATTTTTATTTAGACAGATTGAGCCTCATTTGGATGCTCACATCTTGTAAAATTACTAGACTAAATTATTATTAATTTATTTTTTTGTTTTTGTTTTTTTTGTTTGTTTTGTGAATTACGATTCAGCCTTGCTTATTTGTATTTCAGATATTTTTGACTGCACGTGTTTTTCATTCTTCATTAATTCCTCACGCTCTGGATTTCCCGAATCTTTTTCATTATTATCATTTACAATTTTCGGAAATACATCGTCGACTAATGTATTTTTTGACTCAGTTGTATTATTATCTTTAAGCTTAAGCTCGTCTGTTGAATTATTATCAACTGTCACAGTTTGATGTTGATTTGATGAAATATTTTTAGTATCAGATAAATTTGAATTTGGAGGACGTGCAGTTGGATTTTCTTTTGTAATTGATGATGATTGATCATTCACATTGCTTGCAGCATTATCATCATTTTCACGAGCCATTTGTGATTCATTATTACTATTTTTCGACAATGGATTTTTTACATCAGTGCCCGTTGTACAATGGCTATCCCTCAACTGTCGTTTAATATTAATCTCCTTCAATATTATTTTGTCTTTTCTCTTGTTTTTTTTATTTTTTTTTACCTCAGCCATTTTATCTTTTTGGTCATGCTTTTGTTCTTTCTCTTCATTATTTATTCGTGTGTCATCTTCCGCCTTATTTTTATCTTTAACAGCTACATTTTTTTTACCATCATCGTCAATTTGATCATTATTTTTATTTACGTTTTCACCTTCGCCACTGACTTTATCATCATTTTCACTCTGTTTGACGGTATCGACATTGCAAGTAGAAGTTTTTGATAAATCAGAGACATAATTAGATTGACTGGTACCGCCAGTGGTGACAGGTGGAATTTTACAAAGATTAAAAGCATTTGAATCTTGATCAGTTTGATTTTTGGCGGTATGAACATTATTGATATCTAAACTTGTTGGTATGGAAGTTTGCGTTTCAGTTTTCGCTAAATTAAATGTCGAACTTGTAACAGTTGTTTTTGGAGATTTCGGTGACGATGACGATGATGATGATGAGGTTGATGTTGATGATGAAGAAGACGATGACGAAGATGAATGAGTACTCGGTGGTATTCTCTGTACTGTTGGCGGCTGTGTAGTTAATCCTTGTTGCTGGGCATAAGTAGCACATGTTGTTTGAGGCATATAACTCGAACGTTGATAAAGTTTATTAATCGATGGTGGAAGGCTACTGTGAAAGGCACTCGGGGGCGGAATACCGATTGGAGAACGTATTAATGGATTCGCAAAACGACTGCCATCGGGAAATGGAAGAAAATGTGAATAAATCAATCGTGGATTTGTATTTGGTGTTGGAGAAGGAATAAATGGATTTGTTGAAAGCATATTGACTGGTGAATTCCTAGGTGATAAAGGTGAATTTCCACTACGTGAAAATGGTGTGTTCTGATAACTCCGCGCATTTGGTGAATATGGCGGTGGTGAAACTATTGGTGAATTTGTATTGGTTGATATTATTGGTGATAGTGTTTTGGGATCAATTTTCGTCATACTTAATCCACTAGTCACATTATTTTTGGACGTTGTTGGTGATGCGGTTGACGTAATTGTTTGTTCTTTATTATCTTTACCCTCATTATTGAGCCCATACATGGGTTTAACCCCTGATGCTGGATTGCCAAGGTACCTAGGCATATTTCTCATTTTAAAAATTTTCGCTGGCTTTGAGCCAATCGAATTTTTACCACCGTTATTTCCATCACTACCGCTCACTTCAGACATAAGTGAAGACGGTTGCAATTGATTTTGTTGCTCTTTCGCTTGATTTTTTGCCGCAACATAATTATTTTTTGACAGTGTCGGATTCCATGATTTTGGCGGATCACGTAGAGTTTTGTAACCCACAGATTGTGATTGTGATCTTTTCATTGAATTTCCTCTGCCAGACACATGATGAAATGATGATGTTGATGGTGTAATTGTCGTTACTGTTCCACTAGATATTGTCGATGATGATGATGATGACGACGACGACAAAATTGTAGTGCCAGATGTTGATGATCCAGTTGTCATTGTCGTTGTCGTTGGTGTATTCGTCATTGAAGTTATTGCTGATGTGGTGGTAATGGTAGTGACAGTTGCATTGTTAGCTGTAGTTGTGGTCGCTGTAATAGTTGTAGTGGTGGCTGTAGCTGTCATTGCTGTTACAGTAACTGGTGTTGCTGTTGTCATTGACATAATTTTTGATGTATCCTTATTCATATAAATTGCTCGGGTGTCGGATGACGATACATTATTTGATGGTGTATAAATTGGAACGTTTGGGATGTTAGGAATATGTTTCATAACTGTATTATCATTTGTATTCATTGATGATATTGGTTTCTTCGTTATTTTTAATAAATCCGGAATTTCAGGACGTAATCTTGTATCGGTTTTATTTTTCTCTTTCGAACTTTCGCCAATCTTTGCACAAATATCATTGATCTTTGAACCAGACGTTCCAATTTTTGCACAAATATCATTTATATTTGTTCCCTTTGCTATTATTTCTGTTTTTCTTATTGTAGGTTTCATCATTGATATGGGTATGGCATCTGGACACGGTGGTACTGAATAAGCCGTTGTTATCTCCAAATTTGCTTTGGAATTACCCTTCATATTATTAGAGTTATTAGAATTACTATTGGCATTAGTATTATTTTTAGTGGTATTTGGTATTGAATATACACTCATCGAAGGTGTTTGAATATTAAATTGCAAGCTACTTGGTGTACTGACTTGATGACTGGCAGCGCTCACGCTGATACTACCACTGATACCACTCTGCTTTTGACCACAAGTGCTTCCAACATTTTTTGATGGACTCTTCAACATAGCATTATTAACCAAATCTTGAACAGTATATGGAAATGTCGACGATGATCCCGATGATGATGATCCTAAGCCAAGAAATGCTGTGGATACATTTAATCCAATATTAGCCAAACTTTCACTGTTGAGTGTTGGATTATTATTTTGACGAACAAATCCACTCTTACCACCGCCACTAGAACTTGGTGTATTTGTTATTTGATTTGAAATTGACCTTTGGTTAGAACTTTCGGTATTTTCACCTGAGCCTTTCCTACATTTATGTAAATTACCCGATAATAAATGTGAACTTCCCGTTGATTCTTTATTACGATCTGGCGATAAATTTTTCTGAGATGTTATTGAAATAGAAACTGATGGAGTTGATATTGTTGAATACGTTGAGGTAATTGTATTGGTATTAGGTGTATCTATTGATGTACTACTGATTGTACATTGTGATTGACCTATCGTTATTTTTGACTGAAAATTCGTTGATGATTTACTGCTCGTACATACTCCTGATGTACGACAAATTGCACGATTTTTATCCGAAATATTTTTTATCTCCATTTGTCCATCTTTAAATAAATTTTTCGAATCCGATTTTTTCAATACTTTTTCTAACATTGTCTTATCTTTAGACGTTTTCTTCGAGTATGTATTATTAACCTGTCCAACTTTTGGTTGAAATTGAAGTTTAACACTTAGAGCATCAATTTTCGATCCGCTTCCACTAGGTAATTGATAATTTTTTGTATCACTTGCTGTTGTATTTTTATGTTTTTCTCGTGTATCTAACTTTGATGCAGGTTCATGTGTACTATTATAATTATTACTGTTATTATTATTATTATTATTATTATTATTACTATTATTATTATTATTTGTTGTTGTTGTTGCTGTTGTTGTTGTTGTTACTGGTTTTGCCTCCGTGGGTGGTTTTGTAGTTGTAGTTGTCGCTGAACTTGTGGTTGTAGTGTTTTTTCGAGTATCTGTTTGATTATCATTAAATTTTTCACTATTCCTCTGTGTTTGCTGCTGTTGTCGCTGTTCATCATGATTTTTCGAATTTAAATCAGATATAGACTGTTGACTTGCCAATTCTTTTGTGTTGTTTGTCAATTTTTTATCTGTCATCACAACTGCAGCTACACTCTCATCTAAACGTCGCTGATCATCTTCGAGAGATTCTGATACCGGTACTTTTTTCGATTCTGGACTTGTTATTCCAGTAACACTCATTACACCGGTTTCAGATATTTTCAATTGAACTTCTTTCCATTCACGTTTTAAATTCTCATCTTTTGGCTCTACAGAACTGATACCAGCATTTGTTAATGATTCTTTAAAATGTGTATTATCATCGGAGAGTTTCAGACGTTTTGGTGATGATTCAAATATTCGATAACTGAGATGTAACGGAACTTTTCGCCGCCAATGATATATATACATTACATCCATCAAAGTATAATTACCACACAGTGATTCTTCTTTGTACATTACATCAACTCGATGGGCATCGCTCAATCCATATTTAGCTCGAATTAGTTTTTGTAGATGAAACACCGTTACTGCCGCAGGACATCTTAAATAACGTCTGGGCAATAATTTTCCCGTTATCGTTGTCGTTCCCGATGTTGATGTTATCGTGGTGGTAGTGGTAGTGGTAGTGGTGATGGTATTAGTTATCGAGGTGGTCATACCAGCCACTGTTGTTATATTTCCCGGCATTGCTGCCAATGACGCCGCTGTTAATGCAATCATAGCCACTGATTCCTTCGAATCATCCATCGGAATAACGGCGCCTTCATTGACATTTGGATTGTAATACTCCAATGAAAGACTAAGAGACTCATCGGGAGAATAAATATGTGATTCAATTGGCTCACCACGAGCTTCAGGTGACATACTTGAAAGTTGAGCTTCTGGATGCATTTCATAAAATTCTCTCCGACACCGCATTTCATCTGGAAAATTTTTTAATATAAATTTCATTACAATTCCATTATTGATATTCTAATTTATTAATAAATTTAATTGTAATAATTACTTTGATAACAGCCGGGTACCAATTTATAAACGATGTCCTGGAGAGTGTGATCAGGTCTAATATTGAGTAATGGCTTACTTTTATGAACCTGAACTTCACATATCGGACAGTACTTTGTGGTTTCTAAATATTTGACAATACAACTTCTGCAAACTGTATAATTTCAATTAGAATTAATATGAATAATCAAGGATATTTATTTAATGATATTTCTTATATAAATTACATACATGAATGGAGACATTCAATTATTGTTGTTGCGTCAATGAAATATCCACGACAAAGTTTACATGTCAATTGATCATTGAGTTTGGATAAACGAATACGTCCGCCACTTTGTCCTGACATACTGAAATTAATTTTAATAAACTATTAATATACAAATTACAATTATATTGAAACAACTGGTGGCAAGTGAGTATTTTATTTTTGGAAAAATAATTAATTAAAGTAAACTATAAACAAAACTGTAAATAATATTACTTACGTGGTCAAATTTTTTTTTGTTTCACAAATGTAACTTGGAAGACACTGTTCAGTTACAATATCCAGAAACAAATTGAGTTTATTCGTAATAATAAACTTGTCACATAGTTTGCACACATATCAATGCATGCTGTTGTTGAGCGTCCCGGAGAATACCGAGAGCATCACGCATTCTTACTGGATCAATTTAATCGTACATTATCATGCGTAAATACTCATCCACAAATGTTATCCACAGTAATAATACAAACTCCAAATAACTTTTGGTAAACAAAGTAATTTGAATAGTTAACTTAATTTGACAATAATATCATGATTAACTGTATTGATGTCTGTATAATTTCACAAAATCTTCTATAAAAACTTCGCGGACGGCAATGAAACAAAATGGCGGATAAACAATCATGTAACTGAAAACATTTCCAAAAACATTTTCATAGCTCGAAATATCAACGATGGCGCTGTTTATCCATCGATTAAAAAATATACCGTGTATGCATATTTATGTGTAACAGGAATACGTATGTATGTATTTATTTGAATACAATAATAATATATACTGCAGCTTCTACATGATAAATAAAGTTTTATATTATGTATCCACAGATATAATACACACTTATTGAATTAAATATAATTCTCCGTGTATTATATATATTATTGCACATTGAAACTTTCAAGTTGGAAAAATCTTTGATACACAATCTGTCTATATATATATATGTGTGTGTGTACATGTGTGTGTAATTGAAGAATCATCTGTAGTATATACACTTTATATTTTATGAACAGAAAGTAGAACGAGAATTTAACACAAGCGCCACTATCAGTCATATATATATATGGCCAAGTATTTTTTTGTCAATAATAATTATCAAACTGTACCTGCAAATGTGTATGGTTGACAGTGATAATAATAATATATCATATTTATCAATTGACATAATATTTTTACATAATACATAATAAAATAACAAGTTTAAATATTTTTTTTTCTCAAATATTCATGCATATATAATTGATATGTTGAAATTGTGATATATATAATTGAGATTGAATATGAGTAAATTATTTTTAATGCCAATGACTTTTTGTCGTACCAATGGATATTTTATAATTGGAATGTGTTTAGGATTTTTTATAAGTTTATTATTTTTAAATATTGAAATTGATGAGTATAATTTACATGATCAGCCTATTAAATCATCATGGGATTTATATACGGATTCTATAATTGATCAAAGTCCTATTGATGAATATGCACCGAAAATAAATATTGAAGGTAAACCACAACGACCAAAAAAATCACCAAAATCATTTGTACGGCCTAGGTATTATTTTACTGAATTAGGCATAAGAGAAAAATTATTTATGGGTGTATTAACAAGTCAAGAATATTTACACAGTCGTGGTGTTGTATTTAATAGGACAGTCGGACATTTAGTTGAAAAAATACGTTATTTTATATCAATTCCTGAAGGTGCAAAAAAACCAAACATAACTCTTTCAGGTATTATTGGTTTTACTGATACACGAAGTGTCCTTAAACCATTTCACGTTATAAAATATATTACTGACAATTATTTAGAGGATTATGATTACTATTATATTGTTAAAGATCAAAGTTATATAAATGGTAGAAAATTAATGAATTTTATTGATAGTATAAGTGTAAGTAGTGATATTTATCTTGGTATCCCATCACCAGATGATAGCAATTATTGTTCGTTGCAAGCTGGTATATTATTAAGTAATTCACTAATTCAAAAAATAAAAACAAGTTTAGATTGGTGTGTTAAAAATACATATTCTACGTCAGATGATATAAATTTTGGTAGGTGCGTTAATCAAGCAACAAAAATTAAATGTTCAACAGAAGTAAATGGTATAATATTTAATGGTAAACAATTACCATGGAATTTAGATTTCAATAAAAATTTATTTGAATCAATGCAAAATCATCAAGAATTTTATAATGATTTAATTCATTCCATCACGGTATATCCAATTGTGAATCATTCAATGACATATCGAATGAACACATATTTTCTTATTGATGAATTGAAAAAAGTTGAAGAGACAATACAAAACATACGCGAAAAAATATTAACGAGTATACATCTAGGTCCTAACATTAAAAATAAAAATATTACACCGTGGCCCGTGGGTAATTGGCAGGGGAATAAATCACCAGGACGTTTTGACGTGTTGCGTTGGAATTATTTTAATGAAACTCATATATTTATGCAAAATGATTTTGAAAATTTACGTGAATTAATTGGTATTACAAAATTTGATATTGATCATGTTTTAAAAGTGGCGATAGATAAAATTAAAATTGATTATAATAATAAATTAAAATTTAATAAACTTGTTAATGGCTATTTAAAATTTGATGCGTCTCGTGGTATGGATTATATTTTGGATTTAGGTTTAATTTTTAATAATACGTATATAAATCAATCAAGTAAGAAAATACTAAAGAGAATTCAAGTTAGCAAGCCACTTGGTAAAGTAGAAATTTTACCGGTACCTTATGTCACTGAAAATACCCGGATAAATATGATTTTAACTGTTTATTTATCATCGATAAATGAAACATTAGAGTTTATGGAACATTATGCAAATATTTGTATGGAAAAACGTGATAGAACGTCACTTATGCTGGTAAGAATTGTTTATAATAATATATTAATTAATATATTTATTCAAATTTCGATTTTCACTGTATTTAGAATTAATTTTTTTTTGACAGATTTTAATTTATGATCAACAATCACCGTCTAAAGGATTTAATGATATTTATCGTCAAGTCAAAAGTCATGCGATAAACTTAACTGATCGATATAGGAGAAGTCAATCAAAAATCAATTGGTTATCAATTCGATTGCCATCTGATTCAATTAAATCAAATTCAATGTTAAAAATTGCTCTTGCTGATTTAGTTATTCAAAAATTTTCATCGGAGAGTTTACTTCTTTTTACACAAACAAAAATTATTTTGACCACGGAATATTTGAATAGAGTAAGTATCATTTATTATTTGAATAAATATAAATAATTATGATTTAATTTAAAATTGATATTTTTAGATACGAATGAATACAATAAGTCAGTGGCAAATTTTTTCACCAATTCCATTTGTTGAATTTCATCCCGATCTGGCATACGCAGATGAATTAAAAAATATTGATATAGATATAAATCGTAATCATGGCAGATATGATGAATTAAATTATGAAAGTATATCTTTTTATAAAAAAGATTATCAAATCGTACGGAAAATAAGTGAAAAGGATATCCCTATTATTTATACAGATAGAGATATCTCAAATAAAATAGAAAACATGATAAACACAAATATTATTGAATCATTATATGAGCTTTTTATTATTTATGGCAAGTTGCATGTGTTCAGAGCGATTGAACCTGCATTAAAAATATATTATACAGAGACAAATTGCAGTGATAAATTGAATGAAAGTACGAGGAATAGATGTGTGCTTTCTAAAAATCATCAGTTTGGTCATCGTGGACAACTTGCCAAATTGATTGAAGAATATCATAAAATGTAAATACATATATGTATACGTTTGCGCATATAGAATTTTGTAGTTACTTTATTTCTCTACTATATATATCAAGACTTTGATATTGATTCGCATTGATACAAATATATTTTTTGATGACATGTCTTGCAATCCTTTTTTGTATTCATATATTTTTTTGTTTTTTATCCCATTCATCTCTTACTTACAATAAGCATTAATCAGTGATATCGCATTATTTATATTCATAATTGTTATTATTCATAATAATTATTATTATTATTACTCGAATTAAGAGCCCTACTACCATTTTTGACATCCATTATAATAGGAAATTATACAGATAATGATGAACAAAATGCGAATTTGGTTAATCATCGTTGTGATAAATTGATGATAATGTTGTAAATAGATCACATATCTTTATAAGAATTTATGTTCAATCATTAAATTCATTATATTCTTTTTCTACGTATATTATTTATAATATTAAATTATCTATTATCATATGTTAATCACTGTCAGATTCTGATTCGGATAATTGTAAGTCGTCATTTAGCAAATTGTCCGGCATATTCAACAAGGATGGTGACGATGTATTATTGTTTCCGTTGATGTGACCTTCAAAGAGAAATTAGTATTAAATACAAATGAATATTGATGAAGTGTTGCAATATTGAATATTAATATCAGATAGAAAAAAAAAAAAAAATAATAATAATAATAGAGAAAATGTTTACCATTTGTTGTTGGGATGACAGAGGGTACAGGAATATTTTCAGGTTCGGAATCACTGTCTGAGCTATCAGAGCTTGAACTTGTTGTACTAGAATCACTAAGCACACCAACATCATTTTCTCTTGTCGTCGATGTGATTGCAGTTGATCCTACAGTGACGGTTGACGACGAATTATTTATTGAGCGTTCTTGGTTTATTTTAGTTGTAAATGATGGTGGTGGTAACGATTGAGATACAGTGACAGGAGGCGTATGAAAATCATCAAAATCAGAACCAATCATTGGTAAACTTGCAAGTAAATTTGTAGACGAATGTTGCATCATTGAAGATGATTGGGCTGCAGGTGAACTATTAAATATCAAATGTAGATATTATTTATCACAATTATGTAATAAAAAATATATCAATAGGTAAGAAAAAAAAAATGATAATAATAAATAACAAACTTATTAATTCTGGATGGACTTTTGCCATGATAAGGCGATGCTCTCATGGGACTTGACTGGTGTTGTGGTGGTGCTGGTGGTGGTGGTGGTAGCTTGGAAGGTAACTGCACTGTTGGCTCTCTTTTTTTGCCGCTAGCCACTTTTGTACGACTAGTTGATCTTCCATGTGTCGGACTTTTTTTGTACTCTACAGGTGTATTGGGTCTATTCAGTAGGTTATTCGAAGAAGGATTGGCCATTAGTGAAGCCTGTGATTTTTGTTCGACTCGAGTTTTTTTCACTTGAATATTTGACGATAACCTCTCAAGTGTAATTTCCCCAGTTGTTCTGTCAATTATTAATACACACTCTTTGCTATATGGCCTTTGTGAACCTTTAAAAACTGTATGGGGAATTCCTGCACCGTCTAAATGCGGTACAGTTACTGTCATCGTATTATTTGGCCCAACATCAACACTTGCCATTTTCGAAACATCAACACTCGCAGGTTTAAAATCATCTAAATAATAAATTATTATATAAATTTAATGATTCAATAAATGGAAAATTTATATGAAATATACGTACATTTTAATGTGTGAAAGGAAGTAGTCCTATCATTGGTGAAGGTTGGACCAAGTTTTAACTGTCGAACTTCACGGCCTAAGCCCAATCGTTCAGCCATTTCGCGACCAATTCCTTGAAAGCCAGTTTGTTCTGGATTTGGCCCCACTGACTTCATTGCATTCAATCACAACCAAATTTTACTTGCTAAAGTAATACATGGTTTTCTTTTGTTTTCTCGTCTTTCCACTCGGCTATCTTTAAATTTGAAACTAAAACAATTTAATATACAATACAATATAACAATGAATTATTGCATTTCAATTATTATAACATTATTAATTAAATTATGTAAATAATAAATAAATATATTAATGCCAAATAGTTTATATATTTATGAATAATAATTTACCTGATGTTTTACATCGATTTCACTGGTCATTTCCACAAATATATTCTTCTAATTTTTAATATCGATTCCAAAATAATTATATGATAAATATCAATTAATATGGATAGTTAAAGTCAACTGAAATGTAAATAGTGAAGGTACATAGTAACTATGGGAGTGATTTAAAATTATTAATGTTAACAGCTGTTATACCGTTTCAGTGATTTGACACGAAAAAATTTCCAAAACGTCCGTGTAACATCATTATTCATAAATATTTAACTGAAAGGTTAATGAATGAAGCAACTGAAATATGTAAATTTAATAATTAAAAATATTTTGCAACAAGTAAACTGATCTATATATGTATAATGTATTTCAATCATATATGCACATATACACACACACGAATTATACATACATACATACATACATATATATATATATATTCATATAGATATATGCATATACATCTTTACATGTATTATATATATATTGTAATGACCTAATTTGGAATTGAGTTGCTCATGTCGTTTATGTTTCACTCTACACTTGACTACTATACACTATGACTGCATTCAACCACTAGATAGATAACAGTGCATCACATAGTACATTAATTGCAGTTGATCACAGTGTTTTAACACGAAACTGGAGTCACAGCCGAACTCCGACGTGAAAACGCCCTCATCTGAGAGGAACTAAAAATGTCGGTATGCAGGTAGCGCTAAAAAAGAGTTATCCATAAAATTATCGTGAAACAGATTTCAAGTCGTACCAACTTAGTATAAGCAAAGAACTATTGACAAGTAATTAGCTATCGAACGGAACGCGGCTGCTATAACCGCCATTTTCTCAGTTTCATACAGTTTTGAATAATTCAATGAAAAAATGTAATTATTATTAAAATGAAAAATTAATATGAGCAACATGAAAAATATACGGCTGTTTAATGAATTGAATAAATTTGATCATATTCATTTCATTTCACATTGATTTTTTTTGTTGAATAGCAAAATGTAATGGGAACTGGTGGTGCGAAAAACGTCAACTGGCCATATGAAACGATATTAAAAAGAAATTTGAATTTTAAAAATATCTAAGAAAATGTAACTTTTAAATTTATTGAACAAAAAAACGAAGAATTTTAGATAGAAGTTCCAAAAGTATGTACAACCGAATACATTTGTTCGCACCGTTCAAGTCACGAGTATAGTTATGTTGAAGCTTCAACATTCTTCCTGTTTAATTGTGTTGCAACGTTGTATTATGGCATATGTGCTTTGTAACTTTTTTTGTTGACATGCGTTTTAGTTTACACAGATTTGACAATTTTCAATATGTTTAATATTTACAAATATCATTAATACATATTTTAATATGAATCGATAAGTTAGAAGAATTATATGTTGAAATATTTATAACATAATCAAAATTATTTATTGGTTCAATATATGCATGTACATGTTCATATACTTGAAAATTTTTTTTAAATGGTACATCATAAATTAATGTGAAATGAAATAAATACGATCATATTTATTGAATTTATTATACATGCGTATATTTTTCATGTCACTTATATTAACTCTTCATCTTAATCATAATTACATTTTTTCATTAATTCATTCCAAACTGTATGAAACTGAGAAGATGGCGGCTATAGGAGCCGCGTTCCGTCCGATAGCTAATTTACTTGTCAATAGTTTTTTGCTTATACCAAGTTGGTACGACTTGAAATCTGTTTTCCGACAATTTTATGGATAACTCGTTTTTTAGCGCTACCTGCATATCGACATTTTTAGTTCCTCTCAGATGAGGACGTTTTCACGTCGAAGTTGGGCCGTGACTCCAGTTCCGCCTTAAGAGGTCACGAGCTTTATTTTCCAACTCATATAAAAATATGAGTAAGTAAGAGAAAATAGGTGTGGCATAATATTCAGCATATACATATATATATATATATGTATATTAGGTATTAATCAGCTGATTAGTTGTTATGGCAGATGAAAATATGGTTGTAAACGCTGCAGATCCTCATAATGATGGACAAAATAGTGAAAATAATTTTGAATTGAAAGATGACGTTGATGATGGTACTAATGAAGGTTAACAAAGTTATTTTTTTTTTCCAATAATTTATAAAATTTCTATGGTAAATATGTAAAAATTTTAATATTCATTTAAAATTATACAATATTTACAGAATTTGCAACTCTAAATGCACAACTTGACCAACTAAATTCAATTTTGGATACGTTGGAAATGAAAAATGATGTAATTCATGCAGAATTTATCAAATTATTGAAATCAAATAGAGAAACAAGACAACAATTTCAAGAATCAATGATAAATGAATCCATCTCATCGAAAAAGCCGGAGTCACAATAATATAATGTATGTAAATTATGAAATAATATTCATCATTATATAATATAAATTCAAAAAATGAAAATAAATAAATAGGAGTTATGATAATATAATTCATAATAATCTCACTTTACAGTATATAACAACATTGTTGTAAATGTAAAAATAGTTAACAATGTATATATAGTCATTGTCAGAGATAAGAGAAAAATGTAAAAATTAAAGCAATCTATAAGAAAAAAAAAAAAAAAAAAAAACTAATTATACATAATTTACAAAATATTTGGTATATGAGATGGATCAAATCCTGAAAGCATTAAATTTTGGAACAATTCAAAATTGAGATCTTGTATTAAATTAATATTTGATTCATTCGTTTTCAAATGATCTAGTACAAGTTGACCCCTTGTCTTCAGTCCTGCTAATTCGATATCAGCATGATATTTTTCATATGTTTTCATTATATCTGGTTTTATTATTATACCAGCTAAAAATGCATCGCACGGTGTGTAAAAATTTGATTGTTTTTTTTCTGAAAACACTCCATACTCAATGGTATTGATTAATTGCATTGTTTTAGTATTTTTCTTTCCCAATATATTCTCACGCCATTCCTGCAATATTTCAATTTAATACAATATAATTACAGATTATAAATTTATAATATTATATAATTATTTTATTATGAGCTATATTACTTGACTTATGTTAGAAAGTATACATGCTTCCCATGGCAATAGCCACAGCGGTTTAATGTTACTTTTTAAAAGTATATGAACACTCTCTGGATCAGCATAAAAATTAAATTCCGCTTGAGATGTTATATTTCCTTGGCCTGTAAAATAATTATATTTTGAAGAATTATAAAAAAATTATATATGTATAAAAATTATATTTTTTATATTTTACCCATTGAATTTCCGCCCATTATATAAAATTCTTTTACATCATTTAAAATTTGTGGAAATACTCGAATTGCCAGTGCAATATTTGTCAATGGACCTAAGCCAACAATTGATATTTCATTTGGATGATTTATTATTAATTTATGCATCGCAATAATCGCATGTTCAGTTTGCAATCGACTGATATCGGGTTTATCATTCAACACATCACCGAAACCATCATCACCATGATATTTAAATTCCTGTGCTATTTTGGAATTATCCAACGTGAGTATTGATGTGTCGACACCTTTGTATATTGGAATCTTAATAATTATTCATTAAACAAATGTCAACATTTCCCAAGTAGATTAATATATTTATGAAATATATTTAAAAACTCACATCCAGCACATCACATGTTTCCAATGTACGAAATACATTTTTCACAACATTATCAACTGAAGTATTACCAGTCACGCAAGTTATTGCCATTAATTTTATTTTATTTTTCTTATGTGCTTCAATGAGTAATATTAGTGCTATAGCATCATCATATCCGCCATCACAATCGACAATAATTTTTTTCACATCCATCATGACAATAATAAATAATATTTCTCCAAATATATTTATAAATTAACGTCGTGTAGCAGCTTCAGATGAATATTTCAAAAAAATCATTGAACTTTATCAGAATTTTGTGGTGAATAAAATTTTGAATTTCCCTGAAAAAAAATGTATTTGAAAAAAAAAATAATAAATAATAATAATAAATAAATTGTCCACGATCAATTTTTAGTTCATTAAGGATTTAAAATGAAATGTTTTATATGGGCTTTTATAAGATTGAAATAATTTGCGAAATTCGATAAATGAACGGAAAATCTTACGCAGATTATGATTGTAAAATAAAATTTTGGCCTACTTGCATTACTTTAAAAAAAAAAAAAAAAAAAAAAAACTTATGAAATATTGACGAAAATATGTGGTTTAACATTGATGAATATGTTGCAATCAGAAGTTATTTTAAGATTCATGTCGTATAAGGAAAACTGCAATTTTCAAATTTTGATTGTCAAAATACGTATTGATAAAAATTTGAAATTCCAATTTTCCCTACAACATTTAGATAAAAAAAAAAAAAGACATATTTTCCTTCCACATTAAAAATAAATGAATATATATAGATTGAAGAAAAAAAAATCATTGTATTTATTTTGTATTCATTTTTTTTTTTTTTTTTTTTTTTCTAATAGAAAATATTTTTATCTATTGAAACACAAATAATTGTCATATGACAATATGTTGTGAGGTTATTCTTAAATAAATAATAATAATAAAAAACTGATGTTACTGTAATATTTAATCACTTATTAATTTATTTATTGTCCACTTTGAAACACGATAATGATATTGAATCATTGAAATAAAAATAATTGAAAATTCAGATATTTTGTACAATGATTTTTCAAGTCTACCATTACGAATATATAAATATGACCTTGAGTAGGAGGGGAAATTATGTATCACAACGTCTGCGTTCACGGATGTCTCTTGCTTGTGCAATGCTACTCCGAATTACTATCAAAAATATTGTGTAAATAAATTTTAAGTACTGCAAATCATCGAAATATTAAATAAATAATATCTTTGTTAATCATTACAAAGAATTATAAATTTACTGACAAAATGGATGAGGCAAAATTTTTGAAACGGTAAAAAATAAATTTTTATATAAATTTACTTGTTTGATAAATAATGAATTTTTGTAATTAGCACTCATCGATTAATTTACGAAAATTAAAAGATGTACAATTTCATATGATTTTCAGAAAAGTACGATCGGGACCTATAGATGTTCATCCAACGGAAAAAGCTCTTGTTGTTAATTACGATGTTGAAGCATTAATTCTTGGTGAATTGGGAGATCCAATGTTGGGGGATCGAAAGGTGATAAGCTAAATCGCTTGATTTTTAACAAACAAAAACGAAAAAAAATATTTGATTTTATTTATACAGGAATGTCAAAAAATTATTCGATTAAAAAGTTTAAATGCTGATACAAATGTATCATTATTAGCCAAAGAAGTAATGGAAAAATGTTCATTGATTCACGAATCAAAACTTCAGGAAGTCGAACAATTAATATATTATTTACAAAATCGTAAAATTAATATCGAAGGTAATACAAGAATAAATTACTTTTATTTATAGCAGTCATGTCATATATAATTTGTTAATATATATATATATATATTTTTTTATTTTTTTATTTTTGTTTTTTGTTTTGTTTTTTTGTTTTTTTGTTTTTTTGTTTTTTTTTCCAATGTATATTTATTGCTAGGTTATGATAGTAATACACAACCTCCACGACCAACATCATCAAATACAACGTCTTCAGAGAATGGAGATGTGGAACGCGCTGTAATAAGATGTGTTGATAATTATATTGAATTATTATACGAGGAAATACCAGGAAAAATTAAAGGTTCTGCTATGATTCTACAGTTGGCACGTGTGCCGGATAATTTATTGGAATTGACAAAAAATGAATCACTATTGAGTGCATTGGCACGAGTATTGCGTGAAGATTGGAGACGCAGTATTGAACTGTCACATAATATTATTTATATATTTTTCTGTTTTTCAACATATAGTCAATTTCATAATATTGTACTTGAATACAGAATCGGTTCTTTATGTATGGAAATTGTTGAATATGAGTTATTACGTTATGATCAATGGAAAGATGATATGGAAAAACGACGAAGACATTTTGAAATGAGCACGGGACTGGTTTTATTTCCATCAACAACTGGCGATAATACTGATAAAAAAATTAAACTTACTGATGATATTTGGAACACTGAGGGTCCATTAGATTATGAATTAAAACGACGATCAGCAGCTGAATTGAATGCACACGTAATTGAAAGTGAAGTGAAACAATTGAAAGATGATTTGGAAAAAAATCGTCGTAAATTTAAAAGTTTAACAAAAAAACAAGAACAATTATTACGTGTGGCATTTTATTTGCTATTGAATATCGCTGAAAATACTGAGGTTGAAAGAAAAATGCGTAAAAAAAATATTATCGGAATGTTAATTAAAACATTGGATCGTGTTAATACAGATTTACTTATACTTGCAATAACATTTCTCAAAAAATTATCAATATTTCGTGAAAACAAAGATTTTATGGCTGAGGAAAATATAATTGAGAAATTACCAAGATTATTGCAAAATAATAATTCAGATTTGATACTAAGTACATTGAAATTATTATTCAATTTATCATTCGATACAAAATTACGTGGAAAAATGGTGCGTGTTGGTTTGCTACCAAAATTGGTAAAATTACTTAGCCAAAGCGAAACTAAAAATAAAACTATAATATTAGGTTTACTTTATCATTTGAGTATGGATGATAAAGTTAAATCAATGTTTAGCAACACCGATTGCATTCCAATGGTGACAGATATGGTATTAGAAATTGATGATGAACATCCAAAACGTGAATTAATTGCATTATGCATTAATCTTGCAGTAAATAATCGAAATGCCCAAAAAATGGTGGAAAATAATCGTTTACACAAATTAATTCATAAAGCATTTCGAACTCAAGATTCACTGATAATGAAAATGATTCGAAATATTTCACAACATGATGGAACAAAAGAAAATTTTGTTGAGTTTGTTGGTGATTTTGCAATGGCTATAACACAATCAGATTCACAAGATTTTGTTTTAGAAATTGTTGGTGTACTTGGAAATTTGGCATTACCTGATTTGGACTATGCTCAAATAATTCAGCAATATAATTTGATACAATGGATAAGAAATAATTTGATAGCATGCAAAGTACAAGATGATGTGGTACTTGAAGTCGTTATTTTATTGGGTACTGCAGCGTCAGATGAAGACTGTGCCCAATTATTATGCAAAGCTGACATTTTATCATCATTAATTGAATTATTAAAAGCAAAACAGGAAGACGATGAAATTGTATTACAAATAATTTATGTATTTTATCAAATTGCAATGCACGAATCAACAAGAGATTATTTAATACGTGAGACGGGTAATGAAGCACCGGGTTATTTGATTGATTTAATGCACGATAAAAATCCAGCAATAAGACTCGTATGTGACGCATGTTTGGATGTTATTGCACTGTGTGATAAAGATTGGGCGGCACGAATCAAAGTGGAAAAATTCCGATCACACAATCAACAATGGCTGGAGATGGTTGAATCAATCGTTATTGACAGTGCCAATAATTTAATGGTTGATGAAGACGACAGTTTGCCACCATTTATGAGCGGTGATTTACTGAAACACACAATGTTATTTCCATCAGGAAATTCAACATCATTCAATACTGATGATGGTGAATCGGTCATGAAAAATTCTTCAGATTCTTCTGAGAATCCAAGTCGTCCAACTAGTCGGTATGAATTTCCAAAAAAAAAAAAAAAAAGTGTGCATGACATTTACACGCAGTTGAAGTGAAACTTCTTTGTTACTACAGTAATTTAAATGAAAGAAAAAAATAATAATAAATGAATAAAAATCAGTGATATATCTAATATTGTGGTTAATTTACCATGAAATTAAAAAACACAACAAAAAAAGTTTCACTTCAAAATGATTGTTTAATCGTTTTGTAGATATTTAATATAGATAAATATAAATTATTTATTCAATTTTAGGTATAGTCGTGAATTCAATGATATAAATGAATTGGTGGCACGTTCAAAATCACGTTTGTCAATTGTTTCGGGAATCGATGATCTATATCACAATTCAAAAATGAAATTTTCAGAAGCTGATTCATCACACGTATTAATTTAAAATTTACAAAGACAAAAATTTAGCTTAATTATTTGCAATTAAATAAATACTCCACATTCGCATTTGTATTATTGTACAGTGTGAAAAAATAGTATTACAATTTGATGTAATGTTTGTATATTTTAACATTACAAAAGCGTTAGAATCTTATTGTATTCAATATTATCATAGTATTGCATGTATTGTAGAAATTTTTTTTCAGAAATTTAACCTATTTATTATGAGTTTATAACATGTATTTAATGAGTAGTGCCTTTTATTTGTCATATGTCTGGCAAAATTACTAAATTATTTTACTATAATCGCGTCATACACACCGATTTGCGATAAAACATTGATTTTATAGCTTAAATCATTACAATATTTCTTTATTTATTATTTTATATCGCAACAATACTAGTCACATAACGCATATAATAGATGAAAAAAAAATTTAAAAAAAAAAAGAAGTGATTATAACATTATTAATTTACTGAAGTTTAAAGAAATTAAACTTTGTTTATTAGCTTTAAAAAATCTATTATTATTTAATCGAATATATTTTTTAATTACCCAGTACAATTGGAATATGATATATATATAAATGATATGTTTATTTCATCAGTATTTTCATCAATATTTTTATTTATTGAGTAATTCTTGGTTTATTATTTGAATTTAAACTTTTTTGTATAATATAATCACCATTTGATTGATAAATAATGGTTAAACTATTATCACCGTCTGTGAAATATGTGTGCTCATTTAAATTCCAACTCACAGGACTATCAGCAAATCCGTGAATGTGTAAACTTATCCATGGTAAAGATTTTATATTTTCACGCAAACAATTTATTAGTGAAACTGAAATTTTTTCTATTTTCGATCGTGTAAAAAATCCCGTACACTCTACATATACAATATCATTGACAAAAATATTTGGCGATGGACAGGAATACGTATTTACGTAATCATCTGCTTTACCATTTTTACTGTAATATACAAATTCGTTATTATTATAATTATTATTATTTAACTTTTGTTTTTTTATTTTTACAATTATTCTTTCTAAATTAAACTACAAATTATTATTCTATTTATTCAACTTACATGTCACCGTCAAGACTAAAAATTCCAATCCACTCAAAAATTTTATCAATATCTGTATCTTGTGTAATAATTGGCACAGAAAGTGAATGTGAAATTTTCATATTAAATTTTTCACGACACAATGATACATTATATTGACGATTGTGAAACCAAGCGGCTACCGATGATGGACATAAATTTTTTTCTATAAAAAAAAAAAAAATAAAAAAAATAAACGAAATTAAAATTTAAAAAAATCATACAATTATGAAAAATAATAATAATAATAATAAATAATAATAATAAATATTTTTACCTGGAGGATCCCAAAGTAAAATAACGTTGAATTTTTCATTGAAATTTGTCTGTAAACACGATCGTACTCGTTCATAATATTTCTTTCCCGGTGTAAATGTATCATCTCGTAAATTAATTGTGACGACTTCATATATTCATTATAAATTTGAATATGCACAATAAACCGAAAAAAACAAAAAAAATTAATACCAAAGTTTCGTATTATTGATTATATTTATGTTTTTGTTTGACTTTTTTTTTTTTTTTTTTTTTTTTCTTTTATTCATAATTTTGAAACAATGGATTACTATAGTGTCATATCGGAGATTGAGTTCGCACATGTAAAAATCACAGTTTTGATTAATTATCCATATAAAGTACAAGATTATAATACAAAAATATAAGTTCGTTGTTGTGACAGTAAAAATAGTACCAATATGTTAATGTTATTTGTTAAATATCACACTCATAATGTCATGGCACCTCATTTGGATGGAGTAGTAATCCATTGCAATATTTCTATAATTTCACAGTACACAAGAAATTTCATTTAAAAAAAAATGAAAACAATAATAATAATAATAATAATAATAACACATAATATGAATTTTTTCTATGTACCCTTAAGACTACTTCACTGGAAAATTATATATATATACACATTATATTTCAGTCCACTCATTCGTATCACAACCATTTTTTTTCTTTTTTTTTTTTGTTTTCATCAAAAATGAAAATAAACTCAAAAACATTACGAAATTTTGTTTTATTTGTGAATTATTGCAAGAATTTTTCTCGAAATCCTAAAGAAATCTATGATAAAAATAAATACGTTTGCTTTGATTTGTGAAAATTTGGTGAATTTTAAAGTATTTCATGAAAAATTTAAATTACGTAATTTTTTTGTTTGTTTATGATAAGCTATTACACTCACACATTCAAGACTATTTTAGGCCATTATATATTAAGCTAAAGATAATGTTGGACTTGTATCTAAATTAATATTATTCAATCTTAATTCTTTTCTGAATGCTGATAATTCATCGGGCATGATTCCATGCCAACTTTCTAATTCCGATAGTCTCCTTAAATTTCCACAATTTTTCATCAACAAGCTCACTGTCATCATTGACAAATCACTGCTGTAAAGAATTTTAAATTCTTCCAATTTTGTCATACGATTATTATTAAATACACGTTTAATTGTTGTATCATCAATTCCAGTTGATGATCCCAATTGTATAAATCTTATATCAGTACAATGAGAAAGCAAAAATTCTAAATGTGCACTTGCACAATCGGCCACACACTTTAAACGTTGTAAATATTTAAATGGTGATACAATTAATTTTTCAAATTGCACTGAAATATGATCTAAAAAATCACAATTATAAAATGTCAAACTCTTTAATTTTGGACAGAATTGGCTTATATAAATTAGAGCACTCCGATCAATTTCATCAACGTGTTCCAAATGCAAATGAGTTATTCTTGAATTGGTTAAATCCAATAATACACTAACTCCATCAACATAAAAATTACACGATAATAATTTTAATTCAACTAAATTTTCCAGTACTGCTAATACTGTTAGATTGCCAATTTTTTCATTACACATTATAGACAGTGAAGTTATATACGGGCAAATATCAATCAATAAGAATAAATAATCAGCGATAATATTTCGACTTTCAAGTTTACGTAAAAAAAGATAAGATTTTGATTCATTAATGCCACGTTCATCAATTGTTTCCAATATTTCACCAATTTCGTCGCATCGTCCAATGTTCTCCAACCACGGTATACCCAATAATAAATCAGCATAGCCATTGATTGTCACTGATGTATGAAACAATTTAACTTCACGTAAATAATGACACTTCAATAATGAATTTATACTACGATCAGTCACTGATCTTGAAGCAGTAACATCTAATGTACGTAATTTTTTGCAATTGTGGCCAACAGCAGCAATTATATTATCAGTACAATCAAAGCACAATATAAATGAGATCAAATTTGGCATATTTGTCACGCCATTGATTATTAATTTTTCAATATCAGATGTTCGCCATCCGGCTGACCCTGAACCAAGATCCAACACCTCCAAACCCGTCATATTACATAAATTATTATATAAAACGTGGCGCATTATTTTCGGCCATGTTGAAAATTCAATTGTACGTAAATTATGATGTACAACAACTTGAATTAAACTCACAACAACATTAACTTCTGATAAAAATACACCAAGTGGCTCATATTCATTATATGACTTCTTTGTTTCATTGATTAAGTTCATTATTGCCTGAAGAACTTTAATTGCCATATCATTGTACAGGTGCCATGGTACATTAGAGACCAAATTATATTTCATAGATTCCAAAAGTGTTTGTAATGTTTGTAATCCAAGTGCTGGATCTTTTTGTGATATATCGCAAATTGGTTTTATTATTGCTTTACCAAATGCTGTTATATATTTGCCAATAGAACAAAGTGCAAGCTCTTGTAAAACAGGCACTTGATGCTTCCCAGGCATTTTTTATCTATTGATTATTCTTATTTCGTTTTTGATTTTTCAATGAATTTTTTTTTATTGATTTTTCAAATGATTGTACTTACTATAACGTGAGTGAATTTTTCTATCGAAAAATGAGGATTTTCCTTCAAGTCCAAGTTTTTGATAGTCTTCAACTGTCAGTGACAAAATCAAATAACCAGTTGGGGTAATAGCAATGCAATTATTCACATCTATTTTCACATCAATTGATAACAGTGTTAATTCACCTATAAAAAAAATATATAATTAATTGTTCAAACTTCAATTTATACCTTTATATTATAATAATAAATAAATTTTCGTAATTGGACATGCTCCAAAACAAATACATATATGTATATTTATAATCAGCCTTGGAAAGTTTCTACAAAAAATATAGAATTTTATCTAGTAGTAAATAATACCGAAAAAAAAGAAGTAGAATGTAATTGTTTATAAACAAAGGTATATACTAACCTTTTTTCACAAAAGCTTCAATAAACTCTTTATCAATTAATTGTGACGGTGGTAAATTTTTAATTTGATAATAATCACTGTCGTCAGTGATACAATTTTGGAGACGTGGTAAAATGTCGTTTGAATTGGGAATTACAATAGATACCTGGCATAAATCCAAAAAACAAAAAAACATAGATCAAGTAAATTACGTAAAATAATATACATTTAATAACCTGCAAAGATATTAAATCATTCAAGTGAAAAATTAGTTTACAAGCAAAAAATACTTACTGAATGATTATAGTAATGATTGGTAATTATACTTGGTACTTCCTCTTTTATGCAATTTGAACGTTTTATTTCGAAATAATGTCGCGGCGCCTTGAAATCCCATACTTCTGGACACAACATTGAGACTTGAAACAATGCGACGTATAAATGCGTAAAAAAAAATCGTATCTTGCATTCACTAGGTCTTTGTGTGTGCTTGCAATTTTCTGCATCACACACGCACTCACACTCTTTTAGGTTATACTGTTAGATGATAACACGTGGTTTATAAGTGTATTAGTATATATACATACGTATAGTTCACTGACATTGATTGAAAATATTCACACATTTAAGAAATTTTTCCTTTGTTTTTTCGTGCGTCACTACGTCGCCATATTTACCATTTAATCTTACTTTACAATACGCGCGTTATTCAAATGATGAAAATTATAATTGTAGGTAGGGCTTAAATAAAGCACGTATATGTAATAAATAATTTTTATCCTATTGTATTTATTACTGTTTAGTGTTTATATACGTATTATATAGAATTATATTAAATAAGAATGAATAATTGTAAAGAGTTTTATTAATTATATGAGTTGATGCATATACAATTAATATGATATTTTGTGGTTAAAGTGAATGGCAACCTTCAACATATTCTTGGATTTGTATTTGGATAATTATTCTCCGTAAAATTAACTATTTATACAGATCGCAATTACCAATAGGACAAAATAAAATACATTGAATTATAATTTTTAATTTTGTTTTCATGTATTTATTTATGTAATTAAATTATTTAAACTTGATGTAATTTTTTATTTTCATTTCTTTTTTTTTTTTTCATGTCAAATATTCATTTAAAATAATTAATTGAAATTACAATTTCGATTTATAAAATATATATTTTTATTCAACTCAAGTCCCGGTAGCGCAGATGGCAGCGCGTAAGTCTCATAATCTTAAGGTCGTGAGTTCGATCCTCACCCGGGGCAATTTTTTTATTTATATTTTTGTATGTATTTTTGTAAAAATACCTTTCAATTACTAGTCGTAAAAATCTTTTCTCGTAAAATTTGATTCATTTTTTATTTCATTCAATCATATTATTCCTGTATAGTTGATAAAATCTAAGAGAAATGTGATCTACCTATTTATTTTGTATCACTATTTATTATATTTATCTATATTTATTATAAAATTTAATATACATTGAGTTTAAATAAGTATTAAAAAAAAATTCATCACCCAAATTATTTTCTTTTTCTCCTCGACTCGTTAGGATTTTTTTTCATCCAATATTTAATATTCCCACCCTTTCCAGATCGTAATCCCAAAATTGCTGATTTTGAATAAACATCTCTCGTTACAAATGGTGAATAACCAGCAATATAATCATCATTTAATGGATCATTTATCATCTGAGCTAATTTTGATACTCGTTGATCAGGTCGCGGTTGATCTTCACAGTGAATTGGATTGTTTGCATGTTTACCACCTTGTGGCGTTGGTAAAGAGAATTTTTTTCCACGTGCCGACAAGGGTTTACGAAAATTTATGTGTATTTGTTCATTACCTCGATCATCCAAGGAAACTGCTACTTTTTTCAACGTCTTCAATCCACATCGTGGACAAAAAACTTTTGTCATAATACTCGTTGTTTTAAAGCAAGCGTAGCAACGAAATATAAATGTTCTCATTTGTTTGATAACACGACCGTCCAGTGCCGCAACATTTAATCCAATTTGCATCAATACATTTTGCATTGCAAAATCAGTTGTCATACATGCAACCTTGGCCGGTTTTGCTAAAAGAATATCAGAATCCATTCTTTTTTTGGCTTGCGCAACATTACTTGGTGTAATCCATCCTTCGTCATCTTCGTCATCATTATCATCACTGTTATTCTCTATATCATTATTCTCATTTTTTCCGTCCAATTCATGTTTTACAGGTGCAAGAATATCATCAATGTTATGCTCATTACCACCTTCTAATTCTAAATCATCGGCATTAAAATTTAATGTTACAAATTTAGCGGCTAAATCTATATCTAAATGTTGTTCTGGATCAGCTATTGAGTCATCTTCAGAATTATCATTAGTATTATCAGATTCAATTAACGTTAATGATGATTCTTTCTCATTTTTACATTTATTGTGTAACGATTCTTCACATTTTTCATCTGTAATATCGGAAGATTCTTCTTTTTCTTCATTATTCTGAAATGTAATCAATATATTTAATTACTACAGTATAATATATTTTTTAAATTGCGTGAAATTTACTACTCTCACCTGCTCATTTTCTTCTTCTTCATCGTCGTCATCGCCAAGATAAAAACCCGCTATACTTTTTGGATGTGCTAAAGGCTCTGATTTTGTAGCCGGTATAGTTTTTACAATTGATGGAACACTTTTCAGATGATCTACACCTACTTTTTCCTTTTCTAATTGATAAGTTAGAGCAATTACTTTGATATCCGTTGAAGAAAGACTCGTGTAATCGCCAGTTTTTTTGGAAAATTCAGTAACTAAAAACAAAAAAACAAAAAAAGTACGATGCATCACAGATATTCTAGAAAAATAATAAACAAAAAAATCAATTTATTGAACATTGTAGTCATAAAAAAAATTTACCAAATTTAATATTTTCAGGAAAAACATCTTTTACCACTAAATCATATGGAAGAACAACTAGTCTTCTCAATTGACGTTTATTTGTAATTTCATTAATAACACTCTGCTCAGTAATAACATTTTCACCCACTTCCTGCAACAAATTTATAAAAATTAACAGTTAAAAATTATCATTATTAATATAAATGACCACGTGTTTGATTGGAAGAAAATGACATAACCTAACAAAAACAAATGCGATTGATAAATTGTTTTTTTTTTTAAATAAAAAATTATATTATTGTAATTTATAATAATAAAAGAAATTACTTGTAATGGAACATTCTTAATAAATGCACTAGTGTCAACAATTAAATATTCAATTCTATTATTGACATCCATGACGAATTCAAGTATAACGTACTGGTATAGGGATAAACTTGCGACACTAGGATGTCTGATATATTTATTATATATAAATAGTTCTCTGAACAATTTCACCGTTTACAATCAAATGATGAGCAATAAATGGAGAAAGAAACAGATAATCCACTTTCTTCTATTGCATAAAACTAGCCAAAACGCATGGCTCAGATGTATATAGCTTGAACTTGTGTGTATTACTACCCTCCTCCATTCTTGTGGTTTGTTACTTGAGTCCCAAATCTTACCACACTGGCGTTGATGTCAATATCCATGACGCGATGAATATAAAAAAAAAACAAATATCTATCTGAAAATTTCTACTTCACGATGTTTCACCCCATAATCATTAACAATTACATGAAAAAATAAATAAATACATAAATAACACATGGATTTTATATAAATTTAAATATAATTATTTAAATTATTTTATAAAATTAAATTTTTAAGTATATACACACATTAGATGTTCTACAATAATCAATTCATCAATACCCCAATCTTCATAGCTGTTGTCTGGTAAATATCTTCGTATCACGATAGGAATTTTTCATTGTTTCAATTCTTTCATTACTATTTGTAGTGGATTTATTCCACTTTCTAATTCTACCATCACTGGAGGACACATTGCAATTTGTACCATGCGTGTTCCTAACTCTCTTGCACGTTCATATCTATAAAATAAACAAAGGAAACAAAATAAAATTTCAAATTTCACATTCAAAAGCATATAACAAATATAAATTTACTTTGTCACATATCTCGTTGTTATACGCTTGGATTTTTGATCACCTCCAAAAACGTCTCCTGATGCTAAAATCTCAAAATTTTCATCTTCTTCCTCTTGTGGCTCTAATTCAATATTGTCATCATCATCAGCATCATCAAATTAATCCGCAACTCTGACTGTAAATAAAAATATCATTCAATTATGAAAGTAAAGTAAATGTGAGAATAAAATTGAATAGAAATACGGAGATAAGTATTTCAACTTTTGATAACTTACTCATCTCCATCAAAATCGTCGTCAGCCATAATTCGATTTGTGATATACAACAGTTGTACATCCAAGACACAATCTCCCCGTTTTGTATATGTAGGCAACGAAAATCATTAATTTACTTTTATATAAAAATCAATGTTGTTTACTCCAATTGAACTTGGTCTCTCTATACAAAACTACATTATATAGTCTACATACATAATGCATTATGGATCTCGACATTAACGCTAATGTGGCCAGATTTGAGACTGAAGTCGAAAACAGCAAGAATGGATAGGGCAATGCAACAAGTATGTATAGTGACGTGCCTCGGCTAACTTCGTATAGTAGAAAAGAGCGAACAATCTATTTCATTCTCTGTTTGTTCTTTCTTGCTTGCTTGTAAGCTATGAAGTTGTCGGCAAAACCATATATATCATGAGAACTGTCTAAAAACACGGTGTAAATTAAATAAAAATTATGGCCAAAAAAATATAAATAAATTTTCGTTATAGTAAAATATTTATATCAGAATGATTTGATATAAATAAAAAAAAATACTTTGATTATTCAAATATATATAATTTTAATTATTATTGAGTATTCTTGATTAGTCGATAATATTTATTTTATATACTATTTTTACTTCAATTATTCTTAATTCATAATGAATTGATTTGCCGCCATTAAAATTATTATTATATATTGTGGCGACCTCATCCTACTTATTAAAATTCGCCAATGGGTGAATAATATATATATCTCTCTTTTTTCTTCACAGAAAAGGGAATCGTAGTTTGTACATTTGACGTATGGCAAAATGGTGGCCCTCTGATAGTAAAGTTCAGTGATAACGATAAAAAAAAATAAAAAAAAATAATAATAATAAAAAATAAAAAAGGAGTGTTACTCGAAAATATATTTACTAAAAACTGTGTACAATGTATCGTAAGAAAAAAAACTGCATGAATGATAATAACAATTAAGGTGTGCAACAAAAATAATTTAAATATATTTATTTAAAGCATTGAGCAAGTCTTATTACATTAGCTTTTAATAGTCGTTGCTCACACTGGCAATAACATGACAATGAATTTATGATTATCTGTATAACAGCGGATGCCGATAATTTCATTTTCGTGACTATTATTATTCACCTCACTGTTGTTTATCAATGGTTGTGTTATCATTAAAATTAAAAGTTTGTAAAAGTAAAATGATTTGTATGTTTATTGTAATTTGGTCTTGAATATTTTATCGTATAATTAATTGGTAAATATGTAATGCACTTGACAGACAACCATTACTATGTAAAGATTAAATTTGTTACTTGAGTGTTTATCAAAATAATTCAAGATATATTTTCATGATATTATTAGTCATTCACAATAGTATGTCGCTCTGATAAACAGGTAGAGATAAGATTTAACCAAATTTTCAATATCGTAGAATCGAAATTTAATGTTTTGAAAAATTACAAATTCTATGTGAATTTTAGTATCAGTAATTAATAAATTAATTACTGTCAAGTATAATTATTCATTTATTTATTTATTCATTTTTGTATATCGAAGGTTCGATTATTTTTAATCGACATATCAAATTGAATATTTTTCTTTTTATTATTTTTAGTGAACGCAGTGTGTAACATATAAAGAAGAAATATGCTCTGATTAATAATAAAAAAGAGAAAGTAAAAATAAAACAAAAAAATTAACGTATTGAATTCTTTAAGAATTATTTGTTAATAAAATGTCTCATTGCGATGTGGAAAGCGCATCGCCTGGATTTCATCAACTCAGTGTCACTAGTAAGTATATTTTATTAGATATACATAATTATTCAACATATATTTGTATTTATATTATTTTTTATCATGTTTTTTGTTTTTTTAAATCATTTAATTATATATTTTTAAATGAAATTGTTCCAGTTGAAATTGCAAGACTAACAAGTTCATCGTTCTTAAAACCAAATCCATATGTAGAATTTTCAATTGATGACAAGAGTCCACGTAAAACTGAAGTATGTAAAGCAACGTATCAACCAAAATGGAACGAAGAATTTACAATTCTCGTAACGCCATATTCACAATTACATTTTCGTTTACTTGATCATAGTACATTTCGTAAAGATACAATGATTGGTGAAAAACGATTGAGTTTATGTCAAATATTAGCTCATTACAATGGTAAATTGGAAAATTTAGAATTAACACTCGATTTAATAAATGAAAGTAAACATGATTCACAATCAGCTAAAGTTGGTGAACTCGTAACGCTATTTGATGGTTTAAAAATTGATATGACGGGTATAACAATACCGCCATTACCAATTACCGAACAACAACAACAACAACAACAAATAACACAAACTCAATGTACAACGTCTAATTCACCTCATCCATCAACAATCCCAAATAGTGACAATACAGTGAACAATCGTAGTATTTTAAATGGCGGTATTCGAACGTTAATGCGTCGACAAGATACAGATAATACAGCATCATCACAACGAAATTCTTGGAATATTATTCCTGATTCTACATATGGAAATGCTGCTGGTCAATCAAATGCTTCAATGGCCAATTCACATTCAACCAACTCTGGACATTTTTCAATGAATATTAATGGTACAACACGCAATAATGAAACATCTAGAAGTGTTCCGTTACCCCAATTGCGTACTGATATGCCACGACGTGACAATGACAGTACCTTGCCTGTAGCATTAATGTCATCTCCGTTACCATTAGTATTAATGGGTAGTGATTCAAATCGGCGCAATGATCATTGGCAAACAGGTCCAAGTGGACATTCATCAAGACGTCGCAGTGGAGTGTCTTCGTCACTAGGATCACCAACGTCGCGGCTAGTCATAAATACTACTCGTCCACGTCCTGAAAATTCCATACCTGCTGTTACATTCCCACCAATCAATGACCCAACCAGGGATTCAATATCAATGGGCAATAACGTGTTGCCTGATGTTGACAGGCAACGTTGTGATAATTCAGTTGGGCAAACACCACCATTAGTCGATGGATGTATCAGATTGCCAATGTCTGCAGATGTAAATCCCCCTGAAAATCCACAAGTAATCGGTACACCAGTTGTAACAGTTGGTGATTTAAGACAAGCTGCTCTTCCTGACGCCGAGAATAATATCGCAGAAGAACCACTGCCACCTGGATGGGACATGCGATATGATGTTTATGGTAGACGATATTATGTTGATCATAATACACGTAGTACATCGTGGGAGAGACCACAACCACTGCCACCTGGATGGGAAGTAAGACGAGATCCACGTGGTAGAATTTATTATGTTGATCATAATACGAGAAGTACAACGTGGCAACGACCAAATACCGAACGATTACAACACTTTCAACATTGGCAAGGCGAACGACAATATGTTGTTCAACAAGGTAATCAACGTTTTCTATATTCACAAGCTGGTGGTCAGCCCGTTGTTGCTGGACCGTCAACTTCGGTTCCGGATGAGGATGATGCACTTGGTCCATTACCTGCTGGTTGGGAGCGACGTAAACAGCCTGAAGGACGTGTTTATTATGTTAATCATAAAAATCGTACTACACAATGGGAAGATCCACGAACACAAGGTCAAGAAACGGGAATTGATGAGCCACCATTGCCAGATGGTTGGGAAATTCGGATTACTGAAGATGGTGTTAGATATTTCGTTGACCATAATACACGAACGACTACATTCCAAGATCCACGGCCCGGGGCACCAAAAGGGTGAGACATTTTTTAAATTAATTATACCATACGTGAAAATTTTATTCATACCCATTATTTAAAATGAATAATGAATCGGTTATATAAATAAATAAAAAAAAAAAAAAATAAAAAATAAAAACAAAAAATATTTCAATGATTGTATTATACAATACTTGAATTATTAAATAATTTATGTATACATTTTTTTAATGCCTGCAGACCTAAAGGTATTTATCGTGTGCCAAAGGCATACGAGAGGTCATTCCGTTGGAAATTATCACAATTTAGATTTTTATGCCAAACAAATGCTCTACCGAATCATATAAAAATTAGTGTGAGTCGACAAACGCTTTTTGAAGATTCTTATCATCAAATAATGAATGCAGAGGCATTTGCTCTCAGACGAAGACTGTACATAATCTTCAAGGGTGAAGAAGGACTAGATTACGGTGGTGTATCAAGGTAATCATGTTTAATTTTTTTCATTCTTCATTTTTGTTTTATACTTCATTACGTGATTTATTCATTCTACTTTTATTCCCGTAGAGAATGGTTTTTCTTACTCAGTCATGAAGTATTAAATCCAATGTATTGTCTATTTGAGTATGCGAATAAGAGCAATTACAGTTTGCAAATAAATCCAGCATCATATGTAAATCCAGATCATTTGCAGTATTTCAAATTTATTGGGAGATTCATTGCAATGGTAAAATTCATCTTGATTTACTTTAAATATTAAATAATAATAATAATAATAATAAACTGTGTTTTTTTTATTATTTTTAAATATCAATTTATTTTCATTTACTTTTCATGTTTTTATTTTTTTTTCAGGCACTATATCATGGTAGATTTATATATAGTGGATTTACAATGCCTTTCTACAAACGTATGCTTAATAAAAAATTAATAATGAAAGATATTGAATCGATCGATCCAGAATTTTACAAATCACTTGTATGGATAAAAGAAAATAATATTGATGAATGTGGTTTGGAATTGTATTATAGTGTTGACTTTGAAATTCTTGGACAAGTTATTCATCATGAGCTTAAAGACGGTGGCGATAAAATACGAGTTGTTGAAGAAAATAAAGAAGAGTATATGAGGTTATAAAAATAATATAAATAGATAATAAATAGGGAAATATAAACAGTGTTAATTATAATATTGAGATATTTTACAGATTGATGACTGAATGGAGAATGACAAGAGGTATTGAGGAACAAACAAAGGCCTTTTTGGATGGTTTTAATTCTGTCGTACCGCTTGAATGGCTCAAATATTTTGATGAACGTGAACTTGAATTAATGCTATGTGGCATGCAAGAAATTGATGTTGATGATTGGCAGAGGAATTCAATTTACAGACATTATACTCGAAATAGTAAACAAGTTTTATGGTTTTGGCAGGTGAATAATATTCTAGTTTCATTTTCAATACATACATGTATATATATATATCAAGTAATTAATTCATAATCTTTTATAAATTATTACAGTTTGTTAGAACTACGGATAATGAAAAGCGTGCACGATTATTACAATTTGTTACGGGAACGTGTCGAGTACCAGTTGGAGGATTTGCTGAATTAATGGGTGAGTAATTAATTCATAATTTAATTTTCAATATATATATCAAATGAATTATTATAAAATATCAATTTTTTATAATCAATTAATTGAATGATTTTATATTTGTTGATTTGTTATTTATTATAATTAGGGAGCAATGGACCACAACGATTTTGTATTGAAAAAGTAGGGAAAGATACGTGGTTACCACGATCACATACGTGTTTTAACAGATTGGATTTACCACCGTACAAAAGCTATGACCAAATGGTGGAGAAATTGAATTATGCCATTGAGGAGACTGAAGGCTTTGGCCAAGAATAGTTATATTATTCTATAAAAAATTTAATTTTCTTATAATTCGTTACTATGAGAGAATCGTGTATTTGATATTGAAAAGAATTATTCACTTTTTTATTTCTTTATTTCTATCATTGCGTAATTTATTCAAATGATTTATATTGTAATTATATGTATGGTAGAATATGAAAGTAAAATAGTAAACGTTATAGAAATTATGATAATATCAGTTCAATGAATCATGTATAAATATTTAATAATTGGCTACTGTCATAAATTACAGGTATTGAAAATACACTTGGTAGTATGATATGATGTTTGCGATAGAAATATAATTAATGTAGAATAGCAATACATAAGATTTTAGTTTATTCAATATCTTTTTATTCTATTTATATTCAAGCATATCGGTGGCCACAGAATCTTATTGGTTTAACTTGAATATTTTTTTATTTGAGTGTGGTTTGAACAAAAAAAAAGAACAAAAAGGAATATATTATAAAACAACGATATATATGCAAATAATATTCAAAGATACTGAATAGCACTTGAATTGGAAAATTTTGGAATATTGAATTACGTATTATTATTCAGTGTATTCTTTTGTGAGTCGGAATATCACTGAAATATTTTTTTTCTCCCTCTCTTTTTATTTACATTTCTGAATTTGGATATTTTTCACACAGTAAAATATAGATAATGTATATATTGAAAGATATATATTAACTATGATATTCATAAAATTCGTGGTTAAATATTAATTTTTTTATAATTATTCATTTAAAATTGAATAGAAAAATATTATTATTATTTGACATTTGCAATTGATTACTTATTTATATAATTGTATTTCTTCTAATTGAGTTGTTTATCAGTTGTATGACAATACACAAAACAATTGTCATTTGTTAATTATCAGCCACGATTTTGTGTCGATATAGAATTATTGTATAATGATATAAAATAAATTGTGTATTTGTGACAATTTATTTGTATATACGTTGCTGAATATTTGCAACTAAACAGGGGCTATAATTATATAATTAGATACTTGTATATATGTGGAATGAATTTGACAGTAATTAATTGTATGTAAATGAAGAATAATCCAATATATACAACTATTGCCCATAATAAATTAATAATTGAAAAGACATAGCAAGCGAGAATGATGATTAATAAAATGAAATAAAAAATATTTATCGAATAATTTTACTACACTTTTTTTAATAATTTTATCGAAAAATTTTTTCTTTTTATTTTTCAACAATTATAAAATATTGTATTCAGAATAATTACCCATTATTAAATAATAACTATTTTTATTTATTATGAAAAATTTATTACATAGATTATATTCAACATGAATTGCATGAAAATTTGTAATTAAAAAAGAAAAAATATTAATTTTATCATTGATACGTTAGAGAACAATTTGATAAATGGAACATATTGAATCAATCTAGATATAAAAACCCGATAAAAATCATCAATAGCGATAAAGGCATGATAAAAAAAAAATATTAAACAGCTTGTCTCTTCAAACATGAAATTTCGTTTTATTATGGGGATATAAAGTGTAGTATGTACATATATACAATCAATAAATTTAATTTATGATAATTAAAACATTGTAACAGTTACGAATTTTAATTATCAACTATTATATGCTTTTGAATACACGCAAACTTGTATACATAATATATACCGTATTATATTTTTTTTTTATCACGTGTGCAAAAAAAAAGGTACTTTTTCAATGTGTTTTCAGTGGATAAATTTTTCAATTTCACGAGAGTTGGGAAATGATGATCAAGCATGCGCACTTTCCTTCATTACTTCATTGAGTGTGAAAAAAAATTTTTCTTCACCATTTTAATTTTTGTTCATCTCTCTTTCTGCTCGTTTTTGCGTTTTCTCACACCTAAGAAAACAAAAAAATGAAAGTGCACATACCTGATCATTATTTTTAAACTTTTATAAAATTATCAACTTTGCCTACTGAAAAAATATTTAAAACGTACCCTTTTTTTTTACACTTGTCATAAAAAGTATAATGTGCAATGTACTATTATTTATCAAATATTCATTTTTAATTATTAACAATTACTACGGAATATATAACGTATTCCGATATCACTAGTGCAAAATCCACAAGGAGTACATGTAATTGAACTAGTAATTTCGAAATAATATATATACGATAATTCATCATCGTCATTCTATTAGAATTTAGGATCAGAACCAAAAAATTCACTCAATAAGATCGAACTCAAAGTGCCCATTGCAATTTTCGGACCAATTTGGGAATTATCTGAAAATATAAAAAAACAAAAATATATAAAAGTGTATTTATATATTTCTATTTGAATCACATTATAATAGAAAAATATAAAAAAACTGTCATCCTACGTTCATCGAGGTTTGTTATATTTTCAGTCTTTGTTTCTACACCATTTTTATCACGTTTAGTGATAATAGTATGAATTTTATCACCAATTTGTCGTTTCACGATAGTTTCTGTATTTCCTGATCCATCAATAACTGTGCTATATTGTTCCATTGTAATTGAACTTTGAAATGGTTCCATTCTATGGTGGGGTGTTATTGACTTGTTTTGAGTGGCGTTTGAATTTTTAAAAATTTGCGAGATATCATCAGCAGTTAGTCTATAAATAATTTTTTTATTTAGAAAATAGCCAGTACTAAGGAAGATAAAAAATACATACTTTCCATCTAAATCCATATCGACTTTCATATAGTTTCCTTCATCATTCAGCGGTGGCAAAGAGCGATTGGGCTTCAAAAATTGATCACGTATATTTTTTTCATCGCGGTGAGGCGCAGGTAATATTTTTAGATAATTCGGATCTAAAAAAAAGTGTTAAAATAAATAATATTATTGCATCATTCACATAATAAATTGAATTAGACAAATACCATTGGAAGCCCCAATAACATTATCATCATCATCGTATAATTCAAATTTTATCATGTCTTTCAGCATATTATTCATTTGTGCTTCAAAATATTTCATAATCCCAAAAGGACTTGTAAATATTTGGAAAGGAATATTTTGATTTGAATCGGTAAATCGTCTGAAAATTACATGAGATATAAATTCATTATTAGAGGTTATATTTTAACAATTCCAAGATGTTTTCAATACTATAAATTTTTATGCATATGATTAATTGTACCTGTAATCATCACCGTATTCATCATCATTGTCATCAGTATTTTGCCAGATTGGATTTCTAAATTCATTTTTGGGTGGTTGCTGATTATCATACCTATATACATTTCATGCAAGTATAAATAATATAATATAAATTCGTCAATTTCCAGTAATTATTTTATTTAATGATAATTACCTGGGATTCTGATAATCGTTGTTTCCACCTCGACCAAATAAATTTTGAAAAAAATCTCGAATGAATGGCATTTTACATGAAAAATATTTATGAAAATCGTCAAGCAAATTACGTCGTCTCTATTGTGAATATATTTAAGAGGTTATGAAAAGAAAGAGTGTTATCTATTGATGAAAAACATTGCAATGGCTTCCCAATAATATGGCGCTAATTTCAAGTTTCATCATTTGATGTCATATGTCTAACCGTACTGAGCAATTATGAAATATATCTGATAAAATAAAATGATGAACAAAATTTTATTATTTTATTAAATCGTAATGAAAAATACAGAATAGGTTCAGTAACCAACACTTTTTTTTTTTTTTTTTTTTTTTTTTTTTTTTTTTTTTCGTTGATTTAATTATATTATTATATGGCATATTTGAATGGTAAACCTTTTATCAAAATTCTCAAAAATATTTGAATAAATACATCATCGTCAAAATTATTTGTAGCTATCAAGAAATTTTATTTATTCAGCTGAAATGAAAGACAAAAGTTATTTACATGTTAGTTGATATTGGATTATTTAATCAATGATTGAATATGTAATATATGTAAAATCTATTACATATAGATTAATATTTTTCAATGTGGGAAGAAAAAAAAAATGAATAAACTATATAGCGCTGCTGTCTAGATGATATATAAAGCCGGTAACGAAGTATATTCGAATGTATTTCACATAATTTATCTGTGGGATCAGTAATCATGTCGAATCGCATTTTTAATTTTTTCAATTTATTCATCATTTTGATGGTAATTTCAACTCAATGTACTACTATTGCATATAAACATAATGATATGAATAATTTACATCGGTTAAAACGTGAATTTGCCCAAAGTTTGACAAGAAATTTTAAATTTTCTGTAAATACAAATATTTCTAATGAAATTGACAATCATAATACATCAGTAATAAATTATTTGAAAAATTTCAATTATAACAAAGATGATAATAATTTTATTATTGGTTATACAATAGAAAATCGTCAAAATTCAATTGAAATAACTGATGGAATAGATCAATGGAATGAAAATAAAAATAATATAATTCAATTTAATATAAACATGATAGATATGAAGAATTATATTTTGAAATTGGGTGAATTGAAGATTTACAAAAGACATCCTGAAAAATTTAGAATAAATGCAAGAAATTGTTATAAATATCGTATAGATATTTATCAAATTATTGAAAATGAAACGATAAATAATCGTCATTTTGTCGACAGTCAAATTATACATTATAAATATCAAGGATGGATAACATTCAATGTAACTGAATCACTTCAATTTTGGACAGATAATCACATGAAAAGTGGTAAATTTGGTATTGTCACGATACCCATCAAGTGTAAATCAAATAATAAAGTAAAATGGCAGAATATTGGTATTTTAGATACTAATAATGACAGAAATGAATCACCATTTTTGATAGGACATTATAAAACGTTGGATAATACTATCTCCAAAAGCCATAGAGAAAAACGTCAAACTCACCTACAAAAAATCGCATCTATTTTAGCTAAGGTAAATGATTCTAATAAATCATCGTGCAGCAAAAGATCCTTAAAAATTGATTTTACATCATTAGGGATGAATTACATGATACAACCCACGAAATTTGATGCATATTACTGTGATGGTTTTTGTGATCTTTACAATAGTGAAAATCGATATAGTCCACACATGCTACTGCAATTATATATGAAAATGAATGGACGACCTGAATTACCAGCACCGTGTTGTATTGAACAAAAATTGTTATCAATTAGCATGATCTACTACACCGATGATAACAAAGTTATTCTGGAAAAAAACTCCTACGTTGTGGATTCATGTAAATGTCAATAATTTATTAATTATCATAAATACTATTCAATTATACGATATATATATTTATATATTCTTTAATAATGTAATTAATCAAAGTACGTATATATCTGGGTCTGAGTATTCAATGGGCCAATCTCCGGTGAATAAATTCATGGTCCAGATATACATTATAAAAAAATTAAATTTTATGGTTTTTAACTTATCCAATTTATGTATACAATAGATTTATACAAATATGTATAACATATATTCCATGGAGTGTTGAATTCAGTAATTTAAGATTCTATCATTCAATAAATTGATAAATGACCACATTTCACTACACTACACTACACTACACAGTTGCATCTACATCTCTTTATAAATCATTTCTGATTGATGTTATTATTTAAACTATTCTTTGTAAAAATGATCTTTTGATTTGTTTCTTCTTGTTTTTTTTTTTTTTTTTTTTTTTTTTTTTTTTTTTTTTTTTTTTGTGGAACTAATTATTTGCACGATACAGTTTCATAATGATGATATAAACAAAAAAAATTCGACACTATCAAAACAAACAAACAAAACACAAGAGTATTTTTATAGAAAATTTTATGTGGAAAAATTTATATATTTCTGATAAAATTGTAAAAAATTAAAATTTTTTTCTCTCTAACTTGAAAATTGTCAGTTTTACATTAACATTGTGAACAACTTAAATTTTAGCTTTTATAATTTGATATTAAAATCTTTTTTTTTTTTTTTTTTTTCATATAATTAATTGTTTTCGAGAAAAATAATGATGAATGTTTTTCTAACATTGAATTATTATAGTCATCAGAAAATTGAGTATGTGGTGTGAAAATAATTATTGAATGTCACCTTAATTATTGATATGTTGATGAGCAAATGTAAAGCAACATTATAATATGATAATTATTAATTTTTGAGTTTTTATAATTTATTTTCCATTACTTTTTTTTTTTTTTTTTTTTTGTGTTTTCAAATAATAAAATATTCAAATACAATAATGTGTAAGATAATGATATTTATCGATAATTATTGTAGATAAATTATACTATATATGATAATGAAAAAATAACATTAAAAATATAAAAATTTCAGTCTTGTTCTTATGGACTTGTGAATAATAATTCAATTGAATTAAATTGATCAAATAAACTCTACGATTTTGTTATTAATGAAATTTCAAATTGAATTTTTGTCAAGACAGAAACAATAAAACGAGAGATAAATAAGTGAGACGAAAAAAATCATGAAAAATTATAGAAAGATTTATTTTATATTTTTTTATGTAATAACAAGTTTTTTTAAAATTATTTACCGTCATAGACTAAAAAATTATTCACAACTATAGAATAAATAGGAAATTATGGATATGGAATTAAATTTAATGGATAATAATAAAAAGTAATAATGATTATGAGAAAAAAATCGCTACTTTATTTATTATCATCATCTGTGTGAGTATTTATATGATAAAATTATATAAAAATTATTCAAAATACTGTATACAATACAGTCATTACAGTTATTCATCAAATATTATAATCATTCATTTATTATTACAGATTCAAATTATATATCTCGATGTAATCAGTTCTGTGCTTTTTGTATACCCCAAGAGCGTATTATGAGTGTAAGGAATTCGATGAGCTGGTTATATATATTAGTAAGAAAATTTTTTAGTTCTGACGAGAAAACGTCTCGATTTTGTGATGGGGCGGCCGCCACAAAATTCATTATCATAGCAATGGCAACAATAAAAAAAATATATTTAATCTGAAATACAGAAAAACAAAAATTACAATTGTCTTGTAAAAACAAAAAAATTAATCGATTGAAGATTATTACAATTATTAATTGGGAATAAATAAAATTTAAGTAAAATTTCTTTTTGAAATTTATTAAAAATATTTCTTTAATTTAATAACTAATGGAAATAATTGAAATATATGCTTTGTTTTATTTACACTAATGCGTGATGATAAAATAATGAAAAAAACAATGAAAAAATAAACACAAAGAAACACTGAACTCACCATGATTGTTGATGTTAGACGTGCGATTGAAAAAGACAAACAGTCAAATACGTCTGTTGAGACTTGCAGCAAAAAAAAATAGTGATTTATCAAAATGCTTGTTCGTGTTCCTTTTATATATGTGTTCCAAATATGTATTTCGTTCTCCCTAAAATGTATTCATATCTATTATTTCCTAATTAGACCTCGTGACAATGTAAAATAATCTGAATATTCAGTTGCCTGAGGCAAATGATTATTCTCAATGATCATTATTATGAATATACTTTTTGAAATTATTATATATTTTCAATAATTCCAACAGAAATTATATTTATCGATAATTATTGTAGAGAAATTACAGTATATATGATAATGAAAATATAAAAATAATTAAAATGAAAAAAATCATGAAAAATTCTCGAAAGTTTTTTTTTTGTTTTTTTTTTTCATAAAATACCAAATTTCTTCCAAATTATTTACCGCCATCAGGCTAAATGACTTATATGATGATAATTTTATTGTATTGGAGATAAAATAGTTCATTTGAGTTTTATTTTATTCATGGAATTACGGATAATTATGTGTAAAGGAAAATTCCTTTACAGTCTATATTTAATACAAATTTCTTCAAATTGAGGAATAATTAACGATAATTTATTCTATTCTACAGTGATATCTATTGGAATTATCGAAAAAATAATTTAGAAAGATATATCTAGAACATCATTAGTTGCACTATAGAACTAAGAAAAACCGTACAGAATCGTCATTTACCCCAAGTAACTGAATATTCAGATTATTTTACCTATTGTCAACAAGTCTAATTAGAAAATAATAGATATGAATACATTTTAGGGAGAACGAAATACATATTTAGAACACATATATAAAAGGAACACGAACAAGCGTTTTGATAAATCACTATTTTTTTTTGCTGCAAGTCTCAACAGACGTATTTGACTGTTTGTCTTTTTCAATTGCACGTCTAACATCAAAAATCATGGTGAGTTTAGTGTTTCTTTGTGTTTATTTTTTCATTGTTTTTTTCATTATTTTATCATCACGCATTAGTGTAAATAAAACAAAGCATATATTTCAATTATTTCCATTAGTTATTAAATTAAATAAATATTTTTAATAAATTTCAAAAAGAAATTTTACTTAAATTTTATTTATTCCCAATTAATAATTGTAATAATCTTCAATCGATTAATTTTTTTGTTTTTACAAGACAATTATAATTTTTTTTCTTCTGTATTTCAGATTAAATATATTTTTTTTATTGTTGCCATTGCTATGGTGATACACTCAGTTGCGGCATTCGACACTGACAGTCTGATAGAACCTTTCATGCCAATATTAGATTTCATCTGTGATATTATTGAAATGTTTAGAGATTTTTATAATTGGCTCTTTCCGAAAAAAAGACCAATGAGACATTGATTGCATTAATATATATTATTTGTATCTGTAACAATAAAAGAATGATTATAATATTTGATGAATAATTTATTCCATAGAATTATGTTTAGGTTGCATACAGTATACAGAATAATTTTTATATGATTTTATTATTATCCATTAAATTTAATTCCATATCCATAATTTCCTATTTATTCTATAGTTGTGAATAATTTTTTAGTCTATGACGGTAAATAATTTTAAAAAAACTTGTTACTGTATGAAAAAATAAAAAATAAACCCTTCGATAATTTTTTATGATTTTCTTCGTCTTACTTATTTGTCTCTCGTTTTTTTGTATCTGTCTTGATCAAAAATTCAATTTGAAATTTCATTAATAACAAAATCGTAGAGTTTATTTGATCAATTTAATTCAATTGAATTATTATTTAAAAATCCATAAAAACAAGACTGAAATTTATATATAATAATATATCTAGATAGATACATAACATAATAAATAAAAAAATATTTTTTATTTCTTAAATTGAAATTTTATACTGATAAATAAATAGAAATCTTATTAGACATAGATAAGCAGATATTGATTTGAAAATATTTTTCACATTTTAATATGAAGATAAATATTGAGTTTTGAATAGTTACAATGCGTTTTTTTTTTCTTTCTTTTTTCACTACATGTGTTCAAATTTTTCTTCATTATCTCACTGAGTGAGGAAATTTTTTTTTTTCATCACTATTTTTATTTTTGCTTATCACATTTTTCACTTGTTATTTAGTTTTCTTACTTGTAAGGAAATGAAGACAAACACACATACCTGATCATCATTTTTGAATCGCTTGTAAAATTATCAACTTTATCTACATAATATATTTAAAAATAGTAAATATCATATGTCTACGGTCAATCGGTTTGGCATAGAATGCCACGTATATATATTTTTTATATTATCTGTTCGGTGTATTTTGTTTAACAAAGCAAAAAGGAAAAACAACAAAAAAAAAAATCATTCTCTACAATTAATTAAATTTCATATGTCAATTTATAAATCGATGGTCGATAAAACCGTCTCAAAGTTATCATTCAAATTTAATTACTTTTCTTGCCGCTTTTTTCTACATAGCGCTATTTTTATCCAGAAGAAATGATTGTTATGTACATGTCTTGAAATGTCCGAACTCCATAACCTGTGTGTACATTGAGAATTTTAATAAACGCTGAAATTGAAATTTACTATCCAATCCATAAATTAATATTTAATTTTTATTGTCAACACAAACTAAAACTATTAATATCATTATCTACGGTAATATTCATTATCATCATAATCTAAAAGTACAAAGTTGGAAATTCTAATAGGACAACTTTTTTATTTTTTTTGTTCAAATAAAATCAAATAATAAACGTCAAATTCTCTAAATTAATTACATTTGGAATAAATGATTTATGTCAACAATATTTTTTTGACAGTCAATCGATGTAAGTTTAATAATTCAAAGTGTCTTGATACATATGAAATTTTTTACTTGGAAAAATGTATGTATTATTGCAAATAAATTTAATTGAATTAAGATATTTCATATAAATAAATAATTGTATTTTCATTTTTTTAGAACATAAAACATTGTATTTAAGATAACGTCTATTTTGATAATAATATTATTTCACATGATTATTAAGTGCAATGAATAATCATACGTGAATATCAAAAATGAATCATATATCCGGACAGTTTAGAAAAACAACTTGGGATCCAATATTGATAATATCCCAAATAATAGCTGTACAAACTGTTATGTACTGTTTTCTCGGCATATGGATATGGATTATCGCAATATTATTAAATACGACACGATCATTGGATTATGTATTTCAATATAATGAAATTCATGTAAGAGATTTTGCTGGTAGATTAATCATTGCTATTTTTGTATTAAACTCATTAATAGGATCATTTGCATTATGGTGGTTAGTTCAACGAACAAAACAATGTTTAGATTTTGCGTGTACAGCTCATGTGATACATTTAATATGTTGTTGGATTTATAATTCTAGTTTTCCAACAACATTTAGTTGGTGGTGTTTAAATATTGTATCGACAACAATTATGTGTGTTTGCGGTGAATTTTTGTGTATGAAAACGGAATTTAAAGCGATACCACTGGGAATGAACAGCCAAAAAACCGCATTGTAATTTTAAATTCATAAAAACCATATAAATATATAAATTTGATATTTAAATAATTTATTCATTTTAAAATACGATTATCATGATAAATATTTAATGAAAGTTTTATACTCTGCAAATTGAATAAAATTATTCTATCTTTATTCCAATATATTTCACTATTCACTCATTTTCAACTACAAATCAAATGATTTCATAATTTTTTAATGATGATCTTCCTTATAAAATCTGAGACCACAATAGCCGCACACATGATTACCAGGTTTATCCTGCAACATGAAATTAATTTTATAAACTTTTTCTTAATAATAAAAAAGTTCCAATAAAAAGTGAACTATTTCGAATTCATACTAAATTTATATAAACTTTTGGATGGCCAAGCGGTCCACCACCACCATTACACGAAACAATACGACTCTTTGATGTTTCTGGCGGTACTTGATTGATTAAATCAATGGCCCATTGGTTATTAACCTCTTTAACTCTGTCGACAAATCGTACGAGTCTTTTGTCTTCAGGATCAAATTTCTATAGAAAAAAATTAATAAATAAATAAAAATACAAGACATTAATAAATACAATATTTCAAATATTCGCGCCATATTTATTCATGTCAAGATGAAATATCTCAATTCTTTATTGACACCCCACCGCTCTCCTCTGCTCATCGTGATAGAGAAAACATTGAAGAATGAAAATATTGGATAATATTTTATTGTGATATGATGAATACCTGTCCAGTGTGGGTTTCAATGTCAACTGGGCTCCATGAAGTATTTGTACGTGAAATTATGCTCACAATCGATACTTTCATTCCATTTAACTTGCTTGAATTACCAAACAAACAACAAATTTTTCTTCCAGCCATTATTTCAATAGAAGTATTGAAGATCGAACTTGACAAAACTGTACAGCATACCATATATAATTTGTGAGGTTATAAAACTTCATGATTCATGAACTACACATGAAACGCGCGATTTTCAAACGTCTCCTTTATTTTATTCATCTTTTATCTGTAAGTAGGTCGAATTGCTGACAGCTAACTTGAACATTGGTATTATTTACATTCAATCGATATAATTATACTTTTTTTTATTATTATGTTAATTAACAGTAATATTCAAAAAGTAAAAAGTCGTTCTTTTTTTGTTTGTTATTTTTTTTGGTAATGGAATTTCCTGCGCGAAAAAATAAAAGTGCTCCAACCATACGTGTAGAAATACAAATTTCGATATGATAGACAGTTCAAATCTGTGTTCAAAACTTGCTACCTATTGGCCAGCAAGAGATAATATTTTGAGAAATATGCCTGAGTGTTTTAAAGACTTTGAGAATGTTCGTATCGTTAGTGACTGTACGGAAATTTGCATACAATGACCATCAAAATTAATTTCTTTTGTTAGCAAACCTTATGGTGGATGTATTTTGGATAATATGATTTTCGAACAAAGTAAACTGCTAACCAAAATAGACAAGAACGATGCAATATTAGCAGACAGAAGATTTACTGTGAATAATCTTAGTAAAAAATACGACGTGACTTTTATTTTACCATTATTTCTTGAGGATGAAACTCAATTCTCCAAGACTGAAGCATTGTTAAATCGCAATTTTGTCTAAGTTCGCAGTCATATCAAACGCAGTTATCAACGATTAAAATGTTTTAATATTTTAAGTTATACAATGCCAATGTATCTTCTCAGTGAAGTTGAAGAAATTTTCAATATCATCTGTGGTCTAGTAAATTTAAGTTCACCGATTCTAGAAAATGATAAATTTTATTGTTAGATTACAAAAGAAAATAAATTTCTTTTGAAGAATGTAATAAAATTTCGGTATACTTTTTATTGAAACTATTAGGTAATATAAGCAGATCATTGTCAAATGGAGTATAAATTATAGAATCAATCGCGGGTAGATTTACGAAAGTCGTTTATTATTTAACAAAATTTTTATATAAACAAAAAAAGCTAAAATACTTATAATATTACAATCACTATTTGATACTTATCCACAATTTATCATATGTCCAGCATTTAAAATACCCTTACCACCAATGAAATTTTTATTGCTTAGTTTTGTGCAAGCAAATTTGCGAATTTTTTACACATTATATACATTAAAAGTTTTATTTTATTTATTAAAATTACAAAATTTCTGATACACTTGTCAACATTTGTTTATGTACGTACCTACTGACTCTAGTGCATATTTTCGCCGCTAGACTCAATTTTTTTAAGCCACACCTCTGCTAAAGATCCCAATATTATCGATAGAATTTATTTAATTTTTCAATTTTTAATAACATCATTATTATATTTCACTATTCAAAAAATTGGTAAATAAATGAGATACAATATGATGAGAAAAAAATTTTTTTAAAAATGAAAAAAAAAAGGCAAAAATGAAGACACATCAACATGTAATTTACATACAATTCTAATTAACCAAAGTATATTTATTTCCAGAGTCATCCGATTAATATTGATCAATAAATTGTACCCACGCTGATACCTAATTTCAATCAACTACAGAATTAAATTAAAGTTAACGTATCATTATACCATATCAAAACTATAGAGAAATAAAATTTTCTGTGTTTACAATCGAATGAATAAAATATCTCAATGGTATTATCGATAATTGTAAATATATATATATATATATATATATTACACACTATTATCAATTAATAATAAACAAAAAAAGCAAAAAAAAAATCCGTATATAATTATAAAAATATTTTTATTGAATGCATTGCAATTTTTCTTTCTTTTTTTTTTTTTCATTGTATTTCAACTTATAGGAGAATGAATTTGTGTAAAAAAAAAAAAAAAAACAAAAACAAAAAAAAACTGAAGGCCATATGAAGATGTATTTATTACAGAGGGTAAATTTGCGCTTGCGTGCTTTTATATTTCTCAACATTTGTGTTAGCTACAGCTTCTATATACCCATTGCCCTTCGATAAGTCGCGTTTCACCACCTTCATCCGTCTCCACGTTCGCCATATAATCCAGTATGAAATTATACGTATACATCATCAGCCACATACCACACCTAAGTATAAAATAAATATAAATATATATTCTTTTATTATATCATTTAATCATTTATTTCGTCATTATTAATATATTTTCATTTAATAATAATAATAATAATAATAATAATAAAATATTCAAATCATTTTTTTTTCCTCTGTTTTTGTTTACAGTGATTTGTGTCTAAGAATAGTTTTTTTTTTTTGTTTTTTTTTTCTTGATTTTGTTTGTGTATCAATTTGATATGATACGTATAAATTTTTATAATCACATTTTTTTTTTTCGGTTAAAATTAAGAATTATTGATGACAAAAACGAGCGATAATGAAATATACGAATAATTAGGAAATAAACGATAATGACGTCATACGCAAAAGGAAAATTTCATTCTATAAATGTTTATATTGTCGATTACGGTCACAGAGACATCTACTTCAATAATATATAATCTTATGATTGTAAAATTTTATTTTTATCATATTGCCATATGGCATTGTACGATTATAACTATTTGATTCTTTGACAAAGGATAAATCAGAAAAATTTATTTTAGAACTTTACTCTATCATTTATCATATTCTTTTTTTTTGTTTTTTTTTTTTTTTTTTTTATGTTATTTATCTATTTATTTAATTATTATTTAATATATTATAGACCGTGAAGATAATGATGATAATCAAAATATCGATCCACTTGAGCACAAGAGACAAGAGATGAGAGAAAAAGAATATAATTCTACGCTTTTATTTTCCTTATCTTCCTTCTCTCCCTTTTCTCCTTCACTCATTTCTATTCATCCGTTGTCTAAATAATTCCTTTTACATACCAACTTCAACACACAATTTATCATGACATTTCGCTTTTATCATATTACTTTAATTATTAAATTTCTTACACGTTTTCATATCAACATAATTCATTTCTATTGAAAAAATAATAATAATAATAATAATAAAACAAAAAAAAAACCATCAAAGCCATTTATGTGAGGGTAAGGTGAAAAGTTATTGGCCTAGCAGAGAAATGAACGTTGCTATTAATAAAATTTTTGTCCTGTGATATTGGCACACATGTCATAGAAACGAATGTCAGGTTTGATTTTGATCGGATAAATAGTTTTTTCTTTAAATAAAAAAAAGTGCCGCATTTGTTGGACGCTGATGAAAAACAAACGGAAAAACGTTTTTCTCAACAGAGTTTAGACCGTTATAAAAAGAATCCAACTGATTTTATGTGCCGATTTATTGCCATAGATGAAATGTGAATTCACCACTTTACATGTGAAACAAAACAGTGGGTGGAAGCCGCTGGTTCTGCGCTAAAAAAAAAAAAAAAATCAATTCCATCTGGCGAAAAGGTCATGTCTTTTGTCTTTTATAAGATTACCTTAAAAAAAATTAAATAATGACTGATGAATATTACGCATTTAAACAAAAATTCGTGAGTCCAGGTCTGAATTGCCGAAGAAAACAATTATTTTCTATCAAGACAATGCTCTAGCTCATACAGGTGCTTTGGCAATAGGAAAATTGAAGGATTTAAAGTACGAATTGTTGGAGCATCTACCCTATTCGCCAGATTTGGTTCCTTCTGAATTTTATCTATTCCCAAATCTAAAGAAATTCGTGACTGGAAAATGTTTCAGATCAAATAAAACGATAATAGCAGCGACAGATGGATATTTCGCAGACCTTTCAGAATTTCACTTCAAGGACGACATTCATTTATTGGATAAATGTCGGACAAAATGTATTGAACTAAAGGGAGATTACATAAAAAAATAAATACATTTTTAAATTAAAAAACACAGTCTTTCACTATCAGGCCAAGAACTTCTCACCTTACCCCTGGATATCCTAATCTCTATTATAAACAAAAATTAAATCGTATTTTCCATTATTTAAATTATTCAAATCCGATTTAATTCATTAATATAATCTTTATATTTATATAAAAACAATTAAATTGCTTTAAATTATAATTATAGTTATGATAAAGATAATAATAACACATAAATAAATAATATAATAATTATAGGAGGGTAGTTTTCGAATATTTTATCAAAAAGTGGGGTTAAGAGCAAAAATTATACATAAAACAAACAAAATTACAGACTAGGAAAAAATAAGTATTGGCATAAACATTATAATTGTAGTTTTTATCGTTAACTATATATATTCAGATGATATGAGGGTGAATGATAGACCGAAGTAGAGAGAGAGAGAGACAAAGTAAGTGCAAACGATATAGGCAGAAAGTTCAAGGGCGAGTTAAGAGGTTAGAAAGGGGATGGGAAAGAAATATCCAGTCGGATCAACTGGTCCACATTTATACTCACACTGACACACAGTGTGTGAGAATTGTTAATTCATGATGTGTGTGTGTGTGTGTGTGTGTTTATTTATACAAACATAGGTTCGCTTGCTTGTATATATAAATGAAAAAAGTATTGGAGTCTTTATCTACAGGTGCATCCAGAGCTTGGTTGACGCTTGCGTAAAACTAACTTTGGTCATCACAAAGCGATTGAGGAAAATAGACAGACGGTGCCGTAATAATGTAGTACCGGGTGAAAATTACTCTTTTTGAAGTAAGTTTATATTTATGTTTTGAATATTTCTCTCATAATATTGAATAACTTTTATGTAATAATACAATATAAACTTGCACTTGTATTTATACATTTAATTATAATTATTTTCCATTACACTTTTTACATTAATGAATAAATTTACAAATATTATTTTTCATTTAAATACTCTTATTTGATAATGAAATATTAAAAATTTTTAAATATTAATCATGCTAATTAAATAATATAACGATTAGATAAATTGTTATATTTTTAATATTTATGATTCCTATTATTATTATTAGTAAATTATCAATTAATTTTACGCAAAAATAATTGTAAAATTATTTTAAAAAATGATGTAATAATTATTACAAGTTTGATAATAATTTGACAAAATATATTTAATAGATTTGTTGATGACGAGATGGACGGTCATAGCGCGGAAGCAGTTGCAGTACTCGGTACAGTTGGAGCAGCAACTGGCGCATTGTCAGCTGTAATTGTTTATGCAATGTGTGTGAGAAAACGAAGGTTTCCGATGTTTGCATCTGGGGGTGGTCCGTTAAATTGGTTTGAAAAAGATATGTTGGATCGAGCAAAAGAAACAACAGAATGTACAAATCAAGAGTTTATTGAACTTGGAAATGTTGTGAGTGGTCTTTTGTGTAATTCATCAGCAGTACCACGAAATCTCAGCGATAATATTTGCGATGAAATTGAATGGCAACATCGTGATCCACCATATGACACAAGTATTTTGGATTCACGCGAGAGTAAATTCCTGTTTAAATTGAAACATAACATACCTATTTCAATTGAATTGTAAAATAATAATTTAATATAATTATTTCTAGTTATTCCACGTTTGTCAGAAGGTGATGATGATACTCCACATACTCCAGTAAGTCCAATTGCTCCACCACTTCCCGATGGTACAGTAGTCGCTACTGATGAACGTATGGTAATTGTCAAACCACAACCAAGAACTTCTACTGGTTCAAGATTGAACAGCTCTGACAGTGACTGTGCATTTCAAAAAGTTTGTGTCATTTAATTTATCATGTTTCATATGTGACAATTTCGTTGAGATTTGTAATTTTTATTTATTTATTTATGTATTTAAATATTATTATTTATTTTTTTTCTCCTCTCACAATAATTTTAGCAATCATCTTGGTCATCATCATCATCATTGGATGAAGCCGGTGGTGAATTACAATTGTCATTGGCATACAATTCAACAAGTGGAACTCTCACAGTTAAACTTCTCGACGTAATATTTACATAATTTTAAGAAAAAAAAAATAATAATAATAAATAAATGAATAGCTACGATAATAAACTGTTTGTTAATTCGACTAATGCTGAAAATTCATTTTTTTAATTTTATTCAGGCACATGACTTAAGAGCGAGAGATTTGAGTGGAAGTGCTGATCCTTATGCAAAAATACGATTATTACCAGATCGTAGCAACACGTGGCAAACAAGAGTACACAGGCGCACCTTGAATCCTGGTAAAAATATAATTTCATAACTAACTCGTAAATACAAAACGTTTGTTTTATGTGTTGCGCGTATGAAAAAAAAAACAAACTACCCCTAACAGTGTCACAAAAATCGATATGAAATATGAGAAGTGTGTGTGCGTATATAAATATATATATATATCTGACATGGTATTCACTGTCGTAGCTCAACAAAAAACTAACGTTTTGATTGTCCTCTTGATATAATTTTATTTTTCATAAAATTGTATTTTTAAAATTTTTCAAATGTATTATTTAATAAATATTGTACTATCATTTATTATACGATATTTTTCAGTATTTGATGAAGAATTTTCATTTGAAATTGCTTCGATAACTGGCACAACACTTGAAGTACTTTTATATGATTTTGATCCAATATCAAAACATCGGGCATTGGGTTATGTACGTTTGCCCTTGCCACCAAATTGTAATTCCGAATGTCTCGGTATAAAACCATTAATTTTAACACGACCAATACATAAGTATGGCGCAGAAGGAAGTATCTATCGTTCTGATCCACTTGGTGAACTCATGGTTTCTCTATGCTATGACGCTACAGCTGGAAAATTAACTGTAATTGTCGTACGTGCAATTAATTTGATAATTTCTGATGATTCTGGAATAAAAAATTCCGATACATATGTAAAGGTAAATCAATTTTAAAAGATTGATTAACAATTTTAAAAGATTAAAAAATCAATTGATAAAGTATATGTATTCATGAATAATTCAATAGTCGTTGATTTTATAGGTAACAATTTTCAAAAATGGCAAAGGATTCAAGAAAAAAAGAACAGTTATATGCCGTGATGCACACAGTCCCGTTTGGAATGATGTATTAAATTTTGATTTGGGCGATGAAAATTTATCAACGTGTATTCTTGAATTTTCCGTGATGCGTACTAGCGGTGAACTTTTGGCAAGATGTGAAATCTCAAAAAAATGCCAAAAAGAATTATTTCATCGTGCATTATCTGGTAAAGGCGCTTCAGTACAATGGGTGCCTTTAACTGGATCAGAAAAACGTGGTTTGTCCACATAAGATAATTTAAATAATTTATTTAAGAAAAAACATATATATTTGCATGAATAATTATGACAACAATCGGGCGATTGCATTAATTAATGAAAGAAAGATATTGGAATTAATTAACAATTGATAAGTGACAAAAATTCCGATCAATATTGTAGAATGATGATACACTCAAGAGACCTGCAACTTCATTATAAAATCTTTTCTTTTCTTTTTCTTTTTTCTTTAACGTTACATCAATTTTATTCAATTACAATTGATATTAGAGATCTATTGCCAACAAAACGACGCATATTCATACAAAACTAAAGTAATATATTCCTATATTTTTGTCATTATTACCAAATGATCGAGTGTAAAAATATATGGAAAAATAAAAATACTCCAATTTGATGAAAATATACCTCGTGTGATTAGGAGAGTGTATAAAAACATAATGAATGATGTCATAATAACACATTGAAATATATTCAACTAGTCACTATGATTTTTGTCGTATAGTGATAAGATTTATATAATTAGTGTTGAGTAATTTTTAAAAATATTTTTTTTTATCTCTTATTTTATGTATCTTTGATATCTACAATATAAAATACAGTTTAAAATTATCGAAAAACTACTTGTGTCGAGTTCAATCAGTATATTGAATATTTTTCATTGTACAATTTTATTTCAAAAGAAAAAAAATAACGGCAGTGGGAGTGAGATGAAATTTAATGGTAACAGCATCAATTGAAGCTGCAGTATACCATTTATAGTATATTTTGAATAAGTATAATTGGTATAAAAAAAAATATTTAGAAAACACATCTTGGAGAATTTTATTTTATTAAAATAATCGTTAAATTACTGCACATGTATAATATATAATTTATTTTTTTTTTAGTTTCATTCAGGGTATTACGTGATTCTCCAAAATTTCATCTTACCTGATTTTTTGAAAATTATAATAATCAAATAATTTTGATGAATAAATAAAAAGTCCCTATCAAATATTACAAATTGTTTTAATCATGTGAAAATGATATAATTTATTGAAGAATTAAAAATAATACAATTGATTTAGCAAATATACCTGTATACCTGAGTTCTCACACTGAAACAAAACCAACCACTCAAAATATATGAGAGAATTATTTATTTTTTAAACTTGAGACTTTTCGATTTGAGTCACCAGATGTCAGTATTGTAATTTTTTTCTCATCTAATTTGCAGGAGAAAAATATAGAAGTTCTGCACTTGTACTTCAATAAGAAATGATCGACTGAGAATAAACGTATGTTCTTTTAAATAGTGAAACTGATATTACTTGAGAATGAAATGTTAGTGATCTACTATATACAAATGTAGAAATTTATAATTTATAGTCTTTGGAATCTGTGACAATTGGAGATTTCAACATTTTCAGAACATTCTCGAAATCAAACTACTTTGAAAAATAACCATTTCTTAATCAAAAATTCACCATAATTTATCGAAACCTTCTCTATCTTTGTTCATAATGTCAACTGAAAAAATATTATTGCTCTGTTATAATCGTGGTTGTGGTAATAAATTCGATCCAAATAATAACAAAGAAGGTACGTTATTTGTATTATTTTGATTTAATGATTAACTTTTTCATATCTACCATGTGTAAATTGCAATGAATAATTTTGTATTGCAGATGCTTGTGCTTATCATCCAGGACATCCAGTTTTTCACGATGCATATAAAGGATGGTCATGTTGTAAGAAAAAGTGTACGGACTTTACTGAATTTTTAAATATAAAAGGTTGTACTAAATCACGTCACAGCAATGAAAAACCTCCCGAGCCAGTGAAACCTGAAATTAATAAATCAAAAGTGGATGAAGTAATTGAATACCAGGCACCTGTGAGTGATTCACCAATGAAAAGACCCCCTTTCAATACACCTCAAGTCACAATAATCCCCAAGATATCACCAGATTTATTAGCAACAATTGAAAATCTCGTGATATCCAAGTCGGTATTAGACAATGAAACTAAAATTAAAATAGGACAAAGTTGTACGAATAAAGCGTGTAAAGCGAGTTATCAAGGTCCAGAATCTAATGAGGAAGTGTGTAATTACCATTCTGGAGTAGCAATTTTTCATGAAGGACTTAAATATTGGTCTTGTTGCCAGAAAAAAACAACTGATTTTTCGGTATTCCTGGAACAACCGGGATGCACAGAAGGGACTCACTCATGGTTTGCAACGGTAATAAAATTTACTTTATATTTTATTAAAAAATAAATGAAAAGTAAGTAAAATATATATGTATTGTTAATAGTCGAATTGTAATGAATATTTTTATTTTTATAGAATGTACAAAAAAAAGTTCAATGCAGAATGGATTGGCATCAAACTGGAACTCAGTTAGTTGTATCTTTTTATGCTAAAAAATATCAGCCTGACAAATCGTCAATCAAACTAAATCCTATTAGATTGACGGTTAACTTTTTCTTTCCTGAAGATAATTCGTATTATAGTGCGGATCTGGCATTGCAAGGGGTAAGAAATAATTCATCATAATCAAAATAATTATGGTAATAGAATAGTTTATCATTATAGCTAAATATTTTTAGATAATTGAAGTAAACAAAAGTTCCGTAAATATGTGTGCCAATAAAATTGAAATAAACTTGAAAAAAGCTGAGCCAATTTGGTGGACAAAACTTGATATTCCAATTACTCTCACTGATGAATCTGAAACATTAAAGACTTCTGATGATGGTGCTAAAGAAGATTCTATCGCGAATCGTGTTGATGCAGTCGATCTGAATGATTTATAAAAGAAAAAAATTTAGAAAAATTAAATTTCACATTTTAATTTAAATACATTAATATAACGTCATTGAAACTAAAAATAGTTTATCTAACGATGTGAATGCAATCGTATGTTTAAGATTTAAAAAATACCGTCGATATAAAACATACGGTAAAAATGACTTGCCGTGGACATTTATTTTTTCATGCCGCCCATAATAAAATTTTACAAATTTACTTGAATATTCATTTTTATTTCATTTTCTCTGTTGAAAAAATATAATAAGTTATAAACTCCACGTTTCAACAATGAAACCAAAATACGAATTGAAATAAATTCTACAGAAATTCTTCAAAAAATAATTACCATTTACTATTATTTGAATGGATATTGGAACAAAATTTTTGTTTTCTTGTGTATGGAAAAAAAAAAAAAAAAAAAATAGAATGGCCACAGTGTTCGCACATACTCTAGATATCATTATAATACCGTGCAGGTACCCTACAATTGCACTAAGTTTTATTTCTAACTGTATTTTTCAATTGGTAGATTTCATCTACCAGTTTTAAGGTTATGTACCTATTCTGGGTATAGATGTTTATTATTGATGCATAGTGTTTGAAATATTTTTGATTTTTTAAATGAAATGATCAATTATGCGATCATACAGTGAGTATAAATATAGATTAAATTTTGAAATATAATATATTATATAATAATAATTATCAGTTATTTAATTTTCATAGCCATTACAATTTTTGGACGTTGCAAAATACTCAATGAGGTTATGCCGTCAATGGACTTATACGTATATTGACAATCACATATAGCTTAATATTATTATTGTGATATTTATTAAATATTAGTAGTCAATAGTTGTTTTAGAAAATTGATCTGTTATAAAGAAAAAAATTATGGAATCGGACGGGTGTTATTTAAATTGTACAACAAATTTGGAATGGACAAACGCACAGGGATTACCAACAAGAAAAGTAAATTACAGAACAGCCCAATTGCGCTTGATACGTGATAATTTACGTCAAATGTTAATTGAGATACGTGCAATTAAATCAAATACAACAATTAAATTAGCTCTTTGTAATTTTAATGTATTGAATAGATTTATGCACGAAGGTAAAGCTACAATTAAATTTAATGAAGAAAAATGTATACTTTTACTTTCAAATGCTCCTGCTGCTCAATTAACTAAATTCTTGAAAACAATTTTTGTAAAAATGGTACAAAAAGAAGATGAAAAATCGAAAAATTCATTGAAACAAAATATATTGGGAAATGTTAATTTGGGAGGTGTTCAAGATATAAGTCCAGCTACAAATCATGAAATGAATAAAGCTAAAGATGAGGCATCACGTTTAGCAGCGTCACGAAAAACAATTACAACCCCATCGCCAAGCAATATTAGAAAAAGAAAATTAATTCATTCAAGTGATGTTAAAATGCCTATTGCTAAAAAATTATATTCAAATCCAACAATAACAGAATTGACTGATGAACAAAAACAAGTATTGGATGCAGTATTGAATGGAAAAAATATTTTTTTTACTGGCAGCGCTGGTACTGGAAAGTCATTTTTACTAAAACGTATAATCGCTGAATTACCCCCGGATTTAGTAATGGCAACTGCAAGTACAGGAGTAGCGGCTTGTCACATTGGTGGAATTACACTTCATCAATTTTGCGGTATTGGACTTGGAACTGGTACATTAGAACGTTGCTATCAGCTTGCATCCCGTCCAGCATCAGCATCAATATGGAGGAAAACAAAATATTTAATTATTGATGAAATATCTATGGTGGACGGAGAATTTTTTGACAAGATTGAAGCAGTTGCTAGACATATTCGAAAAAACGATAAACCTTTTGGTGGTATTCAATTAATTTTATGTGGTGATTTTTTTCAACTGCCACCTGTAAAAAAAAATGATGTGGAAAAAATCAAATTTTGCTTTGAAAGTGAAGCATGGAAAAAATGTATAAATTATAATTTTGAACTTGTCACTGTACATCGACAAAAGGATTTGGCATTTGTTGAAATACTCAACAGTATTAGAATTGGACGAGTTACAAAAGAAATTACATCTATTCTTAAGTCAAGTGCAAAACACAAAATTGAAAAAAATGGTATATTGGCAACGCGATTGTGCTCCCATATACGTGAAGCTGATGAAATAAATCGTTCACAAATAGAAAATTTACCAGGATCATTTAAGACTTATACAGCTCAAGACTCTGATCAATCTATGACTGAAATTTTAGATCAACAATTACCAGTATCTAATAAATTAATGTTAAAAGTTGGTGCACAAGTGATGCTTTTAAAAAATATTAATTTAAATATAGGTCTAGTTAATGGCGCTAGAGGAGTAGTACTTCGATTTGATGATGAAATTCCAGTGGTTCAATTTCGTTCTGGAGAAACACATCATGCTAAATTTGAAAAATGGACAATAAAAACTGCAAGTGGTAGATTTATTCATCGGAAACAAGTTCCTTTAAAATTAGCATGGGCATTTTCTATTCATAAAAGTCAAGGATTAACATTAGATTGTGTAGAGATGAGTTTAGCAAAAGTGTTTGATGCTGGCCAAGCATACGTCGCATTATCACGAGCTCAAAGTTTAGAATCATTGAGGGTACTTGATTTTACTGAACAACAAGTCTGGGCAAACGCTTGTGTACTTGAATTTTATAAAAATTTCCGTAGAACTTTACACAATATGAAATTAATTCCTCTAGGAAAAAAATAATTTATCATGTAACGTATTATCACGTATTATCATTATTTTAATAATTCTTCTATTAATTATATTAAGACCTTAACTAGGAAAAATAATTTGGAGTATTTTTTTTTTTTTTACAAGTATATATAAGACAATTTTTTCTATAGAATCATCAGCAGTCATCAACGACTATTTCAATCGGTGGTATGTAGCGCCAAACATGTCCACCATGCATAAAATTGACACTTATATTGTTGGAACTAGAAATAAATTTTTGACTGCTACATTGAATGTCTAATTTGTACTGTCCAGCAGTAAAAAAAACTACGCGACATTCATGATAGGCACGTCCATATCCCTGCAACTAATGCATTATCATTTACGTAAATTTATTTTCATCAATTAAATTTTTATCTATAAAAACGAAAAATAAAAACTTACAGTGGGAAGAATTACTTTATTGGCACCAGCAACCGATAATCGCGTGTCAAGTCGATAATTGTTAACTCCATTATGATAATCTTGATAAAAATTAATTGATAAATTTAAATCAGTGAGAGGTTGTTCAAGAGCATTACAAACACCAACACCAATGTTAATGCAATCACCCAGGGTACATGTTATTTCATCTTGAGGTTTTGCTGCTGTGTCATTTATTATAACTTCTAAAAAGAAAATATTCTGTCAAGTGTAATGATAATATTGTATTTTATTGTATTTGTTTTAAATTTAAACCACTTACCCCATTGTAGAGGACTCATTCGTACAATATCGAGCATATCTTGATTGAAAAATATACCAGACAATGTGGCCTTTCCATGTAAATCGGTACCCAACAATTGCCATCGTAAGTCAACAAGCGAAACAATATGTTGAGCACAAATTCTTTGTAACTCACTATCAACACCAATTTCATTTAACAATGATAATTTATTTAATGGACATCGATTAACTGGAACTGGAATCCGACACGATTCTCTACCACCCATATAAATCCACTTGCTTTCTGTATAATGTAATTCCATTTCTTGAAGTGTCATATTTGTTAAATCAAGCACAAGATAAAATTGAGATGGTGTTTCTGCTGGCAATACATCCCAATTTGTAATTTTTACACTGGGTAAAATTTCAATTGTGATAAAAACCGAGGATATTCTGCAATAGCCAGCCGTTAATCCAGCATTTCCAGAATATTTAATTTTCAACTGTCCCTCAATAATATTTGATGCGGCCAATGGTGTCGCGAGCTTTGATAATCGAGTATTGTGAGCAGATGAACCGTTGACATTGGTTGAAAAATTTGTGTTTTGTGATGATTGAACGTAATTTTTTGTCTGATGTGATGGTGATTTTAATCGTGATGGTAAATATTTTTTGTGTCCACTATTTTCAATTAAATTATTTGATTGATTTACAAATGCAACGGTATTAATCATGTCTCTGTTTGGCACAACAAAATCCACATGAGCATAAAGATATAATGTAATACTGGCGGTTGCATCTGGCTGAAGTGGTAATTGAGTTTTAATATTGTCGTCACTCCATTTAAAAATTTTTGACTGTATTTGTGAATCAAGCACTGATTTAAATGACACATCAATCATTTCAATAGCCACTTGACCCACATTTTTTATTGTTATTGTACATTCAGCGCTCTCACCACCGTACAATGATATACTAGCACTTGTAACAATATTTTCACCACTACTAAAGCTCGCTGTTTGTGGTAAATTCGTTGATATTTCAATTTTCGGTAAAATTGGTACAACTTCAACAGAATACAATGAATGCGCCATACCTTCCATATTTTTCAATCGACAATTTGATTTAACTCCAAGAGTATACGTGCTAAATCCGAGAATTTCTAAATCACCAGTTTCTTTGGGTTTACCAGCTAGTGAAATAGCTATTGGGCCACACTCAGCTGGCAACGTGATACTTTCAGGAATAGAGTCAAATGCCACACCGCTAGTTAACAAACGTATATTTGATATATTTAACTCAAAACTAAGAGGATTAATCAATTGTAAAGAAACTTCACATATATCACCTTCTACCCATAAATAATCAACTTTACTTTTTGATGAGTGTACATTTTTTCTCTCGATGGTACCAAAATTAATAGGTGTAAATAAAAATGGTCCATGATCTTCTTTGATTCGTTCAATTTTTTGTGGCTGTAAATGTGGCTGAAGATTTTTTAACGTAAATGATATAGTTTTTGGAATATTTGTTAAATTAGCTGGTGGAATAACTATTCTAGATTCCAATACAAGTGGTACTGGTGCACCTTCACATTGTTGTGCGACAGCTTGTAATTGAAGTGATATCTCTTGTCTCTCAATTCGACTCAAATAATTGAAAAAAGTTTGTAGTAAAAATGTCATGTGTCGTGTAGCTAGTGCTGGATTACCCATTCTATTAGCAGCCGCAATTAATTCATTCATTATTTGAATTTGAATTGCTGGCCACCCTTTTCTATTGATATTTGTCATATCAGCAGGATCTAATGAAAGTTTGAAACCTGTTGTCGCTTGCAACATCAAATTATAACACTGTTTCCAATCTTTACGTGGATTACTCACTGATACATGCCTAGTTGCAGCTAAACGTATACAAAATGCAGCTTTTCGACTAAATCCAAATGACTGATATAACTCTGAAAGTTTTGTGAATCGTTCAATTTTTTCTTGTTCATTCAAATTAATATTATTAAATACCACATTATTCAAAAATGACGCAGCTTGTAATGTACGATTTTGTTCAATTGATATTCTTGCCGCTTTAAAACTCGCCTCAATCTCTATTATTGCAGCATTTTGATATTTACTATAATGAACAATTGCTTCTCTATATTTTTTAGCTATTTCTTCGGGGGCAAGTAAATGAGATATGTCCGCTTTAATTTCGTCAATAGATGGTGGCAATGATTGTCCAGTGTGACTCTGTGATTCACGACTACAACATCAAATTATCGTTTAATTAATGTTTAGAAATAAATTGATAAGACAAAGATTCATGATTATATCTTTATTTTTTAAATTAACTCACCGTTGTTTTCCAGGACTTCCTTCTTGCAATGATGAATTTCTCTGAAGTGGTAAATTTCTCCTTAAATTTGGATACAATATAAGTGCAGAAGCAGCACACAGTCCTTCATAAGCAGCTCCCAACCACAGCCAATCATTAACAGATTGAAGATTACCAGCAGCTATACTATAATAATTCAAAGCATCAGCACACAAGCCAGCTTGTAAACACAGGTCAGCAAGGTGTTTAATCATACGTCCAGAACATCGTTTTTTATTATTTCTCGATTCTAAATCTACACCCACAAGCTCCTTATCTTCAAATGGTGCACGGAGTAAGGTAACTCGATCAATTTTTTCTCGCGACTTCTTTAATCTTTTAGATTCTAAAATCCAAAACAACGAGCGTAAACACTCCATAACTTGGGCCTCCAAACTTGGACATGTTTCATCATCAAAAAAGACTGCGACTGTTTTGAAATTTGATGGAGTTGTCAAATCCTTTGGTGGTTCATTGATATTATCTGTCTTGAAAGGACCAAACAATATTGCTCTTGAATCATACAGTGTTGTATTATACTTAACCTTCAAAGTTTCATGTAATCTACACAGTTCATTCAATTCAACTTGATTATCATATTTTCCAAATGTTATTAATCCAAGAAGTCGTCTGTGTGGTTGAAAATCACCCCATTCAGCATTTTCCACTGGATATTCTCGCACAAAACGTACAAAAATCTCTCTTGTAACTTCATTCTTATCATCTATCATAAATTTACTTCCACTTTTTCCAATACGATCACACAATCGTGACATAGTTTTTTGCTTCATTTGAGTACCAATTGATTTCAAAAGTACCCATAGTGCAGCATGATCATGTGTAATTTGTTCATAGTCCGAATGTGACATTATTTTTTTATAAAAATAATTCAACGGTTTTTTCAGTACACGCGTCTTCTCAATATATTAATCTATTACCTTCAATCACAATTTTTAAACAATCAGTTGCATATGCTTATGTATTTTATACAGATATACGTAATGATGTAATAATGTAAATAAATCCAAAACACCAATTCATTTCTTGAATACATTTACATATCTCGAGTGTACTGTCCTCTGAATGTTTACATTACGTATAAACTTGTAATACACTGTGTTTTGTCTTGCACGTCATTACATTTCTATTCCACATTATTATCAACAGTCTACACATCCACGTATGTAATTATATATATAAATTGGTATATAAAGTATAGTTTATATATATGTGTGTGTCTGTGTGGGTGTGTATATATATATCTTTTGCATATGTAGGACACTTGTCCAGTTTTTACCCCTAACAATATAACTTCGAACCTACATAACCTCAGAGTGCCTCGAAGTGTAGCGATCACTAGATCCAAAAATTTCTTCTAATTATTTTCATTGTTGAAAGGTAAAATTAATATTAAATATAATAACAATCACATACACGTATACACAATTAATATTGCTCTAAATAATTATATTATTTATTGATAATTAACAATAATATATATTATATTTTCAGTTCTGTAATGTAACAAAAATCTTTATGTACACAATATAAATGTTATTCAATTATTGATATCTTCAAGTTCAATATCTCAGTAATTGATACAATTAAACAAAAAAAAAAGAATTATTTATTATTATTATTATTATATTTTTTTTCATTTTAGGTATATGGTATAAAGCATCATGACAACAAATGCCGAGATTAATATTGTAGATGACAATTGTATTGAGAAAAATATCACTTCAAATGACAATCAAGCAGATATTGATGAAGATTTGAGATGTCAATCATTAATACATGGAACAACATTGTCTACAAGTACAAGTAGTTTTGAAGCCTTAGATCCACATGATCCGAATCTTAGTCGTTTAGCAAATACTATGTTTCAAAAAACTGGAGAATATTTACAGGAAGAATTAACAGGAACTCATGAAGATTACAGATTACTTGAAAGATTAAATAAAGAAGCAATTGCAAAATATGCTGAGTTAAAAACTATATCAACAAATGTATCACAATCTTTAGATGTGCTAAATCAAAAATATAAAAAACTTCAACCTATGCTAGAAAATATCAATCAGATAGATGACAGTGTCAATAAACTTGAACAAGCGGCGTACAAATTGGCAGCGTATTCAAAAAGATTAGAAGCTAAATTTAAAGAAATTGAAAAAGAAACACGAAGCAAGTAATACAATCCTGAAAATCAATTTATTATATTAAAAATATTTGATTTAAATATTTTTAAATGTGATTTTTATATCATTTACGTTACAGAATTATTGAAAATTAATATATGTATAAATTATAATTTATGTTGTAAATAAAAATTAGATGATAAATCAAAATTAATTCATTTAATCTCAATAATTATTTATATTATTTAATGCAAAATCGATTTAACTGCTATAAGAATTTATTCATATTAGAGGTGAACAACTGTGCTCATTGTTACCTATTGATACTATTAAAGAAAGTATATATACATTTATACCAGAATAGTTTCAAGAGCTCATCGAAAAATTTTTTATAATCACATTTATACAAAGACATTCTCACATACATAAATATAAGTATGACATTGATGAATAATTCAACAATCTAAAAAATTGCCAGCCATAAGAAGTTCAATAGCAACTTCTGGTGCAATAGGGAATTCCGGAATTTCTGTGCTGCTATTTGTATAGCGCACTTTATACGTAAAGTACATGCAAACTTTTTGCAAAACGTGTGATCTGTAAATAAAATAGAAATTTCAATCGAATCCTAATATTTATAATAGAATCAACTTAGAGTGATACGTTATACCAACTGAAAAAAAAACTTACGGTATTTCTCTAAAATTCACTTCATTCGCTTCATTTTCCGCAAACTGTCCAGGTCCACTTAGCATAGCCTTTATTGTTCCACTCGTTAAAGCATGTTCTCTCTTGATGATAAATTCATGGCCATCACTGCTCACTAACTTTACATACATTGCATCGGGTCCTTCACAACCTCCATAAATTGGTCCGGAATCCGGCTAGACATTTACAAATATTCATATCAATCAATAATTAATCCCACATGTTACTTATAATATTATAATAATACAATACCTTTTCAGCATGCATATTTATATCACTTGACATTGCTACCTAATTGTTGAATAATTTTACCTGACAATAAAAGCATCAATAAACGTTAGATTAAAAACACAATTCCATGAATTTATTTGATTGAGAAGTATACAGTGCATACCTTTAGTATTTGAATTTATTATAAATATGATGAATATCTTTAATTTTCCAGTGTATGAAATTTATTTTTATTTAATACAAAATATAGTAATTAAATCGTTAAAACCCGTGATATTTTGCAATATTTTACACATATATCTTTGAGTATATATTCCGACAAGTCATACAGACTTTGTATTACAGAGTATGGACGGCTGCATAGCCACGGACTGTACATAAAAATATATACATATATTTGATATTGTGTGTGCATTATCGATTGCCATGATGCTTCTTTACCGCAAGAGTAGTAAACTAAAAATACCATTAGGTAGCAGATAAGAAGGAAATTCCAGCGATATATCAATAAACTCAAAAAATGTACACATATATATATGTCGCTGCCCATATACATTGTACGGTACATAACCAAATAAATATTCATATATTCCACTGTAGTAGATTTAGATGTGAAATAAAATCAAATGAGAGTACAATGTCAATCACTACGAAAGATTATTCAAAGTAAAATCAAAATTATATACTATATTTTAGTATGATCATATGAATAAATATATTTACTCATTTAATTTTTTTTCTGTATGTAGATATGAGCGTACTACAGAGGAAGTTTATGAAACTTTGGAATCAGCAAAAGTCAAAATACTTGATTTAAAACCATGTTCACAAATTTTATATTCAAAAATATCTGATGAAAATCCCGATATAAAATTAATTGAAATGGATGATGATTTATTGGCTGCATTAAAAAATGAAAAATGGTAATCAATTATATTTCTAATATATGAATCAACAAATGATAAATTAATGTATGAATGAATTTATGTGTATTGTTTCACCATTATCAGTTTATTTTTTAAAGGTCAGCCGCAAAATTTTACAGTACTAACTTCCTCTAATAGAACGTATGAATTGAGAGAAGCAGAAACTTCAAATTCTCTATTGCTATTTCCATCAATAAAATTATCTCGCGATATGCCCGTTGACGTTGATCAAAATTCTTGGAATGCAAGACAAACTCGAGGAGGAATGATGTTTCACACTTATTATGAGGTATAAAGCATAATTTATCATAAAATTATTGATAGTTTGTATTTATATTTAACACTATACAATCAAATTTCTTCAGACATCACAATGTCAGCCTAAACTAGAAAAATTAATTGCATTATTGGAACCGACATCATTCAAGGGTCTTGCATATGAAAAACAAATCGACAAAGATAATTTATATGATTGGGAAAAACTCCGTCGTAATATTCAAGCCAGTGATCACGAGTTGAATGAGGCTTTAATGGAATATTCAATTGCTACAATTGACGGTAAAGTTAACAGGAACAAAAACAAAAAAGATTTATTTTTATTAAATAAAAAATTTCAATCGCATTCCTTTTTTATTTATTTCAAAGGTTATTATAGACTTATTTCATTCGAATACAAGGCCCAAGCATTGACAATGATGCTCGATGTAATGGAAGAAAATTCTTGGGAACTTGATGAAGTTAATAAAGAAGAAACTTATCTGGCATTGAAGGAACTCATTCCAAGATCTGTATTTGATATAATTTTTCATAAATACACACAACCAAGTGATAATAATGAAACTTTGTATACTTATAAAAATGAAGAAGTGTGTAAATTCTTAGCACAAGTTTTACTTGCTGCCTCACCCATTAATGAGTACAATCAATTCATGGAGGCATGGCGAATGGGTGTACCTTTAAGTTAGTTTCCTCTTGTTGCTGTTCTTCTTCTTTTTACTATTTTATATAAAACATACAAAAAAATTAATTGATAAGAGATTCATCACAGTTTTCACGATTTTAGAAATGCTGCCTAAAGCTGAATACCTAAATGGCATTTCTATAACTAGATGGAATAGTCAAGAAGCGAGAAAAGAAATTGTGTCATTTCCCGCATCAAATCTTCCGTTAGATATTAATAATAGATTAAATGAATTATTTAAAGCAAAAGATAAATGGACAATTGAAGAGATCACACCGTATATACGGTAAGTGTTACCATACTCCAGTACTATATTATACTAAATCAAGTATTCTCATCAACGCAACTAAACATTCAATTTTACTTTTAGAAATTGTGATGGACATTCGGATGTTAATTTTCTATTGACAAAATATACACGATCATCAGTGGTAAACGGCATCAAGTATTACAGTTCTAAATATAATAAATAAAATGAAATTTATCGATATATTAGGTTTTATCAAATTTTATATTAATAATAAGTTTTTTCTACTTACTAAATAATAATTTTAATTTACATCACAGTCCAATAAGTTCATTACAAAACCTGTCTATAAACTTCAAATAGTATGCAACAGTTATACATCGATTTTATTATAACTAGAATAAGAAGAACTTTTTTTGTTTCCATATTTAAAAAAAAAGGAATATTTATATCAATGGAGTAATTTTTTTTTTTTAATTTTTCTCTATCATATATCATTTTTCGAAAAAATAAAAAAATGAAATTATACATCTAGACTGATTCAAATAATATAGATTCACGGAATTTTTTTATACAGCGTAATTTACACAGAAATAAATGATAGATTGAACATAGGCGTCGCTGTAGATGCTCTGTCGGTAATATCATTATCGAAAATATGACTAATCATCAGGATTGCGAGGATTGTCGGTGAATTCGTGCCAAAAAATATAATCTAAATATTATCTCTATTCTCTTTGAACAATCACATATTATATTAGCATTATCAATTGTATGTTTGACACGTTTTTATTGATAAAAAAATTTTTTGCTCTGTGTGCAATATTTAATGGATAATAGTGAAATGTATTTCGATTTTTATGAATATTAAATTTTTCATTGTATAAAAAATAGCAATAATGGGAGAAGATAATTCTGTTTATATCCATAAGAACGAAATGATTGATAGTAATAATAACATTTCTTCAAGGGAATCTCTTGTGAGTAAATAATTTTCCCATTCAATAAATATTATTGAATAATGGAAAATTTTACTATTATTGCAGATCAATACTGCGGTGAAATTTCTGCAAAATCCAAGAGTATCAACTAGTCCATTACAAGATAAACAGAAATTTCTTAAAAGCAAAGGCTTAACCAATGATGAGATAAAAAAAGCATTTGAACTCGCTTCATTAGTAATACCGATTGAAAAACAGTTTGAATATTCAACCGTGACATTTTCTCCAAATCACTTAAATTCAAGTATTTCAAATTATCCCTCGACTTTATCATCAAAGATCAAAGAATTTTTTACTATAACTGCTTTAATTGGAACTACTTGTTATTGTGTCTATTGGTTTTACAAGGTATATATATACCCATATATAATTATTGGTTAACAGTTACCCACGTGACTGAATATTTTATAAAATTATGCTACTTTCCTTTACAGAAATTTATTAAACGTTTTATATTTGCCGATGAAGAGACCGAGTCAAAGAAGACAGATTCCCATAATCATACAATAGCAGAATCAATTGTTGAAATGAAAAAATCATTAATTAGAATGGAAGATAGTGTAAATAAACTTGTGTGTACTAGTTTGCCTGATTCATCAATTTCTCATTTGGTACACGAATTGAAACAAGATTTAGCTAGTTTAAAGGGATTACTTTTATCAAGAAAACAATTTCCAAGTGCTCCACCTTCTATTCCACCGTGGCAATTAGAAACGACAAGTCAAGCTCGTGAAAAAGTCACGGATCGTGAAGATGATGCTGCAAGCGGCAGTAGTACTAATAATTCAGACAGCTCATTGGAGATGATAAAGGAGGAACTACCAAAATAATTTGCATTTCCAATCACAACATTTTATAGTTTTTACTGCTGTAATGGGGTTGTACATGGCGGTACGGTTATATTTCCAGGATCTTATTTTAAATAACAAATAAAAAAAATGAATCATTCAAACACAATAACTTTTTCGCAATTTTCGATTAATACTATTTATTATAATAGTTATAATTGAAACGTTTGCCTCACTGATGCAGTGAGTCGTAAATATTCGTCTCATATATTTATTGTGTCTTGGTATGTTGCATCTCGAGCCATTCAATAATAATAATTACCATCATTATTATTATATATAAATAACACAGACATAACATTCCGAAATAACATAACATTGCCTCTCATTTAGACACACTATTTTCCGCACAATTCTAAGTCAAGAAAGAATATATATTGTTTTTCTTTTCTTTTTTTTTTTTTTTTTTTTTCTTCTGTCTATCTTGCTCGTAAATTTCGTTCTTTGGCTGATGGACGATTTAACAATAGTGTAGCACGCTTTACAATATTTACAAGTGAATGATATAATATTTCTAATAGAAGGTAGATTTTTTTTTGCATGCTTTTTCATTTTGGATGATGGAGAAGTCTCTCTATTTTTACCTTTTTTTTTTTTCTTTCTTTCTTTCTTTTTCCTTTAACTTCGTCATTTTTCTTCTGTTTGTTTTTTGTTTTTTTTTTTTTTTGTTGTAGCAGAACCTGATTATTATTGACCGATAACAATACTAAAATTTAATTACATACGCTAAGAGTGTAATTTGATCATCTAAACTAATGTAATGAGTTAGTCGAGCAAAATAATGCTTTCATTGCGGTGTTATCCACTGTGGGGTAGATGTAAATTTCTTGAAAGCACTGATCGAACATCTTGGGTGAAACGTAAAGCATCAAGTACTGGTAATAAACTCAATAATGCCGTATCACCTGCGTCACTAAACCACGATTTTATCGGAATAGCATTGTCTAGAAAAAATATATTTTCATTAATTAATCGTGTAAAGTGAGAATGAAGTAAATGATGAAATATCTTACGTGGATAAGCTCTGTAAGCGCCAGGACTATTATCAAGTATGAAGACGGATGTTAAATCAGAACAAATTGCTGCAAGATCTTTTGTATATGAACCCATTTCAGGTGTACAATGTTGTCTATAGTATCTACGTCTCAAAATACCCCTATTATTATCCAATTTATCAGCTACTGCTGCCCCATATATTTCCATTGATGCAGTGAACACCACCAATTCATACCTGTAATACAGAGTACAAATAAAATTATCATACTAATATAAGATAATCAATTGAATTACAAATTATATATTATTATTTATATTATTACTTACCACTGACTAACAATATCCAAAAAGAAATCAACGTGTGGTCTTTTGTGAACGAAAAATCTGACCGGATGCCGGTCTATTGTCACTTTTAAAACAAAATCAGGTGGTGTACCTGGTCTAACTGTCGGTCTTGCTACCCCATCATGATGCGAATGTATCAATGTCTCATCTAAATCTAATACTAGTACTTTTCTCTTTACAATGCCTGAATATAAAGAATTTAATTTAATATAATATTTGTAACTATCATGAATCATTTACTTACTTTACTATGTTAGTACATGAATACTCATTTTAGATTGATAAACTTACTTAGTCTATGTCTTGATAATGGAGAAAGTGGAAATATTTCATATTTCACCGGTTGCATTTGTGAAATCTAGAATAAAAAAATAACCAAATACGTAATAAATATAATAAAATATTTTTATGTGTATAAATAGTATTTTGAAATTAATTTTAATTTTAAACAAAAAAAAAAATAAAGAATAAAAAAAAATTACTATAGTCTCTTCAATAATTATGATGAATTGATATTTTTGTTACAACACAATAATTATATATATTTAATTAACTTAATTGTACTAAACAAAAAAAACAAAAAAACATGAGAGGTGACTAAAGCACCTACTTACTGTTCTAACCTGCTTCTTTAACAGAAAGCAGATGCAGGTCCATACACGGGAAGCCATAAGAAGGAAAGCCTGCATCCCCATCTGTAATTGCTTCAGCATTGCTGTTTTTCGTCTAATCCGAGTCCAATCTACGGCGGCTACATCCAGTCACAACACAACTCTACTACTCTTTCAACTTCAATATTTTTCTTCTTTGTTTCCGTGTACATACACTGAACAATTAATTACTTTCTCAAATAGCCGTCAATCTTTTGATGCACAACAAATTTTGAGGTAAACAAACTAAATTGTTATCCTCAAATTGTAAAATAGACTCAACATTATTTTCAATTGATAAACCATCTGTTTATTCGAGTATCCATTGTTTAATGTTATACAACATATACAACTCGTAGACACCGTCTACAGTCGTATTCTCAGCGAATGATGTAAATTTTCGTTGAGATATTGCAAATCGTCCAACATATATACTCTCCCTCTATATCACTACTTTCGATTCACTACGTCATTCAGTATTGGCTAGCATAATAGTTATTACTGCTATCCCATTATATCACACTCATGCTGTGGGAGATTACATGGTACTCCATCTCTTACATATTGTTCTAATTTTACTTTGATTTACATGGATATGCGATTTATTTGACTATAGTAGACTACAAATGAATCTTATCAAGATATATATGTGCTGATTGAATGTAAAAATGGAATAATTAGGGATAATTATATTTATCACATTATTTGTTGTTATAATTATAACGTATAATGTATAATATATATCTATATATAACCCAAGTCACTGTAACGCCATCAAACAATTGAGCCTGTAACTATTTATTTCATATCATTTTTTTTTTCTTGCAAATCTCATTGTCCTATGTTTGTACATATATATGTATATATGTATATCATGTGCATATATATACATTTGCCACAATTTTTGGAGTCGCTGTGGCGCAGCAGCACCAAATTGCAAACAGTAGTAATAGTTGGCAACAGTATGCAGTATGGCAGTGTGTCATAGTATGTCGTGGATTGTTATTTGTGTACAATTTCCATATAGTTCTATCCAAACAAAATTTCCAACTTTAAAAAACTGAATGAATTGGGATTCTAAGGATTTCTCAAAAAATAGAAAATTATAAAAAGTTGAAATAACCAATAATTTATCTTGGAAAATGGCAGATTTGACGGAATTTAAAATGAACGTGGCTGCATTGAAGCGCGTCGATCCTTATATTAAGGATATTTTGGAAACGGCTACGCATGTAGCACTTTACACTTTTAACGCTGATAATAACGAATGGGAGAAGACTGAAATTGAAGGTGCATTATTCGTGTATTCGAGAAATGGCGAGCCATTTAATAGTGTACTTATTATGAATCGGTATGTATTTACATTATATTTATATAGATACACAATCGGCAATGTCAATTATTTTCTCATATTGTCTATTATTGAATTTATATGTTATCATCTATTTATAGGTTAAGCACAAGTAATTTAGTTGAGCCTGTAACTCAGGGACTAGATTTACAACTTCAAGAACCATTTTTGTTATATAAAAATTCTAAATGTCAGATTTATGGTATTTGGTTTTATGACAAGGACGAATGTATACGTATTGCAACAATGTTGAAGCAACTCGTAAAAGATTCTGAGGATAATCGCAAAACAACTCCCAATTCAAAAACGAAAAAACCGCTGATTTGCAAATCAAATACTACCAACAACGTTGATATATTTAGTATGCTTAGCAAGGCTCAAGAGAATTTCAATACCAATAGAGGAAGCAATGATAAACAAAGTACAAATTCCAAATCTTCAGAATCTGGTGGTGATAATGCTGTGAATTCTGCAGCGACAGCGCCTTCACTTGGTGGACTCTTCGATGGTACATCACAGAGCGTTGTGGATTTTTTTGCGAAAGCCAAGGTCAATAAAATGATTGATAAATCAGATGCAGACATATTGAAATTATATTCCTGAAATAAATAGTGTTTTATTTTTTACAACAGGTCAACACAGGACACTACAAGTCACCAGCAGTTGATCAACAATCCCCAGGTGGCAATGTCCATGCAGTAGCTGAAAACAAACCTCTTCTGTTAGCTCACCTGATGTCACGTGCAAGTGCTCATACTCTCGAGCACATAGAGAAGCAACAACGATCTATCACACCGCAACCCGCTGCAATACCTTCCATATTATCACCAGCTACTGCGCCTCCAATCTCAATGAATATTACAAAAAATGGCGCGTCAGTTAATAAAGTGAGGAGACAAAGTAAATCAACACCTCATGTTGAATCATCTACATCAGTGATTACACCAACACAATCATCACAGGATGATGAGTGTGATCCTCGTAATGCCAATAAATCGAAAATTAATGATATTAATGATTCCACATCGAGCTTTCTCAGGATACAATCTCCAATGACAACGGCCATGACTAATGATGTATCAGGTCAACATGAGTTTGCAAACAGTGGACAAGCAGGACACGCTATGTCCAGTATGGGATCATTGGTTGATCAAAATAATATATCATCAAAATCTAATGAATTAATGGGGACTCGAATATTGCCAGTGACTAACTCAATTATGTCATCATTACCAATGTCATTCTCATCACTTGGAATTGATTGTAAATCTGTTAATTCTGAAGAATTAATATCAACACCACGTATATCAGGAATGGTTGGATCAGTGGTTCCACCAGCGTTAATACCTCCAGTGATGTTTTCGGCACCAAGTCCACCTGAACATATCCAATCAAATCGACCAGTAATTGAGCCTCTCACAAGAAATCAATTATTGCAAGCGTTCAATTATCTTATTAAAAGTGATCCGGAATTCATGACAAAATTACATGAAGCTTACGTAAAGTCTTTTAATGAAATATTATCATAAAATTATTAAATTGGTCTCCCAAAGTTCATTACTCGTTATAATATTACATTGTGTATTACGCATAACTTTAACAATTCAATCAAATATCGATAAAACGACATAACGACCGGAATAATAAACATTTTCACAAATATTCCTGATAAAGGAGACCATATTCAATAGAGAAAAAATGATAAGAAAAAAAAAAACAAAAACAAAAAAAAAATTCGCATTCCCTACATATGACACATGATACAATGCGCGCTCAATATTTTCAATAATTGAGTTTGATTGACACATTAAGTTTACCAATCGAATATTTTGTGGAAAAGTTGAAGGGGGGAGGGCAAAAAAAACATGAATGACAACGACAATATCACACCCGTTACGCTCGTCAACAGTATTTTTATAGAGTAAAAATAAAAATAACTCATTAATTGTCGTAAATATCATTGTAAATTCTGGGCTAAAAATAAATTAAATCTAATAGAGATTAATAATTTATGAAAAAATTTTATCTACAATGCTCTACAGTTATTTCCAGACTGATTATTTAAACTTGAAATGATATTTCAATGTTTCAAGTGCATTTTTCATAAAATCATGTTACATACTAATTTTATTTGTGACTGTAGCGGATGATGATGATACGAATATTGGAAAAATGGTAAATGTACTAATCATACTTGATAAAAAAAAAAAAAAAAAATTGAAAATAACATTATATTAAAAAGAAAAACAAAAGAAAAAAATATAATAAATAAAATAAAAATTAAAGATGAATCAAAACAAAATTACAGATAAATTTATTTTAATTGAGTATTTTGCTTATATTTCTTTTCATCTCCTTGTTTTCTACCATCACTTTATTTCAATATAGAATGTGTATATTGTGATAAAATAAACGAAAAAATACATCATAAATCTGTGAAGATTACAAGCACTTAATTTAATTTTATTATTATTATTATTATTATTTGTTTTTTCAAGAAGCAATTTCAATTAATTACATAATTAGTTATCAATGGTGTTTGAAACAAGAAGAAAATTCACAGCCACGTGGTGACAAAGCCACAGTGTTTGTCTTTCAAATGGTATGTAATATATATATATATATATGCGTGTATTTGTGTGTGTGTGTGTGTGTGTGTGTGTGTGTGTGTGTGTGTGTGTGTGTGTGTGTGTGAATAAAAATTTATATTACTATGCAAGTGGAGTTTTCGGCGATTCTAGTAGTAGCGGTGGTGCATTTTCAACAACAAAATGAACTCCTAATCGTTTGTCCATTGTTTGTATCGGAAAAACCGGTTGTAAAAGTCGAATAGCAAGACTCATAAGAATTAACATAACGACAATACCACATATACAAATTGCTATTGTTACAGTTTTGAACCAATAATTTTCAATGGACTTGACAATTTGTACCGTTGATTTTTGCTGCTGTAATTTATCATCTTGTGTAGATTGTTGCGATGGATTTTGTAGATTTTGCCGTTCACTCGATGCATCACCAACCAGAAGAACTGGAAAAAATATACCAATGACAGATATATCGAGATAGTAATAATTTCAAGAATCAATGAAAAAATACAAAAAAAAAAAAAAATTAATTTTCTTTACTTTGTAAGGTCTTGTTCAATTTGCTTATCACTGCTGGACTGTCGACGTGATTGCACAAATCTTCATTGCAGCAAAGATATTCTGGTGGACATTGCTCCCTTTTAACGAGACAACCATGGTGAACACTGTATTCAGGTTTGAGTGATGATAATGATGATGATGATGATGATGATGATGCTCTTTTGAGTGTGATGGCGTCATGCGATGGTAATTTAGTAAAGCATCCACTAATACCACGACACATATATCCTTGTGGAACACATTCAGGATGGTTACAGTAACATCTAATTTCCTTATTGTCAATAGTCAATTCTATATAAAAATATAAATAAATAAATAAATAAATAAATAAAATTATGAATGAATAAAATTACGATATAATTCATGAAATAATTAATGACAAATGTTTATGTTCATATATAAATTGTTAGAATTAATCTGTATTATTTATTATTATTTTTTTTTTTCTCAACTTCTACTGATATATCTTTGTTATTCACTTTTTTTTATTTTTTTTTTTTCTTAATGAGAGCGAGAGAGAGAGAGAGAAAAAAAAGGAAAACAGCGGGAGGTCTCGACAGGCTGGCTCCAACGAAAAACAAATACACAGACAAAACGAAGCGGGAGCAGGAGATGGAATTCAGCGGCAGAGGAAGGTTTGTCAGAAAACAAACAGACCGCTCTTCGAAACCGCCACACACTGTATTCTCAGCAAATTAATAGGTTTTTTTTTTTTTTTTTTTTTTTTTCCTACATCGACAGGCTGTTAAATGACTCATGTGGTATTTACCGCGTCATTTTCTACATTGCAATCGATTGAAATGATAACGTATTATATCGTAAATTTAAAAAATACACTCACCACAAATATACAGAAAAAAAAAAAGAAAAAAAAGAAAAAAAGAAAATCGACCAATGTATTTATAAATATTCAAATACAATTTTCAGTTAACATTTTACAATGAAAGGTCATTTTTACTTGTGACAAGTTTATAAGTAATTTATGTGAAACATTAGTAAAGAAAAAAAAAAACAAAAAAAGGAAAAATAAGAAATTTTTATCTATGAGGTATAGATTTAAGTATTTACAGGACAGGTCCCAGAGTGCTCCAACATCATAGGAATTTTTGAAGGGGCAATTAGCAAGAACAATAGGGACTAGGTCTTCTTCTGAGAAGTAAAAAAAAAAAAAAATAAATAAAAAAAGAGGAAAAAAGAAATGGGCGGCCTGTGCCCTATACTCTCACATAACATCGTTCTTTGGGCGGTATGGCTGAACACGATGTGCAGGTATTCATTATGGGGGCTATCTCAACACACACACACACACACACACACACACATACATACATACATACATACATACATACATAATATATATAATATTACATAGGGTAAAACGAAGAGAAAGAATAAGGCACAAGATAGACAGACAGATAGATAGAGAAAGAAAGTGAAGCAAAGAAGATATCGAGAAGGGGGAATTTTTGTGCGCAAAGAGGCGGTCGGCATTTCGGGCTACAATTTTTGAAGACAGGTTGGAGTTGGACAACTGGTAATTAGGCCATACTTAAAATTGCCAGAGGTTATATACATCAATGAGAACGCAAACTCGTGTAATAGTGAATTGATGACGCATCAATTGTTACCGTTTTTTTTGTTTTCTTCTTTTTTTTTCCTTAAAAATTATATCCAAAAATTATATACACGTACAGGTATAGATAATAAAAAATAAAAAAATTAAATATATATTGCAAAATATTTATAACCTATGATTTTTATTTACTGAAATTCTATATAAATTATAATGAAAAAGTTGACTATAAACCCATATTAAATATATTCTTATAGTTATTATTATTGATAATAATAATAATAATAATAATAATAATAATAACTATAAAGAATATATAATGTAAGTATAAATTAATATGTTATGGATGTGAACAATAAATAATTGACAAGTTTTGTATTTATGTTGTATGATATATATAAGAGAGATTTGAAAAACAAAAAAAAGGAAATAATAATGAAAGAATAAAATGAGTATACAAGTTATAATAAGAATAAAGAAAAAAAAAAAAAAGAAATGAGATATAAATTCAAAGTTCATTTATAATTGTTATATTTATATTTTTTCTGAGATATATATAAAGTAAGGATTTGATTGATTAATGAAATAATAAAATGTGTGAATATAAAGAAGAAGAAAATTATAATATGTATTAATAAAATAAAAAGAATTTAATTACCATTTTTACGTAGTATTTGATCGTTGTATTTATTGTCAAAATTAATTTCATAATCAGTGTCAATACCATGTGCCACTGAAGCGCCATCAGTTGTGATATTAATAAAACTTACCGCGAGGATACAAATAATTAAAAATTTTAACAAACACATAATTTAATATAATTGATTGATTGATTGATTGATTGATTGATTAATTAGTTAATTATATTTATACTCCTACACGTTGTGCCATATAAGTTAAATGAATTAATTTTAATATTGTAATTTTCCAAATGGTAGTTTGATATCACACACAATTGTTAAGTTGACACGTTATAAAATTAACATTATTAATATATATATAACATGAGATTCACGTGTATTGACAGTGCATAATGTTTAGATATATTAGTTCATATCTCCTTTCTTCTCAATATAATAAAATTAAAATATTAATAATATTTAACGTTGTTCCATAATTTTCCGACAATGAATAAATTCAAATATTCTCTAGTAATTTTTTAATTATTTGTCGTCCCCCTGCGTTTTTAAAAAATTCACTATAAAAAAAAAAATATATATCGTACAATAAAAAACTTTGTGTTATTACGAAAAAAAAAAAATATATATATATATATATATATTACACTTGTTAATACGTAATTATATAAAATATAAATTATATAAATATTTAAAAATCATAATAAAAATAAACACAAGACAAACTACTCGAACGCAGGACTGTTCATCACTGATGCACGTATTTATTTCACCGTTCACATCTTCTCTATATCCCTTATACCCTCTCACTAATACAATACACTATATATATATGTGTGTGTATAATCATACCAAGAGGCTACTTGTTGACCCCCACCCCCCACTATTCCGCCCCTCTACCCGCCCCGCGACGAGCTTCACCGGCTACAACTACAATTAAACTTGGTTATGTATACTCGGCTTTGTTCGGCACTATTCGGCGCTGATATCAGCATCAGAATCCACACAGCGCACACATTCACACAGTGATGTAGAGAAAAAGGCGCCGCGCCATTAGGACATCATTGGCTACACGAATATTATATGGGTCTGTGTATATATTGCAAGTGTTTATGAGTGTGTTGGTGGAACGTTGAAGTAAACTGAGAGGGGTCGATCCCTGGCGCCTGACGGCGCCTGAACTTGTCGCACACAGTTTGAAATAAATATGTATGTATTATGTATACATAGCCAGGAACATAGTTATATAGTTGTCGCCAGTGGTCGTCAAATATGCATCTGGTATTTTGTACTAACCTATAATTGTCCAATTCAAATTCCATTTGCCATTACAAATATAGATCTAGTAATATATAATAAATATGTGAATTGATATTACAGACAAACATAACGACATCCAATATATTAATACCTTTTTCGTTTTTATTTATCATAATTTTTATAAATATTTATGTACACTCTTTTACACTAAAAAAAAAAAAAGGTGGCGGAATTAGGAGGGGAGGGAAAAAAAAAAGAAAAAAATTAGTAACTTAAAAAACTATGGCGCCATCGTAATCAGTTGTTCCTTTGCGTATAATAATTTTTTTTCATCATTCCCATGAATATACTTGAATATACTTATCGTTTATTTTTCAAGTAGAGTGAAGTGGTTGTACACTCTTGGACAAGCTTGTTGATGATGAGCCACCATCTATTTTTATGTTTATGTATATATCTACATATGGACTGTAGATGGAGAGAAAAACCGTCGGGGAAAGTATAAAAAAAAAAAAAAAAAAAGGAATGGAAAGAAAAAAAAAAAGTATATATATACTAAAAGGCAATCGAGTGAATCCCTATGTTATTGGATAATCTAAAACTTGGAAATCCACTTAGACCCTTGGCGTCCAAAATGATTAGAGGATAAAATAAAGGAAATGGGAAGAGATTGCTATAACATGTAGGTATATGTCATTTGCATATTTGTATACCCAACAAAAAAAAAAAAAAAAACATAAAAAAGGTCAGAAATGATAAGAACATAAATGCAAATAATAAATTGTCTTCTTCAAGTCTGGAGATACTTCTTGGAAACAATCAACGGTACAAATCCATTATGTGATTTATTAATTATCTATTTATATCGTAGAATTATTACTTTTTTTTTTTTTTTTTTTTTTTTCTTTCTCCTTATTTTTCATGCAACAATGGGAGCTGTAAATATTATATAATTGTAACAACACATGGATCAAATTATTCTTAGTGAGTTAATTTTGACAAAACTCACTCATGTATGATGCGCTTGGTTGAGGAGGACACAAAAGCATTTTGCTGTTATTCGTCGGCAACATCATTCCCGTTGTTGGAATTACATGAATAGAAATTTCATTCGGGTTATCAGATAATATTTCATCAGTTCGTCTATTATTGTTAAAAAATCGAGTTGATCTGTCCTGATTGATTGTCATAATTTGGAAATTATGACGACAGATACTCACGATATAGCTGCTTATCTATTTTAACAAAAAAAAAAATATATATATATATATAATTGAATACATATAAATTACATTATTTAATATTAATGAAATGGTCTTATTTGAAAATTGAGTAGAATAAATAAATAAATAAAAAACAAATTTATATTCAACTTACCGAAGATACAATAAAAAGTATCACTAAAGCTATTCCAAGCCAAAAATACCAAGTTTCCCAAAAATATTTTGGTGGACGGCGATGAATCAAAAGGCAACATTGTGAATTACAACAGCAATATAAACAAAATTTATCCGTGGTGCAAACAAATGGCTTCAAATTTTCCGATTGATTAGTAGTAATATTGTTAGATCTCAATTCCGCAGTGCATTCATATGCTAAACGTGACATAATTTTCCTTATAGTTTTTGCGTGTTTCGATATTTATAAAAGAAATAATAAACACACACACAATACGCGCACATTTATTATTCTACTTGTTATTATTGAGAATATATTATAAATTAATTTCAATGATAATTAGTCTTCTCGGCACTTATTGCTAATATTTTTTTTTTCTTCTAAATTTTGAATAAATTGAAATAAACAAGGATGCAAACAGCAATATATCCCAACAACTACTATTCTGTCACTGGTTTAGCAATCGAACGTTTTTCCTTCTTGCATGAAACGTCAATTACAAACGTCCGGAAAAAATCGATACAACTGCCGACTGTCTCATTCCTCATACACCAAACAATCGATATTTCATAATATTATTTTAAATTAATAATTCATAACTGTGTATTGTAATGACGAAAAAGTATATATTTGAATCAAAGTGTTTTTTTTTTAGATTATTATCTTGTAAATCTGAACTAAAATTCATAATTAAAATTATTTGATACAATAATAATTAATATGGAGTATTTTCTTGTGGAGGTGGCGGTGGTGGTGGTCCCCGAGGAGGGAAAGGTGGACGAAACTGTGGCGCCTGTATGGGCATAGCACCAGATTGAGATACAGGAGGCGGTGGCGGATGTCTCCAATTGGGAGGTGGTCGCGGTGGTGGTGGATGAAATTGACCATATTGAGTTAAACCTGCATTTGACGTTGGTGGCACTGGTGCATACTGTCCTTGTGAATGTGTTGCCCAATGAGGTGGAGGTGGTGGTGGAGCTATCATACGATGTCCTTGATTTTGCGCCGTAGAAACAACGGGCATGGGGGGTAATGGTGGTGGCATACCGGGAGGAAGTGGCGGATGAGTTGACATTGACATTGGTGGAAGTGGAGGCGCTGGAATATTGGGTGCAAATCCACCTGATGGTGGTGCAGGTACTGGTGGAGGCGCTGGATGATGATGGCCCATTACTGTTAATGGTGTGGATGGTGGTGGTGGTGGCGGAACAACCATTCCATGATGCATTACGTGATGCGGATTCGAATGATGATGTTGCGTGTTTTGTTGATGCGATGATGGCATACCAACGTTTTGCATTGGTATAGGAGCTAATGGTGGTGCATCGGCAAATAGTTGATGGGGCCTGTCGGCCTGACTCAATGGATTTTGAGCAGCCAGAAGACGTTCTGCTGCACTTCCGTGACGTTCACCTTTAGCGTCACGTTTAAATGCGTATGAAACGGAGATTGGTCGATTACAAAGATATTGTCCATTCATTGCTTCTATACTTGCATCAGATGCATCAAATGAAGCGAAATTTATAAATGCAAATCCTTTTGAATTACCAGTTTCAGGATCTCGCATAATCTAAAATAAAATATAAAGTTATATATAATATACACACAGAATATTTATTTTTTGGATATATTATTATTATTATTATTATTATTTATGTTTTATTATACCTTGGGGGTTTGAAGAATAACGCCAAATGCACTGAATGTATCATACAAAAGTTTTTCATCAACTTCTGGATCGAGATTACCAATAAATATATTTGCCCCTACATCAAGATTCTTTTGATGTGCACTAGCTTTATTTACCCGGATAGGTTTACCGTAAAGTTTTATCATGTTCATTATTTTGATGGCATAATCGGCATCTTCTTCACCCATAAATTCGACAAAACCGTATCCTTGATGCATTTGTGTTACACGATCTTTTGGCATGTGAACATTAACTAAAAAAAGAAAGAAAGAAAAACATCAAATGATAAATTCATTATTAACACATTAATTCTAATTTTTACTCACCTACTGGACCAGATTGTACGAACAATTCCCACATAAGAGATTCTGCAACTTTATCATCCAAGCCGCCCACATAAATTGTAGCATCTGTGAATTAGTGGTAAAGTATATTATAACCTCCATTATTTCAGTTGTGCTTTCATAAGATTTATCAAAAGAAATCGAATAAAGTATACTTTTATCCTATATATTTACAATTAAATTAAAATCTTTATTTACCTTGATTTCTTTCGGCAATCGGACCGGCAGCCATGGTTTTTATTTTTTATTATTTATCTATTCTACATATAATATTACAATCAAACAAATGCACATAACTTTCAATAATTGGCAATATAAAATCTGTATTATAGATGTGTGCACGCTGAGAATGAATCTAGTATTGAAAACAGTCAGAATCATTATAGATGTCACTTTTTTGTTTGTTTAATGTGGTCGCAGATAATATACCGACTGAAAAAACAATTATCAATGATAACATTGTTCAAACACATGTATATCCTTGACAAGTTCCAATCATTACAAATGAACTAATATAAAAATAAAAATAATTAATTTGTCTATAATTCTCATATTACTATTTATATAATATTACATAGTTGAGATGATTGTATTTTAATTTGTCATTGATAGAAGTTACATTTTCATAATCTGACTTTCTTGAATTTGAAGTATAAGATATGTCGCTGATTAATGTATATCTTCATACTCATTTTCAAGATATTTAATTCTTTCTTAATCTAGTTTTCTCAGGTAAACTGTACAAAACCTTCTAACACTTTTATTATGTGAATTTAAAAATTGTAATTTTTATAAATAAAATTATTTTGATTAAACTCATTTGATTCGTATTTCTATAATTGTTTTTATTCATATTGGATAGATTACAAGTTGTGAATGTTGTAGAAAAACATAAAATACGGATGAAATTACAAATTCCATTAAGATAGAGAATACTATAGTGTCTAATGAAATTAGATAATTTGTTGCAATAATAAAATGTTTACTACAAATTACTTACAATTCAGTGGGTTTGTAATCATTTCAACGTATGTAACGTAAAATTTACTTTTCTCATTGAAATTATTTTTTTAAAAATAGAAACTGCTATTCACAAATGAGAAATCATATGACAGTTGAATTTCTAACATATGTACTTATATTCAAATAAAATAAAATATAATCATCATACAGTATTTAGATATTATTTCTAAAGTATTAATCAAATAAATTTCAAAAAATATATAATATTACTTCATTAGTCAATTTAAATTGTTGCCATGGGAATCTTGACTTGCTGAAAAAAACGCAACACATTCACATTTTTTTTTTCTTTTCTAAATATTATTAATTATAATTAATTACTTTTTGTGATAATCTATAGGAATTCATGAAATATTTGGAGAAATTTTATCACCTTTATATGAATATTCTAATGCCGTAGCAATAGTTCTCATATCTCCTTCAATACTTTGTGCCCAATTTTCAGCATCTCCAATTTCCTTTAAAGCACTAGAAAATGATTCAACTAAGTTCAACCATGAGTGTGTTTGTTTAGCAAAAGCAGTGGCACATTGCTGTAGTTGTTTGGCTTCAGCATCAAGTTTTTTTTGATTTAAATATGCCTGAGCAACTCTGTTATTGTATACAATAAGTATTTTAATAAACAAAAAAATATTAAATTCACTAAAAAATTATTGAATATGTAAAAAATATATATATGTATATATTACATATATGTATATATACCGAACATTTAAATGATCTACAAGTGCTTGCGTTAAATTATTTGCTGCTTGGACAGCTTCCTTACGTTTTTGTTCTGGTAAAATAAATTTATTTGATTATGACATCAAGCATCTTAAAAAATTCAAGGTTATGTACTCTAAAAAACAAAAAAATAATATTACCTTGAAGTTCTTTTCTTGTAACATGTTTATTTTGATGTTCTTTCACAATACTTGATAGCATTGTGATTTATTTTAATTCGTTCTAACCTCTTATATGCTTTTTATACTTTTTTTCTTTTAATGAAACGAAAGAATAGGTCGATGAATGTAGTGTATCGTGTGGCGCCCTCATTACAATCAATGTCTCACATATATTGTAGTGTAAAATTATATTACATATAGATTTTGATAATATAAATAAATGATAAAAAGTTTTCTTTATCCATTTTTATTGAATTTTTAAGAAGCGAATATGACACTGATAAGAAACCAAGAGATTAAAGGTTATAAGGAAAGGTGTTGGAATGGTGGAGGGATAGAGGAAATTGATTAAATTTCGTTCACTTTTATTGTTGAATTTATTATCATCTTCTATTATTTGTTATTGCGTTGTAACCGAAAACAAACTGATAAAGAATATGATCAGTAATAATGTTGGAGTGGTATATGTGGTAATTACGAACGATTTTGATGATAATCTTGATTAATTTCATGGATGTTTGCTTCAAATATTCCCCCGACCCCCGACCCTTTCTATTCTGCATAAGCGATAATTTTCCCACGCGGGTCTGAGGGCTTGATGCTGAATAATTTGAATTTCTGTCTTGATGCTTGTGCTTTATTGTACCCCCGTCGGATCTTCAAGGCTCGAGACTTCTTAGGTCGCAAAGTGAACGAGAGATTGGATCATATTCTTTGTCGCAAGCGCGAATAAACCTTGAGATCTTGAAATTCGAGGAAGAGAGACATCTTCAGAAATCTTGCCTTTGGCCTCTTTCTCTTTTCAAATCTCTTTTTCGACTTTTTTTTTTTTTTTTTTTTATATCTTTATTACTTTAAAAATTTTTTTTATTTTTTATTTTTTTTTCAGTGAAACTTCAAACTTCCCTCTATCATCCAATACCTCTTGATTCAAAACCTTATAAACAAACAAACATATTAGACAACTTACACTCGCCTTCACATTTATTTGTTACTTATAAACAATTAAAAAAATACCACAATTGCAGCTCCGTACCCTCCCACTATTCCCTTTTTATTCACCCTCATTCTCTACCGCAATCTTATTTTATTTTATTCTTTCGCTACGAGGGTATTTCGCTGTCTAATGGTTGGAATACAATCGTGTATGTCATATTTTATATTCATTCATTGTACAAATAAAACACATCAAAGTAATCGAAAGAAATAATATTAAATTCAAATTCAACTTCAATAATATTCCAACCTTTACATTTTATTCATATGAATATTTAATGTTCAAACCTTATCATCATTATGAATATCTTTAATCAGAAAAAAAAAAAAAAAAAAAAAGTCATAATTTTGATGAAAATAGCGTTATTGCTATAACCTCACTCTAATGGCAATTTATTTCACTTATAATTGCGCGTTACTATTATATGATAAAAGGGACTAAAACGACAAGAGAAAAAAAAGAAAAAAAAAAAAAAAAAAATAGAAGTACAAAAAAAATAGAAAGATAAGAGGTAGTAGGGAAAATTTCGCTGATCGTATTTTTGATTTGAATCATGTTGCGCAAAACAAATAAGATAAAAGTAGAAATTATAAGAATGCAGTGTTTTCTATCAAAGGGTCAAGTCAGATAAATGGCTCCCGATACATCTGGCCCACTCTCGCATCAATACTCGGGTCTCTTTAATATCGACCTGAAATTCATTAAGCAACAAAAAAACTATGATTGGTTTGACTCGTGTATTACGTAGCGCGCTTAGTTACTACTATCATCGTCGTTTAACACGCATTTTCTCCATAATTCCAATTGCCCATTTCTTTCTGTGTCATTTGTCAAATCATTTCCAATTATGGGACGGTTCACATGAATTATACATAGACATATTGCTCACAAATTTTTGTATATATACGAATATATGTATATATGTATATATATATCGTTTGTATTATTATTTACAAATTAATAACAATACAAGTATTGGTGTTGTTTATTGAATTACAGATTCATTTTGAAACATCCATTTTTTTTAAATATATGAAACAGGCGATATGTCTATGTATGATATAGTGAGTTAGGAATCATGGATGGATCAGACTTACGTGGCGAGTAAGAACGTGATCTTGAACGGTCGTAACGAGATCTGCGACGATTGTAATAAGGACTTGGTGATCGGCGGTAACTGCTTCTATAGCTGGAACTTCTAAAAATCCAGAAAAATATAAATAATTTAATATAAATGAGTATATTTTATTTCAAATAATAAATGGAATATACATACTCTCTACGCCGAGGTCCATTCCATCCTCGTTCATGCATGTGTGTTGGTTTTCCCATATATATGCCGGGTGTAGGAGTATGAGCTCGTTGTGTAATTGAAAAATCAACTCGTATTCGTCGTCCATCAATTTCCATTCCCGTACATTGTTCTTTCGCAACTTTAGCATCTTCGCTCGATTCAAAATATACAAAACAAAATCCCCTGGATCTGCCAGTCTAAAATATATAAATACAAATACAAATAATAATAATAAATGAATAAATAAATAAATAAATAAATAAATAAACATATATCATATAATTTTGTAAATCGTACATATATAAATATGAAAGAAATTTAATGTTGCCAGATGCCTTTAACATGATACACAATCTCAATAAGTACACGTTCTAAATATCTGGCAGGATTCTATCAACCAGATGATATAAATACTGGAATATTTGCATAACAACCAGTCTTTGTCAACTATATATATATATATATATATATATATATTTTTTTTTTCTCTTCTCTGGCAATTCATGATATTTATGAATAACGATTATTGTGCTTACCTTAGCGTCAATTATAACTTGTACACGCTCAACCGGTCCATACTTTGAGAAAATATGATGAATTTGAAGTTCTGTTGTATAAATGGACAATCCAAATACTCCTAAACATCTGGATGGATATGGATTGTCACGATTCCCAACATGACGTCGTCTTGATGACATGGGACTACGTGAATGCGATCGATATATATTCCTGTCTCGTTCTCGTGAATAACGTGTTCGTGAATATGAGCGTGAACGACTACGAGAGTAGCGTCCATATTTGGAATTGCGATATGTTTTTCTTCCACGTGATACTGATCGGCTATGAGATCTTGAATATTTTTCTGGTTTCAATGATCTGTGGGTATCTTTTCTTTCGCGAGATTTACGCGACCGAGAACGTGATCGAGAATCACGCAAAGCACCATCAGCTGTCCGTGGCCTCCGCGGACTGGCACTCCGACTACCACTGTGCTGTTGATAAAAAAAATACCTATTATATTTTCATTTTTTCATTTCAATTATTCTTTTTATATTTGATTTTTAATTCAATGTTGGACAATTATTCATTCATTTTTTTTTTTTTTTTCATACCAATAAATCACTGCGATATCTATTTTAATACAGATACAATTATTTATATATATATAAACATACATATATGGTTATGCGTATATACTATCGATACAATTTTACCTCATTGAATTGTTGGAGATAGTTATATACTTTAATATTTGTAACATAACTTATATAAAAATGATGATGTATGAGTTATGAAATAATATAATTTGATGTTAGTTTTTCTATTAAACATTTCATTCAAATAATCCAGTAAGTCGTTAAAATTAAATATGTAGAGAAAAAAAAGAAAAAAAAAAAGAAAGATGTCTATATCGTGGGAATCGATAGCAGAAATATTGGTGTTGAGCATATCGTCATTATTAAATGCAGTTCAAACGTTTCTGTTTTTTTTTATTATAACAAGTACGAAGAAATGCTTGCATACCTCGATATCACTCATTTGTCGTATATCCTGAAGAACGAATAGGTCCAGATATGATTATTACTTGAGACCACCGGCACGCCAACGAGGCCACAATTCGCACAGACTCTAATGATGGCGTCGCAAAATATATAATAATGGCGTACACACGAGCACACGATAAATTTCAGTTGCTATCACTGAGTATATAAGTTTTACGAGTTGCTTAGAGCTGCCACTAGCAATAAAAATCCGTTCGTGAGGAAATAACATTACCGATATCTAGCGTTGCTAGGGGGCATTTTAAACTAAATTCTATATGATTGGTCAGAGTTTTGTTAATATGGCCAACGTTATAAAATTCAATATTTCAAACTTATAAAAAAATATTAAAATTTCAAAGTAAAAAACGGACATGATAAATTTATAATTACGCTTATTTTTTCATCTTGATAAGTTTGTATAGGCTTTATTCATACATACATATCAAATTTATATTTTTATATTTATAAAATAATGGAAGGTTTAACTGATGATGACGAAGGTAAATTTACATAATCTTTCGCTTCATAATTTCACTTTTTCCACGAGTACCCAGGTGTCGGTAAAGAAGAAAATATAATGCAGTCGCATGAATTATTACATTCTATTATTTATATGAATATATTGAATATCAATTGAATATCAGAAAATCAATAATTCTCAAATAATTTTTAACCATAAAGTCAACATTTTCAATGATATTTAATATGAGTTCATAATTATTGTAACTAAATTTCCCATTGGATCAATGGATTTTTTTTTTTCTTAATTCAATTTAATTGCATCCCAATAACCAGAATCGGCATATCTGCACTTTTTTTGATTCAGGCGTCAGAGCTTCTTTGACGCCAATCTGTCGGCCGATTGCACGTTTCTTGTTGCGCAATCTATCATATAAACTACCGCACACTTTTGGCGATTATTTGTATAACTGAGCACCACTGTGCATCGCAACGGCGCGCGATTCAAAATTCTTTTCTTAATATATAAGGGACAAAAATATCAGAAATGAATAAACAAAAAAATTTTAAAACATAATATATTTCTTTTTATTCCACATTTGATCAATATAAATGCAGTTTACATGATAAAAGTGATAAATATGAATTAATATTACTGAATAATGATCTTCAATCTGAATTAATAACACATTACATTATAAATTTGTTTTGAATATAGATTTAAATTTTTAGCAATAAACTATAAACTTATTACGTAATTAGTGTATAGGCAGGTATCTCAATATAATATTGTTGATTAAGTAAATAATTGAATAAAATACATTGCAATTCCCATGAGTCCCATGAGTCTCATGAATTGATATTTCCTTGCTCAGTTGTACTTCTCATTAGATCAGAGACAGTCGATAAACTTGATAAAGCAGATCCCTCTACAACTTATTGAGAATCTGCGAACAGTTAAAGATGAAAATCTGAAATTAAACAAATAGAATTATTTTTGAAAAACCCCCATGTAAATTTATGAGATGTTAACTTTATGTACAATGTATGTGTTTAAAAATGCTACTTACATTTTTATTGTTTGCATTGTCAACTGTCAATTAATGATGTGACATCCTAAAGCTCATCTTGGAAAAATTTTTAAAATTCAACATGAATAAAACTAAACATCGGTATATTATTAAACTCAATCGCGCGTTTTTTTGACGTCAGTTATTTATATTATTATATCAATATATACAAATATTTCGTACGCATTATATTTCATTGAAATGACATGAAAAATGCAATGGAATTATTATACATAAAAAAATTAATTTTGTTTACACATTATGGCACGACAACTTTGATTATTGTTCGTTTGTTTGTTTTTTTTTTTTTTTTTTCAAATGGATAAATCAGTACGTGATTACGAAATAACGTGATATCACAAATATTTTCATTGTTATTATTAGATACACATTATTTTCTGACTTATCATCACGAAAATTAAACACTGTTGAAATATATTGTTACTTACATACTTGAAAATTCGTCGATTACAACACATTCCCAATTATATCTGTGTTAATGAGATTTTAATTGTACTTCGACAAACTCCAATAGTATATGAGAGCACACGCATCGTCAATAATTTCAGTATGAAAGTAACGTCTCAGTAGTGACATTGCATCACAAATCTTCAACTCAATTTTTCGATAAAAAAAAAAAGATAAAAACAACAATGAAGCTACAGAATACATTATTCACCGCAACTGCAATATGTTTTTATATTTTGTTGTCTTCGCAACCGGCTAATGTAAGTTTTCCCCTTTTTTTTTTTTTTTTTTTTTTTTCTTCAAATGATATAATTCATTTCTTTCATTTACAATAATTAATTATATTTATATGTTATAGTCATGTTTTTTCATCAGTTGGCTAGGTGAGTTGAATAATAATAAATCAGAAAAATATTTTTTTATCTATTATTTATTTCAAATTATTTAAAAATTAACCATTACTTTCTTCTTCTTTATTTTTAGAATCTATATTCAAGAGTAACGAGCCTAAAGGTACATTAATTTATTGTTCATTAATCAAGTATATAATTATAAGTGCATGGAAATTTGCGTTCGTGTATCATTTATAATATTTAATTTATGAAATACTTATTAATTATTCGTTTGTTCATTTTTACTTCATCATTATATTTAGTATCCACACCTGGTAAAAATCACACAACCCAATCTTCTACTGATTTGGAAGACCATATCGTAAAACGTAAGTAAAAGTTATCAACTTGGAGGGATTGAAACTTTCAATATATAAAAAAAAAAGATATACAACACATTTATGGTGAAACTCACAGTGGACTCTTGATATTTTTTTTATCATTTATTTCAACCAATTTGAAAAATAATTATTAAGTATATGTTCTTCGTTTTTTCTTTTTTTTTTAACAAAAAAAGTACAAGTGTGAACATATGTTTATAGGTTGTATTGTTTAGTAAGTATTGACAAACAAAATAGGAATATCAACACAATAAAATTCATTGTCAATCATACAATTATCAGTGCATGGAAATTTCTGTTTATATATCATTTACTAATTATCATTTATTAATTAATTTATCAAATATTTATTCGTTTTTATTTCGTTATGAAATTCAGGGTGCAAACCTGACAATTCTTGCTCAGATGAAAATCACATATGTTTCTATCCTCAACGCCCTGGTAATGTGAGAAGCTATTGCGTACAAAGTAAGTAAAAATTATCGACTTGGAGACATTAACAATCTCGACACACAAAAAAAAAAGGATCCACACCACATCTGTGTCTCACCGATTGTTATATTGAAACTCTCAGTGAACTCTTGATATTTTATCTATCATTTATTCTAAACAATTTGAAAACTCATTATTGAATATCTCTTCTTCATTTTTTTTAGTGACGGAAGAGGATGCAAAAGTTTTGCCTGGTATGTAAATTCATTAATGATTGTGATAACATAGATAATAGATATTAATCATCACACATTCTTCATTAATTATTCCCCAATTCATGGTGATTCTGAAATTCTGAGTTCTACGGTGATTATAAATAATCATGAGAGCATAAAAATTAACGTTTATGTATTATTTACAGCAACCAATTTTATAAAAATTGACTAATACATTGTTCCTGTTTTTTTTTTTTTTTTTCTATTCTTACATGAAGTATGCTCAAATGGTTCTTATTGCGAGAATTCCAAATCGTGTTTTACCGTATATCTGGCAAATTCCCGAGTATTATATCGTTGTAATTATAATATTAATTTTTAAGACAATTTATTTATATGAGTATATTTGTGCTGCGATGAAACAAAAATAATTGTTTATTGGAATAGTTCAAAAATTTCAAGCGTCTTTATCATTAAAAAATTTCTATAAAATATTATGTTATCAATTATTATTGTACCATAGAAAAATTTCAAATACGATTATCTATTATATATTGCTACAAGAAAATTTTTACGAATTATTATTATGTACATAATTTTAATTTGACAACACTGTAAATGTGATGAATCGGTATAGTAGACCCTATACCGTTGCCAATTTGCAGTGTTACCAAATTTCCATTATGTACATAATTTTAATCGACGAATAAAAATTAACAAATTAAAGTTATGTACATGATAATAATTCAACAATTGAAATTAAGTTAATAAATTCAATTTTCATATATTTTATACCGTAGCATAATTTGAAAAAAAATGAATTTTAATTTAAATCTATAATAATTGAAGGGTCAAATAATTATGATTTTGAGATATAATAATTGAATGAATTTTTATTTTATTGTCGAATCATACAAATTTTTAATTTAAGATATTTCCCATCACGAATGCAAATTATTCAATTGAAATTATGCTTCAATATAATTTCAATACATTTTTATAAACACTAGTTTTCCTGTGACTAATTGTTTTGTTAATATTTCTCATTTAGAAAATTCTTTTATGTTATTAAATAGCAAAACGGCGTGCCATATTGTATATATATTTTTTCTCTTTCCTTACATGGGTACCGTATTTTTTTTTTCTTTTTCCTTTTTTTTTTTTTCAACCACCTGAGCACTATTTTCAATCAAAGTGGATGACAGGGTCAAAATGACCCAGTGTGTTCCCGAAGGGTTAAATATAAGTATATGATTGTTGGTTACATACGTAACTCTCATGCCAGTTATTCATACTAATTATATAAATATATATAAATATTCTGCATGCATCAAATTTCATTGTAATGACATGAGAAATGCAATGGAATTATTATACATAAGAAAATTTATTTTGTTCACACATTATGGCACGACAACTTTGATTATTGTTCGTTTGTTTGTATTTTTGTTCCTTTTTTTGTTTTTTCAAATGGATAAATCAGTACGTGATTACGAAAACAACGAAAAAAAAAACAGGATATGAAAAACGTGAAAATGAACGTGATATCACAAATATTTTCATTGTTATTATTAGATACACATTATTTTCTGACTTATCATCACGAAAATTAAACACTGTTGAAATATACTGTTACTTACATACTTGAAAATTCGTCGATTACAATCGTGATACATTCCCAATTATATCTGTGTTAACGAGATTTTGATTGTACTTCGATAAACTCCAATAATATTGTAAAAATATTTACTTGAGAAAAAAAAAGGTTATTTGATGTTGGATTAAAGTGGACTGTAATTGAGGAGAGTGGAATGAGATGGGACGCCGGTTGTATCACTGCTGGTGTTGTGAATATCGCGAATGAACAATTGCATGTAACTGTACTTAAATAATTAATATTTATTGAGAAGCGCACTTTTCATTATATTTACAATATGTACAAAGATGATGAGATCGTGAGATGTTGAGATCGATGATACAAATGAACACTTTACTGAGAAAAGCTATGATCGTATTGATCAAGCTCGCGGTGAGAATTGTTGAGATGTAGACTGGTGAATTATTATTATTACTGATAAATGAAACACCACCAAGGAGGATACTATTTATCCACTTGGAATTTTGAGATGTCTATGCACTTGTGAATTACATAAACTGATGAGATGAGTGAGATATTTGTTGAGAATAGAGTTGAGCACGTGAAATCACAATTGTATGTTGTGTCGCACAGTGAGAAAAACGGAATGATAATCGTATGAGAATCCGAATGAGAAAGCCAATGAGAATCCGAATGAGAATCCCGATGAGAATCCGAATGAGAATGATTTATTCCAACGCAATATCGATGCAATGCATTGGCGATCGATGCGTGCGTTGGTCATTTCGGTGCAATTGACCAAAATTGGTCAATTGCGCACCCCCTCCCCGCGTGTGGGAGGAGCTGTTGAGCATCCAGGACAAGAGCAATATGCCTGTCCAGGACGTGCTGCCATCATCATGGCGAAAATGAGAATATGAGTGAAATTAAATATTCCTTGAATATTTAACAAATATATATATGATTTTATATTTATATATTCAACTATAGTTAAAAGTCCTTAATTTCCGGGCCATGTGTTCAAACTACATAATAGTGTTCACATCTTATCCGGAAACAGTAACAAGGTAGAGAGAGAGAGAAAGAAGCATGAAAATATATAATATGTACAAATGATATTTTATCTATATTCACATGCACTATAGAAATGGATGATGCACAATGATGTCAAGGTGAAGTAATTTGTTATTCTTTAATAATATGTATATATATATGAGTGTCGTAAAACGTGGCAAATTTTTTTCGCGTCCACTGTTCCACGCGTTGTTATATATATATAGCGCTCTAAAGTTTTGAATTTGGTAGTGATTCTCCGCGCCATTTTAAATAATATCTATGTACTATCATTTTACATCGTAAATATGTATCTATAATTCATTATTATAAAATTATAAACTATTGATAGTATTCTCCCAAATAATTGTCTTCATCATAATGCAAATAATATATTTTATTTATGTCATATTTATGTAGTGTCTGTAATTCTATTTTTATATAGCATCACAAATATTAAGAGTTTTACATTCAAGATTTTGATTAAATATATTTCCTCCCGATTTCGATTTAAATAAATCAATAAATACCACTTAAAATTCAATACCAATTGTTTCATCATATTAAACATATATCTCCGTCTCTATAATGACAATGCATATGAAAATGAACACTACGTAAAAATATATCGGTATGATCACCCGGAGAATCCAATTCTCCATGTCAAAAGATCTCGAATATTGATTTTTCTATTATTTTTGCAATCGATAAATTCAAATGAAGTCGGGAGGGGAGGGGCGGGACTATATTTTGTTAATATTTGTGTTGGTTTTGACTGGGACTTATCAAGAAAAAAAATTTGTTGCATGCAAGTTACACATATAACCAACAATCATAAATTTATATTTGAATTAAATATTTATGAGTAAATTACATGCTCTTTCAATTCAGTAAAAAGAAAAAAGATTTATGAAAAATTGATTAAATGAAAAGTTCAATTTTTATAACTGAAGGAAAGAAGTTACTTTTTTTTGTATCAAGTGCTGAAAAATTTGAATATTTTTGGCGGTCATTCATAAGAATTTGTGGGTAAAACCATATATAGATTAAAGCTTCGTTTCAGTTTGGAGAACGGCGACAGAAATATATTGTCCGCTCACTTATACTTGTGTGCGTTTCCCCTTCCATGCGGACTCGATACTACTCGGATGCTACTCGCGTCAGCGCTCTGGTATCACTGCTTGTTGTACCGTCTCTCCCGCCGATTCATTTGAAAAAAAAAAATTAGTCTGCTCATATGTCAACGTATAATTGAAAATATTGAAACAATTAAATACAATAAAACACAATTGAATATATATAAAATAGTATTTATTTGATATTTATTGTGTGGTTACGCGTGGTTTTTTGGTGACTAGGTGAGGTGTTATGTTGAAGCGAGTTTATTAAAAAGTGGTGATAATAATCTGCTATAAATGACGAATAGCATGGAACATACAGTAATCAAGTAAGTCAATATATTATATTGTATATATTAAAATATACTATGTATTTTATTCATATGAATGATTATATGAGATTTCAATGCACGCCTATTCTATATTTCCAATGGTAAACAACGTCGCAACCCATGCATTGAAATTACGCAAAATATCTGTATATTTTAATTATTATTTAATTTATTAAGATACATAATTAATCACTTCATGTTACATTGGGGTTTATTTATAATTTTGATTAACGTCCAATTAACTACTAAATTACTCAACTTTTAATTTAGATTGTATAGAAAATATTCAAATGTGTTGAAAATGTAAATTGACGTGTACAGTTTTTTTTTTGTTTTTTTTTTTCGAATTTGAAATCTTGGAAATATTACATTGAATATTCGATTTAACGATGACGCACATCCGACCCAGTCTTCACAGTTTCACAATAATTATAAAACACGTGTCAATTCATTGCATCTCGTGGATATTTTTTTGCGGCTTTTTGTAAATGAGAAATTTATCCAGATAGTAAATACAAAACATTATTTTATTTATTGAATGATTACATTTATCACGTGAAAGAAAAAAAAAATGAATAAATAAAATAAATAAGGAATAAATGAGGAAAAAAAGTGGAAATTATAGTCGACAATAAGGAGAAAATTTATGAAATAGAAAAAAAAAATTTTTTTTTTTCAATTATTTCCCTAAAATCAAATATAAATGTCATTATTATAATGCGTATTAATGTTATTTTATCATTATTATTATTTTTAATTATGAAATATTTGACTTTTATTGTAAATAATTATGACTATTCTTAGAACAGAGCAATTTAATTATTGTCATTTGAATGGTAGGGTCATTCAAAAAGAATGAGTAACGCCTACGATAAGATTCATCAAAAATAAATTAAGTGTTATAATACGCTTATCAGAAAGATTTCATGATAACAATGAAATGATTGGATATAAATGGAAAAAAAAAAAAAACAGAGGGAAAGACAAAAATAATAGATAAAACTAATGGGAAAAATTAATTGTAAAAATATTCTTTAAATTATCATTCGTAATGTATTTACATATAATGTGCGTCATTTCAATTTCAATACATTAATATGTGTTTATTGAAATGAATAATAAATTTCTCGGAAAAAAAACTAATTCACTTCATACAGAAAAGTAAAAAATAATAATAATAATAATATCCGTCTTCATTATTTTTAATTTATGAATTAATTGTGAAATTTATTTGAATTATACGGTGCTACAGACACCAATCAAAATCCTAAGATAAATTTGACATGATTGTCCAGTTATTGAAACGAAATATTTGAGATTAGTTAAAATTGAATTTTGAATAATTCAGGTCACATAATTATTTTGTCTATAATAATTTCAATTCTCACATATATTACATAAAAATATTTATAAGTCATATAGACACAATATTTTTTATTTTGTTTCAATTAAATTTTTTTCCTCCCAAAATATATCAAGTAACAAAAAAATAATGACACGTTATACAAAGCACGTTTCATGAACTATACGTAACAATTATTTAATAATAATATGAAAATAAAAAAACATTTTTATGTATAGCTATATGTGTGTTATATAGTAAATTTAAAATGTCTCGTGGCGAGGTCGATACACCCGTGCAAATATAAGAGTTGTAATAGACTATTTATTCATTGAGCTATGGCACGAGTCATTTGAAATGCTCCAGATAAGTCAATATAAATTCATGATACATATATAAATATGAAATAAATATATATTTTTAATGTGTGGGTAAAATATTACAAGAGAAGCTGGGAAGAACTGAATAATAAACAAAAGTAATAACAATCAAGAAGAGAGGAGGAAACGAAAGAAAAAATGCTTCTATCGGATAAAATTAATTTTACAGAAATTCAACATGGTGGACTCTACTCATATATTTGGTTATTACATTTGTTCTTCCTAATGTCCTGGCATCACCCTGCATTGGCTCATACAGTCCTCATTCCATACAATCACAATTACCAAACGTTTCAAGAGTACCAGAAAATATATGCAACACACCAGCGTGTATTCATGCCGGTGAGTTAAAAATAAATTCAGTTTATATATTTTTGTTCATTATAAACGAATGATTCAATTTTTTTTTTACTTTTTTCATCAATTTCTTTCAGCATCCCGAATTCTTGACAATATGGACAGCAGTATAGAACCATGTGATGATTTTTATAAATTCGCATGTGGGAATTATATAAAAAGAACTACTATACCTGATGATAAATCATTTTCTGAAACATTAGATGTAATTGATGATGAAGTAAGAGAGCAATTGAAAAGAATTATGGAGGAACCAATTATGCCTGATGAAAGTAAACCCACTAAACTTGTCAAGAATTTTTACAAGTCTTGTATGAATGAAGGTAAGAATTATTGTAGCAGATTTATTGAAAAATAACAATCGGAATAAATGAATAAATAATTACGAGGATATTTTCAATTGAATTTAATTTGTAGAAGCGATTGAGGAGCAGGGTCCTGAGCCACTTTTGAAAATATTAAAGAAATTAGGAGGATGGCCAGTCCTCGAGGGTGATAATTGGAATGAAACTGATTTTGATTGGATTCAATCGGAATGCAAACTTCGTGAGATAGGATACAAACTGGGTTCTTTTATTAATCTCGCGATTGATATAGATTTCAAAAACAGCTCCAAACGAGTCTTAACTGTGAGCGTAAAACTGTTTCATTATTTGGATATAATTAGATTCGTTCAGTTTAAAAATTAATAATAATATTTTTTTATATTTTTATTTTAGTTGGATTACCCGTACTTTCAACTACCACGTAAATACTCAAAAGCGGGAGAGATTAGCTCAAGTTTTGAAGCATATGCCAACTATATGATTGATATTGCTGTAATTCTTGGAGCATCAAGGGAATATGCAACAAGAGAACTCTCCGAATCGCTTGATTTTGAGCAAGCGCTTGCTGAGGTAATGATTATGTCGAGCATTGATATTAAACTCCAAAACTGAAACTAATGATTTCATTTAATGTAACATTGAAATATTTCAGATGTTTCTATCAGCAGAAAAACGCCGTAATGGTACTTTACTGAATAATATTAGGAGTATCCAACAATTATACACTGATTATCCCAGTGTCTCATGGAAAGAATATTTCAACAAATGGCTCGCGCCCAAAGCCAAAATCTATGATAACGAAACTATAATTGTTAGCGATCCAAATTACATATCAAGTTTAGAGAAACTTATAAATGAAACTCCAAAAAGAGTACAAGCGAATTATGCAATGTGGCGAGTGGCTGTGCAATCGGTTCGCTTTTTAAATGAGAATATTCGAAAAAAACGATCAGAATATATCAACAAGTTGAGTAGTAGGGCTAAGAGTGGAGCCAGATGGAAAGAATGTGTTAATACTATTAACACCCGTTTATCATTGAGCGTCAGTTCACTCTACGTTAGAAAATATTTCAATGAAAATGCGAAGAAAATTGCTATTGATATGGTGAACAATATTAGAAATCAATTGCATAAAATTCTGGAGCAGGTTTGTTATGTGGAATCATTCAATGTAATTACGCTAGATATATTAACTAATTTGAATTATTTTAAATCTTAATTTTGCAATTTTAGGTTGATTGGATGGATGAAAACACTCGTAAAAACGCTTTAGATAAAGTTGCTTCTTTGACCACACACGTCGGTTATCCCGATGAACTTCTAGATGATAACAAGCTTGAAGAGTATTACAGTGATTTAGAATTGAGTGGTGATAATTATTTACAAAATTTTTTGAACACGACATTATTCAATATGGAATTTGAATGCAGTGAGTTTAGAAAACCAGTGAATAAAAGTGACTGGAGATCTCATGGGTCATCAACGGATGTCAATGCCTTTTATTCATATCATGAAAATAGCATTCGTAAGTTATATCCATTTTTCATTTTATATTTAATTATTATCATCAAAACTTCGGGCTAATATTCTCAAATATGTTGTAACATGATTTTTCGCGGTGGTTGATATTCTCATGTGTCTTCGATTTTCCACCTCGCACCCACACCCATCCCGATACCTACTTTACTTTTGGGCGCCAGCAATAACTGCATAACTGCAGTTTTCCACTTGATATGCTTTTGTTTTATCAAAGCATACTGGCAGATCAGAATTTATAATAATAAACAATAACGAATACATTTTCCAGAGAGTTGGATTTACATCAAAATAAATTGTTATAGGGGAAAGATGACAATCAAAGGTATTATATATATCTAATGCCTAAATTTCCTCTCGTCTCATGGTACATGATTATGAACAACGTGAATAATATTATTTTATAAAGGCTTGAATTCACAATGAATTTCACGGTAAAAGATGGGACGAGACATGATTAGTCTACTACAATTTTGTAGTACTAAAATTATTATGAACTGATCGAGTCACCACATCATCTAATACAATTAATGACAATCATTCAATTCGATCACGAATGACGAAAGCTGCATACAGAATTGCCACCTTATTTTTTTCAATTATCATTGACCTCCTCAAAAGGGCCCTGTTAATCTATATAAGGTCCAATATACATCAATCTGTTAGTGGTATGGCGAGAGTTTTCCTTTTAATATTTTTTCGCGAGAGCATTTCATGGGCTTGAGGCTCATTATATTTGGCCGCAATACCACATCACACTACTTCTCTTTCTCATTCCGATACTCTTCTTCATACGTTCTTAATCATAATCCACTACTATATTTATTTCAAATTATCAAATTGATTTTTCGTCACCCGATCGCAACCATAATCGTCATCTAATACAAAAGCAACACATGAAACTTCCTCAAAAACATATTCGTTACATTGTCTCATCATTCTTGTCCATGATTTCTCCGACTCTATTAATTTTCTTCAACTTTATTGGAATAATAACTGGGTTGTGTACCTGTAATGAGATTGATTGAAAAATCACCTTACGATATATATCACTATCATTATTTTTTAGGATTTCCAGCTGCAAATTTTCAAGGAAGTCAGTTTGATAGTAAGGGGCCTAAATACATGAATTACGGTGCATTTGGAACTACTATAGGACACGAAATAACCCATGGATTTGACGATATAGGACGGCAATTCGATAAAGACGGAAATCTTGTAGACTGGTGGACGTCAATGACTGAAGAAAAATATTTGGATAAAGTTCAATGTATCATTGATCAATATAGCAATTATACTGTTGCAGAAGTTGGGCTGAACGTAAGATAACATGTGCATAGAATTTTCACACAAAAAAAAATTATCTCGTGCATTCATGATTAATTCTAATACTATTCTTTTCCACAGTTAAATGGAAAACGTACGCGAGGTGAAAATATTGCTGATAATGGTGGCATCAAAATATCATATTTGGCCTATAAAAAATGGGCATCGGAAAATGAAGAGGAACCAACACTTCCTGGGCTCCATTATAATCCTAAACAATTATTTTGGATAAGTGCAGCAAATAAGAAATGTGCGAAATATCGTCCAGAAACTCTCAAATCTAGAGTTAAATTTTATGTTCATTCTCCTAATGAATTCCGAATTCTGGGACCACTTTCAAATATGATTGATTTTGCAAAAGACTTTAATTGTCCTGTAGGATCTAAAATGAATCCAAAATCCAAGTGTGTAGTATGGTAATCTTCACTTGCAATCAGTTTTTTCTTTTACATTATTTGGTATCCCCGTGTATAATCTTTGAGAAAAAAAAATCCACCATAGCCAAACGTATTTTTTTCATATGATTGTGAAATGTTGGAGAAACAAAATATTTATTGTTGAATGCCCAAAAACTAAAGGCGTATTTGACAATCGAGTGTACAAGAAACATAACTCTATTATGATGAAAAAAAAAAATGTTTGAAAATTTCTTAATGTGAAAAAATACAAATAAACTGTATGATAGCAAATATTGTTGGTTTTATCAAGGCCCATTTCTCCATTACTATGTGTGTATGGTAATGAATATATATTTATATATATAAACATGATTCGCATGTCATATTGATCATAAAAAATGTCTTTCAACCATGTGCTTCATTCTCAATTTTGAAATATATATTGTTGAAATGAAAAAGTACCGATCACGCAATTCATATTTTAGCTTCTAGGATTGAACAGATGTTTTATTGTTTGTTTTAGCATTCTGAAGACTGATAGAAAAGTCTCATATAATCTCGTGCTCGCGTCCCAAGATATTCAAGTTCAAAGGTCACGAAAATCGGTTTTTCACAAAAATGCTTAGAATAAAAATTGAAGATAATTTCATGATCTTCAAGTTTTATAATGAACTTGAATTACGTATTTCTCATAGGAAACGAGATAATTGCGAAAAACCGATTTTCGTGACCTTTGACCTTGAATATCTTGAGACGCAGACACGTGATTTTATAAGACTTTTCTACCAGTTCTTAGAATTCCAAAACAAATATTTATACAAATTTACAGCTTTCCCCTTGTTTTCCGAGGTTGAATCCTCATTGATTACTGAAAATAATATATTTTATTTATGTCAAATTTGTTTAATGTCTGTATAGATATAATTAAATTAATAAATACCACTTTAAATTCAATGCCAAGTGTTTCATCATATTAAACATATATTTCCATAGCTATAATGTACATGACAATCAACACCTCCTATGTATATATGATCACCGGAGAATTTCATTCTCCAAGTCGAAAAATCTCGAATAATAATTCGTTGTGGATATTTGCGTAGGTTTTGCCTGTGATATATTAACAAAAATAATTTTTTCCCATGAAAGTTACGTAGATAATCAATAATCATATATCTTTATCTAAACTAAAAATTTATGGATAAATTAGATGCTTCTTCATTCCGGTGACAAGAAAAAGATTGATAAGAAATTAATTAACTGAAAAGTTCAATTTTCATAACTGAAAAAAATAAGTTACTTTTTTGTATCAAATGCTGAAAAGTTCAAATATTTTTGGCAGTCATTCATAAGAATGCATCGGTAAAACCATCTTTTACATATGAGCATGTCGGTAAGACTCTATATAAATTATTTTACCGATGATTCCTTAGCTCTCTAGTCGGCATTGACATCGTTCAAAGTCGTATGTATAGTTATACGTCCAAGTATAATTTGTAGAAGACTAAAATGTATTGATGAAGATCCCCAAAAACGTCACAGTGGATTTTGAAAAATTTGGTCACATATGACAGTGACATCTCTAGTGAATTTAATATACTAGTTAGATTTCATGTGTATATATATATTTATTTGTTTATTCATTTATTCATTTATTTATATATTTATTCATTTATTTATTCCTAGTGTTAAAAAAAATGCACCAATTTCAATGAAAATAATTTTAATGAAGTTAAAAATAGAGAGAAAAAATGAGCCAATATTTTCAAAGTTTTCATTTTGCAATTGTGAGGTTGATAAAGTATTTCTGTTAATTTTTTTATTTAATATATAATATTTTACTATTTATAATAATAATAAATACGATTGCTTTTGATAATCAAAAATTTTCCTTCAAAGTTATATTGGGATATATTGGGATAAGTGGGAAACTTTGATTACAAAATATGTAAAAATACAATCGCATCATCAGCTTCTAGATCGTTCTAGAAGAAGTTTCGAATGTTTTTAGTTTTCTGGCGCGTTCAATATGACGTTGAAAATAACAAAAGTCGATAAATGATCGACTGGGTTTCTAGAACGTTCGTGAAATTTAACACCACATTAATTTTTAATATTTTCTCATAATTTAACAAAAATATAATACAAAATATTGAATAATCATTTGTAAATAATCGTATAATAGTATTGAATATGAAAAAAAAATTTAATATATTACGGCTTGATAATTATTTTGTGAGATTAATAAATTTCCCGAACATTCTCCACTACAGTCCACTGTTTACAGTGGTTCGAGAACTTACCAGTGACGACTGGCGCCGTGAGTTGTGAGTATATAAACCGCGCGCGTTCTACAGAGTGTCAGTATACAAACAGAAAGCAAACATATAACATTGAATCACAAGAGTGATAAAAAAAAAACAATACAACAAAATGCCTGCAATTGGTATTGACTTGGGAACTACATACTCCTGTGTGGGTGTGTGGCAACAAGGAAAAGTTGAGATTATTGCCAACGACCAGGGTAATAGAACAACACCCAGTTATGTTGCATTCACCGATACAGAACGTCTTATTGGTGATGCAGCAAAGAATCAAGTGGCAATGAATCCGTCGAACACCATCTTCGACGCAAAACGTCTCATTGGAAGGAAATTTGACGATCCAAAAATTCAAAATGATATGAAACATTGGCCATTCAAAGTGATCAACGAATGTGGAAAACCGAAAATTCAAGTTGAATTCCGTGGTGAAGTCAAGAGATTTAATCCGGAGGAGGTTAGCTCAATGGTGTTGATAAAAATGAAAGAAACAGCTGAGGCATTTCTTGGTAGCAAGATAAAAGACGCTGTTATCACAGTACCAGCATATTTCAACGATTCACAACGTCAAGCAACAAAAGATGCTGGTGCGATTGCTGGTTTGAATGTCTTGCGTATTATAAATGAACCAACTGCCGCAGCATTGGCATATGGATTGGACAAAAATCTAAAGGGTGAAAAGAATGTGTTAATATTTGATCTTGGTGGCGGAACCTTCGACGTATCCATCTTGTCAATTGATGAGGGTTCATTATTTGAAGTGAAATCAACAGCCGGTGATACTCATCTTGGTGGTGAAGATTTCGATTCAAGATTAGTTGATCATTTATGTATTGAATTTGAGAGAAAATATCGTAAAAATCTGAAATCAAATCCACGATCATTAAGAAGATTGAGAACAGCAGCAGAACGAGCTAAACGTACATTATCATCAAGTACAGAAGCATCAATTGAAATTGATGCACTTTATGAGGGTATTGATTACTATACCAAAATATCCAGAGCACGATTCGAAGAATTGTGTGCTGATCTATTTAGATCAACATTACAACCCGTGGAGAAGGCACTGGCTGATGCTAAATTGGACAAGAGATCAATCCACGATGTTGTCCTCGTTGGTGGATCTACTCGTATACCAAAAATCCAATCAATGTTGCAAAACTTTTTCTGTGGAAAACAACTGAATCTTTCAATAAATCCTGATGAAGCTGTTGCTTATGGTGCAGCAGTTCAAGCAGCTATATTAACTGGTGAGGGAAATAACAGCTCAACCCTTCAAGATGTTCTGCTGGTAGATGTTGCACCATTGTCACTTGGCATTGAGACAGCTGGTGGTGTAATGACAAATATCATTGAACGCAATGCTCGCATACCATGCAAACAAACTCAAACATTCACAACATACGCAGACAATCAACCTGGTGTGAGTATTCAAGTGTTTGAGGGAGAACGAGCCATGACAAGGGATAATAATTTACTCGGACGATTTGAGCTGAGTGGTATTGCACCCGCACCACGCGGTATACCAAAGATTGATGTTACTTTTGATATGGATGCTAATGGAATTCTTCATGTAACCGCTAAAGATACTGCGAGTGGTCGTAGCAATGATGTAAGAATTACTAATGATAAGGGACGTCTATCACGAGAAGAAATTGATCGGATGTTGGCTGAGGCTGAACGTTACCGTGCCCAAGATCAAGAGCAACGAGACAAAGTTGCGGCACGCAATCAACTTGAGAGTTATGTATTCTCAGTAAAACAAGCCATTCAAGATTATGGTTCGAAACTTGATGAAACTGACAGAACTCAAGTTACACAATTATGCGAGGAAACAATCAAATGGCTCGACAATAATACTTTAGCTGAACAGGATGAATATAAACACAGACTTGATGAGCTACAAAAGAAATGTTCGGCGATTATGACCAAGTTACATCAAAATGGAGGTTCTACAGAGTCTGGTCCTCAAGATTGTGGATCCCAATTCCGGCAAAGTAGCGGTCAAAACTATTCTGGTCCAACTGTCGAGGAAGTTGATTAATTTATCAATAAATACAACTAGTCATTTATCATTTTACAAAACAATTTCCATTTATATCTGATTTAATTCAATTATTTCATCATATTTTCCATTAAATACTTGTATAATTTATTTTACATTTGATAAATTTTATTGTTTGAAAAAGAAAAACAAAAAAAGGCTGATTATATTTATATAAAAATAAACTATTTATTTATTTAATTTAAAATATTTTCTATTTAATTCTATTCCTATTCCTATTCCTATTTCACTTAATATTAAATTTGACATTTGATGATTGGATAATTATAGCAATACAATGTTTTCATCTCTAAATTATTAGAGTTCATTGAATTTTTATTCTGTAAAAACATGAATATTTGAGAATATGATATAATTCGTTTCATACTTGTATATGTGCGTATATGTATGAATATTGGGGATTTGTATACTATATAAATGTATGGTTTACAAATTGGTCTAGATGAACTAGTGCGTCATTATCATTATTTACCAATTGGTTTGATTTATATTTCAACAATAATATATATGAATATACTGCAAACATGTCCGTGCATTTACAAAAATATTGTAATTTTGATTTAAACAAAAAAAAAAAAAGATAAATGAAGATTTCGAACATTAATTTGCTTGATTTTTTTTCTTACTCATGAATTAATTATTAATAACTATAAATATATAGTTGTCAGAATTTGATTCAAATTTTGTATAAAAAAATTATACACCTGAAGCATAAAACCAAGATTCATATAGCTTATTGTATATTAAAATTTATACATACAGAATATTTTGGTTTTTGTAATGAAAATAAATAAATCGTCCACTTGTAATAATTTCTACGTGTGCTCCCGCGCAGAATGCATACACTTAACGCACCAGACCATGAAATATAACTTTGAAAATGATTTAAAATTTACAAATGAGTAATATTTTTCAATGGATGTGAATTTTTTATTTTCCAAACATAAATAAATATTCTAGATAAACGTATATGTTCCAGGTATACGCAGCAATTAGTAAAAGGGTCTTGATGTCTGGTCAATGTTTCTAATCTTCAACATAGTGTGCAAGTCTTATTCAGAAACAGTAATGGGAAAGAAAAAGAAATATTTATGTGGAAAAATATGAATAACAACATATATATTTATATGTGCACATACATGTGCATATACGTATGAATGAAATGTTTTTTATGTCTGTATATGTACATATACGTATGAATAACTTAATATTTTTATAGACTGTATAAACGTATGATACACTATTATTTCTACATGAAGTAGAGCATCATTATAAGGTATTGACAATAGCTTCGACTTCTTTATATATATATATATATATATATATATATGATATGAAATAATATACACATATAGACTGCACATCGATGCATCACCAAAGAATATTATTTTCCCAGCCCAAAGATCATGAACATTGATTTATTTATTTACTTTTTTTGTTTACAATCGTGAATGGGAAACGCGAAATAATGCTTGTTTTCCTCATTTAAATAAAGGAATACAGATATACATAAATTTATTGATAAAGAAAATATATTTTTCATAATTAATAAAACAAAACAATTTTTGTGTATGAAACACTGAAAAGTTTAAATATTTTTGGCGCTCATTAATAAAAGTGGGTCAGTAAAATCATCTCTTTCATATAAATGTGTCGGTAAAACCTATATAAATAATTTTGCAGACAATTTCTTAGCCCTCTAACCTTCATTGACATCGTTCAACGTCGTTCAGCTTCGTCTCAGTTCGGAGAACGGTGACAGAAATATATTGTTCGCTTTTTTCTACTGTCCGAAGCTAGCCGAAGCGTGCTGCTCACACGTACATGGCCTGTACTTGTGTGAGTTACCCCCTTCACTCTTGCTGCTTGCGTCCCGAAACTGACATCACTGCTGTACATCTCAATAATGCAATCTTCCCCTACCATCCCCACCTTAGAGCGATCATGCGCAAACAGTAAAAGAAATGGATGCGCAGTAGACTTATTGTTAGTTGTATTCACTATATAACCAAACATAACCTCAACTGTCTAAATAATGTATGCATACATCATGTAAATTTCAAAATATAAAAATATATAAATAAAAAAAATGGAAAAGAAAACAAATAATATGATTAAAATTAATAATGTAAGAATAAATTAATAAGTTATATATATATTTCAAGATAGAGGGCATAATTATTTATTATTTATTTTCAACAGGAAAACTATAAAAAAAAAAATTTTACAGTACATGAACGTATAAATATATTAAAAAGACTTAAAGAGGGTGAACGACAAGTTGATTTAGCGAGAGAATTGATGGTTAAAAAATCAACAATTGCCACAATACATAGGAGACGCGAGAGCATCTTAAGATCAGAAAAAGCTTTGCAAATCTGTAACAGTGATACAAGAAAAAAACGATTTCGTGGAACTGAATCTTCACCAGCTGAAGTGGAACTGTACAAATGGTTTACGATGCAAAGGGATGCTGGATTACCTGTCAGTGGTATTCATGTTCAGAAAAAGGCATTGCAATTAAACAAGAAATATGGGTGTTCTGAACGATTCCGTGCAACCACCGGTTGGTTAAATAGGTTTAAAGAAAGGTGGGGAATAAGGTGTTTATCTGTTCAAAGGGGAAAAAAGTTAGCAGACAATATTGCTCATGAAAGTAATAAAATTGAAGAATCAAATAATCAAGATGACATATCGATTGAAAAAGCATTAAAAGGCTTAAATGAATTTATTAAATTTTATGAGAAAAGAGAAGATTGTTCATTTTCCGTTCTTCAAATATTTGAAAGTATTAGCCAAGATATGGTTAACGAAATACTCATAAAAACCAAAATTTAAGGAGTTTAAAAAATTGACTTAAACATTAATATATTCAATATCTTGTGTACTTCATATATCAGTAGATAAATTCATGTGTATATTTATTTATTTGAGTATGTATTGATACACATATATATATTATAATTTGAAATGAAATTTCATTATTTCTTAAATTATAAATATTTCATATTTATACTTATTTGATCAATATTTAATATGTATGAAATAAATATCACGCATTTATGTCAACATGTACAACTTTCCATTCGATTTTTTAGAGGTTATGAATTTGAAAATAGGCGCGCCATATTCAGCATCTGTGATTGGCTAGCCAATATATTCAAGTGGAGAACAGAACATTGCATCGTGGATAAGAAGATTACATCATTAGTCCTATACTGTAGTTGAATTTTGGTTAATTGAAGATAATAATCAAGTAGGACAAATGACTTCCAATTTTCTGTCGTTAAACAAATCGAGCATTTTGTAATACTTGGATCAATCACAAAAAGCAGGATTCGCTTTTCGTATGGAAATTGGTCGGTTGAAAAAAAATTAAAATATTTAGTTTAATTATTTGAATTGATTTTGAGTGAAATTCAACAGAAAAAAAGATTGGTATTACCGTTGAGTATACCGGCTATTGCAAAATATCAATATTTACAAGTTTTTGGTATTTAATAATCATACATAAAATTCATAAATTGCAATATCAGCTTGCACGAATAAATATGTGCAATAGTTTCACACTAAAAAGCAAAAAATAAAACGAATGTCTTTATCAACCATTGTAATAGATATTTTTGGAATTATACCAACAACTGCAATTAGAATTGATCAAAAATTACAATTGATCGTTATAAGTGATAGCCGAATATTCATTCAAGGATAATATAAGATTTTCAATTATCAACGTAATTGATGCATTTGGGTGAAAATGTGAATTTTTAATTGGAAGTAATTGAATCCGTGCATTTTAAAACCAACGGTGATGAACGATGAACTATTTCGTGCGTTTCCATTTTTTATTATTTCCAGTGTTTCTTTTATGTATTTTCCAAATTTTCGTGAGTGTTTATTTATATAACTTGTATAGGTTAAATATTGAATATTAATTAATAATAATGGTATCAAATCTACATGTATATGAAAATATATGTGCAGATATCAAGAGGCATCATGGAGGAGATGTACCATCCTCAACAGATTACGACAAATATTATCAGCACTACCATTGGACCAGTGCTCAATTATTCAAATAATTCACATCAACGGGAACAGTCAAGAGTAATGATGCATCCTTTGATGTCAGAAACAGTGCCATTAGATGAAGCAGCAAAATTAGAAATGAAATCATTACCTGCCAAAACACCCGTGTCTGTACTTCAAGAATTATTATCACGTAGAGGTACAACACCAAAGTATGAACTTGTACAAATTGAAGGTGCTGTTCATGAGCCAACGTTTCGTTATCGGGTAACCGTTTCTGATGTTGTTGGTTCGTATACGTTGATTAATATCATGTATTCGTTATATATCAATGATTACTTCATGATAATAGGTAAGAATGAGTTTATTCAAGTAGATCCACTTATTACAGCAATGGGGACCGGCAGGTCCAAAAAAGATGCCAAACATGCAGCTGCTAAAGCAATTTTAGATAAATTAATTGGAGTTAATAGTGAAACTAATATGGACACATCAATATCAAATAGTATTTGTGAAATTCAAAGTTCGCAAGATACGCAAGGAAATTATGGGGAGGAGAAAGTTATCAATAATCCTATCGGTTCCTTGCAAGAAATGTGTATGTCACGTCATTGGCCACCACCAAAGTATACCATGGAAGGTGAAGCGGGTCTACCTCATGAACGACAGTTTACAATTGTCTGTTCAATGCTCAAATATCGTCAAGTTGGAGAGGGAAAGAGTAAAAAACTCGCGAAACGTCAGGCAGCTCATAAAATGTGGCAGACATTACGAGATGCAACAGATCAATTATCACAATCAGGCATTAATGGTGATGATGAGGTAATAATATAATATAATCCTTCAGGTTTCATTCTGAATTCATTTTATTTATTTATTCTTAAAAATATGAAAATTAAAAAATGTGCATCGGTGTGATTGTTTAATGTGAATTTAGTGAAGTGGAGGTGTTTTTCTTTTTTTTTTTGTCAATTTTTGTTTAATTTTCTTTTAACATTGTTAGTTTCTAGTTTGATACATTTACCTTTTTCAAATCTATAACGGACCTATATTTTTAAACAATACTCGGCATTCATGATTTAATCGTTCCCACTTCATTAAATTATCATTAATATTCTTAAAAAATATAAATTTCACTTGCGTCTATGCTTATTGTCATTGTTAATAAATAATTACGTGTTTCAATGATACATATCCGTTATAGATTGTCGAGAAGAATATGAACGTGACCGTTCGTTATTCCAATCTGAAAGATAGTAAAATATCCACATTGACGACCCCTCAAAGTCACAAAGTTTCTCAATTTCATAAGCAACTTAGATCATCAACGGGTATAAAATTATCCGAATTACAGGTTTGTAAATAAATATCAGTTTTTTTTTTTTTTTTTTTTTCTGTATTAAAGTTTCCTTCATTTCGTATAATTATTATTTATTTTCTCACTATTCCACAAAAATGTATACAAGTTATATTAAATGAAATAATAATTGTTTTTTTTTTCTTTTACAGAATGCTTGTTTGAATGATGATGACATAAATTTGGTACAATTTTTACAAGAAATATCATCTGAACAACAATTTGAAGTAACATACGTTGATGTTGAAGAAAAGTCGATTAGCGGTGAGTTGTGATAAACAATATAAAATTTATATATTTATTGTTTTTTCAGTAATTACCAAATCTAGAGGAATATCATTTTCAGTAGTTGGAATATCATCTTTTATTTGTTCGTTGAATGCAATACCAATTAAATACGGTTTTTTAAATTGTGTTTTCATATAGTTGGTCAAGTATTTATCATAATATCCCATACCATGACCCAATCTTTTTCCTGGTAAATAATGAATATTTAGTATATACATAGATATAACTTTTATAAATTAATAAATATTATTTCTATGTTGTCGTAACTCACCTACAATGGTGAATGCTACACCTGGCAAAATAATAAGGTCTAATCCTCCTGTAGAAATAATTGAGTATTGAGTTTGGTATAAAATAGATTACAAAAAATTACTTATGCAGTATTAAATGAAATTCAATTGATAAACACCAGTTTTTTGAGCATCATCTCGATTATAATCATCATCAGCAGGTTGTTTAATATTCCATTTTGTCAATGGTAAATTTTCATAGTCTTCCATTGACTGTAATTTCACCATTACCATATTTTTTCCTTCATACTTGGGTACAAATGCTTCTTTATTTGATTTGAATATATGTTGTAAAATCGGCAGAGTATTCACTTCGGTGTCTGTACTTAGATATAATGAAATACGTTTGCTCATTTGATATTGTGATAAATTTAATAACTAAAATATGAAAATTTATTTGTTGATTAAAGCACGTTAATTATATTTATAACCTCAAAATTTATACTTTTTTTTTATTATTATTTTTATTTAATACGTACAATCATATAGTTTTATTACCTTGTGATATATTGCTTCAGATTGTCGGGCTTTATTCTCAAATTTCATTTGTTTGATGATATTTTTCATTTCATTCCGAATTATTTTCTTAGCAGATGTAATACCTTCCATTGTTAAATTACATATGGTCACTTTCATTTTATGTATACGAGCTAGAAATACACGTAAAATATGTATCTTTAGCACTTATCAAGTGACCTATGCCCCAAATTTATTCTCAAATGCATATAAATCGTATTAATTTAAAATAATGAAATATAAAATCAATACGAGAATACTTGATTTTCTAGGTAGATGCCAGTGCCTTGTGCAACTATCAACTCTACCAGTGGCAGTGTGTTATGGGACTGGGATAACTAGTAAAGATGCACAAACAAGTGCAGCCCAAAATGCTTTGGAATATCTTAAAATTGTGACAAAACAATGAAATTATGTCTCCACATTAAATGAGAAAATAAGAATCTATCAGATTCATCGTGAACATAAGAAATAACAGTATTATTAATGAAAATTACTTATCCAATGGATAATAATTAATAGAGGTGGATAAGTATTTCATAATGAATAATCAGAAGAGTACAAAAGTTCACGCGATGTAGACGATACTACCTATATACACAAACAATGCCTTTCGAATAAATTTTATCAAACATACAAAATCCAATTTCTGAGTATGAAAGAATACACATATAGTGAAAATTTGATAATTGTCACAAATATAAAAAAAATATTCAACACTGGATACGTTGAAAATTATTTCAATTTTTGATCCATATTGAAATAAATTTTAACTTATCTATGTGTACACGGACGAAAACATTTAACAATTTAACAAAAATATCATTGATGAAAACATACAACAGCATAAAATGAATATAAAAATAAAAGTGAAATCAACACTAACAAAAAAAAAAAATAATAAAGATCGCAATAATGAAATTTTTAATAATAATATTGTGAATGGTTAATGTATAATCCTTATATTACATATATGAATAATAATGATTAATTCGGGTGACATTGTATTACAATACTTACATCACATTCAATTTCTAGACAATTAATATCTACATTTTTTTAAAGAATTATACGATAGTTTAATGTTGTACTTATATATTATGCTTTTAATTAAAAATTATAACATGCAATGAATTGTACGATACATTGCTTTTTACACATTATAATTTACAAACCATTCGCGAATTTTCTCATTCATTGATACAATACTTATAATAGATAGATAGAAATCAAAGGACTAGTCGAAATTTTATCATCTTGAGAAAATATAAATATTAATTTTCAAAGATTTTATTTTTATTCAAACTATTATTTAAGCTTATACTAATTCAGATGAGTTTCGATATTTTAATATTATTTATGTATTATTAACACATTGAATGTTAGTAATATACTAACTCTGATGCAATGATCTGACTCAGATCGTTGTATACGAGTTAATTCAGGTACGAAGACCCATCGAACATTTGTAAATAATCAAAGTGTTGAAAACATAATTATAAATACATACGAAAATATATAATTCGTCAAATTATGTCTTACTGTTGATGGTGAAATAAATATGAATATGAATATCTAATTAATTATCAATAATATACTGAAATAAAAATAAAATTCTGAAAATAGATCAAGTAGTTTTAAAAAATTATTTTTTTGTTTCAAAACTGGCAATCGAGAAATTACAAAGCCATTTCTTTTTGTTTTTTGTGTTTCATAATGCGTATGTAAATATTTAATGATTTTCAATAAACTGAATTGAAAATGATAATATTCTAGTCGAAAAACAAAATCGAAATATCATTATTACGTTAATTATTAAAATGAATTATATTTAATTTATACAATATTCATCCAATTTTTATATTTATATAATTGTCATATCATTTAATCTAATGTACATATTGTTATTGTATAATTATATAAAAAAAAATTCATGAGAGTAAATAATCGTATGATTGAATATAATTACTTTGAATGATAATGTGTGCGTGACGATTTTAATGAAATTTCTGATATTTATGTTGAATATAAATTAATAACAAATCCAATTTGAATACATTCGCTTTCATTTTCGTCGAATAATGATTATTATATAATAAAAGAAGAAAAGAAAAGAATTAATATATATTTTCTTATAAAACTGATATGTCCCTTCAACGAGCCACATTTACTGTAAACATTTTTCATTTCATTAATCCTACATACAATATTTTATTATACAATTAAAAATATATAATTGAAATACAAATCAAAAATTCCGACAATATCTCGCTCATGCATCGTCGTATTCTTCATAATTATCATTAAAAAAAAAAAAAAAGCGACATGAAACCATAAAATTATCCAACATCATTAATTTATATTAACACGCTCGATAAAAATATGAATTTTTATTTCAGGAAGAAACAAAAATTTTAAAAAACGACTAATCAAATATAATAATATTTTTATCATCTACATATATAAAAATATATTTTGATACAACATTGAATAACATCACCGTTGGATATGAATAAATAAATAAAATTTATCCGTGAATAATATGATCAATTAAGTAGATTTATGTGAATAGATATATCTATATGATATGTATATTAATAATAAATATAAAACTTTTGAATAATAATTTAGTAAAATTTTCCATTGTAATTATCTGATGCATATTCGAAATTCTCCATATGTTCAAATCTCATTGATACATATTCATAATAAGTCTACATGCAAATGTTTGTATGATTTTAATAATTAGTAAACGAAAAAATTGTATTAAAAATAATTTAATTGTTTTATTATTATTATTATTTTTTATTTTACTCAAATTTACATCTGGCATTTACATATCCTCATATCCTCATATTCACATATTCAAATTTATATTTACATATATAAACATCATAATAATTGATAACAAATTCAATATGATAAATAAATGAATTAATTACCAAACGATGATACAAAATTGATCATTTAATTCAATATAACGTTAGAACTACATTGGGCTTTTTTGAATGAATATTTATGAAATTTTATCCGAAGAAAAAGTAGTTAAAATTATTTATTAACATATATAAGAAAATATTGCTCATCTTGCAAATTAAATTTTGAAATATCATTAATAAAAAATTGTATTCATTTATACTAAATACACAATTTCATATTTAATTAAATTATCATGTATCATCGATTAATCGAAAATTAATTATTTCTCCTGGCTAAGAATAATAAAAAAATATAAAGAAACAATTGATATTATTTTTCTCTTCATATTAACTTTACAATTTGTCTATATCAAATATAATTTCCAATCAAATCTAGACTTAAAATACATCGTGCATCGGTAATACCCAATAAATATTTATTACTTATCCTCATATTTTTATTTGCTGTTTAGATAATTTTATAAATATTTCAATAAAATATTCAACATTTGTCTTTTATCTCATTTCATTTGACTTTGATTCATTTATCTATTATTTTATTATTATCAATTTTTTTTTTTTTTTTTCGTCTATCACATTAAACCGGAATTAACAAAAAAATATATATATCTATATACTTGGTCTTACTATCGTATAATCAAGACTTTTTAAACGCTCACACTACGGAAGTTGAAGTAGAATGAGTATGTGGTGCATGTATATACATCGTTATATACTTGAGCTGTGCGCAGAGAAAGTGGTATATAACGGAATAGGTAGTTGATCTTATGTACGTATGTATGAATAAAATGAAAATATATATATATATATATACAATCATTGGCGTAGTGAAAGGGGGCATTTGAATACATTATTGTATCACTATATATCGATTGAATCAATCTATATACATACATGCCCTTACGTTAATACATTGATAATTTATTAAGTGATGAAAAATTATGTAATAACGACATAATTAATTTCTAATTCTACACTATTGTATGTATAAATATAATCCACTTTATATGTAAATTATAAGATAATATTCAATATATAATGAAATAATTTATTATTTAAATAATAATAAAAAATAAAAAAATTTATTTATATTATGATGTAAAAAAATTACCGGAAGTTTGAATCTCAAATTCGAATTTATTTATTTGACTTTGTCTATTTATCTTTTATAATTTTGTTTTGTTTTGTTTTTTTTTCTCTCTTTTCCTCTTTTTCTTTTCTTTTAATGTATTTTTAAATATATCTATCAATAATATAATAAATTAAAAATATATTTATCGAAATTCTATATAACCAGTACTGTGAATAAATTTTATTGTTAATGTGAAAGTAAAAGTGAATTTCTGTATAACTAATATATTATTATTATTTATCAATTTCCATATAAATATTTATTAATATATTATATGTATATATATATACTCGTATGTGTTACATTTATAATAAACCTTGCGTCTCGTATGATCTGACCGTGACATGAAAATCATTATATATTAACAATAATACAATATAATGTATATAAAAATACGAAAAAAAAAAATTTTTTATCGTTAATTAATTACATTAAATATAATTAATTAAACACTAATAATATAATATAATATTTAATTTTCAATAAATATTATAAAAATACAATAATAAATAAATTTATACATTTTTATTTGAATATATTTATACAGTGTGTTCCAAAATCATTAGTCCAATTTAATTTTAATGTATTATCAATAATAAATATTGAATTAGTCATTTTCTGACACTGTGTATATGCAAATAAATAAATTACCAGTGTAATATATATCGAATGATTGTGGTCATTGAAATAACTCTGTACGTAATCCCGTTATTTTGTACATGACGTGATAATCCACAATGCGATACAATGAGGGTAAAGAAGGACGGGAGGGAGGAAAGAAGTAGAGGTGACAAAGGGGGTATTATTTGCGGTTGAGTTTGTAAGTACAATATTGTGTGGTGCATTCATGGTGCCAGTGCATTGCGCACAAGGTTCCGTAACTGCACAAGGTGGCTGTATGAACGCAGTCGAATGGATAGTGAAAGTTCCTTGTGATTCAAGCTGTCGCGCCAACGTTGAGGGGACAAGTAGGGGTAAGTAGGGGGACGGGGCCCACTAAGGTATATCAGGGCCTCAGTTTGAGCCCCGATCCGTACTGTAATCTCGTTGATACCCACTAACACACACTTATATACATATATATATATACACACACATATTCGGATTTTTATATAATTAGATATATAAATATATTTATTTATAATCATCAAAGGGTTAGAAAAAAAAAAAACATTATTATTTGCCTCATTAACAATTTTACAAGTTGAATGAATTGGTATTGAAAAAAAATTTATAAACAAAGAAAAAAATTCATCATGAATATTATTACAACGGTATGTATTTAATTGTGAAACATTAATTCCATAATGCGGATATCGTTTTTTTTTCTTTTTCTTTCTCCTTTTTACCTTTTTATTGAGTGTATTAGTGTACAGGGCGCACGTGTGTAATCAAATGTATTGCGAAAATATTGACAAAAGTGATGAATAATAATAATAATTTTGGGGCATGAAGAAAGAGGAGAAAGAGGGATGCGCGGGGTGGGGGGGGATATATATTTCATTGGTTGAATTGTGAGATAATTGATCGATATAAAATATCACATCATTTAAAATTTATCGTTTTACTGGTATAATAACATTCACAATAATAATAATAATAATAATAATAATAATAATAATAATAATGAGAAATGTTATTTAGAATGAGAGTTTAAAGTTGTGCAAAAAGGTGAGGCATAAAGTCTTTAGTCATTACAAAAAATTGGAGTGTAACTAAAAAAGAAAAAAATGATGAAAAACAAATGAGTGTAGGATATGATGTATAACAATATACAGTAAACGGATATACGTATAAGAAGTATATGGAGAAAATTATATATATATATCTTTCGTAACAAATAGTCTTCCAGATGGTAATAGTTGGGTGTATATTGCAAGAGTTTACATTGCATACTTGTGATAAAATTTTTCTCGATTAATATTATATCTGTATTTACGGAAATTACCGATAGAATTAGTTGAAAATTGTTATACAATTATTGATTTTAATTAAGAAATTTTCCGCGTTTTTTTTTTTTTTTTTTTTTTTTTTTGATTCTTCTGATTCATCGAGAACAATTGATAGATTGATTTGTTTTGTTCTGTTGTTGTTGATGTGTTTTGTTTTTTTTTTTTTTTATTCCGCGTTATTGTAATATTCACATGAGACATGTAGGGATGTGTATAACCTAAATATTTTATTGGAAATTAAATATGTTCATTGAAATATATTGTTCATTAATTAATGTATTATCAATTTATTCCACGATAATATTGACATTTCCAACATTAATTTTTGAAACAATTGGAAAAATTATTATTTTCTATATTATTTTAAAAGCAGTTCAAAAATTTTATTTTGAAGATTTTAATCATCCAAAGATAATAAAAATTCCTAATAATTTATTATTATCACAATGTTTTTATCCAACATCACAGCACGAATCCCTAGCAATAAATAACGATTGTGAATAAAAAAATTTGTAATAAATACCCGAGTACAAATGAATTTTTTAAATAAAAAATCATAATAAAGTTTCAGATAATACTGATGAGTCTTGTAATGACTTTATGCTACGGTCAGTATCGTCAAAATGTACCAGCCACAGCGGATTATGATGATTCTTCTGCCGTTTATAATGATAAAAAATTAGGACATTTAACACCAAGAAGTTATTCGAGTGATGCCCCAGGACCACAACGTCAAACAGATTCATCACCAAAACCAACTCCAGTTGCCATTCTCAAGCAAATAAATCGTCATAATGAAGATGGTTCATATACATATGGATTTGAGGGTGGTGATGGGTCCTTCAAAATTGAAACAAAACTATCAAATGGTGAGGTAAAGGGTAAATATGGATTTGTTGATGACACTGGTAAAGTACGAGTGGTTGAATATGGTGCAAATCAATATGGATTTCAACCAGCTGGAGAGGGTATAACTGTAGCACCACCCACTTTAATAGATGAAACAACAAATAAAGATGGTGTGAATATAGAAAATTTTCATGACTACGATTATGATAATCATCAAGCCCAGCAGCCGGCACAAGTTGCCAACAGACCACCACAACGTCCACTTACACAACCCTCATTACCTCAACAACCAAGACAACAGCCCCAACAACAACAAATTGATCATACCCAAGTGATTTATCCAGGTGGACCTGCTCCATCATCTAGACAGCCGATATTTTCACCCGCCAGCAATGCAAATGCACCACAATCACAACTTATAAGTCATTTAAATTACGATCAACTACCACCAGCATCTCAGGCCCACAATCAAGGTCCAGTACAATTTAATCCTGCTCCTGTTCGCGAACCAACACCTCAACGTGCCCAATCTACTCCACATGCTCAACAATCAAGTAATCCACAAAGAGGTGGAATTCTCGATCAATTGGCTAGAGATTATGCATTACCTCAAGGTGCTGCTCCACCACTTCACGATATTTCATTTGGATATTATTAATATCATTTGTATACCTACATATGACAATAAATATTTAACAAAATTATTGTGCAATAAAAGAAAAAAATTAAAAATTAAAAACAAAAAAATTGTTAATTCCATGAAAATCAATAGAAATCAATTTATTTTCATACGTATTATTGTTCATTAAATAATATATTATCACGATTAATTAATATATTTAAAATTTATTATTCTCAAATTGATGAACATGAGTAAGACAAGAGGATTCCTATAACACATATAGACCAAGTTAAATGTCAAATGTCAAATGTCACAATCTCCATGACTTCTTATATTCATTTATTATAATACAAAGTCATATATAAAATGATGTATATAAATATATTAAATCTATTCTATTTATTAACGCATTACATGTACAGTTTAGTATTTACATGTTAATAAAAATTCACGATATGTAATTTGTAGGTCTGTGAGTGTGTGTATATCTATAAATGTATATAGACTTTAGCCAAATGTGACAATATTTGGCAATGGACATCGTCAATGTTCCAATTTCTTTGTGGTGTTATAACAATGACCACCATAAAATCCAAACTACACTCGCCCAGACAAATATTAAACACTTTATGTACACATATACATTTACATTTATTATAACATCTATATGTATTCAACACATATTTATTTACTTATACACACGTATATACGTATTTATACCTGGTGGAAGTCTATTCAAAAGTGTAATCTCCCCACTATTCAACAAACTCTCATTTATATATGTTATAAAGTATCGTCCAACTGACTGTTTCACTGCACTTTCTCAGTGAAACTCACCGAGAACTGTTCGTTTTATTGTATTACATTTCAACTTCTTACACTTGTGCATCATGAAAATACATATTTTGGTATGTTATTATAAAAATATATGTATATATTTTTTTTTTTTTTTCATTTATATTTAGTAATTTTCCTATTTACACATTTTATATTTATTATTTATTTATTTATTTATTTAGATTTTTTTTTTCTCTTTAAATTATTTCAATTATGTGTGGTGGATTAATTTTAATTTATACTACTTATCACTACAAGATAATACAAGTTGAATACCAAGTTCAAAATTGAAGTAGAAAAAGCGGCGTATACACAGCCATGCACACTCCCACCCTACACACACACACACACACACACACACACACATAAATATATATATATATATAGACAAATACATGCACGTACGTGTGCAATAGTAATATAATTTCTCATTATTATTTATATTTGTACAATAGACATTTCATTGACATACATTAACTTTCACTGTGATATTGTCTTTCTCATATTTTTATTTCATTTATTTATTTATTTATTTATTTATTTTATTTTATTTTTTTTTTGTTTTCTTTAAACAACTAAACATGAATTTAACTACTTTACTCTGGAGATAGTTTATACAGGAATAGAAATAATAATTTTTATTTTGTATTGTTCTTCTGCGTAAATACAAGAATTTAATGAATAAATAAAAGAATTGTTTACTGTGGTGAATTATAATACAGAGAAATAGTAAAGAAAATATATATAAATATATTATAACCTATAAGGGTATATCCATTGCAATCATGATGAATATTAAAGTAAAATATCTTTTGAATAATACTCGTATATAAACCTATAAAATATTGATTCATTTCACTTTCATAATTATTTTGTCCTTGTAATCACGGAAGTAACGCTATATGGAATCTAGTTTTTACTATATATAACAAGCATGAACATTAAATCATGAAATTTATTGAGAGAAAATTAATCTACAAATGAGTTTTCTGATGTTAAAATAAGATCATTATAAAAATATGTAAAAATTAACATAGATAAAATGTATTGCTCAATCAATGTAGGTGTGTATACTTTATAATTTCTTTTATATATATATGTATATATGTTGGAGCAAAAAAAAAAAAAAAAGAAAAAGATTAAAAATTGGGCTAGTGAATAATAACGAAGAAAAAGTAAACGTTGCCCATCTAATGAGCTATATCTAATTGAGGGCGTGGTGAGTGTATTTCAAACAGTGTCGTGGTAGTGGTCGTTGTCGAGTGGTAAATATATACATATAGACATATAAATCTATGCAGTTGTGTCTATGTGTTTGTCAACTTTTTACTTTTACTAGATTTCCGAACGGTAATACCCGATTACTTACAGAGAGTCAGGCTGTGTAAAAGCGTCACGATTTTCCCAGAGACTCTCGATCAAACTACACATTTACACACACACACACACACACACACACACACACACACACATGAGATTATTATAGGTATAGGTTTTATTCGACATACATAGACATATTCATACATTTATTTCCGCATTGGTGTTCTACATTATGGTAGAAGTGTGTGATAATTGGACAAAAGTTGTTGGTTCAATTGAATTGTAATAATGTAAATTTTTTTTTTATATATATATATGAATTTTGATCGTAATATATATATATATATATATATATTTATAATTGTTGATGTGTGATGTGTGACCTTGACGTTAGTTTTCTTTAATTTATTGTCATTGCAGTGCATCCTATTGCAAATTTAATAAAGCACTTTCACTGCTTTCACTACTGTTCACTCTTTATTTACATTCACTAGGATAAATTGAATGTATCGATATACACGTGAACGCCTAATCAGGTTTATAATTTTATCTTGATAATAATTGTGATATAGTGAAATATCATATCGTATGTCAATATATTTTCTTTCATATTATCAATTTATATTGAATTGAAATGAAGTATATAATATATTATTTGAATTTTATATTTATTGGGCGTAATTTGAGGTTGGAAAGTTTTGCATTTGATGTAATAATAAACCAAGGACATTGTCCACGAACAATTGAAATGAATGTGTTGTTGAAGAAAAAGAAAAAATAATAACATGGACCATGAGGTGTGTTGTATGTATATAAATGAAACACCATACAATACATGAATTGAATATTGAAGTGTAGTTGGTTATGTTATACTGGAGTATTACACGTTTGCCGCGGTTCAAGGAGAACGGGCGCGCGAGTTACAACGCTCTCAATTTCAATCTCACGCTGGGTCGCTTTGGGTCTCGCGTCCCGGATTCGGGTCACTCGCCAGAATTACATATATATAGTAGGTAGGATATGTATATTACGTCAGAAATACAAATGCCGAGCGTTCTCACAGTTACTTACAATAATATGCACATGACATACCTATAGGTATGCGTGATATATGGTACGCCAATCTCACACAGTTCAGACTGCCCTTCCTCCTCCTCTTATACCGGAAGTTTCAGTGCGTTAATTTTCTCAAACTTTCCATTGTTTACACATACGCATACACATATCTATTAATATATGCAAAGATATAAAAATGTAAATCATTATAAATAAAGTGTTTTTTTGTTTGTTTGTTTGTTTTTCATTTATTTTTTTATTTTGATTATTTAGGTATGTCTAATAGCTGTGGCCTTGTGCACTGCCAGGCGTGTGGATAGTCGTTCTCGTGTAGCACCGCCACAAATTTACTATGAGGATGATGACGCACGTATAAATACTGATGTAGACGATAGTGAGGATCCAAGTATTTATCAACCACGTGCGCGGGCACTTGTTTCACCTCGTACCAAGGACATCTTGAATCCGTCCAAGGCACCGCCTGTTCAAACTATACGCAATTATAACAAAGTAAATGACGATGGTTCATTTACATTTGGTTATGAGGCAGCTGATGGTTCATTTAAAGAGGAAACGCGCGGGACTGATTGCGTTGTCAGGGGAAAATATGGTTATATTGATCCTGATGGTAATAAAAGAGAGTTTACTTATGTTTCTGGAAATCCATGCGATCCAAATGCACCAAAGGACGATGATGACGATGAGTTAGTGCAAAAACAAGATGAAGAAGAGGATACATTGGGCCCAGCTAATTATCCTTCTGTTCGTCCAATACAACGGCCGATACAAACGAAATATCCAAAAGCCACAACTGTTCGTCCATCGCCAACGACAATATTTCAAAATGAATATGCATTTGAGGATGATGAAGCCAGACAACAATTGAAAGAGGACGATGAACAAAGTGTATTGATAAGACCAACGACATATCGTACACCAAGACCACGTCAAAATTATCTTCAAGTATCTCCAGTTCGTGGTGAATCGCTGTATACAGTGGCGCCAAATCCAATAACGAGTGCACCAAAAAGCTCATCATTTGCCAGACAAACTAGTACTTCACATCAGGCCACGTCGTTGTATCGATTGACAACACCCGCGCCTTCAACGCAATATCAAACATTGACATCTGCACGACATCGTTCAACACCAGCTTATCATGGACATGAAACTAGTACAACGTCACGGCCACAATCAGCGATTGCAATTACACCACGACCACATGTTGTTCAGGTAGCGGCGCAATACGCATCACCAAGTAGCACAGAACGTCCCGGAGTTATTTATGCAAGAAGTGGCAGCACCACAGCTAATAGTAATAGACCAACACCATCACCATCAAATGCTGATATACATCTTAATTTTGCTGCAGAACTTGAGCGTTATGTCAATACTGTACCAGCAGTGACAAATCGTCCGATTGCACCAGAAAAATCTAATAGTTTAAAATCCGAGCAGATTTATCAATCGGAATTGGTATTTGATCCATCAAGTGGTCAATATAAAACACAACTTTATCAGAGTTTACCACAATCATTGGGTGATTATCGTGTCAATCAAAAACTTCAATCGTATATAGCACAATCAGCACCACAAACACATATTGGTCTTCAACATCAGGCATTACAAATGGCTCGACCGTCCACAACACGTGCACAACCTCAAGAAGCAATTTATCGTCAACAACAGGCCCAACAACTCGCACAATCTCAACAATTATTTGCTCAACAACAACGACGTCAACATCAACAGCAGCAGCAGCACCAACAACAACAACACCAGCAGCATCAGCAGCATCAGCAACAGCAACAGCAACAGCGTCAACCACCTATTGAATCTAACTATCAATTTTTAGCATCGCAAAAAGATCCCCAATCGTATTATTATGCTATAGCACCGGCTTCCTCATCAAGACAAGTCTCGCCTGCACTTTCTCTTGGCCAAATTGATCAATTTTTACGCGGCAGTACTGCCCAATTTTAATTGTATAATGAAACGAAACATGCGATTAAAATTAATGAGATGAGTATTAAAATATATAATTATATAGATTTTTATATTTGTTTTACGGTGCTGTTTATCATCCATCGGTATTTTTCACATTTAATTAATGCGTTATCAATTTTTAATTTCATATATTTTATTATTGTAAGAGTCGCAGTTGCCAAAATATATTAGCTCCTATATACACTATCAATAAAATATCATCATGTATCTGTATATTATTATTATAATTAATTAACTGACACATTTTTTATTTTAATTGTGTGTCAACTGCTCGTCAGTACAGTGTGATTATTTACACATTCAGATTCACAAACAAATACTATGTTGCGTACATTGTAAATATAGATAAATATTATTTGCTATTATATTTTTATAAACGTTTATATTTTGTGTGAAATTATTTCGTTTGTAACTGTTTTTACATTATACGTATATGAATGTATGAATAAAGTAAAAAATTTAAATAAAACAAAAAAAAAATAAATAAATAAATATCAATATCATATACTTTACGTGTTATTTATAAATATCATGAAACTTGTAAATTTTTTTAAAAACTAGTAAAATAATTTTTACAGATGAATAATAATAATAATGATATAAATAATATAATTTTTTTATATATACAATGACAAAAAAATCATGATGTAATAATTTGTTTTTCAAGTTTTTGGATAAGTTGTGTGTGTGTGTGTGTGTGTGTTTGTTGGTTATGTTGAAGAGAGTTAAAGAGATATCAACAAAGATCTTTTGTGTCTCTCACATCAGTGTATTTTTATTACTATGGGATTATTATGTATATGACTGTTTAATTGTCATACATATTCTACATTGAGTACTCCACTGTTGAGTCCTTTCCGCTGTGAATGTTTTACTCCCACGTGGCTTTCACTTGTCTCTGCGATTTCCAACAACGACAACAACAACACAGATATATATCGGATACATTCTCTCACATCATTGAAGTATATATTTTTTTATTTTGTGTGTCTTTTCATTTTCAATGAGAGCAACCCTCGTTCATTTCACCACGTACAAATAAGAATTCATTTATAAATTAATCTTCCAATTTCGTAGATGAATATAAATCAAAATTTTTTTGTGTGACATGACTTGGAGTAATCATGAAAATTTATAAATCCAATGGACATTGATTTTTAATTTATAGGTAAAACACCATTAATTATTTTATACAAAAAGTTAAACATTAAATTTGTACAGTAAAATTCGACAAAACAAAAGAAGAAAAAGTAGAAAATACATAAAATTTACTGGTGAGCGTGGGGACAAGTTATAAATCACTTTGATATATCATTCATCGTAATGTTTGGTTTATATGAGAGCTACTAAGGGATAGAGAAAGAGAGAGTGGAAGGTGAAGTGACAGCGGATGAGTTCCGAAGAGGAGGGTCGGTGGAAACCCCATTGTGTCACTCTATATATAACGGCACCATAGCAATTCACCCAGTATTGTTAACATTCACCGCTTGTGCGGTAACATGATTCCCAGTTGTAAGGTACTCAAATCCTAACTAATGATAGTATTTTTTTCTTAATTCCATTTTATCTTTGTTGATCTCTGTGTGCATTGTGAATGTGAATTATATTGAATTTAAATTAATTATTTTTCATATTTAATAAGATAGATAGATCAATATTTTGCAAGTGATTTTGTTTTTTTTTTTTAATTTTATTATTATATTTTCAAGATGACGCCTTGGATGGTGGCAATTTGTTGTCTAGTAACAGCGGATTGTTTGAACGTGACTGATCAACAGACATCCGAATCACAGAATGAGCAAGTGGCCATTTTGAAACAATTGCGAAAAGTAAATGATGATGGTTCGTATACTTTTGGCTATGAAGCTGGCGATGGATCATATAAGGTACACATAATATTACTTACATATATTTCAATTAAAAATTGTAAACTATTAATGATTTATTCAATATGAAAAACCTTATACAATGACATGTTAGAGAAATAAGGCAATGAAAATTTGCTAGGTTGAAACTCGAGACGTGCTCGGTAATGTCAAGGGCACGTTCGGTTTCGTCGATGCAAACGGCGAAATAAAAAGAGTCACTTATTCATCTTCAAATGGAACAGGCTTTAAATCAACAACGGTATCACCATTGCAGGAACGTGTGTCAGTGGTGCAAAGTATTCCAAGAACAAATCGAAGTTCAAGCACGAGAAGACCAGCAACATCAGGGACAACAACTGCTGAGTCATCGTTGTCTACATCATCACCATCATCATCATCATCATCGTTGTCGTCAACGACTTCAAGCCCTAAATTAACTGTCGTCCAATCAACTCCACGGAGTAGGATAAAAACAACAACCATCGCCAGTACAACAACAAGCACAACTACTGAAGCCCCAACAAAATCGATATTTGGTCATTACATAAAAAATTCAAAATACCGTCCACGTTTAACTATTAATGGTCAACAAAGACCATCTGCTTTGTCAATTGAACAGGAGTCAGTTGATGATCAATATTCGCAAATTACGAGACCCAGTATTGAAGTAAAAACACCAACATTGAGAAAAAGTTTATTATCCAAACGTCCTATTGATCACACTTTACAACCAATTACCGAAGAATTCGAAGACAAACATCAAGAATCAAAATCTAGTCATACTGGTAATAATCTTAGACGACAACTTCAAGAAGAAAGATCAATCAAAGTGGAAGAATCGCCAGAAATTAACAGTGATGAAAATTCAGATGTCTATACTGGATCACTTTCTACCACTCGACCACTTTTTACCACGAGTACTGTACCAAAAACAATTCAACGAGTACGAACAGAACGTCCATCAATGGTTTATCAACAAATGACAACGTCAAGTGAAGAAAATATGAATCCTACGACATTCGACAATTCTAAATATGAAACAACCCAAATTTACGAAGTTGATAATAAAGTTGCACCTGATGAGCGTCAAACTTCTGAACAATTTATTCTACGTGCAAATGCACTACCTTCACGGATACCTCATAGAGAATATCTAATTAGACAGAATGGTGATCAGCCAATTTACGTTCGCCAACAGCCTGAGCAAATTCTCAGAGAATTATCATCAGCAATTCTCATGCGTACAGCAGTGAATGACGATGAAGAAGATAATACTTATGATTCTTCACCCGTGGATAGGATTTTACCATCACATCAGCAAACAACTCGATCAAGACAATCTGCCTATTCACGATCAATGGATCCGAATAATGTGGATTACTATACCGATGTGCATGCAAATACACCAATGGAACCTGCAGAACTACCACAATCTACATCATCACCATTGTCATCAGTTTATTCTACGCATTCAACTCAATCTATGTCTCATTCACCACATCGTGCTTATGTAAGATCAAGACATTTACCCCGTTTTACTTCCTATCCACATCAAGACTATGTAAAACCATTACGTTCAAATAATTTGAGATCTGTACAACAGATAAATCAACGGGATTATCCAGAGTATCCATATCGCAGTATTATTCTTCCACCAGAAGCGCCTAATCCAATAGCACCGCCACTCAGTCGTCGTGATTTCCAAATTCTCTTGAGACGTTTACTTGCAAGTCAATATGGCGTCCGAGCTCTTAATCATCCACGAACTTATTTAGATGATGCTCTTTACGATCAGCAATCTTATTCTACTTATCAATCGGCCTATCATGTATCACCACCTCGACAAGCTCTGATCTACAATGAGCCAGCATTACCAATGGCATATGGTGATAGGGTTAATCGTTTGAATAATTTAGGGTTATCAAGGGTAGCTATAACTAACCTCAATCCGGCCACATATCGAAATACGCAGTATCAAGAGCCAAATTATCACGATCCTATTTATACTAAACGCGTTCATAGACAAAAATTATACGATCAAGATGTAAATGATGGTATAGATACAAATGGAGATGAAATTCTTCCACCGCCTATTAGAGAGGCCCTTCTTCTTCGGATGTTGCAGTTGGCTATCAGTAATGAAAGATCAGTGTCAATGAATGCACCTCCACTTATAAGTAATAATGTCAACGCAATTACTTCAACTACACCCATGACAACTTCCGTCTACAGAAAATCAGGACCGGTTAGAAGTGTTCAAATTATTACTGATGATAAATCAGACGAGAAAGATAGCATTGTAATGAGAAAAAAAATGTAGAGTATATAGAGTATATTATATTGAGAATTATATATTTAAAGATAATTAATCTATATACCTATCCTCATTTTCACAATATTTTTACTTTTTTTTTTTTTTTTTTACATTACTTTATGAGAAAAAAAAAACTAATTGTTACTTGTTATGTGGAAACAATTGCGACAACTCTATTACACTATTGTCGTTTAAAAATGAATGTATTTCATCGTTTTAAATTGTTCCCAGTGGGATTCATGTTGCCACCTTCTTATTTTTTTTTTGTTTTCCTTTTTTATCTTCGTCAATTTTAAATTTGTGTAATAATGAAATATCCGTATAAATTTTATTTTTTCACGTTTTTACTCTTCAACATTTTATCATGTATTTTATTTTATGTACATTTTAATTTTATAATAATTTTATATTTTCCGTTATGTACTAAACAAATGGAATAATAATTCAAAAAAAAAAAATAATAAATATATATATATATATATATATATATATATATATATATATATATAAGTAATCTGTAAATAATATATTTAAATAATTATTATATTCAAATGGGATAATAAAAAATAAAAAAAATAGTGAAAGACGATATAAAAATAATGTTCATTCTCACATTTAATTCATAGACTTATGACATACTCCTGGGACTGCCGTATTGTCAGTACACGTGAAATTATAAAAAAAAAAAAAAAACAATCACGTTTTGATCTGATGTTTGTAATTAACGTGGCAATTGCAACATGCAATGAATAATAAGGTCTACATACGGTTTTTTAAGGAAGAATCGTGGGATTTTCTCTCCAGACGTTGGATCTATCCATCATTGAGATATATTACACATATTATACATATACACTAGGGTGGATCAACACATTGGCAATTATACATTTAGATTCATTTCTCTTATATCATATATTTTACATATTGTCTCATTCCCACACTTAACAATGCCATTTATATTTACCGGTACTGATAAGAAAATTTCTATTTTTCTTAGTGTCTCAATGATAGGATTGAATAAATAATAAAAATCAAATCGATAATGATATAATAGTACAATATATTAATACCAATTTTTTGAAATTATCATTAAAACATCGTTGGATTTTAAACATTAGATCTAACAGATAGGTCAGAGTGTATTGAAACAGACCGACGTATATTTTTTTGATTACTTTCTGTATCATCATTAAAAGTACTAGAATAAGGAGTGATTGGTTCAGTTTGTACAGCAGCATCTTCGTAATCTAATTCACTAAAATCTTGCTCGTATATAACATCGTGACTACGGGGCCGAGCAACGGAAGGTATCCACGGTTGTGGAACACCCTTACCCAGAGCGAGAAAAACAATGGCAGTCAATAAAAGTACCACTGACGCTACTCCAAAAACCAATCGCCAAGAACCTGCAATCTGCAATATTGAATGATGTAATAAATATTCATTAATGTTTATTGATATTTATTAATTTACCGATCCATGAAGAGCTTGAGTGACAAAATAATTAGCAGCGAGTAAACCAGCAGCGCCAAGTGTTGAACAGAGTGCACAAGCTGCAGCAGCACAAGCTGGTGATTCGGCTGGTGCTAAATCAGCAATAGCTGCAAGTGCACCAGCTGGTGCAGTACCAGAGACAAGAAGGGCCGCGATTCCAAGCCACACAGCTCCGAGCGCTTGACAACCAGCATAACCAGCAACAAATAGCAGCGCAGCAGGAATAAAATGCGCTGAAAATAATATAAAATTCCATCGATTATTAATAAATAATATTTCATAAATAAATTTGAAAAAAAAAAAACGGATATTTACCTGTGTAAACCACGAGTTTCCGTGCCGTTGTTGTAGATACAATTCCAGATTCACGCACATGATCAACGAGTAAACCGCACGTTAATGCTGCCAGAAAATGTCCAATATGAGGTAGTGTAGTTAGTACTGAATCCTATTTCCATTCTCAATAATTAATATCAATTCATTATAAATGAATTATATATTGTATGAGATTCAATTAATTGACTTACATTTGCTGTAGAAAATCCATATATAAGCTTTAAATACTTGGTCATACCAAGAGCAAGAGTGGCATCACCCCATTGATTACCCATTGTCGCAACAGCCGCAGCCCATACAGGAACTGACCGCAATAACTTTCCCCACGGTATCACCGCCGCCTTTCAATAAAATTCAAACATAAATGTACACATAAATGATACGTATTTTTTATTTTACTTACAGTAGTATCGTGTTGATATGATTTGGGTGTGTCTTTGACAAAATGACCAAAAGTAAAATACCAACCAAGTGCAATAAGAACTAAACAATAGCACAATGAATCTCTACCAAATGATCGGACAACTGCTGTTCCAATCCATCCAGTTAAACAATATCCAACACTCACAGCTTTTATATAAATTGAAATATCAATTATTTTTTCAATATTATTATTCAGTATAAATCTGTAAATAAATATATTACCTGCGTAACAGCTAAAGTACCAACTTCGGTGATTGCTCTTGAACCAAGTCATGGCAAACATATGAGCTGCTGGCATAGTTGCACCCTATTTACAAATATAAATACATCTAAATTCCAATATTTATTGATTGACAATGTAATTTAATTTTAATATTTAAAATTGGCTAACTGTGCATAATCCTTGAAAAAGACGTAGAGCAACATGTAATGGACCACGCCATGCTGCTGGAACGAGAAGTGATGCCAGACAAGCACCAAGAATAGCACGAGAAAATACCATTGATGGTCCGGATCGTCCCCAAACAAGACAACCACCCAAAATTGGTCCAGCAACTTGACCCCAAAGAAATGCTTCTCGCATTATTGATTCTGCACGCTCCTCTTGTGGTAACTAAATATAACAAATTACAATTTCATCTTTAATTATTTATTATTTATTTATCGACAAATATATAGTTCAATAATATATATTTAGAACTTACTTCTAGTAGAATTACTTCAAAGTCCTCAGTACGATTACGGCGGCTAATATTGACCAACATATCACAATGCCAAGATGTATCAATAATAGCATGATTGTCCTTTTGATTTGCGAGCAATGCAACAGACGAACTCACTTCAACAGCACCACATAATGCAAATCCAACTGCTACAAGACCCGCAACAATATGACGTGCTCGCACTGCCGCTATTTATTTGTAAATCAACGTATATTTCATCCATCATATAAATATATATCAATGATTATGATATCAATGATAAAAAATAAAATATTAAAGAGTATAAATAATACAAATATATGAAATCTATGATAAATATATTTTTACGTATGTTTTCTTTTTTTATTTTTGACGTAGAAATGACGTAGAAATCTTTCTATTGCATGATAAGGTAATTCGCCTTTTTTTTTTTTTTTTTTTTTTCATCCACGAATCTCCTTATCATGAGATACAAATAAACTAACTCGAATAACACGTATATACACTTTGCTATTTGATTTTGATAACTCACACTGAATTTTTAATCTTCTATTATGTTCAGCACATCATGGACAAACGAAAAAATCGTAGGAAAAAAAAAGTATATATAATAAAATGTGTACGCTAAAGTGATTATTTTTCAATTGAATATGTATTTAATATTTAAATTTTATTGATCCTATCTACCTTTGACATCTTTTGCAGCTTGTTTGATTTGTACACTGCTTCGCTTAACGAGGTGTACACTACCTTTCCTAACGAAGTCTGCCATTTCACAAAATATGAAAACGACACATTCAACAATCACATCCCTCTACTTATCATCTTGCTCGAGCTTATTTGGATTATATGAAAAATACATACACAAGTGTGTACAATCAGATGCTATACTTACTCACATACACTATTCAACACAGCGTAAAATTAATTTATATAAATGTATATCACAATTGTGTATGTGTGTTTGTGTGTGTGTGTGTGTGTGTAAATTATTTTAGTGACAACTGAAAAAAATTCATTATTCAACATTGGCTATATATACAATGATTTTCAACAAATCATTTCTTACTTTATACTCTTTTGCATGTAAATTACTATTATTCATACTATTAACAATTTAATATATATAATAATATTTATGATGTCCTAGTGAACATGATTTTTTTCATTATTATTTTTTTTTTTTTCCAAGTAAATTCTCACCTCGAACTTCAAGTGCTGCATGTCTAAGTTGGACACTGCTACGTTTAAGTTTAATAAGCGCTGCCATTATCAATAACTAATTATAAATTTACAAGTATCAATTTGTTAATACATGAAATTTTATATAAATATTCGTCGCACATTTTGAATTTTTGTTTTCTCCTTTTTAATTTTATATTTTATTAAATAGCACAAAGTATATTTTATCAAGTGAATATATTCGTTGGAGTGATTGTAATGGTTTGCTGTAATACTATCAGAGCAAACCGGAGAGTCAATGAACATGCTCGCTTAACAAGTCTTGATACAATAAGTACCTACGCTAGGTCAGCCTTGAAAGAGCGTTTAACATTTATACGGGTATATTAGGACCACAACTATATATAGATAATGTGCGTAGATAATATATGTAGTATATAAGCACACTAGCCGAAATTTTTATCAGTAATTCACTTGTAATTAATATTCTTATTAATATATTATATGATACAGTTATTTATTAATTACAAATTAATGCTGATAAAATTTTCAAAATAAAGATTGATTTTTAAATTTAAGTAATTTTATTCGATAAAATATTGGATAATTACTAATTAAAATTAATTAGAATTGATAATTAATGGTAATATATAAATAATATGAATTATTTCAAAAATTTAAAATGTCTTTTATCTTGATATGTTTTTTTTAAAATTTTTTTCTCATTTTTTTAGAAAACAACTTAGAATATTCAAGTCTATGAATACCACAATGTACGATAAATTATATTTTTATTATCATACTTACAGTCATAAAACATATTTTCACTCATTTACTATCCACTTATTACTAAAAGTCTTTTTCCATACCTCCTGATTATTCACCTGTTACTCTACCTCTTGTTGACACAGTCCGTCTTTTGTTTTTACCTTGAACCATCAATTAAATTTACTACTCAGTTTATATCTCTAAACCTTTTTTTTAATGCGTAATAGCTACTTCTTTTTTTTCTTTTTTTTTTTTCAAGTATCATTACATTTTTTTTTTTTTTTTTCATTCCTCTTCTATAAAAGATAATACACTTTTGACTCTCTCGATTCCTGTAATTTCAAAGGCTGCATTTTAAAAGCAACTTCTCCCGTGTATTTTTTAAACTGAAAAGAAATCATATTAAAAATTTTCTATCTCTATTAACCCATTTTTTTTTTTTACAATGTACTGTTTGAATATTTATCTTTTATATACACGACTCCTACAAGTCATCCTTGGCTTTCATCCAATATAATTTCTTGCTTTATCCACCGCAAGTGTAATTGTCTTCAAGTTAAATTGTTTTGTTTCAGTTTTTGTTATGTGATGATTGATGATAAACTGTTGTTTGCCACTAAAATATCTTGACTTGTATGTTTTCTGTTCATCATTATGGCATATTTTCCTGTTGCTATTCATTGCGTGTCCTTTCATCTGGTGTTTCCATCCCTACGTTAATTTCCTTTCGTCAGCAGTAAACCGTCTCAGATTTTCTGATTCCTCATCTAAAATTACAAAATGTTATTTGATTTATTCTTTCCGCTTCGAGAATTCCTTTCTCCGTATTTTCGTGTTCTGATATTCAATTTGTTTACCGAATATCTCTAAAGTGTCTTTTCTTTTGTTGCATTTATCCGTACACACTCCTCCTGTTATTATTATTAATCAACTTTTAATATAAAGTTATCTGAGATTTAAAAGTTTATGATTGATGCATTCAATTTCTGTAATTTCTACGGACAGCTACTTAAAGTTTATTTATTTATTATTATTATTATTTTTTCTTATTCAATTTTACCAGCGATAACTATCGCTCTTACCGACTCATCGTCTTCAGCTGCTTTCTAATTTACCTCTTTTTGTGTGCTACATGTTTTGTCCGCTTTCTGTACCACCATTCAACATTATCTAATAAAATTATATTATCGATAATTATTTACTAGCATTAATTTTTATTATGGTGTTGTAATATTTTTTTATTAAGAAAGTAACGAGTGACGGGTTAACCTAATAGTAACAGTAATATTATTTTACCAATTATAAATATAAAAAAATTATATTACTAATACTATTATTTGATGATTTATTATTATACTGGAATGGATTTCCACTAAAGTTATGTTTGAAATGGTAGATATATTGTTTTACTACATCGACGACTACAGATATAAATATAAATATTTTTCTTATATACACGACTGTTTTTATTCTGCGCGGGCAATTTCATTTACTTTTGAATTGACCGGCAGATTGCGCAGGGTGTGATCCTGCAGATTCACTTTATTTATTATAATTATTATGTTTTTTTCCCTCCATTTATTTTTCGCGAAATTTTCCATTATCTTTCGTTATATGCAATTTATATCAACGTTTGTTTATTGACTAAAGAGGTTATATTAATGTTATTGTCACAAAAATATCAGACATTCCCCATTCATTATAAACAAAAAAATGTTCTATGATATACTTGAATTATTGGTGAGGATGAACGGTTATATATATTTTGTGTATTTTATTTGTAAAAGTATAGTGGAATAAACTACTCATCGGCATGTTCATATTTTACATGCGACATGCATACAGACACATACGTATATATGCATTTAAACACATATAAATAATTAATAATGTGAAATTTACGATAAATTATCGGATTATTCATCATTTTTTTTGTTTGTATATATTGAAACATAGTGTTAAATAACGTAATGGACTGTTGAATTACTGATTTATACAGTTTTGCGGTACACCGAAAATGCAATCATGCAACGAAACATTGTCGAGCTGGTTTATTGATAAATAATAAATTTTAAAACGACATACAATTTTTTTTGTTTTTTTTTTTTTGTTTTATACATTTATGCAATATATATATATTCATATATTGATATTCACTCAGGTATAGTAAATTAAATATTTGTGAATCATACACAATTATGACGTGCGTGGTTATACTTGAGCAGTTTGGGAAATGCGGCAATGCTTCGATAAGAATTTAAAATAAATATACAGTGTATTTGATGTTATATAGTTAGTGCAATAGTGAACTTAAAGTAGTTAATTATTTTATATTCAGTATCATCAATTTTCATCAGGTTTGTATATATTTTTTTCTTTATTACTGTCAATTTTAATAAAATGATTGAAGGATTAAGTTTTTGAGGTTAGGTAGGATATGATATGTGATTGGGGTAGGGTGTAACCTAATTATTGACGAATATACATGATTAAATATTTGTAAGATACATATACGATAAGCTTAGATGGCTGTACATATATTTATTCATTTATATATCGATTTGTTGTAGATACATTTATATACGTATAGATATGTTGCATCAATGAAAAATGACAGTGTGTGTGTGCATTTTAATACATTTTTCTACGTGTTAACATGGAAAACAATGAAATAAGTTGTTTAGTATTTAATTGAATAATGAAATTCAATTCAAATACAAATTTTATTTCATTTTTTCTGTTTTTCTTACTTTTTATAAATATGAAGAACGTGTATACCATCGTTATTAAAATGATGTTAAGACCATTGTCTTGTACTTTGGCAATCTTTTTCATTATGATCCAAGTTAATTGGACAATACTCGTCTTCAGTAATAATGTTAAGATGACCTAAATCTGCCTTAGGTTTGAATGGTAAATCTGCAATGTTAATACCACCTGGCACTTTTTTTGATGACTTTCCATTGTTCTCTTCATATTCAAATTCGGAAAAATCATCATCGACTGATGCTTTTATTTTAACCGTTCGAAAGTCTTGATCAGTAAATGTTATTGTATTTATCTTTTTTTTCTTTTTCTTCAATGTATTAATTGTTGATGATATTTTAATTGGTTTACTGGTGGCTGATTGTAATGGCTTCACTGATTTTCGATTTGTCGGTTGCTGAAATATTTTAATATTATCAACATTTTTAGATGGATCTATCTTATTACAATTTTTCGTTTTTTCACTTATTAAATTTTCTCGGTTTTCCCCACTGTACGTTTTACCATCACTAAACTCAATGCTATGTAAAAGATTCACTTCAACAGTGGATTTATCCTTATTTTTATTGTTATAGTCAACAGTTTCCTTATTACTTTCAGTTCTAATAAGATTTGATGTTGTTTCAATAGTCACATCAATTTTTTTATTCTTCGCACGATGTGTGTCAAGGTCCAATTTAATTTTGGGATTTTTCGTAAATTCTTCACGAAGATATTTTTCAAATCTGTCCTTGAAATAATTATCAATCATTTTCCAAACGCCGGTGCTGTACCAACCAAGAATTCCAAGTAAAATGACAGCACGTAAAGCATGAGCAAACATATTTTTTCGTGTTTTACAAGTCAATCGTTACAATATCAATTCATCTATTTTATTATTATTATTATTATTATATATATATTTTTTTTTTTTCATTAATATCAATGAGTGTGATTATTCGATATTTACTCGTACACTCACGCATTATCAAAATTCACAAGTGTAAAATACAAAGTTAATCCTCTTCTCCCATTATATAATCCTTGATTATTGAATATACATGTTGCATGTTTGGCCATGCCATAGTGATAAATACAAGAAGAGAATTGGCAATCACAAACAATCTCATCATCTCCACGCCATTACCTGACTTTAACCAATTCCCAAAACTTTGATTATCATCGATATTCTCATTTACATTATTCTCCAATTTCTTTTCTTTTAAATCGCGCTTTTCACTTTTTTCCATGCGATTTCGTTGCTTCATAATTCCTCATTCAAATTATCTAAATGAATAAATAAATAAATGAATATTAAATACATGAATGAAATAAATTTCGTGTATAAATTAAAACTTTTTATTAAAACTCACAGCATATCGGTATTTATATTTATTATTGAATGTCTTTTACAGTAATTAATAAAAAAATTTATATAATTATTTAAAAATTGATATATCTATGTCTGTTCTGTTACGGTTGGTGTGCAAATACCAAAAATTACTCGGGCTTTTTTGTGTTACATTTTTATATATGGCTTCATCAATAGATTCTTAACTTCATTATTGATGCCTTAGAAATACTGTAGATAATTTTCAACACAGATAAATCAACTAAAATTCTATATCAGATTTTACACGTATAATTTAATACGATTGATGATTTTAAATATTTTTTTTTTGTTTTTTACAATTACAATTTACTCGTGATAATGATATACAAGTTATTTTATTATATGTTTTATTTGTTTGTTAATTTTATCATTAATTACTATGTCTACATATGGATAATACCCGTTTGTATTTACACGAGAGACAATGCAAATATATATGAGGAAACTGTGAAAAATGGTGCATAAATACCAGTCAGCTTGCCCATGTATTCATTATTTCAATTACTTTTGAAGAACACAAAATGGAGAATATAATATATTTGATTGATGAAACCCACAGTAATACATCATTTTGATTTTAATTAATTTATTGATTGAGTAGATTTTACATACATTTATATAATATATATGTGTGTAATGAGAAATTTCATATGACTGACAATCAATTTTGTCTGATCTCTCTTACATCTCTGGATGTAGCCTACGGCATTCTGTAAATTCACGATAGGAATTGTTTGAATAGCAAATAGTTTTAGCTACATTCTCAAGTACATGTGTATGTATATAAGTCACAGACAACTGTGGAGGGGAGAATCATGTGATGATAATATGGAATCTGAACATGATACATTGAATAAGTTCTAAATTTTTATGTTTTAATAAAAATCAAATGAATTTATTGAATTTTTTTTTTTTTTGTTTATTTCAAATTTTTCAATTTTATATTTATATATCATATTTATATACACATTTTTTCGATTTATTTATCTAATTTTGATTTATTTAATTTGTAATTTATGAGGTAATTTATCAGGTATTCGATATTTTTCATTTATAATTAATCACAATAAAGACATGAACTCATATATTCAATCAACTTATTCGTTTAAAAATTAAATTTTTAAACTAAAATTTTTTGTTTTTTATGTTTTCATTTTAATCACATAATTTTGTTCAAATTATTTATATAAAAAGTTATAAGTTGATATAAGTAATCTCCGCATATTTTTGTGAAAATCCTCATGAATACATTTATTCTGTCATCTCAATCTTCCTTCCATCCATTAAATATCATTTTATTATCATTATTTTCTACTCAGGCATATAAAATATTATCTTGAATATTGTAAACTATTTTTGACATAATGTGTTTTTCTTTTGTTTCATTTACTGAAACAAAATATTCCATGGGATATTATGAAAAATCAATTAGAAAATTGAATATTATTATATTGATGTTCATTTTTATTCTCTATCAATTCTAGAGTTGTATTTAAGTACATTGGCACAAGTTATTCGCTCGATATTGCTCATAAATTTTTACAATATCTAGTTTATTTTATGTGGAAAATTTTAACAGTATAAATACATTGACAATGTAACTCTTCGACCCCTGGAACAAAACGTGACAATTTTTTTCCATTCAAGTTCTGATTCACTCTGCAAGTTTTTTTCATTCGCTATGTCCTTCAATTTTATATTCTCAGTGTCACTATACTTGTACATTAACGTTGTTTCTAAAATTATATCTAATCCGTTGGGATTATCACTGGATTTAAAATCAAGTTTAGAATTTGGAGTGTTGACCAACAACAACTTTAATGATAAATCCTTGCAAAAAAGTATTGGTTAATCTGGAGTTGGTGAGAATTTTTAATTCAATTATTTTTTTTCTTCTTTTCCCCTGTCCATAGAATTAATGAATATAATTCATGTCAACGCTAATTTTCAGCTCGATCACAGATATCTCAAACTAATACGAAAATGATTATTTAACAGTTATAAAATTCCATCGATTTATCACAAGAATTATTCATTAAATATATTCCAATTACGAGAGCAAAGTTTCAATTTATCTATATTTTTTTACATTTGTGTTGGCGTAATCGATACAAAATCATTATTGTATTTTTGATATTTTTATTAAATATTTAATTTATCTCTTTGTCATTCATTGAATTATAATTTTATCAATGGTTTTTTTTTGTTTTTTTTGTTTTTATTCCTAAATTTTATTCCTTATTGGATGTTATCACATACAGATTCCATTTGTAATTTACTCCGTTGCATTTTTTATTTTTATCAAATCAAACATTAATCTCTAAAATCTTCTGAGTTTGAAATTAACTCGAACTTTATATCCAGATAAACTTTACTATACTACCACTGCTATAAACCATTTTGAATTGAGATTTTATTGACTGTCAATTGTTTTACTCTCCAATTGTTCGTATTTCAATAAAATTGGCTGCTAATTCGCTTGTGAAATGTGAATAGGTTAAGAAAAAAAAATGATAATAATAAAATTGTACAACAACATTCAAAATTACTCCAACCAATTATATGTATAATATTTCAATTCAATATTATTGTTATTACACAATGATATAACAGTTCAATACCAAAACGAACATTTGAATATTATCATATGGATATGGTAAAATCAAGTTATTTTGTATACAATAAATAATCCTACTATTGTGATAAACTAAACAAATACATTGAGATTAATGAAATATTGAATTTTCAATGGTATTCTTGTATTGTGTTCCATCCGAATTCAATGATATAAAAGAACCACATTCCATTATTATTGTAGATTGTATGACTTTTCATATTTTTCTTTATACTCATTGATATTTTTTTATTGTTACACTTCAACCTCCATTTATTTTTGCAAATAAATATCTCAGTTATTTTATTCCAAAATATAAATAAATAAATAAATAAATGAAATATGATATAGTTTTGAAACAATGGACAAAAATTTATTGAAATACTAAATTTTTTTTTTTTTTTTTTTTTTTCATAAAATCGTTGATTTAACACTGACGAGTGTCTTATTGAACGGTAGAACTTGTCATATCTCTTAATCTATTCATGACAATTCAAATGAATAGATTTTTATGAATACATTTATCGTAATTTTGATCTATCAGTATTGATTAGACAAATTTTGTTGACTTGAATAAAATTGATTTGATAGACTTTATATTAGAAATATTTTGAGATTTATTATTATTATTATTTTTTTTTTTTTTTAAATTAATAAATATCATTTTCGTGAAGATTATTTCCGATTGCTAAATAATTTTTGGGTTAATTTAATTTAATACGTCACACGCTAGGATTACGATGATTGCTTGGTCTTTATTTGTAATTATTTTGAAAGGACAATAATCACTCTCACATGATGGAAATGAAAATTTAAAAAAACAAAAAATAAAAATTTAACGTTTAATTGTAAAAGGATATTGGAAATGTTTCGGACATGAATGTCCTTGTTCCGGAGTTATATAGTGAATTTATTGATGAGTAAAATTTCAATATTAATGTTCGATATGATTAAAAATTATCAATCTCAATATTGCGAAATAATTAAAAAATCAATATCAACGTTAATCAGTTGACAAAACATAAAAAGACAAATAAACCAAATATTTTTTAAGGTTAAATTTTGAATTTATCATGTTATATAACACATGAAATATATATATATATATATATTTTTTTTCCTTTCTTTTTTCATGATAATTTCATCTAAGTGCGAAAAATCCAGTCACGTATTCCATTTTACATTCATTTCATGTAGAAAATAAGTGTAAGATAAGAAAAAAAAACATAATGTCCGTCGGTATAATTTTAGAAGAATTAATTTGAAAAATAAATATTGTTGATGAATTGTATAAAAAAACTGGAAGGTAGAGAATAAAAAATAAATAATAATTATAAGAAAAGAAGGATAAAAGTATAGGTATATTTGGGTTAAACTTGAAATCAGTAAAATTATATTTTACTCTGCCGGTCAGTGATAATAAAAAAATATATATATATATGGAGAAAAATAATTAAAGTTGAACGTTCTTTTATAGTTTTATACAGTAGTATATAACCAGTAGAGATATAGTAATTTATATAATGGTAGTTTTAGAAATGTCCAGAGAAACAAAGTTTTATCGGAGTGAAGTTGGATTGGCGAGTAAGCAGGCCGAGAATCCATTGAATTGCGAATAAATGGAAGCAAGAGAGCGCACGAGGAAATCGGTAATGGATGCGCCAGACGCGCAACTGTTGCGTTGGTAGATGCGCGATTGATGGCGAAATGGGCGGCGATGGAGATGTACATAGAGAAGCGAATGTGAGGGTAAACGCGAGAAATTCTCCTCAACTTCAATGTTAGAGAGGGGCGATTGCGCAAGTATATATATATTAAAACTCCCATTGAGGGTAGTACAGAGACATAGAGAGGACGAGAGTGAGTGTGAGGGTATTCGCGTTGCTTTCAGTTGCTGTTGGTTACTTCTTACTCTCAGTAATTCTCTGTTATTCTCCGTGCGGTTTAGCTATTGCTCAGTATTTTTCAATACTTTCAATCAGTACACACTGTATTATTACACTTTATCAAATATTTTTTACTTGAACATTTTTTTATTGCAGTATTTATATGAGAAATAATAATAAAAATTAGAAAAACAAAAAAAAAAAAAGTAAATGAAAAATATTTGTGAATGAAAATGATTATTTTTTGTAAAAATCATATGAAAATAATTGTAAGACAATAAAATTTAGTATAGTGCCTTGTGTACGGGCTGTTTATCAGAAATAAAAAGAAAAAAAAAATCAAAAAAAAAAAAAAAATTGTATTTTTCGATTTTTATGTGTAATTTTATTAATAAATTCATATAAAAATTTTTTACTTCAATTTAACTATTGTGTATTTACACGTGTGTGCCTATATTGTCAATTTAATATACTAAATAATATATATCCAATTAGATTTAATAATTTGTTTGAATTATTTTGTGATGGATGAGTGTTTCAAAAACAGAAATTATATTGAAACTAATTAATCGTTAAATTGTACATTTAACTGAGCCTTTGGTTACGACGCGTCCTGTTGCATTTTAATATATACAATATACATATATATATAGAAAAAGAGATCGAGAGAGAGAGAGGGATTGATTTAATTGTTTTGAAAATAACAGAGAATTTTTGATATTTTTGATTATATTGAGAATAATGTGACAAGACACAAGTGAAATAATCATATGCAAACACGTCGAATATGATGATAAATAATGAGTGATGGTGAATTGAATTAATTAAAAGTAAACACAATGCAGTTGATGACACTCAATTCCCTTTTAATGTTTGATCTTGTCTTTTTCTTTTTTTTATTTCTCGTTGGGGTGTCATGTTTGGTTTATTATTTACCGAGTTCTCGAGTTAGTTCAGTTGCACCAGCACATGAAATTATTAATGGGAGAGTAACCCCATGCGTCAATGCTCCTCTTGATAATGTTTAAAGTGAATTTATTCAATCGAAATTTTGGTGATTTTGTTGTTTATCATCTACAAAATATACATTATGGTATGATTATATATAATTTATTTATTAAAGTTGCATGCAATGCATGAGTATTAGTTGATATATCATTTATATATATCACGTATGGATTAATAATGGAATAAAATTTGAAAAAATAATCCATATTCACAACTTTATTATTAATTTATAGATTTGTTCTTCATATTTATTGAAATAAAAAAAAACTGCAAATTTTACGCATATACAAGTAATAGAAGAAAAAAATTATTTTTATTATTTTTTAAATATCGAATTATTCAAAATAATTTACATGAATTATTTCACATTTTACATTTATAAATTTCACATTTCATATTAAATTATATTTATTCAAATTAAAAATATATTTTAAATATTTATGATTTTTTAAATTTAATATAAAAAATTCACAATTACTTTTAGTTTTGGGGTAAAAATTAATTATTTACAGTACTAAAAATGATTAAAATTTTTCTTGTTGTCGTTTTTTTTTCTTTTTATTATTCAAAATTACACGACATTAAAAATATGGTATGAACCAGATGTGTATAAAAGTATAAGGGATATAAAGTTAATATTCAAACATATCCCTGGGTATAAAAAGTGATGAGAATTTCTGGCCACACGCCAAATTCTGGACATTTGTTATACTAATAATCTGATCGAATAAAAATAATTATATCCAGCATCTAGTTTCATAATTATATTCAAATTCAGACCGGTAGTATTACATAACCTAAAAATCGATTGTATATTTAATATCTTGATATATTTGTATAAATAACATTGAGGCAATTCGAAAAGAAGGGAAAAAAAAAAAAGAGAAAAAAAGAAAAGTATAATAATCTCAGATACATGTGGTTGGTGACCGTATGTATATTCATCTTGATATTGATATCTACATTTACATGATTCAGATACAGAATTGACCAATATTATTGGCTCATACCAAACCACCAGAAATTATTCCAAATCACGGACAAAATCATATATGTATATGTAGATATATATAACATATGATCGATGATGTATATATAAATAGATGATGCAATTATTGCGATATGTATAAAGTAAATACATATATATACATAAATATTACAGTTGTCCTAACAAATTGATTGAGAATAAAAAAAAAGTACCACCAGGAAATATGAAATACGTGAAAATGAAATTTTTTTCTTCTTTTTTTTTCTTTCATTTTTTTTTTTTCTCACTCAACTTTTCGGAAGGATGCAATGAAATGATGTAGATATAAAAAAAAAAATGAAAATATCAATTTGTCAATGTGAAGTAGGCAGTAATATAATTCAATGGAGTTGAAGCGCTATCAGGAAAATTCATCTGTGACATTTTACGTTGGATGTCCCATCATTGTAAATTGATTTACTTGATCAACGGATGTTTGGGTGCTCTACTCTACTTCTCATCGATATGCTGTGGTATCCTATGAATATATAGATATACATGTACACACTGTGTACATGTATTGAATGACATTTCAATTCTAAGTCATTTATATCTCAGTTGATTAATAAAATCTCAAATTATTCCCTCACATATTTCAATATTTTGCATATTTATAAATACTATTTAGCAATGTATTATTGTAAATATTATTTTCTTATTTTATATTGTATATTATTATTATTTTTTTGTTTATTTTTGAATAGAATGGAAGTATTGAACGATTCAACGCTACCAGTTTTGGCGAGCGATCTTCTTGCATTGAGAGGTGCTGGTTTAGCAGCAGCAGAAACATGGGCACTTCTCTGTCAAGCAGCCCAAGCTCTTCAAGATCTTTTTCTGTCAAGTAAGTATAATTATATAATAACACTACAATGATTAGTATTTGTTATATTCTCATTATATTTTCCATTAGAACAAAAAACAAACAAAAAAATATTCAATTAATCATTAATACTCTCTCTCTCTCTCTCTTTATATTTTTCTCTCTCTATATATTTAATATTGAAATAGAACATATCTCTATAACGTTTTGACCCAAACTCACCCTCACGTCAATGTCCTTCATGATTAATAGACTCTTGATATTTTGATTGACACTTGCGTAATTGCCCAATATTATCGGCTCACTGATAATCCCAATGTCCTGTGAGTATTTATTTCTCATAATTTTTTTGTTTTTTGTTATCAATAAATTATTTATTTATTTGTTAATTTATTAGGTAAAAATTGTAAGGTTTTAATATTATTTATTTCAATGATGAATCTAGTTATATGTAGAGTGTGAGATAAGAATAATGTTCATTTGAATTGGAATATTACAATACACTTTGAATTTTCTAAGGATATTATTCAAACATTGTATATGAGACTGCAATCTCGACATATGAAGTTTACTCACTCAGTCAAATATACATTTGCATGTTCAAGATAATGTAGAAAAAAGTGTGAATTTGATTGCAAACAAAAAAATCTAAATTTGTTGAATTTTCTCTTATTACAAGAGTTTTTATATATTTTTCAAAAATAAATAAAATATATAATTGATATTAACTTATGAATTAATGAAAAAATAATAATATATTATATTAATAAACAATTGTTTGAGATTGATTATTATTTATATAGAATTACTGTTTGTATGAAAAATACAAAGTTTTATATGAATATTTTGATTTTATTCAATTTATATATTTGTATGGTATAAATTGCATTATCATCTGCAGCACACATTATTCAGTTGGGACGTAGTATGAATGTCTTAATGCTCCTGACATGCAGGCGTTGACGTGAGATTATAAGCTTGATTTATGTTGAATTATTGTTGTGAATTCAGATGGTAAAGTACTAAACTATTGCCACCGTCTGGTAGATCTTGCAATTGACGATGGCAGTTTGAATGTATTGTCTGAATTTTAACTTGGAAATACACGATAAATTATGATTGAATTTTCCTTTTTCTTTTTTTTTTTTCTTGTTTGTTATTTATTTATATCAGTAATTGTAATTATTGATGAAAAATATATATAATAATAATGTTTTACTGTGTTGTAGATGGAGGAGTTGTGGGTGGTGGTTCGCGGGCGGGGCCAGTGGTTACACCTCATACTCTGGAATTGACATCGCGGGGTAGAGTGACATTGCAAATAGCGCCCCCAGAGACGGCTCGAGCCTATTTACCTCCAGAATACCGACCTGGTCGCCTCTACTCAGACACAGATTCGGAGAAGGTTAATATAGAAAACCATTGGCAAGTTTAGTCAATATACCGAATTTCCTTCATTTTGAAATTTGAAAAGTTTCTAAACGCGATAATAATTAATTGATTTTTATCATCTCACTATGTATTCATAAAATCTCCACAAGAATAAAAAATAAATAAATAAATAAAATGATAATTTTAATTTTTTGATGTTTGTATAATGTTTAGATGTGGATGTATTCACTTGGGCGTGCATTGTTGGATACTACGCCAAGGGTCGCTGCTTTAACGGGTTCAGTATCGGTTTCACCCACTTCCGCTTTACAATCCGTTTTAGCAGCCATGACTGAGCCAGATCCTCAACGTCGTGCTTCACTGATGAATCTTTTGGATGTGAGTTGGTTTTTTTTTTCTTTTTCATTCTTCTTTAATGTTGCAACTTGATATTGACGGAAAAAAAAAAAAAAAAAAAAAAAAATTACTTATTGATACATATATTTTTTAGGTCATATCGGAATATTGTCGTACTCGAATGTTGACAAAGCCATTTACTCTTATTGTTATTGACATGTACCGAGAAGTCGTGAGATCGGCCCAGTATGCGGCAAGGATGCGTACCACATGTCAACCAAATCGACAACCACAACTATGTTCGCCATACCACTATTATTATTATTACAATCACAACCAGAGTGGTAATGAACAGCAATGCGAAAATAATAAACAATCAATGCCAGCAACGAGTTTACACTACTCTAAACATCAAATGAAAGCAAATCTTTTTAAATATCAATCGCAAAATTCACGTTCACATCCTAATCTTACGAGTCTTTTACCATCTGAATCACATATAAGTAATGAAAAAAAGCCACAATTTCAATCGCAAATAAATATTGAATCAAATAATAGTGACAGTGCAACAATGGGCAGTCAAGTAAATCATATTCGTATCCATTCGCAACCAATATACTCACAATGTTCCAATGGATTAATGAAGAATCAAAGTAGTCGTAATCTCGCAGTATGGAATGAAAATAGTGGAAATGAAATCGATGGAAAAACTGTTCTAGTTCACAATAGTAATAGCAGCGTATCAAGTGATCCAATATATGCATTTCCTGTGAAGCCATTTCTCAGTTCACAAGACGTTCGAGTTAATAGACTGACAGCTAAACGTTCGCAAAAAATTTTGAAAAAGAATGACGTTTATGCACAACCATCGAAAACACGAAATATTCGTGGTGTTGTTCCCAGTGGAACTGGATCCCAACCAAATATGAATTCCATTACTAACAACATAATAATAGACACTAGAGCACCACTTCCATTATCTAGTCCTGATCATAATGCTATTTATTATGACATTTGTCCTCAAGACGTACATGGTCAGGTTGATCAACTACATCGACAATATTCTCATTCTCAATTGCCAATTGTTCCCACACTCAATTGTAATGAGGACACTAATGCAGTTTCGAATTTGCAATCAAATATTAAACGATCACAACAAAATCTCCAGTCTTCCATGGTTGTGGACAATGTATTCAAGACTACTCCATCAAATGAACCAATTGCAAATAAAGTATATCAACCTTATGATACTACTAATGGTTTGCAAGCACCGCCAAAACCACCGAGAATTGGAATACGAAATGGACCGAGGGCGCGCCGTGGGAAACCCGTTCAAAGAGCATCATCACGGTTGTATCGAGCAATTACTGGACCGATACGTTGTCTCAATAAAACCCAATGCGTCGGGCCAGAATTCGTTGTACGAGCCAGTCAACCACCAAAATTACTGAAAATTGGTGATACAAAAGGTGGTAATAATAATACAGCTCGAATTGTTGTTATTCTATTATCTGGTCAACGAATTGATGTAGTGTGCAATCCCCATAAAATAACAGCTGGAGAATTATTTCAGGCAATAATTCTTGCTGAGGGCCTAGATGACAATTTTACACTCGGCTTAGCGGCATTATTGGCTGGTGATTTCGCTATGCTTCCACCAGAAACAAAATTAAGTAAAGTATCACCACCGGGATGGTTGACAACAGATAAATGTAAAGGCCCTCTTTGTCTTCCAACCAGTTTCATGCTCTATCTTAGACAACGTTTTTTTCTCCCATCATTGCGAGGAATAAGAAGTTGGATATCGAAACACTTACTCTATCTTCAAATAAGACGGTGTATATTGGAACAACAATTGATTTGTTCTCTTAGTCAACTTATTAATTTAACTGGATTAGCATTGCAAGCTGAATTTGGTAATTACAGTATAGATGAACATGCACGTGGGAATTATTTTCTTCTCGAGCACTACATACCGGAAATTCTTATTTTAAGCAGTGATTATCAACATCCACAAATGCTATTGAATGCAAATGAATTGAGAGCACAATTGCATTCGGCACATCGGAATCGTCGCGGATTGGATACAAATACTGCCGAGGAACTGTTTATAACTCATGCTCAAGAGCTTGAAGATTATGGTTTACATTTGTATATTGCCACTACTGATACTAAAGAACTTGAAAAAACAATTAGACGATTAAAAAAATATAGATTGAAAGATTTATTGACACGCGATGACACCGTAGATTCAATAAATATCTCAAATCCCATTAATGATCCATGTCAATTCAATAGTAGCAATAATTGTCATAGTGACATTTATAACAAAATACACCCGACAATTTCACGAGAAACATATAGTAATATTGAAAGTAAAGAAAATGTTTATGCAATACCAAAAAATCCTACGGCAATTGTCAATGATGTAGAAAGGAAGAATTTAATTAGCTGTAATAGTAAAAGTACAAGTTCAAAAAAGTCGGAAACAAATATTTGGTTTGGTATTCATGGTCAAGGTATAAAACTATTTGAACGTACTGGTGAGCCACGACAAGTTACACAATTGGTTAAATTACAATGGCAAGATATAAAAACATTGAGTTATAGTAAAAATTGTCTTATAATTTACACAAAATATAACGGGAAAAGAGCCAAATTAAAGCTCAATATGGAGCATAAAAAGAGTTATTATGCTTTTAAACTTACATCTTTGCATCATCAATTTTTTTTGAAACTTCGATCAGAGCTTACGTCACTTCAAGGATTGACACGAGATTTTGGTATTCCACTTAATCCAAAATTAGATTCATCATTGATACAAAAATGTAAAATAAATAAATCGAAAAATACCATATTTAATGAAAAAAATACTGAACAAGTAAAAATTAATGAAAAATATCCAACGTCTTTGGAAGATTATCAAAATAAAGAGAATGAAAATCCGATTATGATGGATAAAGTTGCTACTGATTCGTATGCAACTGTTAATAATGACGATGAATCTATTTGTTATACACCTGAAGATGATGCATTGTATGCACAAGTAAATGCGCGTTTGGAACCTGAGGGTGCATCACGAGATACGGAGGATGAAAGTGAGCGAGCACAAACGGATACCAATAATTTACTTTCATCTAAATCACAATACTCAAATACACGTTCTAATAAAAATTGGCCTAGTCATAAAAATACTGACATAAGTGATCCTACAATTACCTATGATGTTCCAAAATTAATGTCTTCCAATAATGGCTACGATGAATTAAATGAAAATATCAAACATCCAGAAGAGCTTTATGCTGCTATTAATAAAACTTTAACATCTTCTAATCAAGTTGAAAATCATATATCAACAGATAATCAAATATGGAAAGTAAAATACAAAGAAATACCGTCAAAAGTTCTTACTAAGATTAAAACATCGAGTTTACCAAATTATGTAACATCTAGACAGAGCACGGATTTTCGTACGCCAAGTTTGCCACGTCGATTGGGTGTTAAAATGGGCACTCGAGCAATATATAGCACTACACATACATCAAAAGATTTTAGTCTTACTGATGATATTGAATTATTATCACTCAGATCTGAAACTGCATCATCCGTTCAATCAGTATCAGCCCAATCTAGTGAATCGCCCATGCCAGAGGCATATGTACTTAGTAAGTTTATTTTTTTATTAAATTACATTTTGATTGATATCTACATTGTTAAATGTATATTTTATTTGCAGATGCTGATATTAGGGCAGACGAAGAAACCTTTCGGATATCCAATGATGATACTATGTCGGCCTCTCTCATGGCAAGATTAGAAGAATTATCTTTTGCAGAAGAGCGAATTCTACGAACGATTAAACTTGAAAGAGGTCACGGTGGAAGTATTGGTCTACAAGTCACGGAAGGTAATGACGGTGGAGTATATGTCCAAGCTATTTCTGTTGGTGGATCTGCTGATATGACGGGCAGTGTTTCCAAAGGTATATAGTAAATTAATTAAATAAATAAATAAATATTATCAAGATAAAATATATATTGTTAATATATCCACAGGGGATAAAATTGTTGCAATAAATGGTTCAAGTTTGTTGAATCTTCGTTATCAAGATGCATTAAACATGCTTCAGAGTAGCTCTTGTCAAGTGGTCGAACTTGTTTTATCACAAATCACTTCTAATCGGCATATAACAACTCAATCATTAAGAAACAATCGCATTAAGTAAGTTAAACTTTACTAAATAATTGAAATGTTAAAATATGTATATAAATACTAATTATATTTGTAGATGTATCGATGATAGATCATCATTATCAACAAATAACTCACGTTTAACATCCAATTGGTTATCTGACAAAATACTAGATGTACCAGTACGTGATGATATTAATTTAGAACCATCAAATACTCATTACATGCAGGATATATATGAAACGGATGTGATGATGTCACCAAACAATTTAAATTCGGCCAGTATGTTATTAAGTATTGATGATTTTGATGTAAGCCGCACCAGTCATCAAGTTTTCATATAGATAAATCAATAAAAACTACGAGAACAATGTCAACAATAGAGACTATGGTAATATTACATGTCAATTATTAATTATACTCGTAATGATAAAATATGAGTGTGTTTCTGTTAGAAATTATTTTCTTAATTCAATTTACGTTATTTAATTAGTCAAGCCATACATTTGTTTTTACGACAATATTATTTCATTTTATTCTAACCTAAAAGAAGTTTATATTTGCAACGATATTCGAATTTATTGAAATTGTTGAAAAAATCTCTATATTTTTTTCTTTATTTATCACAAATCTATTATTTAATTTGTAGATCGAAAATATTCGAATCTATAATATACATTTTACGAATGTTATATTAATTGAGGAATAAAAATACGGGGGAATATATTAATATATAAGTTCAAGGTTAGATCTAATTTATTGAGTAAAATTTCTAAGGAATCGTAAAGGTGACAGTTATTCAAAAAGTAATTGAGAAATATCTCAGTCAATTCTTCTTTATACATATTGAATTGTCACAGTGTAAAGAATCACGATTCATTTCACAGTTTTTTTTTTCCTGCATTTTTCTCTTTGTTTTGATAAAATAATTGTTGGAAATGGATACAAGTATGGATTGACATATTAAATTTCATATTGAAAATTGCAATATAAAAATATAATAAAATTTTTTAATCTTTATTTCAGCTAATGTAATAAAAAATACATTACCACCTGTACCATTACGTCGTAAAAAACCGAAATCCATGAATTCTCTGTTACCATCAACAATAATAAAAAAATCAAGTGATTATATGGATTCAAGTAATAATTTTAATAAGAATTATTCTATCATCTCGAATATCATAGCAGATAAATTATTAAAAAAACCTATGGAAAATAATAAAAATACTTCAATCATTAGTGAAAAAAGTGAGACACTGCATGCTCCACACCTCACAACAAAAATAACATCAATATCATCTGACAAACTAGTGAGGTGTGAAATTGATCAGCAAAAAAAAATGATTGAAAATACAATAAAAAATAAAAATATTAATACGAGTGATGAAATATTACCAGATAATAGTGCCTGCAGTGCTATAAATAAAAAGACTGAATTAATTAATGATCCTATGATCAACAATTGCGATATTAGCGTCAAATATGTAGAAAGTACTTTGAAAATAAATAATAGACCACAAATCATGAAATCAAGTATAATAAACAATCAGATAGGACTGGATAGAAATTTTATATGTGCCATAACCAGTAGCAGTGATAGTGTCAGCGACAATTATAAAATTATAAATAATAATAATAATAATAATAATAATAATAATAAAAGTAATAATAATGACAATAAAATTTCTGAGGTATATATTTCAAGTTCAAGAGCTGATCAAGCATCTCGCAATGACATTACTACAACTGAATGTAAAGGTAAAGGAAAAGTGAAAAAGTGCGTCGTGAAACGTTGTATACCAATGTATTCTATAATTGAAAATCATAATGATTCATTAGGAGTAAACAAACAAGATAAAATTGATGTGAGTAAAATTATAAATAATTCTGATAAGAAAAGTAAATTATCAAAGTATTCCATTGATCAATCGAGTAAAAAACAAAGTTGTATTGATAATTGTTTGCATCTTGTATCGTATTGTAATATTAATTCGTTGGGTTCTCCAGCGAATTTGACCATAAGACCGGTAACTCCATGTTTAAAATCAGCAAATGGATTCAGCCAACGTAGTAATGAGAAGAAATTTGTCAAATTTAATGGCGTCAATTTAAAAAATTCGAGTAATACGAAAAAATTGAAACGTAAAGCGCCATCAGTACCGAAATCACAAAATTGTAAAATCTATATGAAAAACAAGATTAATTCTCAACAAACGCTAAAAGACATGAAAAAATGTACTACACAAAATCAGGTCTGTTTATTTTTTACACACTTATCTAAAAATAGCAACAATCAAATATGATAAATTGTAAACCGTTGAAATATTAATAATTCAGATTATTAATTTCTTTTTTATTTCGTAATTTTAGACAGTTCAATTACAAGTAACAGATAATAACAACTCTACAAAACTACAAAAAGGTATGAATTATTTTTTTTAGAGTACTTAACTATCGTAACCGCAAATTTGTTTGTGTTTATAGTTACAATGTGTAAATCAATAATGAAATTTGAACAAAAAGATAATAATAATAATAAATGTATACATAAATATCTTGTACGAGTATTAAGTCTGTCTCTTTTGACAATTGATTTGAACGAATAAAAAATTTACACATATGTAGACATATATTTTTTTGTTTATAGATAAATATACATTTTTTTTTTATATTTTATTTTTACAATATTAAATAATTATATTCGCAATATATACAGTACAAATATGAAAATGTAACATTGTTTTTTTCTACAATACGTATTACAAAATTTATTATTATTATTATTATTATTATTATTATTATTGCTAGAAAATTTTGTCAATGTCATAGATAATTTAATTTTTTAATTGTTAATTCGAAATTATTTTGTACTTGAAATTCATCATAACCCCATTAAATCAATCGGTTACTTTTTTATTAATCATTATCAAGAATATATTAATGATATTTATTTATCATTTACTATATTAATTATTTCATTATTGCTCATGAAATTATAATGAATATTTTTATAATATTGAGAATACTTATTGAAATTAAATTGATCAAGTATAATTGGGGGCAATTCGATACAAGTAATGCACATTTATTGATATATTTATCCATAAATTTCAAAATTAAAAATTTTAGAATGAATAATATAGTAAATGATTTGCGTTCGTATTATCAATTGTATTTTCTATTAATGTGCAATTTTTTTATTATAATCATTTTGGTAAAATATTATTCATTGTAATATTTTACTGTTCATCTGCCATTATATATATGTAATATGTAATTTATTAGGTATGTATAAATATTTTTATTACTGTTTTTATTGTGTTGAATTTCACGAATTGCCCTAGAAGATTTTTTTATCTATTGAATGTTAATTATAATCATTATACAATATATACATATATATAATTATTCTTTATATTATTATTATATGTATATTATAAATATTTATATAAGTAAATTGTCAAGTTTAGTATTAGAATTGTCCGAAGTTTGATCTTTGGTGATCTATTAACATATCCTAACACTTTTTTGGTCTTCCTAAATTAAAAGCAGATAATTACAATATGTTATCCAGACTGTGGTTGAAATTAACCATATAATTTTGAAAATTTTTAATTTAATACTTGATAGCGTGTCATCGATTATCTGCATTATTTCCATTGATACGAATGAAGGGATAATAAATATATATATTTTTTCTATGATTTATTGGATTTATCAATGTAATAAAAAAAAATACAGGGCAATTTTATCACGTAACAGAATTAATTTATCATATGTTCATGTTTAAAACATTTTTTTTATGAAAAAAAAAAAAAAAAAAAATTGTTATGTTAAATATTGCGATTTGAGTATTATATGTATATAATATAAATTGCATTGATAAAGAATCAATTAATAGTTGATACAAGTCAATGATCAAAGAGTTCAGTTGCGCTTTAACATACATAATGAAATGTGCATTGGAATAAATAATAATTATAATAATAATAATGTTTAGAAGGCAATTTTTTATTGCTACATTTATTATTGTTACATATGCATACGCATATGATTATATTTAGATGAATTTGTATTAGTATTAGCGTGTATAATGTGTGTATAAGTGAGAACGATGATATTTTCAATTCATAATGTGCTTTCATAAGTACAGAAATTCTTGGACGATATCTATATGAAACAGTTGAATTTTATTTTCGGACTCAACTATGATGTCACAAGAGTCCAAGCATCGTGTTTTTACTTCGTTGCCCTCGTCATTCGTCGTATAGTTGGGACAATGTTAGGATACAACTAGACTAGCAATATTAGATTTAAAAACTGATGTAATTATCATAATAGAAAGATAAATTATCAGATGGAACAAGACTAATTGATTATATTATAGTTTGAATTATAAAAACTAAATATATACATGTATACAAACATATAAAAAATTACATAAATATAATTGTGAATTGTTGTGACTCTTTTGAAATTGATCAATAGATTACGCGACATTAAATAAATGAATATATAAAATAATTTCAATTTGTGCAATTTTTTAATACTACATTATTTTTTTTTTTTTGTGTATAATAATTAGTGATAATTAATATAATTCATGTGAAATGCAATGAAACAGGTGCAATACACAAATGAAAATTATTCTGAAATTATTATGAGATTGAAAATTGATGCGCAATTTTACTTTCTCAAATGTGCCACTAGTAATTATAATGTGAATATGGATGTGATTGAAAGTAAAATTAACAAATCATCAGTTATACCTGATGAAAATTCAATTGATCAATCACGAATTTTATTTAATGGAATTACGGGTAATTTTGATAAAAAATATAAACATCATTCCACATATAGGAAAAGAAGATATTTAAAAATTAAACGTGATTACTGTTCATGGGTGCGCGAGTTGGAAAAAATCGACAGATACTCCGTTGGTGATTACCTTCGACAACAAATATTACAAGATTTCACGTCTGCAGATATTTTTGAAAAAAGTCAAGAGCAAATAGCAGAAGATAGATATAATCGAGTCAGACGTTTTTTCAATTATCGCAATGGAATATTGAATAAAATGAGATGGTTCAACGTTATATTTCATAATCATTTACGTGCTCTGATTAAAAATAATAATAATAATATTTCTATTGTTGATGTATCTCAAAGTTATCGAAATTTTAAAAAATTCAAAAAAAAATTCATACCTAATTACGATGAAATATATTATCGTCACAGTAGACGTAGAAAAAAATATAATAATCAATTTAATTGGCATTTTGTCTATTGTTGGAAAAATACAAATGAAATAAAAATTAATAATCTCATTGATAATACATTATTTAAACGGAAATTGCCATACACAAAATATATCTCTGATTTAACACCGAAATATTTAAATTGTAGTGATGAAAAAAATAATTTATCACTACCACGTTTGAATGAAATTAATTTCATAAGAAATTTAAAAAATAAAAGCAATGGAAGATCGAAGAATTTGATCATTCGGAAAAATGCAAACGTAAATAAAACAAAATCCATCACAAAATCTAATATTTATTTCATTAAACCAGTAATAAATAAAACCCAGATTGATGATTATACATCAAATAGTATAAATTCATATAAAATTCATGATAACATTAGCATTATCAATAATAAAAGCTGTAGAAATGTAAAAAAAATTGATGAAATAGACAAGTGTTGTCAATCATATCCACATTATTGTACGACAGAACAATTAAAACCATCAATAAATCCTTCAAGTCAATTAATACAAGATAAAAAATCAATTTCAACTCTAAATACTTCAAATTATTGTACTCATTGTCAGCAATTGTATATGAGCCAAAAAAAAAATATTATCGGTGCCAATTACTTTTGGCAGGTTTATCAATCGTTGAAACAACGTTCAAGGCAAATACATGATAAAAAATACACTCATGTTTATGTCAACAATATTATAAATAACGATACAACTGATGAAAATGATGATTACTGTGATGAAAAAAATATAAACAAAAATTTTCGAAAAAAAATCAACGTCAATATACCTCATCGAATTAGAAATAAAACTCAAGGTAAGATATTATTTTTCATAAAAATTCATAAATAATTTATTGAAAAACAAAAAATTAAAAATAATAACACAATACAATTAAACGTAATATTAATTATTTCATTGTATGATAATACGGTATTATTATAAATAAATATAAATAAAAAGTATGAGAGAATATAATGTATATTATTATACATATATTGGAAGGAAAAGAGGTGGTTTGAGTGAGGCAGGGCGCCACTGAGCCACGTCGAATTGTCAGATTGGGAAACAGAGAAGGGTGCAACGGGGTGAAGTAATTCATATTGGCAACAAGAGACATATCAGTTAATCGCGAGCATTCGCAAGACTCGCGAATTCTATCTGTTTCATGACAAATATTATTTTATTTGTTACTCCCCCAATTCGTGTATATTAATAAATTTAATTATGATTTTTAAATCTATAAAAACATTTATATATATTTTTTTTTTGTTTATCGTAAAATATTCATATAAATTATTTGATTCAAGTCAATTATTAATTTAATAATCCCCAAGTGAAGTGTATAAAATCTAAAATTGTAAAAAAAAAAAAGAATAATACAACAGTTTTATCTATTTTATTTTATTTCTTGCTACATTGATATTTATTAAAATGTCAAATAGTATAAAAATCAATTGATTAATCCGTGAATTAATCAAATCTGTGTGCCTTTATAGCAATATTATATATTGTCCAACATCATGAAATATTCTTTAAAATATTAAATAAAATAAATAAATAAATTAATTAATTAATTAACTAATGAAACATGTGACTACAATAATCAATAATTCATATTGATAAACTTATATTTTAATGTCAATAAAAAATTATTGTCATGAATATAAAAAATCTACATCAACATCAAATATTACCGTGAGTATTGATATTATTGGCGGATTAAGCTCATGTTATTGAGGATGGAAAAACAATTTTTTTTTTGTTTTTTTTTGTTTTTTTTTTTTTTCCATTCTTTTTTTGTGTTCAATATACGCAAACTACAATATGTAAATGACGTATACATCAGTTTTAAATTGGGTCATTCGACGTTGGGTACGAGGAGCAGCTATTCAAGTATCTATATTATATTGCATGTATATAAAAATTAGTATGACTGAATGAACAGTTGAGTGAGTGAAGAGTAATATAAATAATGTGCAAATAGAAAAAGAATAAAAATTAATTTAATTATCCCTGCAATAATTAAAACTGCAGTGGTAATAAAAAAAAACATTTATATATATATAAATGTGAAATTATAAAGTGTGATAAATGCAATATCTCAATAGTCTACATAAATAATAACATAAAACTAATTGGTGTTTCTTTTTTTTTTTTTTCCTCGTCAAGTATTTGTATCGATGCATCAGTTGCCAAGTTACCGGTACATTTAAATAACATATATATATATTGATATATTGATTAGTAAATATTTAATTGATAATAGCCAGGTACTTTGATGATTTGTCATGCACCCAAATGTCGATATATATATATAAATCAAATTTAAATATATAACGCAAAATGAACATTCATAAAAATTCATAAATAATTCACACAAAAACACAATTTATTGAAATTCATTACAAGTTTTTATGAATTATTTATTGTCCATTTTATTTATGCAATAAATAAAATAAATACGACACAATATAAAAAAGAACAATACACAGAAATATATTAGAATGCGCGTGTGTGTATATATATATTAAAGAAAAGAAAAAAAAAAAATACTGTCACCATTAGCAGGTATAACATCGACTTTCGGTACAGCAGCGCAGTTTTAAATTGTAGAACGCAATTTATGGTACTTCATGGCGCAGCTGTTTGCTAACTGCTGAATCTTTCACGAGTCCGCCATTATTATATATATATATATATATATATCTGCATGCACTGCTCACTCGACCTTCACTGTAATATTATAGCGTCAAACAGCTGAGAAGAATTGGGAGGAATCGATAAATGAGCACACACCGCGAGCACAATGTGCAACGATCAACATCCATGTACATTTGAACTAGGTGGGGATCAAGTACCATATATATACATATCATGATATTTATTTTATTTTTTTAGTGAAACAAAAAAAAAACAATGAGAACAATAAAACCATGACAATAAACAAGTATAACTATGTATACATTTTGTAAAGGTGAATATGATAATTGGATCGTTTTATTTTATTCAAAGTATTTGAAGAATAATATTTTATAATATATGGATTAATTAATATTATGTATATATACCCTATAGGTGATATGGGACTATTTTAATTCTATTATGTATATATACATACATATATATATATATATATTGTTCACATTCCCCCGTCTTCATCAAAATAAGGTATACTCATTCACGGTCGTTCACAGGCATACACCGCACAGTTTACACTGATTCAAATAGATATTCTAAAAAATTTTGCTATACACTCGATATTTATTATCTATTATACATATTTATTAATATATATACTCGTGTATAATACATAAGTATAAGTATATAATATAATACCGGTTGTATTACCCCGATTGGTGGTCGTGTTGGTTCGTGGTTGTTTGTGATGTTTCGTTGAGAAACGAAAAAAAAAAAAAAAAAAAAAAAAAAAAATGCAGTGTTGGTTTTAACCGAGATATTCGTACGCGTGATGCGTGCAATTTCTCTGATGAATTAAAAAATTAATTTAATAATATAAATTTTATTAGATTTAATTAATTTAATATTTATTTATTATATTTTATTTGTGTATATTTATATATATGAATGAAAATTGATAATGTTAAAATATATCATTAATTATTTCTTATGATGATATATTTTGTTTTATATGATTGGAGTGTGAAGATTGAGGTGTATCTACAGTAAGAGTATGTATATATATGTACGCATACCTGTGTCCGTGTTCATCAGTTCAAGCTGTGTCAACAAAGTGGAATGTAGTGAGTCTCGTGGAAGCTGTGACTACTATGACCGATATGAATAAATTCCACATTCCATAATATAATTCTTCAAATAATTGTCTGCTGCCTTAATATATATGTATATATATATATATATATACATTATGCGTATATAATTAAGTTGTTTTATTACAACTGATAATTATGTTTGATGGTACATTAAATTATTTTATTCTAATGCATATTAAAATTTCTGTATACACTCGGTATATTTTATTTGGACACTACAAATATCTTGAAAATAATTATACGAATGGCTGTGTATTATTGATAAATCAAATGTTTAATTTATGTGTGTGATTTTGGATTTTGTTCAATTTATATTGTTAATTTAAAAATTTTATTTATAATATTAATGTTATGTATAGTAAGTGGTGTATTCGGAATTTATATATTATTTGTTGATGATGACGGGTGAACAATGTAGAGCAAGTCAGTTTCAAAAAAGGCAACTCGACCGCTAAATTATGCGTGAGTAAAAATATAAAATAGTTGATTCGCGAAGTATATTATTTGTCATTGACTAGTGTTTGATTAATTTCTAATACACTAATATTTTATTTGCAATAAAATATATAAAAATTGGTAAAAAATATTGATAATAATCTTCATTTTTATATATTTTTCAATTTAAATTTAGTTTTTTTTTTGTTTTTATTTAAAAAATATTGATAATAAAATTGATACAGTTATAATACTGTGGAATTTGTTGCAGGTGAGCAGACATTGGTGTCTGCCGTGGCGGGTGGCGGTGGGCCACCAATTACGTATAATCATCGTATGAAAAATAATGAAATTACTGAAGAACTGCAACAAGAAACTAATATAAAATTAACGCCAATATCCGTAAAATCAAAAATTAGTACACAAGATATTACCAAGTACTTTAATTATTCCTATAAGGAAAATCAATCTGAATATGAGGTGAACAAATCGTGTGATATCGAGGACGAAACGATGGGGTCGAATTTTAGTCGACATCATGGCAAAGGTTTAACTGGGCGTAGAACACAATCGTCGGGTAATCTCTGTGATCCACAAGGCAAGCTCAATGATGTTAGTAAAATGTTCGTTCCCTGTTCCACTTCATCTGAACAAAGGTATATTGTAGTGTTTTTTATTTTTATTTTCCTAATACAAATGATCATTTTATATCATTATACAAACATCTTCTTTATCAGCAGATACAATATGACTGGGTCATTGCCAAATAATCTAGACAACGATAAACAGTCACATGACATGGATGATTTATTAGATAACAATAATATAATATCAGATACGATTGACGGAGATTTAGGAGGAACTATGAATCATACAAAGTCGTATCATCAAGTAAAATACTATGATAGATCAACACTAGGTGCGCAACTTGTGAAACATCATTCACATGATTCTCTGAAAGGTGATCCTTGGAAGTACGTTCGAGATAAACTAGATATATATATATATATATTATTAATAATACCGTAATGATTTATCCATTTGTAATTGTTGTTTCAATATATATTTGGTTTTATAGATCTCAACAAAATAGCGAAATGGATCCGACTCGTTGTCATCATGGTAATTTCAATTCTTCAACTCATCCGCAAGTTCCAACATACGAGGATGTTTTTACATTAAGAAATAAAAATAGAAATAATCCCTATCATGGTGAGATAGATGGTATTGCCCAAGGTAGTAAAACATTACCAATAAGACGTATAGATCCCAAGTGGTGTGATCCTATAAGTATTCGAGCAATTCATCAAAAAAATTTAATTGATACTGTTGATGGTCATCGGCCCGATTGTCAATTGGTAGCTCGACAAAGAGAACGTCTTGCTAATAATAATCCAAAACAATTGATTGCGGGTGAACATCATAATCAAGATCAGGGATATGCGTCTGAACGATCACCGGAAGATGAACATCCTCCATTGTTATCTGATCAATCTGTACTTGATGTGAATCCAGGTGAGGCAAATTTTGTAATTTTTATTTAATCTAAATCACATCTAGTCTTACAAATTATTATCAACAGGCTCAATTGTTCTATGAAAATAGATATACAAATTTTAATATAAAAAATAATTAAAATAAGTAGAGTAATAGAAATGCTGGTATTTTTAAATTCGAAAAATAAATAATACAGTACAATAAATAATAAACAAAAATATTTTATTTCAGTTGGAAATACATTTCGAATAGTTTTACAAAAAAGTAGCCGGGGATTAGGATTAAGTGTCTCTGGCGGTGGAATGTCAGGTCCTGTTCGAGTAAAACGATTATTTCCTCAACAACCTGCAGCTCTTTCAAATCAACTTAAGCCGGGTGATATTCTTCTTGCAGCGAATGACATTCCACTTTCTGGCCTAACTAACTATGTGAGTATTTAAATATTATTCAACTACCAATTATATTATCTCTTATAATATAATTTTTACGTAAAATTAACATATATGAAATTATTCTTTGCGTGTTTAGGAGGCATTAGAAGTTTTGCGAACTACATCGAATACTGTAGAGTTATTGGTATGCAGACAAGCTGGTGAAACCAGTATTACACCACCTGGTGATCCACCAACTCCTCCGGCACGTCGCAAACTGCCATCATCAACATCGCGAGTCCTTAATCCTGTACCTCCACTTCACATTGAGCCTTGTGGTGTAGGTATCTCGTAATATTAACTTTTGTTTATCATTATTAATGTCTGCTATACAAAATAATATCTATCCTGTAGGAATTTGATATTGAAATGACGAAGGTTGGCGGAAGTTTGGGATTTACTTTGCGAAAAGTTGATAGTAGTGCTCTTGGACATTATGTCCGGGCATTGGTACGAGAGCCAGCGCTAAGTGACGGTCGAATTCAACCAGGTGATAAAATTGTTGCAGTAGATGATGCTCTACTATCACCAATGAGTCATGAAGAGGCTGTCTCCTTGTTGAGACAGTGTGGACCGAAGGTTAAATTACGATTATATCGTGATTTAGCCCAAACTCCTGTATCAGCGCTATCACCAACTGAACCTGATCATCCTTTGCGTCCACCGCATACAAGTCTGAGGTAAATTGCATCACACATTTGCACGTATCTATTTCAACTTTTTTCGTTTGTTTCAAATTCATGAATAATTCATACAGACAAGAAGCAGTCGACATGCTATGTGATTTGGCCGTTCGAAAATTATCGCCTACAACATCAAATGAATCAGGCAGTCAGTCGAATTCAGGGATTCCCGCTACATCACCTCGACGTTTACGAAAACCACTATCTCGGACATCTACAGCTGATGATAATAAAAAAGGTATAGGGCAAATATAAAATGTAATATTGATTTCTCATTGTTTACACGGCAAATGTAAATACGAAGATACTTAAAAATCAAATTTAAAATCATTATGTTACTCTTTTTTCTTTTTTTTTTTTTTTGTAGAATCAGCTGAGGACTCGATAAAACTTCTCACAGAAGCTAAAGCCAATACTTTAAATTCAGTTTCATGTCTTACAGACACAACTGAATTACAATCACCACCTCCTGATGTGTGTGAGGCTACGAAGCCGTCCCGGCCTAAATTCTTAGATCTATCTACATCAAATGAAAAAATAAAAGCTCCCACTGATCTTACATCAGATTTACAACTTCAAGAATATGAAGAGCCTATTATTAATAATACGATTGCTACGACTACGGAGAAGGCCAATGTCCAAGTTTATGATTATCAATCTCACAGTATAAATTTAACAGTGGACAATATTGATGATTGCAATTTGTCATCTGAACCTGTTTCGATGCCCCCACTCAATATTTCATCATATACTACTGGTGGCGCTGCCCTGAGCTACAAAAATCCTGTGTATCAAAGTGCTAAACAGTCGTCCAATCGTCATCAAGATGAGGTGCTCATGAACTGCACCAGAGGTCAAGCCGCATCATATTCCAGTGATCACGACATTCCAGGTATTAAATTAATATATCAATTTTTATTTTATTTTCGTGTCAAAATATCATGAAGAATCATTACTGTTATTCCATTGACGTTGTGATGCACGTTATCTACGTATTATACATAACTTGATATAACAACGAGTTATCAGTAATTTAAAGTGGGGAGAAATGTATATTCACACATCTATACACAATGAATATATATATATTATATTAATTATAATATAACGAATAAGACGTTTAATTAATCGGTTTTTCAGGTAAAATTGCAAGTGGAAAAAATCCAATTGGCACTAAAGGTTTACTTAAGTGGAAAGGTGTTATGTTTGCTCCAGATGTTAATACGAATGGAAAAATACAATTCCATCCACTTGCGAATGAGGGATTTAATGATAAAATGGCACAAAATCAACAATTATTTGGACACGATTGCGAGGTAAGATAAATAATATATATATATATATATAAAAAAAAAAGTTTTTTGAATGATATGTAAAATTTTATAAAACATATATTATATTTATTTAGGTATTCATGGTAGAATTGACTCGTGGATGGAATAGCCGATTAGGATTTAGTTTACAATCACGTGAAAATACGACAGTGATTTCTATGGTATATCCAGACAGTGTGGCTGCTAGAGACGGTCGACTAAAACAGGGTGACGTATTAATTATGGTATGAACTCTCATTAAATTTATTATTATTATTATTATTATTATATACATGTACATTATTTCATAATTGATAATTTTGATATAATAATTGATGTTTTTACCACAGGTAAACGATGAGAATGTAGAGAATTTACCAACTAATGATATAATCGATTTATTAAGAAGAATACGTGGTTCTATTGGTATTACTGTAGCCCGAAAGAAGATACAATTGACTGATACGTGATAAAAAAAAAAATAGTATAGCATAAAAATCAAATAATATGATTAACGACTAATGATCAAGCTTATTTTTCGGATTTGATGCTTCTATTTTTCCTCTAATTAGTTATAAAATGATCAATGAATAATATATATTGTCTAAATTCATGTTTAAATGAGAGTATATATCACTGTTATCTTCAAAACAAAACAAAACAAAACAAATAATAATAATCAATTAATTTTTATTCTATGCAATGAAAAATATTATGAAGAAATATATATGTGTATATATATAAAATATATATGTATACATAAAATAGTCAATCAAAATGGCAACTTATTTATAATAAAAAATAGTAATTGTAGATTGTTGTTGTTAGACTATGATGTTATTTGCGTTGTTTTTCATTCGTAAAGTGAAAAAGAAAAAAAAAAAAAAAATGTATTATAGTGTCAATTAAATAATGTATATTGTGCTCCTAATTTTAGGAATGACTGTATAAAAAGACGATACAATATAAATGTTAGGTAGAATAAATGATTATTTTGATCAATAATTGATATTCAAAGAGTTCCACGTTCAGTTGAACGAATATTCTAATAGCACGAATATTTTCCATGAACTTTACGTACCTATTGATGTAAAAAATAACGTTACGTGTTCAATAAATTGTCCTTGCATTAAATTAATGTGCTTGGACATTAAAAATTTATAGAATTGAATCGATTCAAAGTTGTATCCATACAATTAAAACATCTATAAATATTGTTGATCGATAATACTATATATAATAGATTGATATAATCTAATTCAAAGGGCTAAATATTTTGTCTATTTCTATAAATATCATGTGAACATTAGTGACCATGTGAATTTACATTAAATTTCTCTGTTGAGAATAGATAATAACTAAGGACAATGATTGCGAGTAATAAAAGCAATATACTATGAATGTGATAGTAAATTCCATTGAAACGTGAATGCTACGTAAATGACTGTCAAATAATTATTTTTAGCATTTACTATTCAAAATGTCAATGTGCATTAGATAAACGATACCAAAGCAATTTGTAAATAATAAAAGTAAGAAAGATAAGTAGCAGGATTACTTTTTAACATATGTATGTATTGCCGATGCCTTTAAGATATCAAAAGAAATGAGACTAAATCAAATTACAGAAAACTTCTTATTTATTTTGAAATATTTCATGGTGGCTTTATTCAATATCAAAATATTTATGTTTATGCACGTACGATAATTATAATGTATACTATCTCTTAAATCAATTATAATAATTGCTTAGGCAATTTAAAAAATACAATCTGACATAATTAATAATTTTGTTTCACTATGTAATCCACTGTATCTCTTAGACTTAGGTATCATCAGATATTACCAGATCACAAGAAATTGTTGATGAATCACGTTTGCGTACAGGTCTACTGGGTGGATTGATGATCTCTTTGTTGATTGAACGAGCAATTTGTTTTTGCTGTCGTCTACGCTTCATTGTGCAATCTTCTGTTTCAACAGATTTTGTTTTATCATCTATATCATTTGTATAATTAATATTGATATCTTTATCATGTGGATTTTCTACAATGGATGAAGGAACATGGCTTGATATGTTTGGAGTCACGATAAATTCAGATTCATTTTTCTTTTGATTTTCACAGGAATGATGATATCTTTTTCTTACTGGGGGACAGGCAGGACTATTATTAATTGGAAACGAATCCTCAGTGTTATTGGTATTTGTTTGATCATCATCTTCATTTTCTTCTTCATTTGTTTTCAAATTATTCATATTAGTTTCCTTCTTTCTATCTAGTGTACTATTATTCGTGCTGTCATTATTTGATGGATCGCAATTGTCTTGATCTGATGTAATTTGATAGTTATTAATTGCCGGCCAGATAAACTGACATTTGTTAGATCCTTTAGTGTCAATAAATTCCATCAAACTTGTAGATTGATTTATGGACTTGTTTGTATCATTGCATGAATTCGCGGGTAATTGTTGGTCATTGTAATTAAATATTAATGAATTATCTGATAATGGTTCCAGGTGTTTTTTAGGCTGAATAGCATTAGACGTAACAGTATTAGTACATTTATCACTTGCTTTGGCGTCATCTGTTGATTTTTTATGGTTTTGTTTGTTATTTCTTATAGATTCTATTAGGGTTTGATAGCTTTGAGCATTTTTTTCCACTGTAATTATATTGGAACATGAATTCACTAGTTTTAGAGTTATTTTATTTTTTGTTTAATTTAATAAAAAATGATAAATAATGAATGATACTTACAATATTTTTGATTTACCTCATCAATAACATGTTGCTCGGAATTTTTCGATAGTTTGACCTTCTGCAAATTCGATTTCGTTGATTAGTTTAGTGATAATATCATTTGAAAAATAAATTAAAAATAATTATTAAACTCACATTGAATGTCATCGCGGATTTCTCCAATTTCTTTTCCATTAGCTCTTCATCTTTACATTGTTTCAGTAATTCTATTACACTTCTCGGTTCTTTTTTATCACACTCGGCATTATACAAAGTGGAGTATCGTTGAAATCGATTTTCAAGAGTCCTCCGATCACCGTTTGTTGGTAAATTTAGCTGTTTCATTTTTTTTTTAAGTTCAGAATCTTTCATCAAATGAAAGACTAACTTTGGTAATAATTTGCGATCATTATCATTCCTAAAGATACAAAAAATAAATCGTAAATAAAAGTGTAATTTCATAATTTGGAAAAATATTTTGAAATATTAATGATATACGTGAACCTTGAAGATTCTTTTTTTGGAATTGATTCTCGCTTTATACATTCATCAAGATGTTTGTTGATGTGAATTTTTGATATTTTTACTTGACATACAGGACACGGAACTTGTTGATCAGATGATTTGGAATCATTCGATCCAGTTTCATTTGGCACGCTAAATGAATGGTCACTTGTACATGGTATTGATAAAACATCTTTATTTGATATGCCCGGTATATCACTAGTCATTACGCCATCAGTTACTGAAGCTTTTTCACTACTGTCTGATACATTGACTTTTGAAATCGATTTATGACAGTGATTTGTTCTTGGTGGTCTGGTTGGTTGAAAATTCAATAATTTATTGTTAACATCAGCACTTTTTTTAATAACTATCTCGGCTTCTGAAATGCAATTCACTAATTTGACACGAATTTTTATGAATTGTACGATGATTTCGTCCATTATTCGATTAATATGAAGATCCTTTTCGAATGTTGTTTGGAAACATGCAGGACATTGTGTTTTATAGTGCAAATATTTTCGAATACACAAAGAACAATCTAAAAAAAAAAAGGAAAAAAAAAAGAAAGAGGGCTGATGATTCATCAAAAGTGAATATGATCGAATTAAAATTATTATATTATTTTATACAATATAAACAAATTACTGTACAATTGTGAGAGCAGGGTGTCATAACGGATGTTTCAATGAAATCGTAACATATCCCACATTTCAAGAGTTCCTCAATCCTCTAAAATTGAGTAAAAATGAGGTTAATCACAATGAAAGTAGAGAGTAAAATTTTAAATGAAATCAGGATTAATTTTATTGTAAAATATCTTTACCCTTATTTCCAAATATTCATCTGGCCATGATATTTCAAGTAATTTCTCCATGTCAAACAATAATTAAATAATTACTTATGAATATAAAATATAATGAAATTTGAAAGGATGAATTGAACTTTTTATGAATTTCATGACTTTTTATCATTGCCTGATCAAAATATCTACATGTTTATAATGTAAGTCATGGCTTGGTTAGAACTGAAGTATACATATTTTGTTGTTATTGTTTTTTTTTGTACATGAAGTGAACCCACAGACAAGTTGACCAATTGTTGGGCAAATGGCGACTCGGAAAAGTCACATGAAAACGACGTGTTTGATACAACAGTGCGCAGGCGGCCTTTTAAACTCTACACAACTTGGCTTCGCAATTCTAAAAAACACGGTAAGGAACTAAATCATACAGGGGAATCTATAAGATTCAACAGATTAGATTCTCGATGCTCCTTCCATTCGCTTTATTGTCCATTCTTTGCTCTAGTCGCTAATTGTTTCATTTTTTGGTCGGATAAATTACGTTTTACAATTGATGCCAACGTGACAATATTTGAGCCTTTCTTTATATATTTCATATAAAAACTGTTTTCAATATTTTTATTTTGAAATTGAAGTGATATTGTTATTCACAATGAATTCTGAGTACGCATACGATAACAAAATTGTATTGAAATATCGATGGAACATTTCCAATTGGCACAATCTGAGCTGAAGCGGCGGCATGCGTTGGACATCGCTAGTTCTCTCAATAAATGAGTTTGAGTGGCTCTGTTACTTTGAAATTATGCTAACAAAATCCAGTTCTGAGATGACTTTGTCAACGATATTTAATGAACTTGAACCAAATCAAGGTATTTGCGTACAACAAACGTTTTGTCTTGGTGTGAAAGACGGTGATCTGATTAAACTTTCACATGATCCTACTCGATGATCAAAAATTTCAGATAAACTTGAAAATATATACTATCGGATGATCTGACAATACAATAAATAAATCTCATAAATAAAGCACACTCAAGGGATGCAAAGGTGTTACTTGTACTCATATTTGATCTTATTGTAATGAAACCAACACTCGAGTTCAGTGAAAATGAATTCATCATAAATATGAACAAGAATTTGTTTCGCTATAATCTTGCGAATCGCTAGGAGAGGATTTTAGCATCTGAAAATTTGACTGATCTTACATTTGTGTTAAATGATGAAATGATAAAAGCACATAAAAATATCTGAGCAGCACGCAGTCCAGTTTTCAACGCAATGTTTGAACATGATATGAAAGAAACAAACGATAATACGGTGGAAGTCGATGACATTCAACTAGGAATATTCAAACAAATGTGAAATTATATTTATACAAGTCAAGTTGAAATTATTGGTGGTATTGAGAAGGATTTGTTCGCAGCTGCAAATAAATATCAACTGGACGACCTAATGTCATAACGTCGTGAACAACTTTGTGGAAAAATGACACATTCTAGTGCAATTGAGATTTTGATTTTTGCCTCTCTTCATGGTGATGATTCATCATTAAATTACTCACAAACTTTTATTTGTAGAAATTTTGAATATACTATAAAAATGTCGAAATAAGTACAATTAAGAAAGAATTATCCTTAATTAATAGCAAATCTCTATCGGCCATTGAGAATGGTAAGTTTTATTTGTGATATGATATGTTTCACTCACTTGAACTGATGGATTTACTCTGTTTCAGATGTCAAATTTCATTCATGAAGAAGAAATATTCATATGAATAATCATACCGACATTTTCGTTATAATATATTTTCAATCAATTTTGATTATTTCTTTATTTTTTGAAAATTCTTTGCTAATAAGTAATTATCTTTGTTCATCATGGGTATACTAATTCTGTTAACATGATTTTCTGCATGTTTTCAATAATTCATAATTCTAAACTGGTTTTTAGTCAGAAATTTATTTCACATATATGTATATATTCAATTGAAGGAAAAATTTGACTTTTTATTGATGCCTTTCTGAATATAGTATACATTCACACTAAATTTTGGTAGGTATTAATAATTCATATATTGTCAATCAGAAAATCAAATTACTAAATTTTGTATTTTTTATTACCTTTTATTATTATTTCAATACAAAAGGTTGGATTTTATAGATAGAAAAGAATAATAAATTTTCAATTGTACACTTTTTCAAATGACGAATCAAAACGAGCATTCGATTTATTTTCCGTGAGATTTCACAGTTTTCTACCATTCGTTTATAGGAATGCCATATAGAATTCTGGTATTCATTACTATATATTAAGTTCGTTTCATAGAGCTACTATAGAATAATGAATTTCTATAATTGCATTCGATTGGAAGTAGCAACGATGTATCAATATTCATTGCAAAAAAACTCACCGCGATGCTTGATTAAAAATATGTCTTACCATGATGTGAAAATTCAAATAAGTCGGCCCATTAGCAGGAAGATGGCAACACTAAACCAAATGAAGCGAGAAAACTTGTGAAATCCCGTTCATATGCTTCATTGTCTACTGCTCCTTTGAATCGTCAGTTGTTTTATTTGTTGGTCAGATCAATTGCGCATTAGAATTAAAGTTCTTTTTTAGTTACATTCTTGAGAGTATTCATACAATCGAGTACTGAAACAGTGTTATTTCTGTCTTATACAGCTTCTTTCAACATTTTTATTTTGGAATCGTAGTGTTATCGTGAATCAAGATGGGTGATTCATTGATATACGATAAAAAAATCGAATTCAAATATGAATGGAAAATATTGAAGAAATACCCGAGTGCGCGTTGTTTGGATTTCCATGATAATTTTCTATCAACACTTTTTTTAGAAAATGAGTTGGGGTGTAGCTGTCGCTTTGAATTATTATACGATGGCAGCAGTTATAAAAGTGCCGATACCTTTTTGACAACGACATTCCATCAACTCGAATCAAATCAAACTATTTGCGCAACTCAAACATTTTATATTGGTGTGGACAACGATGATCCAATTAGATATATCCATGACCCTTTATCTGTATTTACAAAAACTGCAAACCAAAGTGTATATTCACTACCTAGAAAATCCAGACTGAGTCAATATTTTCGTAGACGCGACACTAAGATAGTGTCATTAACAATCATTTGTGAGCTTACAGTCATAAATTCACCATTTAAATTGAGTGAAAATCAATTCATCATAGATATAGACAAGAACTTGTTTCGCTATAATCTTGCGAATCACTTGGAGGAACTTTTAGTATCTAAAAATTTTACTGATATTACATTTGTGTTAAATGATGAAATGATAAAAGCACATAAAAATATATTAGCTGCACGCAGTCTAGTTTTCAACGCAATGTTCACACACGATATGAAGGAAATGAATGATAATACAGTGAAAGTCGATGACATTCAACCACGAATATTTGAACAAATGTTAAATTATATTTATACAAGTCAATTTGAAATGATTGATGGTATTGCGATGGATCTGTGGATAGCTGCAGACAAATATCAACTAGACGACTTGAAGTTACAATGTCGTAAAAATCTTTGTAAAAAAATGACACTTTCTAATGCAAGTGAGATTCTGATTTTTGCCAATCTTCATGGTGATGATTCATTATTGTATTATACACAAACTTTTATTAATAAACACTTTCAAGCAATGAAAAATATACCGGAATACAAAGAATTAGAGAATAATCATCCGCAATTAATAGTACAGCTTTATCGGCGATTGGGAGAAGTAAGTTTTATTTTGTCGTCAGATATGTTTGATTCATTCAAATTAATTGATTAACTCTGTTTCAGATGCTGAATCTCATTCATGAAGAACCATATTTATATGAATGATCATACGAGACTTACCTTCATACAATATTTTTGATTTTATTGAAAACATTTTTTTATTTTTTTTTGATATTTTGTTGACATAAGTAATTTTTATTATTCCTTATCCTTACACTAGATTTTTTGCAATGGTTTCTCATGTATTTCTGGAGTTTATTTAACAAAATTATGTAAAATATAAGTACCTCATTATCATAATAAATAAAGTAGAAACTGTAAACTTTAAACAAACAAATAATGTTTTCTGGGTGTTACTGGTCGGGAAATTTCATGTACTAGAAATACATTCAAATTCGAGAAAATTTCTCTTTTTTATTAGAGTATTTCCACTATTGATATACATTTAATATTGCATGTTCGGGTTTTTCAGGCAGGAGTGGTAAGTTGGGGAGATGGCGACTCAGTAAAGTGATACGTTAACGAGTCATCTCATACAATAGTGCGTATGCCTATGAAACGCATGGTCGCAGTTTGAAAAAACGCGGGCCTGAACAAAAACATGCGAGGAACTTGAAGAATTCAACGTATAAGATTTCTCTATACTCCCACTGTACGCGTTATTATATCTTGTTCGTGCTGATCGTCAGTTGTTTAATTCGAAAATCGGTGAAATTGCGCACTTATATTACAATCTTTTCTTAGCTACATTATTAACAAAATATTAATATCATCGAGTATAGGAACAGTTTGACACATATCTTAATCAACTTTTTGTGATATTTCTATTTTGATATTAAAGTGTGATTGTTATTCATGATGGAAGTTGTAAAGAAATACAATGACATAGTCGAATGCAAATATCGATGGAAAATTAAGATGAGAAAAGATGTGTTGTATAAGTCATGTATTTGCCAAAATAGTTATCAATCTCCACTTCTCACAATAAGACCGGAATTTAAGTTTAAATGTTATATTGTACTTTCATTTGAGGACAATGGTTCGAAAATTTCTATATCGACGAAATTCGACAAAATCGACTCAAATCAGATTATTCGTGCATCTCAAACGTTTTATCTTGAGACGGATGATATAACCGACAAATTTAAACTGCACTGCATTCCTATATCTATATTTACACACACTTCATATAGTTCTGTGAATTTACTATCTGGACAACATACCAAATGTTTCCATGAATTTTTAAATAAAACATCGGAAAAAAACTCTTCAAATTCTGAGATGACTACAATTACAATCAGTTGTGAGTTTACGATAATGAGTTCATTTTTTAAGCTTTGTGAAGATGAAAACTTCGAATCACTGTGCCAGGACATCCATATTTGTAACCGTTACATGAATAATCTTATAAAGAATTTTAAGGACCTTTCAGTATCTAAAAAATTTACTGATGTTACATCTATATTTGGCGATGAAATGATCACAGCTCATAAAAATATATTAGCAGTAGGCAGTCCTGTTTTCGATGCGATGTTCACACACGATATGAAAGAACAAAGTGATAATACGGTGAAAATCACTGATATTGAACTAGGAACATTCAACCAAATGTTACATTATATTATACAGGTGAAATTGATGTAGATGATGAATTAGTGGAGATGGATTTGTATGCAGCTGCAGATAAATATCAGCTAGACGACTTGAAGTTACAATGTCGTCGGAATCTTCGTAAAAAAATGACAATTTCAAATGCAATCGAGATTCTGATTTTTGCCGATCTTCATAGCGATGATTTATTGTTAAATTTTACACAAATTTTTATTCATCAAAATTTTATTGCTATTCAGGGCACCCGTCACTACATAGATTGCGAAGAAAATTATCCACGAGTAATAGCAAAACTATATCGACATTTTATGGAAGGTAATTTTTATTTGTTATCTGAGACATTAGATTTATTGAAATTGATTGGTTTATTCTTGTTTCAGATGTCAAACCTCATTCATGAAAAACCATATTCATATAAATATTTACACGAGACTTACCTCCATATAATATTTTTCATTCTATTGAAATATTTTTTAATTCTTCATATGCTTTATCGAAATAAGTAATTTTTTATGTTCGTTGTTGCTACACTTATTTTGCAATGATTTCCTGTGTATTTTCAAAATTTATAAATCTAAACCATGTAAAATATAAGTGCATCATTATCACAAACGACGAAAACGAAGTTGTAATCTTTAAACAAAAATAAAAAAATATTTTCTGAGTGATCGGGGTTAGAAAATTTATTGTACTACAAATAAATTCAAATGTAGGAAAAATTTCTCTTCATATTATCACATTACAGTCCGTTCACGCGTTTTCGCGTGATATCGAAACTACGATCAGTCAGAAAAATCCGGACTGTTATATGTTAACGTCTTTTTAACTACGGTATATCCACAGTTTCACACCTGGTATAAATAATACATGTGACAATAAAACAAATAACTAAATTCCATTATGATGATATATTAGTGAACTATAAATACCAGTAGAAGAAATAGAAATCAAATATCAAAATAATTTTATTACAAGATGTATCGGCAGTCGATATTATAGAGATCACAGTTGTATTTGTTATTACCTGTCGGCATTACTTGAATACAAGTTTTAATTTTATAGTGAGATAATTATCATAATTCCTATTGTGCATCTGTTCGAATAGCGACTTTGTACGTGATATTTTTACTAATCCTTACTATTCCTTCTCATAAACGCCAAATAGAATTTCGGGTCCATATTACTATTTGTCAAGTTTTTTTTACAGGTTTTCTATGACATAAATTTCCAGGATTGAATTCTATTAAAAGTGGCAAAGATTGTATCAATATAAAATACGAGGTTGTCATGATACTTGAAAAATAATATGTCATTCTAAATCGAATATAAAATGGCGGTCCTCATCCATGACTTTGGATATTTCCCAAATTTTTTTACAATTCAAGTGTTCAAATAAAAGTTCACAATAATCAGTATATTTTAGATAACTTTAATATTTTTTAAATTGGAACATCAATATCAGAAATTAATATGCAATAATATTGCAAAAAGAATTGTCACTACCTTCAAGACTAATCAATTTAAATTACTCATAAATATAATATTATTGAATGAATCATGAATAATATCTTGGAAATATCAAATCGTGGTAATTATGTAAAAAAATAAACAAACAAACAAAAAATGTATAAATTTCTGATGTATAGGATTATCCATCGAATTTATTTCAATAGAAACAAATGCCGTATTTGTGGCTTCTACCAATAATTATCCATACATATTATTTAAATTGATTGTAAAATAATCCGTGTTAAACTTAAAACATAAAAGCAAAGAGTAATAAGAAATCAGAGGTTATATTATATATATTTTTCAAAATGTTAATGAACGAATTATCAAAGCACAAGATGAAGGTGAAAAGGAAATATGGATAATCAAAGTATCACAAAATTACTCTTCTAAAACGCACATCTCTCTCCTCCCCCTCATTTTCATTATAGTTTATATATATATATATTTATTCATCTAAACTTATATACATATGAAAAAAAAAAATTGCCATTTGCCGTTATTATTAAAATATGATTCAATGACTGAGTTAAGTAGATGATAATTATGTTCATTATTGTCATTTACAATGCTAGATAAAATTATACAAATTCATAAAGTGAATGATATAAATAAATGATTAAGCAATATTTACAATGATTTATTATTATTATTATTTAAGTAAGAGCCGCAAAGATTTAATCAAATATATTCTGAATAAAATTAAATTTGTTGATGAGAATATGCACAATATTATCAAATTTCAAGAGAAAACGAAAAAAAAAAGGTGTAATAAGAGAAAAATTATAGCAATACTGCTCTTTGCATAAAGTCATTTCATTCTTACTCTGTGTGTATGTGTGTATGTGTGTGTGTATTTTCTTAATACAAATAATCTTCTGTTGAATATTATTGGTGTTGTTATAAAAATTAAGATCCAAATAATTTCATTTCATCATTGAAGAATAACGTGAAATTATGAAAAGTTAATTGCATTAATCTCACCTACATTATATTACTTGGATTTTCATATTAATAATATAACGAAGCATTAATTGTATTACACAAATAAATAAGAAATTGCAATTGGAATAATTGAATGCACACTCCGTGGCATTTACATATAATTTACAGTCCTACTTCAATAATCATTGTATACGTAATTGTACGTGTCCACATTAAAATGTCACTTTCTGGCATTGATTTTCTCTCTTTTTTTTGTCTTGTTTTATTTTTTATTTTTTTTTTTTTTTCACATAGTATTAGCAAAAATATAATTTAGTCTATTTTATAGTTATAGTTAATTTATTTGTAAAAAAAAAAACTTTATTAAAATATATAAAAAGAAACAACGATTTGAGCAAATACGTATTTCTTAATTCTATAAATTAATTGTAAATATGTAAAGTATACACATGTTTAACAAACATATATATATATACATACATATAATTAAAATGTAATGTTATTTGTTATTGCACGTTGTCGCTTGTTAGTCAAGACAAATTTTATTTTAATATTTCCATCACTAAAAATATTTTCATATTTATTTTATCATATATATATATATATATATATATATAAATTTTTTTTTTTTATCGAAATTTTTTTCTATTCTCTCTTTCACAGTTCAATCACATTAATATTATTCATCAAATAACATAATCATATAGATTTAGTAAACCCGGCCATTGTTTCATAATCATCGCATAACTTTTTTTTTTTTCTTCTAAATATTCTCTTTCATTTTGGAAGACGTCGTCATAAGTATAAGTACTCAACTTTTTTTTATTAATTAATTAATTAATTAATTTTTTTTCATAGATAATTCATCTAAATTCATTATGATGATAATGAAATAGAAGAGAAAAATTCATCAATTCATTTTCAGGCACATTCAGTGTATTAAACAGAATTTCGTAAATTTTTTCATTTCGTTTTGTTATCAAATTTTTTTGTTTGTTTATATGTTTTAGATGATTTAACTTTTTACATTAATTTCATTATTCTAGATGTATCCAAAGTATTGAATGATTCTTTAGAAACTACATTAAGGTACTGAATTGGGCGGAGTCTCCATTAGTAACATTCCAACCCTGTCCATGTATAGTTATAATTGATATGGACTTAACGATTATTGTTTAATCGGTTTCTTGAAGACAGTATCCGGTTTGCGTATGGGATGTGACATGCGTCGTTCGATTCGCAGAGCCCGGTTTGGGTCGTCTTCAATACCATTCGGAGTCTCCGCCATCGTTTGTCAGTTGCCAGTGCTGCTTGGTCGTCTTCCAGGCGTTTGCGTTGTATTGATGGCTCCTGCGGATGCTGTTGGATTTGTGGCGTTCAGTACTGGAATTGGTGTCTGATGACAGTGTGCACAATGAAGACAAACTGTACATGCACCCAACTTTCGTGCAAGCATAGCACGCAATTTAAGCGCAGGTCCAAGTTTCATTCCCATAGGACCAGTCAGATGATCCTCAGATAATAGTGGCAGAGACGCACCATCGATACGATGCTCTTGAAAATTCTGGAATTCAAATAGTAAAAATAATAAATGTATAAATGTAAATTATTAAATTGATATTATATTAACATACTAGCGGTGAAACATATGTATAAATGCATAGTTAAGATAATAAAATGTGGCTTCTATCGACAAAATAATTCTCATGCGAACGAGACCAAGCCTAGGTCAATTTTCTGAACTCTGAACGGATCTTGACCACGACTTGCCTCTCTTGTATATTGTTCATTCCACATACATATATATATTTTCTCAATAAACCTTTCACTACTAGGTGTGTCGGGTTATCGCTATTTCATGTACAATCGCGTACATACACAAATGTATCCGAGAAAGTCACAAATATGAAAAATAATATCTATAATTATTAATCCTTGATCAATCATTGTCATTAATAATTCACCGTATTACACAGTAAATTTAATTATCAAAACAAAAAAACTTTGATAATACTATTCAATCAATTGTCATCGTTTGTTCATTTGAATATGAAAAAAAAAAAAAAAAAAAATGATTTGATATTGAAACAAAATATCATCGAATGATTTTAATTAATATAAAAACTAAGTGTATTCAAACTAATATTTGTATATCACTATATACCACCAATTATTTTATTAATTAATTTCTTTTTTTTTTTCTTCTTCTTTAAATCATAACAGTAACAATGCGTGAACAGTTTGATTGAAATATGTTGGTGCACAATTGTGAAGGTTACATTAGATTAGTTTTGCAATGAAATAACGGAAAATGCAATTCATTCACAGCCTATAGGATGTATGTTGTAGACAAACGTAATTGCAGTAAATGTAATGCGATGTTTGGTTTGCATATGTGCATATGTATCTGACAGAGATGTGGGCACCACCGTGTGTGCGTGTGTGTGGGTATTACTTGAGTATGGTATGCCATACTTCGTGGAATATTAGTGGAGGCTTTTATGAATGAAATATTCAAGCTGTAATGGGACTTGTGCACGCAACTAACTGACGCAAACTACCAACTCGACCCCGTAATGCCAGCCAGCACGCGTTCACCCCGCTCTTTGATTTTCTTCGACAAACATGTTTCATATGATGGTAATACATGTTGCAAAAACGAAAAATTTATTATACTCATAATGATAAACGTATTTTTTGACAATTTCGATGGTTTTAATTTAATTTTATTAATTATACGTACATTTATCAACAAGCAAACAAACAAAAAGTATTGTATTGATTTTAAATTCATACCTCAGTGAATACGTAATTACAATGAACAAATATGATCTAACCTTATAGGTTAGGTTGATTTTGCAACATAACCATAAGAGTATGTAAACTTTATGCATATTTATTTTCACTCAAGATGAATGTTGTTATTTATAAATTGTTGTTGGTTTTTTTCAAGTGGTATTTCAACTACGCATGGCTATTTGGTACTACAAACATTCAATTACATAATATATAGGTTATATTCATAACTTTTTATTCATAATTATATCGTGATATATCGATAGTTGGTACCAATTTGAAAATCATTATGATACGCGACGCTACAGTAAATGAAAGATGTGCATCTTTATGGATTTTTTAAAAACTTTTTTTATTTATTTTTGAATTTTTTATTCGTATTCTCCAGGGCAGCGTGAATTTACGATGGGGTCTCAGGCGCGCGCAGCTGCGCAGTTGCGAGAATATATCATCTTCGTGTTGCACCGCGGGCGACCGTTGTGCTCCCTCTCTCTCAATGTCGGCCGACCCAAGAAGGCAACCTGTATTTTCTCTCCACCCAGTTCCAAACTCAACTGTACGTGTACATGTACAAATATATATATATATATATATATGGCCAAACGCGCGCGATACACAGCATCAATTATTACCATTTCTGAAGCACATTATTAGCTTCACATATCGTGCATATCGTACGATATATTTAAATGTACCCAAGGCAGATACGAAGAAGTGCATCACTTTTGTCTTTCATCTGTAGTTATCGTCAGTGCTTGGCAGCAATATTTTTATTTTCAAAAAATATACCAGAAAATATGACAGCGTGTCACTTTTTTTTTTTTTTTTTCCTTAAATCTATCATGTTATCAATTTCATTAACCTCAAAATTAAAGAAAAAAATCTTCACCATCAATATGTGCAATTTAAATACATTATAAATAATATTCTATCGGAATTTGAGGAATATATTTTTATAACGCAATTAATAGAAATTTTTCTCATATAAAACTTTATATTTCTCTGATATATCAAAGTATTATTTTCATCTAATGTAAGATTAAAAGATTATATTTAATTGAAAATATTTTTCATGTATCGTGATTGAAAAAAGAAAGAAAGAAAAAAAAAAAAGCAAAACAAAAAAAAAATGAATATAAAAGAAATTGTATGATGGATATATTATGAATAAATAGATTTAATTTTGAAATCTGAATAAAATGATAACTTTTAAATTTTTTATTTGTGCAAAATAAAAATTATCTTTATGTGTGTTAATTGGAATAGGATCAATAGAAAATTCCTAACGGGTATTATCTATAATTTCCAAGTGTAAGTTGTAGGTTGGTTGTGTGACATGGCAATGAGAGCAATAGAGTGGTACACACACAATTGAGCTTCCTCTAAAAGGAGGCAGTTGCTACGCCATTGAGTGCAAAGCGTAGAACAAGAAGAGAACCGATGACCCGCCACGCCCTGTCGAGGTCGTCGCGCGCACCCAAGCCACACCAGCGCCGCCGGACGCAAGACTAAAACCGGACGACTAAAGCGCCGCAGGCACTGGCCTAACCAGATCAACATCCACACTGCGCACAAACCACCTCCCGTGTAGAATATATATCTGTCTTTTACGTGCATACTCTACTGGAGCACACTCGCAATTTTCTTCGCATGCAATGTAATGAATGCAGTAGCTTCTGCCACCAACTATATACGTGTTCTTTCCTCTCATCGCACGTGCAAAACACACGCCACGCTGTAATACGTGCGGTATTTCGTAGCGTTTGGAAATCTTGAGAATAAATTTAATGATGCGCTTTGAAAATTTACGAAATTTTTCGCATAAACTTTTCATCATTAAATATAAAATTACTAACAATTCAAATATAATATATTTATAGTATTGAAATATACCAGAAGAATTGTAAATTTTATATTTCAATTAATTATAAAGCATGAATTTTAAATGTATTTTTTTGATATCGTGAGGCACAGCAGTGACTCTCGTGTGTCAAGTAAATCTTCACGAATAAAAGAGGTTTATGTCGTTTTATCGTATTATATCCTAATAAATATACTGAAATCAATTCAATCATATAAATTAAACCAACTAATTAAATTTCATTTACTTCTATTTTTCGTAGATGTAAAATTTGAAAAAAAAAAAAAAAAAAACAAATCACACCTAACCTAAAAAAATAAAAAAGTTTCAAGCAAAAATTGAGGCATTTTAGTGTAAAAATAAAATCAACCCCTTCGCGTTCTCTATCATTACTACTATTTACATAAAAAAATCTACATTACATTAATTAATAATTAGTGTATTCAAATAACTTTATTAGCAAAGGCAGAATTAATCAGCTGTAAGCAAAAAGAAAAATAGCGTAACGTTGAGATGTGTCAACTGAAGTGATTTGCCTGTTGTCAACGATGAACAACTCTAAAATATTATGTGTATATGAATGTGTGTAAGTAATTGAGAGACATTCAGAGTGCATTAGCACCGAGACGAGCGGTCAGGGAAGAGTGAATGAGTGCACGCAGGCGTATTAATTGCTCATCAGCAGTAATGAAGGGTTTATAAGTCAGTATTAGCATAACTAACAGGTTTCCCGGTAATGATGCCACGCTCTTGTTCGGATGTGCGGCCTCGTGTGACTCTCTCTTTCTCCATCTTCTTATTGCTCATGCAGTTATGTACACACATACACAGGTACACACAGAACTATAAATGTAGTGGTCGCGAAACAAACGATCTGGAACACGACGCAACGCGGAACCACCAGAGACTGTATGAGCTCGCTGTGTGCACAACGCACTTTTCTGATGGATCGCGTCTTACTTTATTATTTTCTTCTTTACCGTTTACCTAAACATATTATCTCGACATCTAATGTTACATATACGTAAATTTTGTGGATAATAATTTATAAGTATAAATAAATAAATAAATAAATAAATAAATAAATAAATAAATGAATAAATAAATAAATATATAATAATAAAATGGAAAAATCATTTATCGATTGAGAGTGACCGCCTGCGTGGCACACAAGGTGGGGTAATTTGCTGCTTCCTTTTTGTATCCTTGTTTATCTCTCTGCTTTTATACCGCCTGGCGTAGGATAAGTCGCTGATAAATGCCGCGACGCAATAAGTTGCCATTAGCGTTTGCTGTCGTGATATAAACTAGTCGCCGATAAATCTATTCGATTTGGCACGGCCGCAAATCATATAATGTTGTGTTCACTTTTATTTATTTATTCTTTTTATTTTTTTTTTCTCTTTTATACTTTATCGTTTCAATATAAGACAGGATGTCATTAAAGAAGAGTTTATATATATATATTTTTTTAATTTATTGAATTGAGATATTTGTATTAATGTTTTTTAAATAAAATTCTGATAATTTATATATTTTCAATGTGATTGATTGAAATAGATAAATAATCATTGACGATTTCACCTTCAGGAATAATAAAAATGAAATTTTACAATTAATTTTTGTCATTGGATTAAAGTGAATATGATTTTTTTCAAAATGACGATTTTCAATTATAAAATGAATTAACAAGAAAAAAATATATATATCCTCCTGATACGTATTTATTAATTATTAACTTTATTCATATAAAGAATATTGTGATTTTGTTTTTGACTTTGATTTTTTCTATTTTCTATTTTCGGTCTCTCTTGTCATCAGGACATTCACCACACAACCACACATTTCTCGATAAATTCTCTATTCTTATATAATCTATTCAAATATGCACCCATTGATACTCGTATAAAATATAAATTCTTATATACACATGTGTGTGGGTGCGCCATTTTATAATAGAACGGATTGCACAATTTTATTCGCCCTTCATCATGATAAATATCCAACAGTTATAAATATATAAAATATGTTATTATTATATATTTTTTTTTTCATCAAGATATATAACTTAAAATATATAGATTTATTTTTTCTATTTTACTTTTCAATTTTACGTTTTTTTTTTTTTTTAATTCTTTTCAAGTCAAAATTTTTTCAGTTCGTCAAACTGTTGCTGAGATTAATAGTCATGGGCAATCGGTATTCCACGTGATCGCTTTTGGAGACCATTAAATCGCAGTCTATAGCTCGTCGATCTTCAATCCAAATGAAGCGGGGCAATTTCTCAGGGGCAAAAGTATACGCGTGTATATATATATATATATATATATATATATATATCTATATTGTTTATGCATATGTATATGTATACGTATATGTATATATACTTATATAAAGGTACTATCTTTGTGAGTCTCCAATGCGATCATTTGCGTTATAGCTGACTCTCGGTGGTAGTCGCTCGTCGATCGTGCGATAAAAGTGATTGACTCTTGAAACGAGTCCAAGCGCGCCAAGAAAAGGACGCGCAATCGAATGATGTTTAAGACCTGAGAAAAATACAGGAGAGAGACCTCTTATTTATTTATTTATTTATTTATTTATTTATTTACATCAAGTCTTTTTTCTTCTCGCTACTTTCCAACCCCTGATAATTTCTTTATTTCCTATATTTTTTTTTTTTTCTGTCTTTTTTATATTCATTTTTATGAATACATTTTTTTTTCCTTTTCAACTTCTTCTTCTTCTTTATTTTTTTCCTCGTTTTTTATTTCTTTCTTCATCTTTATCGTTTTTTTTTGTTTATTTATTTTTTTTTTTTATTTATTGAAGACGTCAATTAGTTTCACAGTGACCCACTCGTTAAACTTTTATGTTTTACTCAACGGTTCGTTACGCCTCCTCGCATGTCCCTTTACATACTAATCCTGAGATAAGAATCTTTATAATACGTAAATAAAAAGAAGAAAATAAATAAATAAATAAATAAATAAATAAATAAATAAATAAATAAACGGATACTTTTATTGGCTATTTATTTTTTGTCTTTGCGATATAATTTGAAATTATTTCGTGTCATGTATTGTTTATCATATTTTATCCCAATAAAAATTATCAACGACACGTATAGAAAATATTTTGCAGTTGAAGGTGTGAAATGTTGAAGAATACGAATTGATCTTTGTATAATATCATTTAAACATATAAAGTATATAAATATTTATTTATCCCACTCTTTATTTATACTGTACAGAGTTCATTCGTATTCGCGATTCGTGCTCACGATTCTCCGCGTTGTTTTTCCCGACAAATGCGAAATAACTCGCGCAAGACTTTACCCACGTGTTTTCACATGTTTTTGCACAACAAATATATAACTCAACTTGGCAGTCTCATTCTCGATATATGTCCTCGGAGATTCTAAAACCAACATAAAAACGATAAAAAAAAAGTAAAATAAAAAAAAAAAAAAAAAAACGACTACGAGTGTTTTTTGCATTGATACAAAATATCGAGTTTTTCAATCGCCAATCTCGTGATCTAGAAAATCCAATTCAAATATTATATAGTTTTATACCAAGAAACATCACATACATATACAAATATAAAATCATTAATCCATATCTGTATACAATTTTTGTTTGTTTGTCTATTTGTTTTTCTAAAATTGAGTAGAGAAATAGATTTTATATTAAATCTATTTATCTACATGGCAATTAAACTTTTATATAATTTCAAGATTTAAACAAAAAAAAGAAGACGAAAGAAATGAAAAGCAAATGAAATTGGTAATAAACGTCAATGACAGCGATTTTGCTTTAAATAAAATAAATGTCATGATAAATTGTGATAAGAATCAAGACTGGCTCTATATAGGTGAAAGTGTGGCGAGTTAGATTATGTATATATATATATATATATATAGTCAGATGTTGGCTGACTGTACGGCCTCAACTCAGAGGCCTTGCAATGACCTCGGATGAACCCAAAGTGCCGTATAGTACACAATGAGAGCAAGGGAGCGCGCTAGCAACGCCATTGCGGTTTATGGTCTCGTTGATGCTGGGTTGATGCTGTTTTGCTTGTTTGTGGCGGTAAGACCTCCATGGTGGAGTTATCAGTTGGATATCTACTCTTGTAGGTATGCCATGAGTATTCCACCCGACATGATTCCTCCTGCCCTTGTGGTTATTTTCCTCGGGACCGCCGCCGCCGCCGCCACGCCACTGCGCACTCATTCGTGGTCCTTCCATCTCGTGGGTCGAACGATCGTTTCAATGCGCGCTCACCACAATACGTCGTTCGTCCACATAGAAAGAAAGAATGAGAGTGAGAAAGAAAAGAGCGTGCACTGCTGCTGCTGCTGTTGCTGCTGCTACTACCAGCGGGAGTGCACAACCGATACAAGATACTGCCACGTGTTACACGCTGTTCGCCACCAGAAGGTAAACGTCCACTTCTCCACCATTGGCTGTCGCCCCGGGGACAATAATGGATCGGTCTTTTGTGTTCACTTTAACCACTTTCTTTCTTCAACTCATACATATATATATATATATATATGTACTATTGCTCGAAATGATATTGTTGTACTTGTTGCTGGATGTATTCGTGATATTCAGGTAGTCATTCAACGTCAAATTCACTCTATATATTTTATATTGTAGTAATATATATATATATATATATTTTTTTTTTGTTCTGTATTGACATATAAATATATTCATGAATTTATATATATATATTATTTTTTACAATCATAAATTATATTTAAATGATAAAGTTCAAAAATTCATCTTGATTGTTTTGATATTTTTCATCAATTTATTGTGTGAATTTAGAAATATCAAATTTTTTTATCAATTGATATACCTTATTATTATTATTTATTTATTTATTTATCACATTTTTTGTATATGGATACAAGATAAATTGAGATATTTAATGACATGAACAAAAAAAAAAAAAAATAAAATAAAAAAGTGGAGGAGTCTTTTATCTGTCAGACTTGTCTGTTTACATGGCTATTTGTTCAGATCACATGCACTGTCATTATTTCCTTGCAAACGACGTTGGTGAACAGTTGTAAATACGACTTATAAGGTAATAAGTATATACATACAGTGAAAATCGTATGGTAATACAAATGAAGGACAAAAGAATAAAATACATCCATCACCGTCATCCTACTCAGACACCCTTATATTTTCATTCAATTGACATTTAGTGTTGTGGGTGGTTTGGGTGCGACATCATCAACGACTAAATGTCAAGGGGCAAATATCTCCTTTGCTCCATTCATTGCTGTTATATATAAAAAAAACGTTTGTTACATAAATTTTTTATACACATTGTACATACAAATGTATTTGTGTGTATTTGTATTGAATGTTGAGCGGATTGTTAGTGGAAGAAAAAATAATAATAAAAATAAATAAATAAATAATAAAAATTACCAATGTAAATTATACGTATCAAGATATAATATAATATAATATATATATATATGTATATAAATGAAGTTTATTGCTCCTGGCACCGCAAAAGTTGTACAATCCCACGGATATTTTATTCATCCAGGAATAGCCACATCATTGACTTTTTTTTTTTCCTTCTCATCTATTTATTTTTTCTTTCTTCTTCTTCTTCTTCATTTTTTTTTTATTTTTAAAAATTTATTTATTTTTTATTTATTCAATCTAATGAGATGCCTCGCCCTTCTGGTAAACATCGTCAACTGCCATTGACCATTTGCCAGGTAATAAAATCTCTCATGGCGCGACATCTAATCTCTCGTCCATAAGGAAATCAGAATTGAACAACTACAAGTGTATTAAATAAATGAATCAATATATATATATCACTGTCTCTATTTAAATTGATTTTTAAACAAAAAAATCCATGAAGATAATATATTTTACAATTAATATCAAATAATAGATTTGATAAGAACAACTAACAGATGCAAAATAATAAAAAAATAGCTCATACAGTAAGAAATTTCTTTTTATATTCTCAGAATATTTTCTAACCTCATGGAATGCGAGTAAAGTTCGTGGTTTCTTCTCAAGTATCATCACACCACAGTGTATTTTATACAATTTGTTTTTTATTTATTTTTATTTTTTATTTTATTATAAATTGGTGTGAAAGAAAATGTATGGGCGTTTTGTTTTTAATACAGCGTGAAGCTTTCGCCAATAAAAATTTCGCATCACTGGAGCGAATAGTGAGAATATATTTTTTATTCAACATAATTATTGAACAATATAATAACATCTGTAATAAAATAAATATAAATATAAATATCTGATAAATAAATGTATATCTAAAGGTGGATAGATGTATGTGTATATGTGGTGCACATGCTAAGGTCGACTGGGTCGCGAAACGCTCGTGTTGGAATAGTAGATAAACGACGAGTGGGCAATAAATGTGGGCAATGGCCATTACCATATCCTGCTTATAAAATTTTATCCCAACAAAATGATAAATAATTTCGATCAATGAAAATATAAAAATAATCAAACGTGTATAATGCAAATGTATTATAATAATTTTGTCATGAAATTATTGTATATTTAATATATACAGATATATCCATTTTTCATTTTTCTACTTGAATTAATTTCTTAATTAATCAATTGATTTTAATTAATTAAATATAATGACATTTAATATATGAATATGATTTTATTAATTATATGTAATTTTCATTGTACACAATTTATTATATTATTTTTGTGCTTTTGAAATTGTTTTTTTTTTTTTTTTTTTTTTTAATATATGAATGATTTAGATTAATTATCAATAAATCAAGTGTAAATAAATCAATTTCTATAAAAGTGAAATATATTTCTAATATAATTCATACATTTACACTCAGCCATGCATGAAATTACATAACAGTAAACTATTAAAATATTCAAGTAAATTCACGTTGATTTTAATCAACTTCAATCAACGAATGATTATCTTAGATTAAATAGTTGTAAATAAATATTGAAATAAATAATATATATAAAATGATTAAACAAAGAAATCAAAGGTAAGTAATGTGGTAGAATAATATGTATATATTGAATATAACAATTGATCGAATTATTTTTGATTTGGGAATAATTATATACTAATGGGAGCTGATATTGCTATGACTACTGACTCCTCCACATATTTCTTAAATCTATTTTCATCGTTGCTGCTGCACTTCCAATGTGTCCCAACATGATACACGATACTGATTACGCAATACGTACACTTGTGATCATATCTCTCTTGGTTAAATTTAATAGATTCAGTTTATAAAATAAATTAGTGACATGACCACAATATGTCATGTATGAATAGAAATAAAATAGAAATATTTTAATATAGAGGGCGCCGTATTTAATCGAAGATAAAATGTTGATATTGTACACTGTAGTTGAAATTTTTAATTCATAACCTCAAATTTATATTCATATAATTTCAATAAATAAATAATTATTTCTATTCTCGTTATAATAATTGACATTATACAGTGTAATTAATGTCTTTGTGAGGATTTATTTGAGACTTTGATGAAAATATTGCTGAAAAAAAAAAAGAATGAAAAAGATAGAGAGAGCTTATAAATTATACTATAATATGACTGTAAAATGTCACAGTGTTTAACCACTAATTCATTCATTAATTGTGTTGATTTATTGAGGAAATTATATTATCCTTACTGTAAAAATAATTAACCATTATCGTTGTAATTGTGCTACTGAAAATATCATCACAATGTAACATGTGATGTATCCAGATATATTATTATTAAATATCATGTTTAAACAAAAAAAAGCGCACAATCATCACATATTGTATTCGAATAATATTTGATATAAAGAAATTGAATTGGATAATCACAATCTAATGACAATCGTTAAATATTTATTTTATACACTGTAATGAATTATTGAATAAGAACTGTACCAGAGTTATTTTGTGAAATGGATAATTTCACCAAAATATACATTGATAAATTTGAAAAGAAAAAAGTATTCTCAAAAATACCCAAAAAATGTGTGGAAAAATCAAAAATAATTTTATTCACTGATTATTTGGGTGTTTTTTTATATATGATATAATTGATAATGGAGAGAACATGGTAAGATTGAGAGTCATCGTATGAGGGCAAGGTGAAACCTCAAGGCAAAGTTCCTCCTACTAGATTGGCATCATCCACATACATCCCACAAAGATACACAAAAGAAAAAAAAAAAAAAAAAAAAAAAGACAAGTATAGATATTTGTATTGTGTATGTATAAAAAAAAGGGGCAAGATCCAACTGGGGGCACTTGCTCGTTAAATTAGAGCCACAGGCACGATGATAATTATAATATTATTGATAGGATCGCAACTGGCACACCGTCGACCGGATGTTTCTTTCTCTCTTTCACCCACTGTTTTTCTCACTTACTTACCCCTATATCACATTGTTGTCTTGCCTTCTCGCCTTGGCTGTAGCTCACCACAACGATTTGTTGACACTCGGGCCGTTACCAACGACCAAGTGAGAAAGAGAGATAGAAACAACGATCCAATCTCTCGTTCAATCTCTTTACCCTCAACTCGTCTTGTTCACTATTATCGTGACTTTAATCACAAGAAATAAATACGCCCAGAGATCGTGAAATTCACACTCATTTGCGCATAATTTTGTCACCCCTCGTTGAACTCCTTTCAACTAATTATTCTTTCTTACATATTATTCAAATAAATCCATTTATTTGACTCACTCATCATCTGATTTATTCTTACCTGAAACAAAAATTAAATGCAATAAAATTAATTATTTATAGAATAATTTTTTAATATTATTTATTATTTATTATTTATTACTTTTTTTTTTTTTTTTTTCAATACATATAATGATCTCGTGTTCATCTTGTAAAGAGAGAAAAAAAAAGGAATGAAGAAAAAGTGTCAGAGCCAGAGGAAAATAAATAGAAAGAGAAGAAGAAGAGAGAGAGAGAGAGAGAGAAAGAGATAAGTATATCGAGATCACGACGCGTGTGGTCGCCACGAGGTTATTCGTTGACTCGTCGTAACCAAATCAAATAAGAATCAATATGGCCAGTCGTATTTTCGACGTTAATCTTGTTAGTTACGATCATCAAGGACAATGAAAATAAATAAATGCCCATTTATCCTTAAACTTTGTATGAAATACAAAACAAATGAAAAAAAACAAAATATTAAATAATAATTAATATTCAATTTATTTATTTATCGAATTGACCTTGAGAATAAAAAAAATAATAATAATGAAAAAAAAAATGATTTTATATGTAAATTTTATAACTCTCCCATAATTGCGATTATCAAGAACACCATCGTTATGGAATGAGTAAAATAAAATGAACGAAAAGAGAAAGAAAAGAAAAAAAAAAAAATGATAAAAAATAAGAAAAGAAATATCTTGAAAATTAAAGCGAAGAGATACCCTAATTTATTCTTATACGAAATTCACCGGTAGTTAGTTGGTTTAAAATAAATAAATAAAAAAAAAAAAAAAGAATAAATAATAAAATGAAATGACTTGTGCATTAGCCCCTGTGTGCATTAAAAGCAAATTCCTCGCGGGTCTTTGGAAATGACGGTGAAAGACCAATGTCGAAAGGTAAGGGAGAAAGAAAGAGATAAAAAGCAAGGGAAGATCAAAAGAGAGAAGAATTCGCACGTCGTACGTCCTTATGGAGTCGTTCTTTTCATGGCTGCTACTCCAAAAGAGCACCATATATTGCCAGGTAAATGAAAATGAGTTACCATGCAATTAATTTTAATTTGAAAAAAAAAAAAAAAAAAAAAAAAAAAAAAAAACACAAATAAACAAACAAAAAAAAAACCCCCGACACAGCCACAATATAATTTCACGAACAACATAAAATATTCAATAATATCTTTTATTTATTTATTATTATGTTTTTTTTTTCTTTCATCTATGATTTTTTTCTCTTTCTCCTTATCATCAACTCTTGATTAGTAATAACAAATATTTTTTTTTTTTTTTTTTTATTTCTTTTGTTTATTACAATAAAATTTTTTTGATTCAACACCCGCGCACAACCATTCTCATTGCCTTTTGGTATTTTATATTGCACAAAAGGGCCGAGGGGTAAAAGTGTACTCGATAGCCAAACTTATAATTTGATGGTTAATTATATAAGGGTCCCCCGCGATTCGTCGAGCCACTGGGCGGACACGGTGACGTGCAGGAATGCCTCTGGTTTGCCCCCACAATATTTTACCTCTTCTCCTTCTCCTTCATCATCATCATCATCACCATCATCATCATCATCTTCTTCTTCTTCGTCTTTTTCATCTTCTTCTCGTTTCAATTCTATTTTTTTTTTGTTTTTTATTTTTTTATTTTCTCAAAGCACCAACGCACACATCAGGTCGATCTCTTCAGGACGCTGAAGACAACTCGTTTTGAGACTGCGCGAGCCATGTCCGCCAAGAGTATATGTATATATATATATATATATAAGAGAAGGGAGAGAGGATGGAGAGAAGTCTTTAACGCGTTTGAGAGAGTCTCTCTATTGAGCATCTGCACCAGATGTAGAACGACTCGAACACTGACGTCCTGGACGAAGTGGACGAGTCAGCAGGAGCCAATCAGTGCAGCAAAACAGCTACTGGCACCTACATCTACACATGTATACACTTATACTTATATACTTATACAAGTGTTTATATATGTATTTATATTTACTGGTATCCGGGTGCCGCGTCTTCCATTCCACTTGATTCTCCGTTAATTATTTTATTTTTAATTACCGATATATACAGAAGGAAATATCCTATAAAATATAAAATACTCTATACATATTTATTGATTTAATTTAATTGAAAATAAAAATGTCCCATCTTATATTAAAACTCATTGATATTTATGATTGATTATATATTATATTTTTCTGTATAAAATATCTAGATATAATATAATCGAGTTATATCAAAGTAAAAATATCGACAATAACAATAAATACAATTTTTTTTTTTCATTTTTTTTGTTTACGTGTGTATAAAATTATGTATATTATTTCCATGGTTTTATCAGTTTATATGATTGTACATTGATAAATAATTAAAAATTATGATAGTGATATGTGTACATTGCATATTAAGTTAGGAAAATGAGACAAGTCTGAATGTAAACAGCAGGTGGAAGATTTTGCTACTGGTATTCCGTGAATTACGCGGTATTAATGACCTACCATGGGTCTTTATATATATTGCAACGACTATAACCAGACTCCACGGGGTGTCGAGAATATTTGCAAATTAAAAGGTGTGTCTAAATAAATTTTACCAACCCAATATTTTACTAATGATTTATGAAATTTATTTTTGTATTTCTTCGTATTATTAAATTTTTTTTTTATTTTCAACATACAGAATTTAGTTTTTATTATTATTATTTATAAATACATATATATATATTTTTTTTTGTTTAGTTTTTATGGTGTTGTGTGTCGAATTGTGAGTGATGTTCCATAGAAAATAATGCAAAGAAAAAAAAAAAAAATAATAATAAATAAATAAAATAAAATAAAAATCTACAGGTTGTTTTAGTATAAACGAAACGTGAAGGTTTTTCCGTGGCTGAACCTCGAGGCCGTTCCGCGTCCTCGCACACCGGGCGTGGTTCTATTTTTCTCGGTGTCTCTATACTCAATATTTCTCCGTCTTTTCCTATCACACAGGATGAAAATAGACCGATGATCGTTGAGACAGTAATCATTTTTTTTTTTTTACTCGTCTTCTTCTTTTTCCATCATTTTTATCGACTAGATGCATTTCCGGATTGTGATGAAATTGATGTTTTTTTTTTTTTTTTTTTTGGTTTGAGTTTCTAATGATTTTATTTTGTTGGAAAAATTTATTTTGTATTCTTGAAATGTTAGGAAAAAGGAAAAAGAAAACAAAGAAAAAATGTTTCAATTAATAAATAAATGTAACGTCATGACAATGAAAAATTAATATAATCCACCGGTAATGGAAAATATCTTGTTTGCCATATGTATAAATATAAAGATATATATTTCTGCAAGAGGAAGCGTAGAAATAGCTCTATGAAATCGACCAAGCGATACAAACGATAAAGGTGTCACTGCAGTAATAAATAACTTTGTGTGCAATATGAATAAATGTAATTAATTGTATATCCATGAGACAAGAAAAATAATCAATGATGTAAAACAAAAACAAAACGAAAAAAAAAAAAAAAAAAAAAAAATCATGTAAGTATATAAAATAGATAATAAAACAAAAGCGTATGTCAAGTAAAAAATATAATATATATATAAATAAATAAATAAATAAATAAATGATATCATAAAACTGGTGTATGTACCGTACTCTACATGACTTTGTAACATAATGTGCCAAGTCGAGCTTTCTCGAACGGTTTAAGCATAAATATAAATACACATGTGTATAGTATATACTATTTTATATGTATATGACCAAGCGTTACTCTTGTTTATGAATAATGTATTTGTGATTACCTACGTAGATACTGTAACAACACGTATAGTAATTATTATGAACGTCAATCGCAATAATTGCAATAACAACAACAACAACAACAACAACAATAACAATAACAACACAGTGAGGATATATTTTATTATTTTATTGTTTTTTTTGTTTGTTTAAAAAACAAAAAAACAAAAAAAAAAAACAATGATTATTTGCACTTGAATCGATGAAAAATCCAAAATTTAATTTACAAATTTAAAAAAAAAAAAAAAATATTATAATAATAAAATATTTCAATTTTATATTTATAAATTTATTATTATTTTCATTTAAATCTATAGATTCATATACAATTAGATAAAATTGAAAATAAATATTGAAGCGTTAACAGGATATTGTACCGATAAGTCACACAATAATGGGTGGAGAAACTGACCCCCTATTGACTTACCGATAACTTGAAGGTAATTACAATAGAGTGACTTGGCATAATTTATCCAAAAAATAAGCAAAAGAAACTTTTTTTTTTTTTTCTTTCATTCTTTTCATAACCCATGAAGAACACGTACGTAAGATTGTAAGTCATTTAATATCATGACACCGCCATTGATCAGAGACTCTGGTTCGTTGTTCGATGGTTCATTCTCATTCTCATCATTATCATCTTCATCATCATCTAAATCCATCTCGTTCTCTTTCTTTTCATTTATAATTTATTATTATTATTATAATTATTATTATTATTTCGTTTTACTCACAAATATGAATCACTAACGGGGACGGATCTGTAGTTAATTGATTCTTTATTTAAATTAAATTTGTATAAAAAAATATTTATAAAAAATTGTAATAAAAATTTACATTACAATATCAATGAATAAAATTGAATTTTATCGATTGATAATTTGTCAATTGAGTTTTATATCGAGGAAGGAAAAAAAAAAAAATTATTTTAACAAAATCCTCGGTGATTTTGTATAATTTATTTATATATATGTCAATGTATGAATATATAAATATTCGTGTACGTGTGTGTGTGTGTGTGTGTGTGTGTGTGTGTGTGTGTGTGTTTCAGTGATGTAAATGCAACGAGAATGTGCCTGGGGTTTAAGGCCGAGTTGAAGCCACGTGGCGTGCGCGTTCTCGTGATTGCAGAGTTTGGCCCATCATTACGTGACCTCAACCGATGACCTTTTCTGCTATGGGCCCGTGGGCCCACACGTCATTCCCAATACCACAGAGCATTTATGTATTATACATATATATATATATATATATATATATATATAACACATATGTGTAGCACTTGGATGATTTGCAATTGTTGTGGTTTTTTTTTTAGATGATTTGCAATGTGTTCCACAATTTTTTTATTTTTTTTCTTTATTTTGTTCGCTTTATAATTTATTATGATTGTTACTATAAAAAAGATAGAGAATAAAATGTAATAAAAGTGTGGAATGATTTCTAAAGAAATTTTTTTTTTTTATCTTGTGGTAAGAGAATTCGTTTTTTTTTTTTGTGTGTAGTTGAAAGTGATCATTTGATGTTTTAGTTGAGTGGACAAGAAATTATTTGTCATGTCACAAGTTCGTTTTGTTGACCTCAGTAAATCTCCTTGATTCAATAAAAAATTATACAAGAGATAACGGTAATAAGAAGATTATTTGCTAATTTTTATAAAAAAAATTTGTTGAAAGTCATTATTATTTATGATATATAATGTAAGAATAAAAAACACGATTGTTTTTAATGCTGTTGAAATAATAATAATTTATGAAATGATTTCAACATATTGAAAAATATTTTTTCTCAGTTATGTCTGTTTATGGTCAAAATAATCCACTTGATCTTATGGATAACAGAAGTGAGAGAGAGAGAAAAAAAAAAAAGTCAACTGTACGCGGTATTCCCAAGCGGTCACCCATCCAAGTACTAACCACGCTCAGTGTTGCTTAGCTTCAGTGATCAGACGAGAACTGGCGTTTTCAACACGATATGACAGTTAACTGTATCCGTAAATATTCAAATATTTACATATGTAACATAAAATTTTACAATTTAATATTTATTCTTTAAAGAAATTTCAATTTCTTCATTATTTTTATCAATAAATAACGTGTGTATTAAAATAAAAGTTTGTTTGAATTCATATATAATAAACAAAAAAAAAAAAAAAAAAACTGGAATATGCAAAAAAATGTCGGAATTGAAGAATCATGAATATTTATCACGGCATCTTCATGGCTACTGAATGTACAGTCTGTGGCGTGAAAATTCATACGCATAATATACAAGAATAATAAGATAATAACATTGAAAAATTGTACAACAGACACTAAGTAATTATCTAAAATTAATTAAACTCATAATTCTATGTACAGATAACAACTGGAATAATTAAATGAAAATAAATAAATGAAATATCAAATATTACTAAAAATAAAAATAAAATGTTATATATCACAAACAGAGAAATTTTATTATAAAACAAAAAAATATATAATTATTTCAGAAAAATATTGTGTGAATATGTCAAATCAAGATAAAATAAATAAATAAATGAATAAATAAATAAAAACGAAAAAAAAAAAATACAAATATAACTAAATGCAACGTTAAATATTTCCAACTTCAACACTGAAATATATATAAATAAATCCAAAAGATATTAAAAACTCAACGTCACTTTTCCTTATTGGTCAATCATCCGTACTATCACAAGACAAATATCAAAAGCAGGTATAAAGACCGACCCGTATATAAACCGCATCTTATGTGTCTTCACGATGATGAAAAACCCGTATAATACAGAATAAAATGCGACAGTGCGTAAAATCATAAATGTTGAATGCTACACCACGAGAGAATAAAATAAAATAAAATAAAATAATATATATAAATAAAATGAATATAAGTATAAGTAGTAGTGGTAGTAGTAGTACATAAGAAGCGATGCATGGACGGTTGTAGGGAGGTAACGCCATCGACGATGATAATAACAGTGATCAAGGTTGTGAGGGTTTGAGGTCTGGGTAAAACATCCAGAGCGTTTTTTATCCCCTGCGGGATAGCCAGATAGTCATCAGTCATACATCCTCAACATTACATTTCATTGCGCATATATATCTATATTTTTTTTTTCTACCTTTTGCATATTTATCTGCTGTTATTGTTGCTGTTGTTGTTATTATTATTGTCCTAGTGATTTTTCTGTATTGGATGCACTTGCAGATAAAAGTATGAGAATAAGTATAAGTATTCGTCCAACTTGATGTCGCGTATCCACATGGGTTGAAGAATGTAATGACAATGTAGATGTAGATCAACGTAATGATGATGGGCGGCTTGTGTTGGGGCCGAGTAGATCACGGACACAAGTGCATCCGTGCGTAAACGGTGACGATGACAACGCATGGCAAGCACACACACACACACAACATACACATACACACGCACAGAGACTTGTGTGGGCTACGCCTCTGTAGCCAATTTTCTCTGTATTCATTGATGTTTGACGGAGTCGTAGGAATTTTTTTTGTTACAGTGGGAAAAAAAAAAAAAGAAACAAAAAACGAAAAAAAAAAAAAAAACAAAAAAGAGTACGAGGTCATTTGTATTTGATGTATGAGTTGAGATTGAAAATAGAAATATATCAAAAATCAAAGATTGTCAGTGATTGACGAGAATTTTTATATGAATTTAACAAAAAGAGTAATAAGATCTGGTTATTAATTTTAAATTATACATTTGGATATTCGAGTGTATTCATGTATTGATAATAAATAAATGAAGGAAAAAAAAATAATAATAATAATAAAATAAAAATATTTGGGATGAGTGATAGACTTGTCCTGTGTGTGTGTGTGTTTTTTAACACTTTAATCTTTTATTTTTGTTGTACCACTTGGAGTCGAATACAGGTGGACTGATATGCACAAAAAAGTGATAGGAGAAAAGTTAAAATCCTAATTGTTCTTGGGGAATAAAAAAATTCATTTACAAAACAAAACAAAAAAAAAAAAAAAGAGAAAAAGAGTGAGAATAAAAAAAAAAAAAAAAAAAAGAAAGTAGATAGAGTAAAAATGCAAAAATAAATGCGTGTTATTACTGAACGTGAATAATGATACAACATTTGGTGTTTTATTTAGAAAAAAAAAAAGGAAAAAAAAAAAAAAAAAATGGATGAAGGTATTAAAGATTACTCTGTTTGAATATTTGAACCAGTGAACCGTCCACAGTGATCTCCTGAACCGCTTCTATAGTTGAGGGATATTGGCCTGAGGCACTTTGGCTTCTCAGAACGTGCAGTATGATGAAGAAGAGTGAGAGGTGGATGGTGAAGGCGATGGGTAGACGCACGCGCCGGGGGCAACCAGAGGCTCGCGCTCTGTAATCACTCTCAAGCCACACACACGCATACACATCGTAGAAAGATCTCCAGAGGGTAAAGACAGATAGAAGGGAAAGAGGAAGAAGGGGAGTAGTGATGGAGAGCGCGTTCGCGCGCACAATTACCCGACGTTCATCCACACCGACGCCAGCGCACGCGAGTGCATACTAATTCTATCTGGTGGAGCAAGAGCACGAGTTTTATACGAGTCGGCGCCTATATATATACACGGCGGAAACACGCGTGTGGAAAGAGAGAGAAAGATATGAAGAGAGTTTCATCGTGCTTGGTCTCCTCTCCTTGATCTTCTGTGCATATTTTGTCTTGGTTTTCTTCGTCTTCTTTGCCCTTTTACTCTTTCACGTTGTATATACACAGACACACACACACACATATATATATACACACTCTTCTTCATTATTCTGTTCTCTTCTCCTCTGTTATGTTATTTTCTCTTCTTTCTGCAGACTGCACATCTGCGTAATTGTCCCCGCCGGCGGCATTCAACCGTGTGTGTGCGCGCGCGCGCATTCCCGCCTCAGACACGATTTTATCGTGCCACACAGCGCAGTTTAAAAGTGCATATTTGAATTGTTTCATCGATCGTTGTATACTTAAACTTGTATATATGAAACAAAATTTTTTGCAAATAAATAAATAAATAAATAAATAAATAAATAATAAGTGATGGATAATATGATGAGAGAATAAAAAACAAAAAATTTTTTGGTTGATTCAGTGTAACTATTGGAATATCAATTGTTTGAAGATTTTGTAAGAATTTTTGATCCTTCAGGGTTTATGAATAATTTTGTCAGTATTCACGGAATTTTCGATGGATAGAAAAAAGAAAAAAAAAAAATTATAATTATAGATTGAGAAAATTGCCACGCGTTAATATTAAAAGTAATGATGAATACAAATTTATCTTTGATAATTTTAAACTGTAATAGAATTCATAGACTCAAAACTCCAATTGTGAATAATAATATTCATTTAAATTTTGTGATTTTCAATATCTGTACGAATAATTATTTTAAAAAAGAAAAATGTATTTATTAATATTCAATAATATAAGAAGTGATTCATGAAAAGAGAAACAGAAAAAGCAAAACTATTCTCACACAGATAAAATGATATTTTTAATAATAATAAAATTTAACGATGTCACATTTTCATTGAATTATATTTTATGATGAAAATCATTTTAAATATTGAATATTGTCTATTTGTAATTTAAAAGTTTATATAATGTTAAAATTATTATTCACTTGTGATGTTTGATAATTGTGAAAATTTAAATTTTAAACAATTTTATAATATTATATTATAAAATTTTGACAGAAGTTGTGATAAATGTGATCATACAAAAACAAAAACAAAAAACAAAAAAAACACAAATAATATAAAGGAATGTTGAGAGTTTAATGAACTGCTTGCAAATGGAATCAATCGAGTTCATACGATTTCACAATATGACAATAGATTTAATTCTCATACTTTTCGGTTTATTACTTTTTTTTTTCAATTCGAAATATTTAATTTTTTATACCTCACTAAACATCCAAATATTTATTCTCACAATTATAAACCGGTTTGCCAAATGTAGAAAGAAAAAACAAAAAAAAAAAAAGAGAAATGATAATTTTATCGCATTTTTATTATCTCTAAATTACACAGATTTTTGTTCAATGTTTGTATAAAATAACTTTTTTTTTTTTCCTTTTTTTTTTCACGTTTGTTGTGTACAGAAATTAAAAAAAATTCAATAAAATTGTGATGAGTAAATTCATTTATTTTATGGTCAGACAAAAAAAAAAAAAATAATAATAATAATAATATTGAATAATTTTTTATTTAAAAAATAATTTCTTCATGTTATTCATTTTATTATTCAACTGTATAATCGAATGTTATTTTTTATTTTATCAATAGTAATAGCAATTCGTATTTTTTTCCACACATTTAAATATTCAATTGATAGACATGATGAAAAATACTGGGCAAGTTTCCAACAGTATAATAAACTCGCGCATCATTGCTCAGATTGTCGTTGAATATATATATATATATTTTTATTTCTTTCTTTCTTCTATTCTGTTTGACTGTATGCGCGCACGTTCTGAGAAAGTTGAGGACTTGTGCTGTGCAAACGACAAGACAATAAATCTCCGCCACACTCGAAGTGAAGAAATGTCGTGATGAATCTTTTCTTCAACGCCACTACCTCGCATCTATTTCACTGTTATATTATTCAGAAATATTACAGTATATTCGATAACACTAAATAAAACTTGCAATATATAATTTTTATTTCTTTAAAGAAATTCGAGGAGAAAAATCATCGCGATATTTATCGTAGCTTTTTCTTTTTGTTTGTTTTTTTCTCTACTTCTCTCCCCAACCAGAAACTACCAGTAAAATATAAATATTTCTTTGTTCTCTGTACATCTAAATAACAATAAAAAAATCTCAATGAAATAACTATCACTGAAAAAAAAAAAAAAAAAAAAAAAAAAAAAACAAATTTAATTTTCATCTATTCATTTTCTAAATAATATTGTAAAAAAATACAAATATTTCTTACAAAAATTATCAAATAATTATTTTCAAATGAATAATACTTGATTGTAGTTTCGTAAGAGATCATCAAGTGAATGAAAAATAAACAAAACAAAAAAAAATTTGTACACCACAGTAAATATCGTAATAATGTTGGTGAAGATGAGGCTCTACATTCAACCCAGATCTGTCACAAGTATAAACTGAGTTGGTTCGGGGTATGTAGAAATACAAATGCAAACGCGAGTTTCATTTCTTATAATAGTGAAAGAGAGAAAGAAAGAGATGGAAGAGAGAAATACAGTGAGGGGCTGGCCATTCATCAGGTCCATAAGTGGAAAGAGAAAATAGGAATATTGGAGTAATTCACGTGATCTACACACATACACACACATATACAGAGTAACGGTCCAACATCTTTACAATATTTATATATATTTATAAAGCTTGTTCGCCACAATACTCCACTGACGAGCGATGATCTTCTCGCAATCATCACATCAAAGAAACGCCGATGAAATATTTCATCATTGAAAATAATCGTCAAGTGATAACGAGATATTTGTATTATTATGTAGTAAATAATAATAATAAATATATGTATATATATACTATTAACAATTGTTTTATTTTCAATGTAAACACTTTATTAATTTTATTTTATTTTATTTCAGTATTTATTTAAAGAAGAAAAAAAAAAAAAAAAATCTATTTAGATAAATATTTTATTCTTTAAATATATTCTGATACGAGTTAAATAATTCTCAATAGCAATATAAACCTTTTATATACACATGTATGTATTGTATAGAGTGTATTAGGAAGGAATCGCTTTTGTATATCTTCAATTCAACTTCTAAGTGTATATAGAAAATAGGAAACGTGAGCGATGGCTCGGATACTTGGGCTCACGTTCTCGATGGAGCGCGTGATGTCGAGCTTGGGGTCGAATAGAAAAAGAAACACAAACATATATAAGTTGTCTTATATTTATAGTTTTTAACTTTTACCTTTTTTTTTTGTTTTTCTTTTTTCATCTACATTTCACAAAATATTTCATGCAATATTCAATCAACAATAATTCTTAAACAATTGTTGTGATTTTTTAGTTATAATTCATGTGATTTTATAAAAATTATATGATGAAAATTCATAATTGATCAGATAAAATATTGAAAATTTTCTATAATCCCTAAGTAAAAAACAGAAAATAAATAAAGACAAAATAAAAATTGAGAAAACAAGAAAAAAACAAAAAAAAAAGGATAGAAATAAAAATGGATGAATAGTTAGGAAGTGGTGAAAAGTGATAGAGACCACGCAAAAGGCACCACTTGTATGAGAGAAAGCTTTGCAGTATAGGCACAAAGTAAGTGTGTGTGTGTGTGTGTGTATAATAGTAGCCTTTGAGCTAATTAACGCACGAGTATATAAACAGTAGTTGAACTTCTCTTAGACTCCTGCAACTGACCACGCGACTGACTGTACAGGATTGCGAAGATTCCACACATTTGCGTTTAATGAAACAGAGTGAATGAATGAGAGAAAAAGAGAAGTAGAAATAGAAATAGAAATAAGAAAAAAAATAAAAATAAATAAATAAATGCCTGTGTTGGCGAGTTAGAGTATGGAGAATTCCCCATGATCGATAAAAGACCCCATATGGACTTTCTAGTTGCTTGTTGATTTGCATGCAAGACTTGAAACGCAAAATCTCTGGACTCTGCATAGTCTTCAAGTGTGTTCAATTGCACATCTGCAATGTGTGGATATAACGCAACATTCTCGTGTATATATTTATTCAATATTTGTTAAAAGATCATTGTGATAAGATTTAGTTGTAGAAAAATCGTTGGATTAATTTCATTGTATTTTTTTATATATAAATAATTTTGAATTGTCGCTATGGATCATTGGATTATCGGGTATTATTAATATTGTGATGTAATATCAAAGGTAGACAATAATAAATAATTGATAGAAGGATAGTTGTAAGTAGACGAGAATAATATAAGAGTGGGGGAGGAATGATTGATGCAACTGGTTGGGTCATGGTATAGGGTCGTGACTTGGGCGCGACGTGTGACGAGAGAAAATCAATTTCTTTGGATTATACTTGATGTGGCTGTGTGAATATTTCATCGAATAAGTGCTCTGAAAACTTTCTCAATTCCATGTGATTTCTTAATCTTTTTATTTATTTATTTATTTATTTATCTATTTATTATTATTATTATTTTTTTTAAAACCTATCACACATGAATCAAAGATCAGGATTAGATAATGATGGTAGTAATGATGATGATGATAATGATAATGATGATGATGATGATGATGATGATGATGATGATGATGATGGTGGTGGTGGTGATCAAGTATAGATACAGAATATTTATTTTCTATTAATGATTAATCGATGAACGCGTTAGGTCAAATGAAGGCGAAGGTGTTACGCGTTAACACGCAAACTGTGTGAGGGATTAAAAACAGAGGTCATTAAGTGATGGTTTAGATTGGATTGTATTTAGAAAGTCTTATTTCAATTACAACGTTGCCAGATAGAGTTACTTATACAAGTCACAGTAATAATTTGACTCAATCAATATCTCAATTTTCGATATTGTATTATTTTTAATTTTATATTGATGTCAATTGCAGGTAGTTTTGATCGTAATTTTGTATGAAAAGTAATCGTGGATGACATTATATATGAGATGCAATGAGATGTAATGTAAGACAAGAAAGTTTGCATAGAAAGAATTATTGTTATTACATGGATATATATAAAATAATATAATTGAACATGTGGTAAATGTGAATAATATTTTGTCATCAGTTGAAATATCCAAGATGACAATTTTTAATATTTCCATTTTAACTCAAAATCCGATCACTATTGGACATAAAATTGTATCCAAGGGCTATCAACAATTGTTAACACTTGACACTTTATCAATATCTAAGCCTTCACAGACATCTCTATTTAAGAATGAAAATGACAAGTTATCAATTTTATTTATTGTTATTTTCATCTAAATTTTATAATTAGGGTATCAATATTAAACGGCAGTCAAAATAAATGTAAAAAAGAAGTGTATAAAAATGTATGAAAAAGAAAAAAAAAAAAAAAGAAAAATGGAGAATAAATAAAAAAAGATGTTAAATAAAATTGTAATTCAATGATACATCATATTGACATTTAAAATCACTTGAATCTTCACCACTTTCCGTATCAACAGTTTGGTCGCTTGTCATAGTGTAATACACATAAATTCTCATCATCAGATTAGCTCATAAAAAATAAAATAAAAAAAAAAAAACATCAAATGCCCACTATCGTCATCTTGAAAATCTTGGATTTATTAACGAGCCAGTGAATGAATACATCTTATTTAAATATGTACAAGTTTTTCGAGTCACGACGACATTTATCGAATGAAACTGCGATGAACATAAGTCTCTTTAATCTCAAGTGAGAAAGTGCAAGAGAACGATAAAAAGAGAGAAAGAAAGAAAGAAAGAGAGAAAGAGAGAGAGAGATTGATTGATTGATTGATTGACTGATTGAGTGATTGATTGAATAGTTGAATTTATTCACTTGCTGTAGGAAATCTTCTTAAGAATAATAGAAATTTATAGATAACAAAATGGAATGTAATAGTATACAAATATTTAAATGATTGGTATCAATTAAACAAAACAAAAAAAAAAATATATATATATATATATATAATAAAAATTTAATTGGTATGATAAAGTGATTGTATATTAATTTTATAATTAATTCATCTAATGAGGTTCAATAAGAATGTAAAAAATGAATTATTAATTTAAATAATATGTATAATATAGAATGTGTCTTGTGATTTTCAGAAATTTTATATTCGAAAATATATTAGGAGTAATAAGTAAATAAGCACTGGCTCAATACGTGATCATCGTGTATTAATCAATCTTCAACATTCTAAAGTTGAATGTCGAAAATAAATCTGAATAATGAATGTAAACTCATTGAAATGCCACAATTAATATTTATATATAGAGCAACAATTTACAATGTAATACATATAATTTATCATGAATAAAAATGTTTGAAGGTAAATTTAGGTAGACAACAGTTACAAATGAGTAGTGAATAATTCGCCGTGCTGACTATTCACGAAGAGATAGAAAGAGTGAGAGAGATGTATGTCGGTAAACCGGATAGCCCTACATTCATGAACTTTCTAACAACCGATACGTTGTATATATATATATATATATATATTCACTCGTATGAATTTGTAAATTATAACATCCAAGACCAGTCTCTGTCTATCTATTTTCAACTTTTTCACGTATGATTACAGTCCTATCCCCATTTATACTCAATCGCTTCTGTATTTATTCAATTTAAACTTTGAATATTTATTATTTATTTTATTTATTTATTTATTTATTACTATTATTATTTTTTTTTATATTAAAATTATATATTTACATTCAATTATGATCTGACGTGATTTTGAGAATAAATTAAATATTATATTATTATTTTATATATTTAATTTTCATATTATTTTGGTATGCTGAATTATTTCACTTGCGTATATAATAATTATGATTTATTTATAATATTTATTCTTGATGGGTGTGGTAAAAGATAAAAACTCGAACTATTAAATATATTTAAACAGGAAATAACAACTGATGTAATTAAATAATCTTGAAAATATTCTTTTTAGTTAAAGAGTATTTTATATGGTTTTACTGTTTTTAATTCACAGAGATTTTATGATGCAATGAATTAAATTTGTGTCGAGGTATTACGATTGATTATTAAGCTATTAAAACGAAGAATTTTACAAATTTAATGATGACATTTCGTGCGATATTTTCGGAGAAAAAAAAAAATATATGTTATGTATATATTTAAATAGAATCGCAGTTTATTGAGCTATTTCACGATGGAATATCATCATGTTATGATCGACGTGAAACATCTTCTCATTATGATACTGTAAATTCTTGTTGAATATTCATGAACAGCAGACACGCGTTGGCACGCGTACGCGTTTGTTGATAGATTTACGATCCGTAAAACCAAATATCTCCAACGCCAACATTCAGCTTGTGATACAAGAATTTAAAAACAAAAAAAACAAAAAATTGATGAAAAATAAAAGAAAAACATAGAAAAATAATTATTCTAATCGCACGAGTTATTACCCCCCTCCCATCAATCAAACATACGAATCACTTTATTCATAAAAATATATGAAAGTAAATACAAAATGTAAAATAATCTTTTATGTATATTTAATTGTCATTTATCGATAATAAATTTATATAGAAAAAAAGAAAAAGAGAAAGTAAATTCTAGAGTTTCTTGTTCTATTTTTGTACATTTGTATATAGTTATATATATATGCAAATGCAAATGCGTGTGAGTATTTCATTTGTCATAAATTTACAGGCACAAATCAATTTAACTGTTTCACGTGTCTTTTTTTTTTAATGATATTATTCCTGTTCTACTTTTCATTATCATGAATTGGAGCATTGTCGTCATTCTCAGTGAAACATAAAGTGACAAATCGTTTGACATTCAAAGCGATAAATATTATTCAATGACAAAAGAAGTAAAAAAGTGAAGAGATAAAGATGAAAGAGAAAGAAGAGGAGGATAAAGAAGAGATAGAAATGGAAAGAAAAAATATATATGTATATAGAGAGACGAAAAATGAGAACTTACCTGTGCATATTCGGCGCAAATATCAATTGACGACACGTAGTTAACGACGTCCTCGATCGTCCAACGATTGACAGCTTGACCATCGCCGCAAGGCATGTGACCACAAAGCGACGGACATCGTACTGGTGGCGGTGTACTTGGTCGTGCGCTCACTTTAGGCTTTGGTGAGACACTCTCTGATCTTCTTGTTTCAGTTCTTTGACGTTTTCGCGGTGCAAAACCACCGGGACTCGATAAATCAAGTGGACTTGTTACACCAACGTCTCTTTTGTTTGCACCTGATTAATTAAATTAATCAACACCACAAATTAATATATCAATATAATTAATTATATTCATTGGTAAAAATTATTTATTATTATACTTATAAATTATTTCATATTTAAATTTGATTATTAATTTATAATATTATTACGATTGATTGTAAAATCAAATTATTTGTCACGTTTGGGTGTATTTGCGTGTGTACCTTTAAGATAAGTTTCAAGCTCAGCAGCATTTTGTGCTGCATTTGCTGTTCGAACCATATGAAGTAGCGCTTGTGTCGATGACATATCGAGCATTGGCGGAAATACAGGATTACCAAAGATACTATCTTGCTTTTGTTCTTTACCGTCTTTGCTAGATAGTGGTGATGTTGTGGGAACAGTTGGCGGTTGTGGTGTACCAAGAGGCGCCATCAGACCAACAAATGGCGTCGCAGCAGTTTTAAATGCCGGAAATCTTGGATCTATACCTGGCGGATAGCCGTTTCGTGGTGAACTGAAGTAGCTGATGGTGAAAAAAAATAATAATAATAATAATAATAAATTAACATCAATCATATGTTGATTTGATTGATTGATATACATATATAATTTTTTTTTTTTTTTTTCTCAAGTAAATATAAAATTGAATACTCACTCGTTGGGATTGGCGTTATTGTATTTGGCAGCGAGACTTCTCATAAAGTCACTGTAGTTTCTGCCCATCATCTGCTCCATGTGCTTGAGATGATGGGGCGCTGTTGGACCTTCAGGTCCGCCCAATGCAGCGGCATTGGGCGGTGTTCCTGGATGACTTGACGATGATGGCGTCACACTTCTTGACGATGTGGAATTATTATCGGGCGTGAGTCGCTCCGTTTTTACCTAAAAAAAATAATTTCAATATAATTTCAATTATTATTTAAAATTATTATTCAATTGATGTTATTTATAAAATTGTAAAAAGTATATTTTAAATATTACAAATAAAAATTATATATTGATATTATAATTATATTAAATATTGATAGTCACATTGGATAAATCATTAAATCTGTGTCATTATATAATTGTTAAAAATATTTTTATTTTTTAAAATTTATTAAATCATAGATATTTCATATAAAAATCTATCGAAAAATAATTTAAATAAAATATTAAATTGAAATAGAATCATATTATTAATTTATTGTATTAATCTTGTTAATTTTAAAATGATTCAAATACCTTTTTTCAATTACAACACAATGAAAAAAAAAAAAAAAAAAAAAAAAACAAAGATGAAAATTACTTGAGTAGTATCCAATCCGTTTTGATTTTGACGCCTTCTACCCCTGGGTGGTCGTGGGGTAGCAGCCCCTGATAAATGGGCGCCCTGAGGGCTTCCGCCCCTGGCGTCAATAGCTGTATTCGTGGCCAGGTTGCTCTCGTCCAATCTTTCTGTATGTCTGCCTAAATCAGCCGCTTCTACTCGCTCGCCACCGCGTGGAGTTGTTCCGGTTGACACACTCTCACTCGATACTTCACCTAAACATATAAATAAAAATAATTACATTCATATTATATTCATCACGATGATATTTTTATATATTAATCACTGTGTAGTGTTTGTTGAATGATTAGGAATGATAGTAAGTGATAATTGGACGAATATTATATTTCTATACATGGCAATAAAATATATAATTTTATTGATGTGCCATCAGCGTCAATTATAAAACTCGTGTCACATGCGGCAACATTTACTCAAGATTAAAATCACTTTATCTCTTTGAAAAAAAAAATATATATATATATTTATCTTTAGATAAAGATTTCATAGTGTTACTTTAAATAATTTCAAATATCTTATGACGGCAAATCAATTGAAAAATATCTATTTATACAAATTCAAAGTAATTTTTCAGCAAAAATATTTGAAATTAATTATCTGACAAATTTTATAGTTATTTATACACCTAAAAATACTAGAATTATTTTTTATTTATTGAAGAATTAGTCATAAAATACTATAAAAAGTAATATATTCATAACAAACAAAAAAAAAAAAGGTAGAAGAAATAATTATTTAATGCTTTTTTTTTCTTTCTTTTTTTTTTTTTCATCATTCGTTGCAAGTTGATATCATCTGATAAATATCTACCCGTGAACATTAACATATTAATTTCAACAGTATCCACATGAAGATACGATAGAAAAACTCGTTGGATATTTAGTTGCACACGAGAATCTTCTCGCCATTGAATAAAGAGATTGATAGAGGATCACATGCAAGTTACTTTGAAGTACATTCATTCATTCAATTTATTTATTCATTCATTTACTCATTCATTCATTCATTCATTTATTCATATACGTCTACGTATTAATATAAATTTCGATTTACACACGCACACACACACACACACACACACACAGTGAATGATCTACTAAAATATATTTGAAATAAATTTACTATTTATAATAATTTTATTTTATTCAATAAATATTATTACTATTCAAATATTAACATATTAAAATATACAAAAAATATACAAGAATTATGTTATAACACATGTGATATATTGCCTTATTACTTTAATTCAATAAAGTTGACTATACACTTTGGTGACAGGTAACCATTTCACTATTTATGGATTTCTCATGGATATTATAACTTATTACATCTTCCATCTTTGAGTGTTGTAAAATACATTCCACGTTGCTTGTAGAATATAATGAGATATCTTCGTCACGTTATACAGCCTAGTATTTACGACAGTTTCATATTTGACGATCGGATATACTAGTGGGAAATTATTTATGAGCGTAATAGCTACGCTCAGTGAACAAGTAGTTGCGATTCTACCAATGATTATCATCAATATTATTATTATCATTATGACTATGTGTCAAATATACTTTAAACTTCACAAGTGTTGGGTATCACCTGGTCTTTATAACGGTAATGGATTCAGTAATTCATGAGTATTTTTCCTTTTTTTTTTTTTCTTTTCTTTTTTTATTATTTTTTATTTTTTTTTTTTATATTGCATATATCTTAGTGCGTGGTTTTCTTGGTTATTTGTTACTTGAAAAATAACAACTGAAGAAAAAGTACGTGAAGTCATCGTGGATTTCAAAGAAACGGTATATTATACATTTTAGTGTCAACGCAAAAGTCATGTACAGCAAATATCGTAATGTCTGTATGAAGAAACAGAAAAAGAAGAAGAAAAAAAAAAAATATATATATATATATATATATATATAATAATACCAATAATAAAAGAAGAAACTGCGTGTTTCAAATAAATAAAGTGACACACAATGAGAATTTTCGTCGCGTGGCAGTTACTTATTCATGTATGTATAAATGTGTGTATGTATTTTGTGACATTGTCTCTCTATTCAGGTGGTCGTAAAGTTTGGAAAGATAAGACTCGACGTCTGAGAAGAGTTCCAAGTTGTTGCAGGTGTCGTTGTTTGATGAGTTTATTGTTGGTGTATGAGTGTTCATATAAGTTAAAGTCAATAGAAGTCACAGGACAAACAGTAAACAAGACCTTTGAGTCATAATCATCATTTAGTGTTGATTCTGATTAAACAATCATTTTTTCTTATTTTAATTTTTGAGAATTGTCGTCTTTTTTTTTTTTTTTTTATATATATATTCAATTTAAATTTTCATTTATAAAAATCGTGTCAAATTATTCTGACATTCATTGTCGATGTGAAATTGAATTTTTTTTTTCTTAAAAAAAATCATAAATATTTTGTTTTGTTTATAAACATGAAATTTTTTTTTGTTTTTTGTTTTTTTTTTTTTTTGTTCACCCGATTGATTATGTGTATAAAATTACTTGGAAAAAACCTTTGATTGAATAAATGTAGATGATAATAAAAAATAAAAAAAATAAAAAATTAATAATATGTGGGAATTTCTCTCGCAAGAATCTCCCTTTATTTTTATACGTTTATTACATTTCTTACCACATTGTTGCGACATTTCACTCTGTTCCCAGAGTGACGGTAGAATAAAGACATGAAAAACGATTATTATAAGTGCGCTTTGACTTTAAGAAATAATTCGAGCGAGGACAGGGAAAAAAAAAAAGATATAAAAAAAAAATATATGATTAGTTCGATTGGTAATAGGGGGAAAGTTCGCGCTGGAATTCGATCACGTTTGTGGTAAGCAAGGTGATACATATACATATATACATATATACATGTATATATACATTAGTGGTTTGCAACGGTTCGTTTATCCGAAAGCGTCGATGTTAATGACGCGGATGATGGTAGGTCGGTCATAAAATGCGAAACGCTCACGCGTACCATTTCTCTGTTCATGTATTATACACATACACACAGTATCGTAGCCTCTTCTCATTTTTATATGAATAAATTCACATTCCACCATTAACTGATGAATCACCAACGTTCATATCCATTTGAGTGTGAGTGTGTGTGTGTGTAACGTTGTATAAAGGAAATTAATTCAAGTGACGAATTACCTCACTGAGTATCGTTCAAAGCTATGGGTATATACGGAAGAGTTTTATTTATTTATTTTTTTTTATTTAATTTTGTTCAAGGCGTGTATATATATATATTGTAGTGACTACGCTCGGCAGCCCGTTAATCATGGCGCTCGTTAGCTCCCGATAATTCCGCGTAAACATCCCCATATACCCATTCTCTACTTTTTCCCTTCTTCTTTATCCTTTTTTGCTTCTGTTTTTCTTTTTTTTTTTTTTTCTTGTTCATTTTATTTATCTTCTTCATCGTCTCTCTCCTCTCTTCTCCTTTTGGACCGCGTTATTGGTGCACGGCATTTACTTTTCTACTACCATCACTTTTCTCACTTTTATCTTCAGTCCATTCTTGTATAATCGCCCCGCAGGTAAGTGGCGAATGAGCGAATAAAATTAAAAAAAAAAAAAAAAAAAAGAACAGATAAAATAAAGATGAGAAAAAGTAAAATTATTATGCGCGCACAAATGTTAACGCATCTGATGAAGCCTAATATAGTTGGGTGTTGCAAATATAAAATCCAAGATTGTTGTGAAAAAATTTTTTTTACACGTGTAAAATCTTTCGGAAATAAAAGAAGAAATAAATAAAAATATGAATAAATTGTTTGGACAATTGTATATGATTGACAATTTTTTTTTTTTTTTTTTGGCAATCAATTAAAGCTTTTGTCTTGTTTATTATTAATAATGCTTTTTATTATTGATATGTTTTTTTTGTAAAATTATATTAATGTATCTTATGGTAAATTTATTAAGTAGATCATGTTAAATTTTTTTCATTTTAGACCGTCTCAAGTTTGATACTGTATACAAAGAGATAGACAATCGATATTAAATTATGAAATTTATAGTTGATAAAATTAATTTGTATTCTATCACTTTTATTTCAAAGTAAATCGTTTATTGAAATTACAATGAAAAAATATAATATTTAATCGGGAAATCAGGAAAATATAATTAATTCAATTCATGGTAACAAAATTAGATATATCTGTATATATATATTTTTTTTCATTTAGTTCACTGATTTTTATTCATCACATAATATTCATTTGTAGTATTCTCAATAGCAAAAAAAGTTGTAGATAGGTATGAAATTTATTTATATAAAAAAATGAAATACGAATTACAGTTATTGCACTGAATTAATTATACTTAATCTTCAACTTTATCGTATACCAAAAAAAAAAAGAAAAAAAAAAAGAAAACAGACACACACGATCATTTGCGTGAGATATTTGCATAATTAACTGAAATTGAATGAATAAAGATTTTATTTTCAGTCAGAAAAAAAAAAATATTATACAATGTACTGGAATGATATATATATATTTTTTTCTGTAATTTAGAATAGTCAAAAATTTATTTTCAATCATTTTTATTTTATTATATGATAAAATTTAAACAATAAAAAAAGAGTGGAAAATTGTGCAATTTAAAATTTCCACTGAGAGAGGATTAAAGAACAGTTAGGAGACATTGACTGTGTAGTATAAAAAGAAAACGAAAAAAAAAAAAAAAAATCAACATGCGATATAAAATATAGAATATAATGAAGAAAGCAGTAGCCGTAGATAAATTATGATGTATAGGGCATTGAGAAAACTATTATCTACAAGAACACGCGACGAATGGAAAGAGAGTGTTAGTCACAACATTGAATCTTCACGTTATTTCTCTCGTGATTCTTTTTACAGATAAAAAAATCCATCTGCACAAATAATTTGTAAAAACTATTTGTGTAAATTTTTTCACATTAAACACCATGACATAACTGTAAATACAAATATCTGTGAATAAACTTGAAAATATTTCACCAAAATTGATATAAAAATTTTCGAATTTTCGTAATTAAATATAACGAATAAAAATAGAAATTAATTATATTAAAAAATATACACGTGATTATTTCATGAATTTCTATTAAAAATATATCGAATATTTGATTACAAATAAATTTTTAAGAAATCCATAACTATTTTTTACAAAAAAAAAAAAAAAATATCAATATATTCATTAATTAATAATTCATAACATATAAACCTACAAATCTAGACCACACATGTATTTATTATTATTTTTTTATTTAAAAAAATATTTATGTCAATTAAATATTTAAAAAAAAATATATAAACTGTGTAGTAATAAATATTCATTACATTATATTTACTATTTGACGATATAAAAATAAATATTATTAAATAAATATAAATATATATAAGATAATAATTTGAACCAGTAGAAAAATTAAATGTATAAGATATCACACACTTTGTAATTTGCCTGACAACTTTGTATTGAATAATTATGATAATAAATGTATAATAAGAATAATAATTTATTGATTCGTCATTAATTTAAATAATTATACGGTGGGTGTGAAGAAAAAAAAAAAAAATGATAAATAATAATCGAAAGTTAAAGAAATACCAAATGCGAATCAATTTAAAATACTGTTTTTTAACCAAATCACCTGTTGCTTGTCACCTATACTTTTCATAATGTCCTTGAAAAAAATCTTATTTACAGTTATCACAACACTGAATTATATTTTATGTTTACAATAAGAATTTTTATATATCAAATTGTATTTTTTTTTATTTTGGAATGAAAATATCACATGAATACCCGGGGAAATATTTTTTATCATCACATATTTATTAATTATATATATATATATTCTCTCTCTCTCTCTCTCTTTGTATAATTTATATACAGTTGGTGTTTCTTGAATAAAAGGGTATCCAGATATTTGAGTGACTAAAAAAAAAAAATATAGATTCCAATTGGAGACAAGAATTACACAATTATCATGTATATTTATATATTTATTTTAGAAACATTGAAAATTGTTCTAACATTAAATGATTTCTCTTTATAATAATTGAAAACTAATCAATTACAATAATAACGATCTACAACAATTTAAAATATAAAATAAAAGAGAAGAAAAAAACTCTAAAGAAGTGAATTTATTAATAAAAATAATGAATACAGAAATAAGAAGACTCGATATATTTATGAATATGAAAGGAAAGTGTTACTTGGGCAAATGATTTAAATCATACAATTAATTGGAATATATATATATTTATACATATATATTTATGTACATATGTAGTTGAGGGCCGCACCTTGAAATTTGCAAGGATGAAGGTCGTATGACGAGTCTCGAGCGATTGTGCGTACTGTTTAGGTGAGGCAGCAGCAGCAGCAAACTGTTTATACATGTGAATACTGATGTATGTATGTGTATGTATGAATATATATAAATATGTGTGTGTGTGTGTGCACGTATGAGTTTGTTAGTGGGACCAAGCACAACATTGGTATAGAGTAAACGAACACACTCCATACGTGTTCGACTTAACACCGGAATGTCCCGATGGTTGTGAGCCGACACATTCTTGCAAGTAATTAAATCCTATTGTGGAGAATCGAAGGTGTGGAAGTGGAGACGAGGTCCTTTGCAAATGTCTGTCACATTGTCTCTTTTCAATTCTTCACCCCCCCTTTTACTCTTTTCATTATTATTATTATTATTTTTGTTGTTGTTGTTGTTTTTTTTTTTCTTTAAATTTATTTATTTAACTTGCATGTTTTTTTTTTCATTTTATTTCCACCTGACAATAATCATTGGCTGCCAACTTATTTATTTATATCTTGTATTCGTTAGAAAAACATTGTGTATATTATATTGGATAAGTGAAAAAGAAAATGACACCTTTTGTCTTGATATGGTTAAAAATATTTCTTGGATATTACTGAGTTAACCATATGTGTAGTTTGTGTATAGTGAGTATGGACAATTTAGTGGTGATATAAACTAGCAGACGATAAAGGGAAGGACTGAAGTGAAGTGAAGTGAAGTGATGAGAAGGCGAGAGAGAGATGGCAAAAACAAAAGAATAAAAGGAGTTGAGCCAAGTGCGTGCTTACGTGACTTGACTTTTGCAGGCATCACGCAGATGCTGTGCAAAACCATGCGGCACACTTCATAAGAGCACGTTCAAAACGATAAGGTCATGCACACTCTTTATACACCAAGTGGAAGAATGATTGGATAAAGGAGTCTATGAAAGACAAATTGTAGCCTATCAGTGTGTTATGAATGAAAAATACAAACATTTTGTTTAGTAAAAATAATATTAAACATTGATTAATTATTATTTTATTTTATTTTATCTTATTCATTTATATAATTATATATATCCAGTTATAATATAATTAAATTATTGATAATTGGATAATATTAATTGTCAAATGTTATTGATGTGAAATAAATATTGTGCAATGAATATGATGAATATTGGAGGTGTAATAACCCAATGACTCTTGAAGAATCTTCAATAATTATCAGTACAATTGTAATTTGATCTATATTATATTTACATGATATTTCAATAATTGTGCAATAGTTCAAATTGATAAATCAATTTTTATCAATATATATTTTAAAACAGAAGAAAAAAAAAAATAAATATATTAATAATAATAATATTAATTATAATTATTATTATAAATTTTTTTGTATGTAATAAAATAGAATGCATGTTTCAATTACTGGTTTGGCTTTAGTAATTCGATTAATCCATTGTCTAATTAATTGAGAATTGGATGAAAATTATCGTTGAGTAACCAGTGAATACTGAACATTCGTCAGGCCACCCATGTATAGCACAGACACGGCTACGCTTCTTCAAGAACTCAACTCGATAAACATAAATTAACTACTTATCGTATCTTGGTACGGGATTGTCTCGTAATGGTGATGAGGAAGTGTAATAGGGAGGAGGTTCGATGGCCACTGCTTGCAGAATTAGAAGCCATCATTACCATAATCATCATTCTATAATTCAATGTCTCATGTGGGATGTAATAAAAGATTTTCTATAATTCCCTTTTGATTCAAATTACTTATTTATACATATATATGTATGTTTGAATCTAGATATTGGATTTCATGAATCTCTTTGAATATATTTAGATTTTAATAACAAGAAAATTGAAATTTTTATATTATCTCATTTTGATTATTGAAAAGTACTTGGAATAATTTGATGATAATTAATAATAATTATTTGTATTATAAATAATTCTGATAGAAATTTAACGAATACCAGGTATTATTAAGAATAAAAAAAAAGAAATAGTTACTTCTCAGAGGATTTTAGTTGAGAATGAAACAAGGCGCACAAAATTTTGACCCCACAGCGAAGGGACCAAAGGTCGTGAAGAACTAAAGAGGAATGTTGGGTTGAAATACATATACCTCGCTAATGAACTCTCACAAATTCCCATTGCTTGTCCTTGGGTATATATCGAAGGAACATTCTCATTTAATATCCCAAGTCCACAATTTTGAGTATCATTTTTGGAAACATTCTACTGCCTGACTCACTCTCATCCATTTCGCATTTAGTCGAGAGATATCTCTATTTATTTTTTATTACCTTTTTTCTTCTTCGTCTTTTTCTTCTTTAGATTAAAAAACTTGAGATGTATTCACAGAAATCTTTTGAATAATAATCTAAGCAGTTGAGAGTGTAATGTGGTATTTACAATCTGTTTCAATATCTCAGATTTTGGATTAAGATTAACAAATACAAACGATTATAATAATATTCGGTGTCAAACAATTAAAGTGTCAATTCGGAATTTATTTCAATCTTTTTGTCTCACCTTTAGCAATTATTGTATTGCGTTGTAAATGAAAAAGAAGAAAAAAAAAAATAAAAAAATAAAAAAATGGAAATGATGAAAATAATTTTATTACAAAGATACGATTTTACTTGTAAAAGATCCAACTCAGATACTGAAACAACATCCAACTTATAGATTTATCTTACATCTTAATAATATTTAACTAATGAAATTCTACGAAGAAATATTAATTACAACCGTTAATAATCTCAATGAACCACTATACTCGTAATATTTAAAGTTAGATTTAAAAATTGCGGTCATATTAATTATAAATGTCCCTAATGCTGTTAGATTACAATAATTGTAACCTTAAGTTCATTGAAATCAACGCGTATTGCAGCACAAATTGATCGTGGATTAGATTTATCGTACATCATTAATTCACAAATAAATTCACCGTTCACAACTATCGGACATTATTTCAATACAATTTAACAAATGTCAAACTATTCAATTTTCCAACTAGCAAACAAACAAGTGAAAAAAATAAAAATTATAAATTTGATTAATGAAGTTGAACTTGTAAGAATAAATTTCATTAATTATCCTACCTATTTTTTTATTTAATTTCTTTATATCACTCATGCTTTGATGAAATCCGGTTTTCAATCGTAATTCCACTGTAACTAGTAATGCTATTTGGTGATACTTGTATCGCATAATCACATATATATATATAGATATATAAATACAGCGTATATTTTCTTTAAGATGTTTATGCGCTTTGAATAAATACAGATGGCACCATCGGATTATATAGTCCCAGAGTCCACACTCAATTAGCGTAATGGAGACTGCGCTGTATATAGAATAGATGAAAAATATACATTTTATATATTATTTTCGCAAGTATATTTGTACATTCATATTCATTTGAGAAAGCTATTCGATTATACACATACACATACACATATACACACACAATTATATATATATATATACAATGAGTAAATCTATAGACGGTTGCTTCTGTCCGTTATCTTACAGCGGAAATCTGCCGACAGGTGGGCACATGCATTCACTTTGTCGCGTGACAATGCATGAATGAATTAATAGCTTTTATATACTGTCTAGTCTATCTATAGTGGTTATATACCAATTGATTTACATCTTAATCCATTAATATATATAAATGCATGTGTGTATATATGTGTGTGTATACACAGGGTGTGTCAGAATCCGATACAATTTCATTAATAGTGGATGGGTGACATGATTTGATATCAAAAAAATTCGTATCCATTGGATTATTTATAATACTGTATTTGAATGATCAATAAATAATCAATAGTCAATTCAATTGAATATATATATATATTTTTTTTTTACGTAATTTGAATAGATATTAAAATGTTTCCTGTTTTCAAAGTTGTCCAGTCAACTTGTCGTATGAGATCTTACTGTACCGACACTGCGCAACTTAACACGACCTCACCTTTCAATTTTTTAACTGGAGAAAAAAAACGAAAAAAACGAAAAAAAAAAAAAATTATAACGTACAAATATATAGAGTATAAATAATTAAATAGATGAAAACTTTTTTTTTTAATTCAAAGTCTTGTTTATTCATGAATAATTTATAGAATTGTATAAAAGATTTTTTTTTTTCTTCTATATATATATATATATATATATATATATGTGTACATAAATGAGATTAAACTTCGGGTGGTCGAGGCATTCAATAAACTGGCGTGAGATAGAAGTGTATGATACTGCTCTACAAATTTATAGGTAGCAAGAGAACTACTGAAACTGCATAGCTATTAGAAATAATAGTTTGGTATTTGAAAGAATCTTGTTCTAGTATTATATTATTGTTATTATGTATATATATATATATATATGTGTTGAATGCTTTTATATGAATGTAGAGGGAAAAGTGTTACAATAATAAAATACGTGAAGGTAATTCAAAGTGAGGAGTGAGGGAGCTCGTGCACAAATAAAACGAGAAAGGCTCTTTTCTTATATTCTCGTTGTTTTTTTTTTGTTTCTTCTCTTGTGTAAAAAAAAAGAAAAAGAAAAAAAAACGCATAAAGTTATTGCTACTATAAATTGACGGACGCGTAGTCGCTCTCTTTGCTCCACGGCTATATAAACTGGTACGTGACGACTGCTGCAGTGTACATCATTTTTTTTTGTTGCTGTTGTTGTTTTTTTCTTCAACCATAACCTTTCACAAGACTCTATGAAGTATTTGATGCGTAATGTATACTTGCACCAACAAAATAAAACAAAAAAATTAATTGTAATAAAATAATAATATAATTGCCTTTATATCGTATGTAACCGAGTGGAAATTCTCCGCTTACGTTTGAACCTCTTCGCTCTATTTTTTTTTTTTTTTTTTTGCCTTTGACTGTTTATATTAGCCAACTTTGGACCACATGACACGGTCCTCTTGATAAACTCTTTAGCTTTACATAAAGAAAATTTTCTCACTTATATTTTTATTTGAATTTCTTTGATGTTTTTTTTTTCGCATTTTCTTATTCAACGTTTGTGAATAGAGAAGTGAAATATATGATTGAAATTATAGTGAAATTCGGTAAGCCTGAGACATTGCTGCTGATCCACATTAAATACTGGTAATGCAGGAATAATTGTCGATAACGCAGTTTTAATTTATTGTGATGCACGATAAAAATTTTTCAGGATGACGGAAAAAATTGCCGCTATGTGTCGGAAAAAAAAATTAACATTCTGCCCTAGTGAAGGACTAGGACATAGTTATTATAAAAGAATATAGTTATTATTACTATTAATATCAATAATAAAATTATCAAAAATAAAAAATAAATAAATTAAAATTTTTTAATTTTTAAAAAATGATAAAAAAATTAATATAGAATATTTATGTCAAATTTGAAATAAAATGTAACATTTATTGTTTATTAAGATAATTATTAAATAAATTATTGATATTTATATCTATCAATTTTTTATTCTGTATATCAATAAATAAAATTATTATTTCCAACTGTTTCGAATGATTAACACGTTTTTACTGATGTGACGAAAAAAATTGGGTAGATTTTTTATTTCCCAAAATTCATTGCCATTTTTTTTTTTCAAACTGCATCTTAACTACGGGAATCGGAGGAATAAGGAGGTAAAAAAAAAAGATAGAGAGTGAGTGGAAGGTTGAGGGGCACCACAGCTAAACACGAAGAGTGTGTGTATATAATTTTATTGTATGCCAATGTATAATTTAGCTAAATTACACCATTGATTTATAAAATTGCACACGCTCAAGTGTATTTTACTTTTCGTCTACTACTTTACGTACGCGTTATATTAATTTTATGTTACCTATATTTATATCAATATATAAATAATTGTTAGTATTTAATATTATTGATTGGATCACCGGTATCTCAAACACTTGGTAATTTTATAGATTTTTATTGTACAAATGAATAATAATAAAAAAATATTTTTCACACTATTGATTTGTTTACTTGGAGAACAAATAAAATAAAAACAAAAAAAAAAAAAATATGTAAATTAATATTAATGTACAAAATATATTTAATATTAACATAAAAATAATACACCAAAAGTGTTATAATGTAAATACAAAATAATTATATTATAAATATTGATATTATTATATAAGATAATACGTCAATAGTTATCATCAATTTATATACAAAGTATTTAAAGATTATATATATTCAGTTGTGTCTTGGCATATAAATACAAACAATAAACAGGAAAAAAAGATAAAGAAAAGAAAAATAAATGAATAACAAAAGTACCTGGTTATTGTAAAGTAGAGGGTGTTGATTTGCAATGGAAGACGATAGAAATTACTTTATAAAATCATAATATTTATTCTTATGACTCATTAAGAAATTCATGAGAATGATAATCTCTACGTCATGTATTTATTGTTCTTTCAGACATATGGGCATTTGGACACGTATAACTATATATACAATGATGTAGGTGGAAGAGGTTAAGAAAACTAGCGATTAAGGAGATGAAAGAGAGAGAGAGAAAGAAGTCGTCGGTTATTTTGCCACGTATAAAGAAGAATATTAAGAAAGGCATGATGACATGAATGATGACGTTTTAGTTGCGCACGTGGTCATTTGGGTTGGATACAATGAAGGGCGCGGCTTCACCTTTGACATCAGCCCCCGAGCCATCATGACCCTATATAATATATATATTTTTTTTTCTCTCTTGATTATAATCTACTCCCGCACAATATTACATGTACAAGGCGTGTTAAAATACTGACAATCAATGAGATTAATGAAGAAAAAAAAAAATAGCTATAAGATAATTAAATATATTAAAACAATTGACACGTAGTGTTTTTATTTGTGTTTGTAAAATTTAATTTGTAAAATAAAAATAAATTTATATAATAATATTGATTTAATATTAAATAAAATGTATTTTGATGTTATTCAATTTGTTACGTGAAGAAATTTTCAATTTGATATACAATAATTTTTATATTGACCTTTTTAATTATACGATTGGACAAAAAATTTATTATTCTGAAATTTTTATTCACCCGGTATATAAATAAAATATCAATACATATATATTAAGCCTACGTTTATTATCCAACGCCAACACAATAATTCTCGTGATATTTCAATGTTAAAAAAATTATTTTAAATACACACAATTTATACATGAATATGTCTTTGATGATGAAAAATTATTTCCCAATTTTTTTTTTTTTTTTTTTTTTTGTCTAGTGGTGTTTATCACGTGAAAATACACGTTACATCTTCTTCTACGTCGTGTTTTTTTTTACACACTTTATTTTTCATTTCAAGGCAGAGTTTGTGGGCTGGTTGGATGCCAAAGGTAAATGTATTCTAAACGAGTGCCCACATATGCAAGCGAAAGAAAGGAAAAAAAAAAAAAAATAAATAAAAAAGAAAAGACAGTATGAGGTAGAGAAAGAGAGAGGATGACGCGGTTCTATGTGCGGCTTTACAAACCGCCCACGGCTTCTCATATCTTACATATAAAGACATTTACGACAATCCTCGCACCGACCGTCTAGCCCCTCATTCGCTCCACAAATTTCTTTATATCTTTCGTGTATGTACTCGCCATTCATGTCCTCACCCTACTTTCAATTTAATTTACAATTGATTTGCCTTCGTTGGCGCCAGGTAACCCATCAAATTTCTTCATTAGTTCGTGTGAGTCAGTAAACATACAAAATTTGTATTGGATAATGAAGTGCTTGTGGCACAATAGTGTACGTATATTTAGATTTTACGACACAGTTTATTGGAAATCCAATAAAGTTTAAAGAATCATCAGATTGATGTGATCAACTTTGCAATGAAATTTCACCTTTGAACAATTTTCAAATTTAAAAACATCCACATAAAATTGTATGATTAAATTTTTCAATTCTCTTATAATTACCGAGAAATTTAAATAAACTTTTTATTTCAAAAATTTATTTCCCTCTTAATTCCTTTGTTTATCCAATAACACAAACCACGTATTTCTTTTTACATACAGATACACTATCAATGTGGAGAAACATCAACTTTTCCATTTTATACTTATTTATCACATCAAGTGTCTGTTGAGATTGTTTCAACCATTGTCATTCCACCAACAAATAACAAAATAGAAAAAAAAAAAAAGACACGATAAAAATGTTATATCTCATTGTTATCAATTTATTATTAAAAATAATCCTTTAGATATATAATAAAATGTTCATTTATTGAAGTACCACAGATTATAAGTGTCATAAAGACAACAATTTTCTTGGATCAGTCAGTAGTGCAACAATGAGAACACTACACACGTGGGATGATAAAAAGAGAGAGGACGTATAAATGCGTGTGTTTGTGTAAGATCAACTGGTATATTTATATCATCAACAGCCATGATAGGACAATTTGATAAACACGAGAGGAAAAAAAAAAAAAACGAAAAAATTAAAAAAAAAAATAAAATGATAATAATATAATGTTGAACAGATTTACAAGAAATTATTTGTTTCATTGGTAATTTAATTTTGTTTGATTGCAGGTGAGAATTAATTGAAATATTACCGTATGAAAATTCTTACGGGCCAATTTCCGATGTGGTTGAGGATCACTGAGCGCCATAGAGCGCGATCCCGAGGCGGACCGGTTCAGGTCACGGTGGCTCCTGAGGTCACCATTCGCCTACTCTCTTTTATCTTTCTTTTTTTTTTTTCTTTTTTTCTTTTTTCTCCTTCTTCTTCTTCTTCTCGTTGGCCGCATCACGAGCAAGCGAACGCACCTCTCAATGTCCTCGCACTACCGCCTCACACACACACACACACACGCACATACGCGTGTACATATACATTCGAATGAAATAAATTGCGTACTACATATTTTATATTAATAATCCTTTTGATGCAGAATTAATTCAATCGTATAATTTTTAATTTTTTCGTTACATTTTTCGTGAGCAATTGAAAAGTGAAATATAAAAATTAATTGATTAATAAAAAGAAAATGTATATATATATATTATGTGGAGTAATTTATTCACTTCTGTTTGTTGAAAACACGCAGTTGGTTCGAGTCGACTGGTTGCCGTTTAAGGAGATGGAATGCGCGCGCCACCTCGTTCCTATTACAACTTTAACAGATGGATGGATTGCTTTGTTTCACCATCGTGACATCTTGCTAACCTCAAAAGAATTGTTGTTTCGATTGATGACAATTCAACGTCACAGGGTCATAGTCCAATATTTGAGATATACGAATATATAGATGTGCAATTTACACAAGATGACAAATATTCTATTCCTTCATGTCTCCCTTTTTATTTTTTGTTTGTTTATTTTCTTTTTAATTATTGATTTACTTTGATTTCATCATCATTCCTCTTTCTCATTTTTTTATTTTTATTATTTATTGTATTTATTATCCCTCTTGGCGTTTTGAAATTATGATTGAAGGTCATAAAGAAAATTATTATGAAATAATACTTTTGTTCATTTCATTATTTTCCAACGTGATGGAGAATAAATTAGATATATTTATTGTGATGCATCGTAGTAGGAAATGAATTTCAATTTATTTTTATTTCGAATTGTTTTTTCATTATTTGTAGAGAATGAGAACGAGACAAAAAAGTAGAAAAAGAATTTGAAAGAAAAAAAAAAACCCCCGTTAAGATTCATAGTGAGAGGTGTACAATGTATTGGACTCTAATGGACCGCAATGAATGAACTGTTCTCACCTCGCCCACATTTCTTCGTTTTCATCCTCTAGTACGATGTTATTTTCTTCTTTTTTTTTTTTTTTTCTCTCTTTTTATTATCATTTTGTTCTTCGGCTTTAAATAATCACAAATTCCCCAATTATTCCTTGAGAAAATTCTATTTTACATTTATTTCAATTTTATAATCATTCCAAAGAACAATTTGATAAATCTCAATTAAAAAATTTATTTTTTATAATTTAATTATTATTATTTTTTTCATTATATTTTCAATGAAATAAATGAGATATATGAAATCATTAAATAATTAAAAGAATAGAAATATAATTATATTTATTTTCAATTTTGTTATTCAATTTTTTTTATTGTCAATTGAAAAAAAAAATTATTTTTTTTTTTTAACAGTTAATTTGATTAATCTGATTGATAATAAAATATAAAAAAATATTCAAATTTATCCTCATTAAAAATATATAAAATTATTCATCATCTTTTATTAGATACAGATACACGAGTGCGAATTTCTAAATTTGGATTCTCATCACTTTGTCACAATTCTCACAACAGAAGTATAAAGCCAAGTTTCATTCTCTCATACCTTAGATGAGAAGGGATGGCATGTATACACGCACACCAACTCACAGGAGCTCCTGATAATTGATGACTATACGATAAATGGACACGACTGGCTCATTAATCCATCGATGTTTGATGGCCAGCGGCTTCCAATGAAATAAGCCTGATATAATACTGCCACAAGTCTTGTCATCCGCAACATATACACTGCGTTAAAAATTCATTTCAATCTCAAAGAAAATTTTTTTTTCCATAAATAGAAATCACAATAATAAAGAATAAAAAAATAAATAAATAGTAACAATATCCAATCCAAATAGAAATGTTTATTTTTTTTTTTATTTGCTCATTTTCTTCTATTATTATTAATACGTAGAAATGAATTTATTTTTCAATTCACGTTGGCCATCAATAAAAAAAAAAAAAAAAAAAAGATGATCAGGAATTGAATAAAAAAAACAATTTCACACCTTGCGTGGTATTTTTCTTTCTCAAATGTTTATCTTCACGGTCATGAATAACATTTTGATGCCAACATTCACTTTACTCATCTTATTCAAACGTACGTTGAGACGTACCACGTTAATCTTATTTTCGTAATCAATATAACAATGCATCACTGATTAAATATATATATGTGTCAAGAATTTTCAACTTGTATTATCAATAGAAGAAAAAATAGAATAAAATAACAGCAATTTCTTTTTTTTTTTTTTTTTTTCCCCTCTATCGCTGAATATACGGGTGGCCCAGCTGCAGCATTGCAACGAGTAGAGAGAGAAAGAGAGCAAGAGAAGATTCTACTACACCATGCCATGGAGCACCTGCCGGGTCATTAGGTATAAACGTCAGGTAGAGAGATCTGGAAGTTGGCGGTCGTCTTTCTCGTTTCGCAGCCATACATTGACGATGGGACGTTGCGGTAAAGAAAACGAAAACGAATAAGAATACGTGAAGGAGATGAGAAAGAAGGAGGAGGATATGAAAAAAAAAAAAAAAAACAAGTAAAGGACGTACCCGTCACGAATGCACGGGCTAATTGTCCAGGAGATTGCTCTGGCTCCAACCGTTCCCTCTCGTGCTGTGTTGCTGCTGCTGTTGTTGCTACTACTTCTGTCGCTGATACTCCATTTCCTTCTTCAGTCCTGTCCGTCAAATTACATTTGGCGCAGAACAAACTTCATAACACGCAAGTTTGAATACTTCATCTCTTATAAATATAACTCACACAATATAAAAATATAATGCACCATAATAATAAATAATAAAAAAAAATATATACATCATTAAATATAAAAGTTGATGCATTGGTATTGCAACAGATTTAACATGACCAATGCTGATAAAATTTCAAATAAATTGTTTCAATTAATTGTATTTCATGTATTTTATGTATTCATTAATTTTTTGGTGTGTTTGTTTTTTTTTTTTTTTTATATTTATCATTATCACACAAAATTTTTGATGTCCAATTGTTTTTTTATCATTGAAGTAAAAGAAAATACAGAGTACGAAGTGGATGATTTTATCTGATTGCTTGCTTCAAAATTTATCGGGTTATTTTATTTTTAAATTGCAAACCAAGGACGAGATATAATATTTATCTGTTCCAATAATAATGGAAATTAGAAGTGAATATAGATTTCCAGTATGAAATGTAAATGAATATAATTCATGTGTGCATATATAGATATTATAAATTGTTAATTGCTTGAATCACTTTAAATGTTCAACACTAGACACGACAATAAATTGAAAATTTTTTTCGCTCGCTTCATGGCAGGTAGCGGTTGTTGCGGGTGAGGTGGCACAGGCGCCTCTCTCATGCTCATAAAAAAGAAAGCTCGATATGTTTATGTATATTTATTTATTAGAATATAACAAAGTAAAGTGTGTTATGTTACATGAATAAAGTATAGAAGTTAACATACTTAATCTCTATATTTTTGTATATGTATATAATGTGAAATATATTGTGAGACAGAAGCGTAGCGAACGCGACGAATCGAGATTTCTACATGATGACGTTCACGTCCCAACGACGAGCCACGACGAATCAAGATTTATGGATCCGTGAATGGGATTTTATCCCTCTTGGCGCAATCGCCCTCTCAGATCAACTCTTGTATATTATGCAATTCCAAATGTATCCATAGTTGCATCGTATATGTCTCACCTATTTCAGGATGAGTGTCGTTTTCTGTATGTCAATGTGGTGCTCGAGGATTTTTATCTCACGCTCGTTGTCGTGTGATACTGATATTTCGCGATTTCTCACTCTGTTTTTTATCTTTATATCGAGTTTGACTTTATCTCTTTGCGACAGATATAACCATCATCAGTTCAGAGTTAACTATTTTGTTATCTAATGAATATTTTTATGTGCCAAAAAGAACTTTTGCTATTGCAGAATTATCGTAATATTATTTCTCATGATTTCATTCTGAATAATGTGCATGTTTTAATTTTTTTTTCTTGTTCTTTCTTTTCTTATTGCTTATTATATATTAGATATTTCATATTTTAGTTTATGTACATAATCTGAAAAAAATATATATATTTTTTGGCAAGTAAAGAGCGCATTTAAAAGTTTTTATTGCAATCAGTGAATTATATAAAATTTCATATTTCCATAAATCGTGTATTGGATTTATGTGAAATATCGTGATCTCCGATTTGTTTTATATGAATTTGCAGGGTAAAATGTTTTAATTATTTTTGACAGATCGATATTTTGATACACATTGCAGTAAAATTCTGTTTTTGAGATTTAGAAATACTAAAAATGTCGAATAATATTGACATGAGCAAAACAAAATAAAATAAAATTTTGCTCAATTAAACTTTTATTTTTTTATTTTTTGTTTGTTACACCAGAAAACGAGTAAGTACAATTTTAGTAAGTGACAAATTTCTTTTTGTACTTTCACCAAAATATTCAAATCGAGTGAGTAACTTGTTATTTTACTGAATTTTTTTTTTTTTTTTTTGAAAAATTAAAATCTATAAACTTAACGAGATATTATAATTCCACAATTTTAAATTCCAAATGATGTCAAAAATTAATAAAAATTACAAGATCAACATTCAATACAACACAATTATTAATAATTTTAACAACATAAAATTATGATTTTCTCCTCACTAAATAAATACATAATATGAAATATTACAAATCAAATAATTATATTATTAAAAATAGAAATAAATTATTTATGATATAATTAATTACATATAACAAATAATTATATATTCATCGACAATATTTACAATGGAAAAATATAAAAATCAATTGATAAAATATTTTTAAACAAATAAACAATTTCAATTCGTATAACGTACAAAAATAATTTTCTACATGATTTTACGGTATATTTTTTTAAGTAATAAAGCAATGCAATGAAAATCCAACGAGATTCATATTGGAAATCAAAGTAAAATTCAATTCCCGTACACACAATCGTATGTATGTACAAGTGTGTTTGTGTACGCGCGCGCGAACTGGCTGTACTAATTAACAGTGGAATGCTGTATCTAGATTGAAATCTGGGTGACCCGACACCCTGGGGCCAGCACCTCGCGGTGCTCACTCGTCCACAGAGCCTGTTAGTACTCGGGACGGGACTTGAACGCTCGTTGCGCCTTGAGACGTGTAAGCCTGCAGGTAAATCGTGGTTTGGTCCAGGTGAGAAAGGACGAGAGAGAGAGAGAGAAACAAAGAGAGTGTGAACGAAAATAAAAAAAAAGAAACAAAAAAAAAAAAACACTGCGAATCTATAGATCCCAGCACCCGCGCGTGTATACATTTATATGCCCTTTTGCCTTTACCTCTTTTATTCTTTGGTGCTTCTTTTGCACTCTCATCTTTGTATTATTATCTGCCTGAATGTTTGCATCACCATCGATCGAAAATTTCAAAGTCAGCACTTGCTTAAATAATAATAATAATAATAATAATAATCAATAAACAATGACTGTTATATATTATTCAATATTATTGTTATAAAAAATATTTATAAATTTACAATGAACCTGAATACATCAGTGTATTAATTATTATATTAAAAATTTTCATAATTTACAAAAGAAAAAAAAAAAAAGTAAAAATATTTATATATAATCAAGTGATAAAATTTATGCGTATCTTGGTAGAAAACGAGGTAATGAAAAAGTATACGAATTGCAGAGGACAAATTAAAACGCGTAGGCAATGCGTAGTGGTAGGGAACTCGTTTCCTTTCTATGCCATATTTTTTTTTTGTGGTTATTTATTCAGTTATTTATTTATTTATTTTTATTTATTTTTTTTTTTTTATTGTAATATATATATCCACATGATTATCATCAGTCATCGTCATGCAAACGACATATATATGTGTGTGTAAAGGGCGGTAGAATAAGGACAGAGACAGAACGAAAGGTATAGTGGGGGAAGAAAGATCGATCAGGTAAATTTAACGATAGGAAGGTAGAGCGAATTATCGTCGACGCGACACTGCCGACATGCCAATACAACTCAAGCCACGCGTGTCAATATATATGTATATATATGTTTGTATGTATGTATGTATGTATGTATGTATGTATGTATGTATGTATGTATGTATGTATGTATGTATGTATGTATCTATATATCTGTCGAATCTATTAGTGTGTATATACCGGTTTTGCGTGGCGACCTGCGGGGATAAATTTCCAACGACACTCTCTGACTACATGTCACTAATTAAAATTTTTTTTTGTTGTTGTTGTTGTTTTTTTTTATGTCATGTATTAGTTCAGAAAATAAAAATTATCCTCTCAATTTTACTCCATTTGTTTTATAAAATTTTTTTATTAATTTTTTTTTTGTTTTTATTTTTCATTTGTTAAACGAGTTGATAACTCGAGTTGGTGTAGCGCGTGAACACGAAGCTCATCGAGTGATCGTGATCAAGAATCACCAACCGGTTTTAGTACTTTAATCGAATATCGATCGTATAGATCGATCGATACTCTATCGATTGCGGGATGGATTGGAAGAGGATTTTATCGCACAACCCGCGTCGATGATCGTCCCACTTGATCGAGTTGTTTGGCGCCGCCCTCTCATATACTGCACAGTACACGTCAGACAATAAATATATTTGAATCTCACTCAAATTGTCCTAATATATATATTTTATTTTTACAAATCACATTCTTGTTAACAGCAATAATCACATGATGAACAGAGAAATATAATCGAGAATATTTTATATACAATGGAATTTCAAATTAATATCAATTTTTATATATAATTGAAAATTTTTTCTTCATATTCTATCAATAATAATTATTATAAAAATAAAATAAACACTCGGCTAAATAAAAAACAAAAAAAAAAAAAGGGGGTGCTCACTCGCGATTTCGTTTGCGCTGTTGCTTACTTGCTATTACTTATTTGATACCGATCAGTATCACATTAAGATCTTTCCGATTTTATTGGTGCTTCATAGCTCGTTCGCAAATTTCTACCTCCCCGGGACAAAAGTGCGTGTGAGTTCGCATTGTCGATAATATATAAGAACGAAATTATCATGTTATAATTAACGTATTTATTCATATAATTTATATAAATCGAAATAAAATTTAAAAAAAAAATGAATAAATGAAAAATGTAGTAAAATTTAAATTTATTATTATCATTTTTTTATTTATTGGAATAATAAATTACATATTTAATACCGATAGAGATAGTATCAAAACTACCCGATTCTATTGAGGCTTAAACGCATATTTCAGCTGTAAAATTCCATTTTTTTCTAAAAATTCTTCAATGAATGGACCGATCTGGACCAAAAAAATATCCAACGCTAAATTTTATCAAGACCTATCGATGACGTCATAGATCACTTGAATCGGGTTATTAGTTCTCACGCAATGGAAAACGAAAAATTATGCTCACACAGCTACAGCTACAGCTACAGCTACACACACACACACACACACAGACGTCCAAGTAAAAATAATTGCAAATTACTCTGCTCACCTTGAAATGTGAAGATTTGATAAAAAAATTCAAGTTTAGATTTTCTGGGTCATTACAATAACTTCCCTACGGGAAGTTAATAATAATAATAAAAAAAAAATAACTGGACAAACTGAAAATAAAAATCTCAGCTAAAAATACTCGAATCCATTCATTATTGTTTGTATTATCACAAATTCATGTTAAACATATATCACATAATAAACATTGTAACTATTAAATGCTATTGTATTAGTAGAATTAAATTTAAATGACATAAACGTTTGTTATTCCAAGTGTAGCATGTAAATAATGGCAGGATAAAATTTGAAATAAATTCAAAAACAAAAAAAAAAAAATAGAAATAAAACTGAAATATTTTTACTGTCAACATTTGTAAAAACATTAAATATATTACTGGTATTATTATCATCTGGACTAAAATCACCAACGAAGGAAATGACAAAATAATAATAATAATAATAATAATAATAAATTATTTTGTATGAATCATCCTGGAATATATAGCTGAGAATAAAAACGAATACGCTACGACCCGAGACATATGGCACTGCGTCGCACTCCGCGGTCAGGTCAAGTTACGTGCGAGCTTAGTTTACAAACGATTCCAACCTCTTCCTCTCCACCCCTTCTGCCCCCCCACCATCATCCCACACTACACGGTGATTCTATTCTCTCACTCTGTCCTAACACGATGAAACAAAGTGTGTTGGCGTCGATGCCTTGTTCGTCCATACACGCGCACACACACACAAACTCCTCGATGTCGCGTCTAGTGCGACACACACACACACACACACACACACACACAATGTGGATGAAGAAGAAGACATGAGTAAATATGTTGACCTACAAGAAGAAATACATTTCGTCGTATGCGATAATTATGTTATAAAAAAAAAAATATATATAATTTTTTTCGTTATATCTTTATATTATTTTTATATGTGAAAAGGATTTTTTCTTTTTTTTGTTTTTTCTTTGAGACATATGTGAAATGAAACTGATAAAAAAAAAATAATAATAATAATAAATGGGTAATAGAGAAGAAACTCGTGTGTTAAAAAAAAAAAAATTTAAAAAAAAATGCAAATGGAAACATTTGTTAATATATATATATATATATGTATATGTGTGTATATGTTGATGGTGTATAACATACATGTTTAAGTGTCGCGTATTTCACGCCAATGAAAACCACACGGATCATTATATACACGTATATACGGGATCGGTGGAGCAGTGAGGAAATTTCTGCGGTCGACGGACGTAACTGCGTGGCAAGGAGCTTCACGTTACGCCCACCGGACGGGTGAGGAGGAATGAAAAAGAAAAAAAAAATGATGATGATGATAATAATAATGATAAATAAATAAATAAATAACGAATAAAAATAAGAATATACTGTAGAAGAGGGAGAAGAGGGAGAAACGGGAGAATCACTTTGGAAACGATGCATGAGTGTAAAGGAGAAAAAGACATTTGCACGCATATATATTTATTCAGTATCTCGTCTTTTCTCATAAACGTCACGTATCTCCAGCTAAAAACTATTCCACTTCTTCTTCATTCGCTTCACTTTACCGACTGTATTATATATTATATGGCAAATGATGATCGGAAGCCTCGACGAGGTACTATCGACTAGAGCTCGTGAAATGTTTGATCGTAAATGGTTTTCACTACCGGCGCCCGTTCACGAAAATGGCCACAATCGATGAACGTCGATATATATTCACAGATTGCGGTTGTTGCAAATGCCGGGGCGCGGCCGTCTCTTGTCCACTTCGTAGTGTGTGTATCTACGTGATTAAGGGGGAAGGTCGTGCTCGTAACGCCACTCTAAAGAGCCCGTACCTGTCCATGGTCGGGTAATACTTGAAAACACGTCTCTATCGTCAGGGAGAATCTCTTTCTCTTTCTATCTCTCGTTTACTTCGTTGTGGGGTATATAAACGCCTCCGCATAAAACCGACATTTTATCCCGCGCACCACTGAGACGTCTTTACTGCCGCTCGTGTACTTATGGCTGTTGAGCGTGTATTTTCACGAGAATCAGCGCGAGATCTCTAAATTAAGAAAGCAAAGAGCGAGATGGCAAGAGAGAATGAGATGGAAAAAAAACATACACGCACACACACACACATACACACACTCAGAACGAGGGAACCGAGACGTACAGCTATTTTTTATTCATCGCCCACAAAAAAAAAAAAAAAACAAAAAAAATAAAAAAATAAAACCGAAATAATAATGAAATAAAATTTTAATTATATAAATATTTGTTGGTTTTTTATTTTCTGTTTGTGATGAAATTTCATTTACACTTTCAGAGAATCAGAACATTTTAACCCATCAACAGATAAGCATCATCAATTTATTATAAATTTTTGTAAAGGTAAAGAAATTTTTTTTTTTTTTTTTAATTATAAAATCTGGATTATTATTTTAAATCTTTTACAATTTTAAATGCATCAAAAAATTTCTTTAAATACTTTCAGAATAATTATTTCAATTGAAATAAAATAAACAAAAAAAATTTAACAACATTCGACTTGAGTGGACAGATAAAATTTTTGGTTTATCATATTATTCGTTTTTTCATTTGGAAAAAAACGAATAGAAATAAAAGAATTTAGATTTGGATTTGCACAGACATGAGTGTATCTATCGTAACTACTCGATATATATGTGTGTGTGTGTGTGTATTCATGAATAAAAAAATAAAAAATAAAAATACACGCACGTGTAAATGATTGTAGATGTGTACGTGTGAATTGAAGATATTGATATTCCATCGTTGTATACTGTTGAGGGTCAACAGACTGTGTATGAAGGTGGGCACATGCATGGCCACACTCTTCTTCATTGACGCATAAATATATTCCCAATGTGTTATAACTCTTTCAAGTATATTTCACTCAATGACTGATTTTAATTAACATATTAAAATTTTTTCGTCAATATTATATTACCAGGCGTTTCATTATTGGTGATAATATTTGCATTTGACCGTGCCCCAAAGATGCGGCGGTAAAGGTTGTCCAAATGTCAATGATATAATCCGAAATGTCATGTGACTGAGCAAATAAATTGTTACAATATATATATATTCTACACGTTTATATTTATTATTTGTTATAATAAACGATTAAATGGACATTGTAATTGTATCACATTAATATACATAGTCGTATCAATATTGAAGATGGAATTTTATTTATTAAATAATTGGTGAATGATTTTATAAATAAAATAATTTTGAATATTGATTATTAATTTTTTTACATTATAATTAAATGTACTATAATGATGCAATAACTTTTTTTTTTTTTTTTTACAAATTATATATTTTAAAATTTTTTTATATTCATCACAATTGAAAGTGGATTTTTCTTATATTGTATACATATGAAAATTATACATTTCACAAATAAATAGACTAATTATATGAAAAAAAATATAAAAATTCATATGAATAAAATTATTTATTCTATTCATTCATTATAATTCGAATCACTCACAAAAATTTATCAAAATTATTATTCAGGTTCAACATTTTTTTCATCCAGGAATCCATCAATTCCGCTTATCATTTGTTAATATCATTCCTCATACATCATTTCCATTAGAACGAGAATTCATCATATGGTTATAATACATGAATGTATGTATACAAAGAATGAAACAATGATAATAGAATGACCTGGGAAATACCTTGTCAATTATTATAGCCATTATTATTATTGCACAATCGTGGCAGCGCTCGAGTGAACGTCAACATGCCGTGACAATCAGTTGGGATTTCCTGTCATTGGTTTCACTTCTCAGTTATGTCATATATATATATATATATATAAATGTTCAATTACACATCAAAATTCAATTTTTCTCTCACACAGTATTGTATATTTAGTAAAAGCAAGGTTAAGAAATATTAACTGAACTAGTAAACCAACAAAAAAAAAAAAGAATAATCTTGATTGAAAATGACAATTTTAAATATTTAAAAGAATAAAATTTCTCGACTTTAAACGACAATTTGTAATTACACATACAGTATAGTGAATAATTATATATAATATATTATAAAAATCACTATCTATCGGTATTAATTATTGTGTTTACATAAATATATTATATATACATGAAAATTTTCAATGAGTGTTTGCTTCTGTGATATTTTTAACCGAGAAATATGTCCAATTATAAGACATGAATTGGATAATCTGTGCATTACAGTGTTAGAATTAATATACATTTATTCACTTGTCAGATGTTTTAATATAACTCATAAAAGAGAAATTGTCATATAATTAAAAATAATAATAATAATAATAATAATGTATTTATTGTGATGATTTACTTATGATGGTCTTAGGGGGGAAAAAGCAGCAAGTGAAATTAATAAATTTACGCGTTCATAAGTGCAACGGGAATTTTTGTGGCGTACACGTCACGGTAGATATTAACATTAATGACAGGTGGATATATATATATATATGTGTGTGTTTGAACACTCATACGTATATACAAAGAAAATGCAATGCTTGCAATTAGACACACGTCGCGGAAAAAGACAACGGGCGTTATATAGCGAGTACTAGTGACTCGTCGTCATCATCATTGCGCACGTGATGCCACTGTATCCTTTTAAGACAGAAAGAGAAATGATTCGTTCCAGAATTGTGATGGATCCTTGTCAACATAATCATATATATGAAGAAGTATCATCAGGAATAGAAGTTGACAGTTGGTGGCGAACCAAATTACTGTAATCATCACTCTTAAAGTGTTTCGCGGAATGAGAAAATTTCCAGGGGCGAAAATTTCACGGTTAATCCATTGAGTGACATTCTTATTTTTTATTTCGTTTTCATTCGCTCTTCCTGTCACACAATTATATATTTATATATTTGTTCGTGGAGAAATATTTCAATGCGGGGGTAGAAAGGAATAGAAAAAAGTAAAAAAATTTTCAAAAAATAATATAAATTGAATGAATTACAATTATTTATTCTCACCAGTATAGCACCAAGCTGGCCAAACGACAGGGCTTTCAGTGTCCAACTCCCTCATTCTCTCAACGACACGCGGACATCTCCACTCCGTCGGTCGTCCTGTAGTAATTGTCAATATGTCCAGGATGATATCGTTGATTAATTATTTAAATATTAGGGAATCAATATAGACAATGAAATAATCACAATCAGTCGTTTGATTTTATTAAAATTTTTTTTTGTTTTTGTTTTCAATGATAGACAATTTTATATTATTTGCTAATTAATATTTCCTTCATTTATTTATTTATTTATTTTTTTTTTTTTCAACACATACACGTGTACTGTATTTAGTACAAAAATTAAAGAAAAAAAAAAAAAACTCTCTCGATGTGAGTTGTGGTTGAAAAGCGGGACGATTCACAATCACACGCGCATGAATACGATAAAATACACGATATGGCAGTTCCAAGAGACAGATAACATTGAACGATAATCCAGCTGAGTTGTCTCAGGGTTTAAACAAAAAAAAAAATTTTTTTTTTTTTCATTTATTTTGTTTTTACCACAGGCAAACTGGCTCACTGATAAGGCACGTAAAGTCACGTCATCGACCGCGCATACCGCAAAAGACACAACTGCACACACATCAGTTTAGTGACATAAAAAAAAAAGAATAATAATACTACAAAAAAATTTTTTTTTCTTTTTTTCTTTTTTTTTTTCGTCACACTAATCTCGTTACAGAGACATGTGCATTTTCACCAAAAAAAAAAAGAAAAATACATTAGCTATCACTATCAAACTGTCATATAAATGTTTGTTGAATTTTTCATATAAAATTTTCACCATAAGACAAATACACCAATAATTGTTTTTTTTATTTTTTATTTTTACAAACACCGTTGAAAAGCAAATAGAAAAACAATTTTATGAAAATTCACTTTCAACAACACACACCCACACACACACACATATACACATCCACATACCTAACAACAGTACACGCGATCAACTCTAAAAGTAATGAAACAAAACAAAAAAAAAACAAGAAACAAAACAAAACAAAACGAAGAAAAGGAAAGAGAAGGTGAAACAAATTTTTTTTGTTTGTTATTTCTGTTTTTTTTTTTTTTTTTTTTTTTTTTTTTTACGCAAGAGAAATATAAAAATAAAATCGTTGAACCGATACGAAAATGTCAGTGGACGGAAATAAAAAGTGTCGAGTGGTCTTGGGCGCGCGCGACGACCTCGAGACAACAGTGTTTGAACGCGCGGCACGGCCAAACAACAACCACAGGTTGAAGTGGTAGAGAGAGTGGCACATTGGTTTAGTGGTGCACCTGCCGCGAGAGTTCGCGTTGTAATGGAAGCGGGGCAGCGGGTAGCAGGTAGGCAGGCCTATGGCTCGTCAAGTTGGATGAAGGAGAAGGGGTATCAGTCACATGGCGAGGAGGCCGCCACGCCGTGTAGTGAGAGAAGGGTTTGAGAATAAAGCCAGAGAGATAGCCAGAGACGGCTAGTGAGCGTTGGGTATTGCGAGTAGCGGAGCAGTGGCGAATAGACGGAAATAAGGAGAGATGAAACCAACGACCAGCGACGATCGATCGGACATGAGTAGTGTGGGGAAAGAGGGAAAAATATATAGAGGTAAAGGCGCGCAAACAGAAGAGAAACGTGAAGAGAGTGGCGCGAACTGTAGTAGGGGATAGGCGAGTCACGAGTCGTGAGTCTTTTAGTCCTACACAGCGCCCTGTATCAAACAAAGACAAACAATACAGAGGGAAGTAAATAAATGAACAAATAAAAAAGAAAAAGAAAAAAAAAAAAGAAGTAAAATATGTCGAAGCTGTCGTAGAGTGCTTCTGAAACGTTTCGGGTCGGCATAGGTCACAGCTCGGAATGCGTCAGATGGCCATCACACATATTATTTATATAGTATACCAACAAACCATTTATATATATATATATATATATATATTGTATTCATGTTATCCAACCGATCACACTCTTCTGCAAAAGGCGTTGTTCTTTTATATTATTGTTGATATGTTCATTAAATTAAATTGATTTATTAATGTAGAATTTGAATAAAATTTTATCATGTCGTTGTGTAAATAATAAATGATTGAATAATTTTATGAATTTCATTATTTTTAAATGATGAGATGATACGAAAAATTTATTATTATTATTATTATTATTTTTTTTTTCCCCTCGAATTAATTATATTTATATGTGTATAAAAATTGATCATCAATCAACATATCAAGTGGCGATTTATATTTCACTAAAGTTATGAAAATAAATAACACGTTGAAATGATCAAATTTATATATTTTTTTTTATTTATTTATTTATTTATTTTTTTTTTTCATGTCGGTGCGTTGAAGAAAGAACAAAACAAAAAATTGAAATAGGAACATAAACATTTATATGTGGGGATAGGCCATATACTTTAGTCGTAAATCAAGTTCAAGCGTGTATAATATACATTTATATTTTTTGTTTTGTTCTTTATTTTTTTATTTTTTTATTTTTATGTTCACTCGATAGTACCAACGTGTCTTTAGCCCAACGGACATTGTAATGCAGTGGACGCTTTCAAATTATGACGCTCTGTATTTACTAGCTGATATTTTCTTTCTAACTTTATACATATGTTGAGACGAGGCAACAACAACAACAACAACAACTACCGTTCGCGCAATGTGTATGAAGATGGAAAATAATTTACGAGACATGACTTCACGCTTGCATCCCCCTCGTTGCCTATTTTTTTTTTTTTTGTTTTATTTTGTTTTTTTTTTGTTTTTTTTTTTCATAACCCGGACGGCAATCAGTAAAGGAAGGCGGGCACAAACCAAGAGCCAGAGAGACATTGCATTTCTTCTCAATGTGAATATGCGTATCTATATATAAATATGAACCACAGCATGTATTACGTCTTCATATTTTTCCCCCAGCCCAGTAATTAAAGTTATCCTGCGTCGTTCAGTTTCTACCAATGATTTATCCGTCGGCTAAACGCAACACGCGATATGATGGCCCCGGAAGATAATATCTTGAGTAGCCCTTTGTATTTATCGTGAATTATGTGTCAAGTGAGATGTAGAAAGGTAAGTATCATTTGCATTCTTATTCTGTATTATAAAATACATATTTTAATTTGAACTTATATCTATAATTAATTTTATTGAGAGAAATAACTTTGGGGTATTGAATAGGGGATGAAATGAAACATTTCATTTTCATCGTTGGAATTTTACGCTCTGATTTTCATTGTAATATATTTACAGTCTATACATATTTTAAGAACAGTTATTAATCAATGAAATATTACACAAACTCTACAATATAATTATTTTATTTTATTTCAAAGATGTTTTTTTTTTTTTTTGTGTTTATTCAGCATTTTTCAAGTAAGTACAAATTTAATGACATAGTATTACATGTGTCATTGATTTTATTTGTTTGTTTTGTTTTGTTTTTTTTTTTTTTTTTGACATCAATTGTAATTCCGATATTTTCACACATGGACAGATTTATCTGATAAATATCACTATGAAATTCAGGAGAAAAATTACCGCGTACTCTAGTATGCCTATTTCATTTTTGCAAGTGTCATGAATAGCTCAAAAATATTTGTAAATTACCTCGAACATTAACAACAGATTCCCGTTTAATTTGTGGTAAAAATTTCTCAAACTCAGTGGATAATTCATTCAAAGTATCGGCAATTCTTGTCTTGGAAAAAGAAAAAAAATATATATATATATATATCACATGTTTTTATGAAATTGTTTTTTGTAATAACATCAAATACAATCTTTTTTTTTATCGAAAAGCTTTTACAAAAAGATTATTTCTCATTTCATTCTTGACTTGTGTTCATAATTCCAAGTGTATTTTACAAAATAAAAATTTGATATACTTTTAAAAACATGAACTTATATATTTTTACTTATCGGTTTAGCCTTCATAATGTTCCAAGATGGATTACAATCATTCAAAGTTTCATTCCGACAGAAGTTATGGGTAGGGATTACTGTTGTCCAAAAATCCGAAAGGGATTTGATGGGATAACGTATCTTTAGAATATAATCTCACGTGGAATTGACGTTGTCATTCATGAATGTGTGACTCGCGTGTGTATTCACACGTTGTATGCACTTGATTTTAATTTATTATTATTATTATTATTTATTTATTTTTTTTTTTTCACAGCAAAAAGAAGTAGAGTAAAATCAAGAAAGTATCAGAGATATTTTTACATTTTTCTAAATACTTTATATAATCAATTGAATAATTATGTATGAAATATTTACCTTTTTACATTTTATGTTGAAAAATTAATGGAATATTCAATATCACTATTTATAAATCACGATCAATCATTATCAATATGTAACAGGAATTTTATGCTATTGTGATAACAAAATGGATTTAGGAAAAAAAAAAAAAAAATAAGAATTAACAAGTATTATGTATAATTATTCTTTAAATAAAGGATTAAATTTCAAATATTTTATTGTAAAATATATTTAATGAATAATTCTCACATAGTTAATATATTTATTTAATTAATAATCATTGAATATATTTGATGATTTATAAAATTTATAGATTTTATATAATTTACCACCGTGATACAAATACAAAATACAAACTATATATATATATTATATATCTTACGATAAATTTTTTCATGATACAAAAAAAAAAAAAAAAAAAAAATCATCAGCTTACAAAGTTTCTCGGTTGGAAAAAAAAAAAAAAAATAATAATAATAATAAAATACGAAATTGCTATAGGGGGTTGATTGAGGGACGAGTACAATAACGGATCGGGGTTAACGCCGTGACGAAGTACAAACTCGAGTGAAAATGCCGGAGTGCGAGAAGAGTTGGCCAACACAAAGTGCAATTTCATAATTTTTGCGTCGTAAAATCCGAGCAATGGACGATGTAAAAATGAATAACTGGAGGAGCATTCAACCCGTGAATGACGAAGGTGTGTACTGCATTCACGATGGTGGTATTACACTGAAACACCATTGCTTGCAACTTTGTGTATATATATATATATATGTGTAACGATTTTCCCGGCGGCGGCTAAACGTCCTCATGGCTTTTGTACTTATATTACGTATATGTTTATATCTACACCGCAGAACACACTGGCCTTTTGGCCGGATCTGTAGTCTCTTATTTATATTGTTATTATTTTTTTGTTTTATTTTCCTTTTCCTTTTCCTTTTTTGTTTTTTTTTTTTCTTTTTTTTCATCTTCTCTTCTGTGTACCACTCTCTTTTTCTCATTCTCCTTTGGCACAAACTTCCTCTTTCTTTCTCGCTGTGTGTGCTCTCACCGGGCCAAGGATTTTTATCTTCCGGGTCGAATAGATTATCTTTATTTACGAGCAATCTGCGGGACGAGAAAATTGTTTGAGAACGAGGGTCGCTTATTTAAAAGCCGTAAACTATTCAATGGGCTTTAGGGTGAAGAAGTTAACTCTGTGCGTTGGATGAAGCAAAGCGGGAGGGCCGCAGGTAAAACACAGGAGGGAGAGGATGTAACGTGGCCACAGTCACACAATTTTTTTTTTTTAATTCTTTTCTTCACTTTCATCTGTGATAAATTAATTTTTCATACCAATCATTTTTATTAAACAATACAAAATTATTTTATTTGAAATCATGAAATAATAATAATAAATAATAATAAAATTTTTATATTATTCTACATTATTTTTCAGTCAGTATTGCAATAAATTGGATAAAATCAAATGTCATCAGGTGTTTACATGAGAAATAATTTCATATAACATTTCGAATTTTACAGACTACGTGTTGTAGCACAACAAGGACACATGAGGGACGAAAAAAAAAAAAAGAAGAGTCAAGTGAGGTACAGCGGTCGTAGAGGTCGCTGAAGAGGAAATAGAATAACAGAAATAAAAAGGAGGACAAGAAGAAGAAGAAGAAGAAGAAGAAGAAGACGAATAAAAAGATGATGAAGGAGAAGTAGAGGCGCAACACGAGGTGCAGCCTCGGGTGCCGGGCGGGGCTCAGATATTTATCCTGGTCGACTTCTTTCTTTATTTCTTTCTTTCCCTCTCTCTTTGTCTCACTCTGTCTCTCTTACTACCACTGCTCCCCTCTTTTCAGATGCTCTTCACTGAGTGTGTGCTCTCGGTTATACGGCGTGACCGCTGCGCAAGTTACCTGTACATGTATGTATATATTTATATGCATAAATGTACGCGCTCTCCATTTCTGTGCGACTGACCAGTGGCGTCGCAGACTCAATCGCCTCTCAACGACATCCACAATCCACCCAAAATAAAATATTTCATATGAAATATTGAATAATTTAATTGTATATTGCAACATTTGTATAAATCAATATTTATAATTGACAGTTTCATTCAATTTTTCCTTTAATAAAATATATTTTATCATATAAATCATAATTTTATCTTGATGATGATGATGATAATGATGATTTATTAATATATATATACATATTTGGTGATAATTACAAATGGAATAAATGAATAGGGTAAAAAATCATATTCACCATTTTTATATACCGGCGGATTCATGACCCCATGACGACCTCAACAAGTGAGAGAGTAAAAAATAAAAAGATAAAGAGAGATGTTTGCTCGCGGTGAAAAAAGAGGGATAGAAAAAAGGAGAAAAAAAGAGAGAGAGAGAGAAAGAGGATGAGGGGGGGGGAAGGTCCACTATCCAACAGGCGGTGGCACTCATGGCCCCTGTATTGCGTCCGAGCATAGGAAGAAATACGTCGGCGACGTGTATAAAGGAGTAGGGGAATGGAGAATAAAAGATAAAAAACGATGAAAAGAAAAAAAAAAAAAAAAATGAGAAAAAGAGAGAAAGGGTAAGCGCGCGGATGGAAGAAGCAAAAGAACGTGAGCCGCCGCCCAGCCGATGCCAGTGGACGTGTGCGATGGTAGCGGTTCTCTCTCATCATTATAATTACTTGGCGAGGATGTACCAGTATATTGGATCGTTATCGACTGGTCTGCATCTACCACCTAGAGCAATATAAATGCTCCATGTCCATTTAACTCGTGGCTCCACACTGGCGCCGACATGTTCGCAAATTGTCAACAAATATTAATATTTTATTATTCAAATAGTAAGATTAAAGAAGAAACTTGTTAATTTTATGTCTCAATATTTTATTTTATTTCATATTTTTTTTTTTTTTTTTTTTTTTTTTTCTCCTTTTGTATTATTTTTTATTTTGTATCCTCTCAATGATTTGTTGAGTATTGATGTTGAATTGTCGCGGAATGTTGTGCGGATATTCTATCGCTGCCAGTTCGCTCGCTCACGCGATGTGACGGGCATGGATCGTGGTATATATCCGACGAAGAAGAACAAAAAGATCAAGAATAATATAAGAATAAAAACTATATATGCGTGTGTGTGTATGTGTGTATGTGTGTAAGTATGTGTGAGAGAAATATATCGAAGATGAAGAAGAAGAAGAAGAAGAAAGAGCAGAATAGCGGGGGTAAAAGGAGGGACGTGGCTTCCGCTCGAGTGGTTATCATCGATCCTTCTTGATACATCTCTTCACTGTGCTCTCGTCTCTCCTTATGTCCAACCACTCGCCGCAATCGATCTTTCGCCTACATATATATACCGTCGCATTCTTTTATTTTTTATTCGTATATACTTGAACTCTTGTGTGCACGGCTTGGTATAAACCTCATTGCGGTCACTCGAAAATAACTCGACAGAATATTCATATTTCATTTTCTCTCTCACTTTCCCTCTCTTTTTTTTTGTTGTATTTTTTGTATTTTTGTTGTTTTTTTTTTTTTTTTGCGTTTTATTGTGGGTGGTGATGATCGAAGAAGGATAAATCGATCGTGGATATTTATATTCAATTCTTACCAACTTCCGGTGATGGTAATAAAAGAAATATATAAATCAGATACTCTGAAATTTGTACGCAATGGACTTTTTTTGTTTTTTTTGTTTTGGGATATCAATATATGCATTCATGTGCAGATTCATCTGGGAATGGTTTATTTCAATGAAAGTGTTTGATTGCAATTAATTATGATGAAAAAAAAAAAAAAAAAAAATCATTGATACGACTACTTATAAATATTTAAACTTTGAATATTTATTATATTTATTATATAATATAATTCACACACTGCAATTGATGAATTTTTTTTTTTGTTCAATACTAATATTCAATTAAATTTATTCTTAAAATTCATGTAAACTTTTAAAGTACATAACACAAATTTTATCCTCCAATTATTACTAATTTTTTTATATTAAATATTGAATTATTTTTTATTTATTTAAAAAGAAAATATATAATAATAATATGATTAATGTATTGATATATAAATTGAATAAATTTTATAATATAACAAATAATTTGTTTGAATTATCGTGGAATTTGATTTTTCACACGACGTCTCATTTTGGAGACGGCAGACCTTGACATTTAAAAAAAAATATATAAATACAAGAATCAATTATTTAATAGGTTATGAACACTATATATGTTGCATCATGTGTTTTCTTGGGAAATGCACAATCTGTATCCGGAATATCCTTTCACTCGTGTAAATGAAAATCACGTCATCGTATTCATGAGATCTGACTTTATATGTCCATATATTTATGAATGCAATAGTTTTAAATCAGTAATTTATTTTGTGATTTTTTTTCTGTTATATAGATCAGTTATGAATATTTATATTATATTTATCAATGTGTTTTGTTTTTGTTTATTTATTTATTTTTTAAAATTATTTACTTACACGACGATATGTATGTAGAGGTGAGAATAGTAGGAGTTCGTTGGAGTTCGTTGGTTCATAGTTAGTTCACACGCGCAAGGATTTGATTTGCATAAATACTCACTGATTGATTGCCTGACCTGATTGTGAGACTGCTATTTATATTATTCTCATCATAGTAATTCTCTAACTTCACTATGGCAATCGTTATATTATGAAAGTATCGATAATAAGAATCAATTTATTCCACTTGCAACATGTATAATGTTATTTTAATGAAAATAAATAAATAAATGAATAAAATAGAATAATCAAAAGATCGTTGTTCATAAGTTCAAAAGAATAATGTACGAGGTAATTGGTATTGTTCATGAATATACAGCATTTTTACCATATGTCTGTAAAAAAAATATTGAAAGATTTATAAATTCACAATTTGAATTAGAAATAAACATTTATTCCAAGAATTAATACTAATTACGTATTAATATGTAATATTTATTATAAAAATTTACTTTATTATTTTTTAATTAAAAAAAAAAATTATTTTTCATTGACTCTTTCATTATTTTTGTACAGTATATTTGACTCTAATTCACTTTTTTTTTGGTTTTTTTCAGTCACTTAAAATGATAAATAAAAGTGAAAAATTATCAGTGATAAGAAATATTTATTTTATTGTAACTTTAAACAAAAAAAAAAAAAAAAAAACAATAACATCCCAAATAAGATCATGAAAATTGTCGATTTTGATGTTTGTTTTCTGTAAAAATTCAAATTCAAGTCTGAATGTAAGTAAATAATTTTTGTTTCAACAGGATAGATTTAATTCAAGGCACAAATTAATTTTTACATACAAATAATTTATCAACACAAATTGACTTAAACATGCCAATTTGTACAAAGAATGAGTATGAAACAGGATTAATATTGCACTGTAAAATTATTCTACAGACATTTACCACCCACGTTGTGGATATTGAATATGCTACTGTTTTACGTTTAATATGTGGAACTGACAAAGTTAGCTGTAGTATAAACTCGACAGTAGTCGGTCGCAAGCCCCACTTGATTAGAAATGCGTTCTATAAATCAAGCAGAAGTGGATCCCGGTAGCGAGGGCGGTACTTGTTGGTGAAGAAAGGAAAGAACAGAAATTCAGTGAACAAAAAAACAAAATAAAAAAAAAAAAACATAGGAAATATATGTCTGTTTGGAATCTGTTATACACACATGAATACTTTATATATTCAATGGTACTAACTCTTACGTGATTGATCGTTGTGCGTGTGTATATATAAACGATAGTCAGTTCTTCCGTTCGTGGTAACGAGATAATTAAATCAATATACCGGAGTGCTTAAAACGCGTTCGTTGTTAAGCTTTTTAATTGGACGTTATGTGGTCTAGTATATGAGATTTTTAATAGATTTACGCTCTTGAGAAAAAAATTTTTTTTTTTTTGAATAAAATGTATTATATGCAATAATTTCATTTGAATTGAATGATATGGAAAACAAAAAAAAAATAAATAATAAATATATTTTTCATTTATCATAATATCAGAAGAATAAATAATAAATTATATAAATTGACAATTTATCTGATGTAATAAATGGAATAATAGATGTCAATTAATTTATTTTACTGATGTAATTACAATATTTTTTATACAGAATTGAAATTTTTATTAAAATATAAATTTTTTATTATTAACAATTTATGTCACATATTGATCTTATGAAGAGAAATCAGGAAATGTTGAATTTATAATGTTAACATGAGATATATATATATATATATATAATTGATATATTTCATATGAAAAAAAAGGGGGAAAAAAAAAAAAAATGAAAAAAAGAAAAAAAAGTGTGAGGAAAGAGAATAAAAGAGAAGTCAGAAAACTAACAGTAGCAACACAGCGTGACCATCGTTGGACTTTCCATCATTAAATTTGTCGAGTGAATCAACACTTGTCTTTGGAATTCCACTTATTTAATAATAAAAAGATATAGCTTTGGCACGCGATACGAATTCAGACTGTGTAAATTAAAAATATATTATTATTTTCTAATTTCTAATTAACAACGCCAATTATTAACAGACTATTTAATAAAAAGATTTACTGGGTGATTATAAATGTTCCATAAAATTGAAATATTATACAGGAAAAAATATTTGAAATACATAAATAATTAATTAAATAATTGATAAATATATATATATATCTATAAATGATAATAATAATAACTTGGAAATTGTGTTTAAATGAATGCGAATTATTTAATCAAATTAAATTTTATATTTTGGTAGATCGAATTTTTTTTTTTTTCTTCAAATTAATTGTATTGATCTTGTTTATTGATTATTCAATATTTCAATATTTGAAATTAAATAGAGTGTATAAAACGCTGTTTGATTCGAGATACTGCGCAATAATTCAGTCTTCCCCTCTATTTTTAAAAGAATTTTAATCACTTTCACCATTTGCACTTTGTCGATCATTTGCATAAACACGCACAACTGCAATGAGACGAAACCATATTCGTCCAAGTTCTACTGCTTGATTGCGTGTAATTAACGACACGTGGCCCGCGCCCACGTGGGGTTACCCATTCAGTCGACAGAATTAAAGTAAGAATAAATCTGTGTTTCTCTATATAACGAATAAATAATGAGTCTCATCGTGATAAATGTTGTATTGAAAAAATTCAATGTAATAATTAAAATTTAAATAATAATAATAATAACAATAAATAAATAAAAATAATGTTTGAAAGTTTGGAAAATTTATTTTTTTTCTATATTCAAGTTTTTCATATTAATTAAGAAATTTAATAAATTCATTTAGTTTTTTTTTTTTTTTTTTTTTTTTTTTCGAATCGTTTTTTGTCCTCCATTACATAGTGTTTAATTACCGGAAGAAATATCTCAGATAATTAAAATTACTATACTGATTATTATAATAATAATAATTATTATTTCATCAATTCATTTGCATACGAGTAATATATAGAATAATAAAATTAATTTATCAACGATATAATAAAAAAAAAAAATTTTTTTTTCTTATGAATTTTTTATTATAGCGAATGAACTTCACTCACCTTAACTGATGTCAATAAAAATAAAAATGTTACACAAAAAAATATTTTCTTTATCTTTTCACAATACTCACGAACAAAAATACGCAACAGACAGAATAAAAAAAAAAAAAAAAAAAAAACAAGAAAGAAATCATCAAAGTTTGAAATCACGCGACATTGCCGTGTTTATATTTCTTATGGCGTTGAAACGAGTCTTTGAATTGCTCGGAGCTGAAACGCACGAAGTATCGACTGGCGTGGACGGATGAGAGAAACGCGTAAAAGGCAAAAGGAAAAAACTACCAAAGAAAGAAAGAGAGGGATTGAGAAAGTGTGTGTGTGTGTGTGTGTGTGTGTGTGTATGTGGTGATAGAGAAAAAGAAATAGCAACACAGACAGAAAAAGACGTCGAGAGCGTTGGGGTCTTGTGTATTGTGATGGCAAGAGGTAAAGAGGGTGCCGGGGCATAGGACAGAGGTCAGGGCTATGCGCTGTATGTGACCCGTAACTTCCAACCGGAGTGACCTGTAGATCACGACCCATCGCCTCATCGTCATTTTGTTTTGTTTTGTTTTGTTTTTTTTTTTTTTTTCCTTTCTTCTTCTTTCTCTCCCTCTTCACTCTCTCTTCTCCCTTTTATTCTCCATGCTTTTATAAACAAGTACAACAATCAATATTTCAAACAAATTATATTAATAATAATTATGATAATTAACCAATTTTAAATATATAATAGAATATATAAATTTATTTATTTATTTATTATTTTTTTTTTTTCAATAATATCCCCCGGTTGTATAAAATTCCATTGGATTATCATCACGAAATGTGAAAAGAAAAAACAATAAACTATAATATTACACGAAAAATTGTAAACAATTTGGTATAATGATATGATCTATATAAATATATATATGCACATTACGATAGGTTGTACATAGATGCTCATATATAGCAGTTTTACTGGTGATACGTCCGCGAAAGTGAGCCACTTACTATGACTGTGTGTGCGGAAGACCTGACGGAGAAGACCTATAACATTTAACCTCATGCTACGGCATCAAGACCATCAGTAAAACGGATAAAACATTTTAACAATTATATATATATATATATATATATTTGAGAAGGCGCGGTAATGTTTGTGTCAAGTACATTGCCAATCCCATCGTTGTTACTTTGGACAAACACAAATTTCGCGAGCATGACATAACTTTTTCTTATTGTTATTATTTATATTATATTATTTCTTTTTCATTTATATGAATTATGATCTGTAATGGATATATTTTTAATTCCAAACACAATTTATATTCATATATTCATATTCAATACATGAAGATTTTATTTTCATAATAAATTTAATAATCGAGTGTTTTATTAATATATTTTATTATTTAAATAAGTTGAATAAATAATTTTGTTCGTGATACTTTTGATTATTTACTCGATTTTAATTGTGAATTATGTTTTATTTTTGATTTTAGATGGTGTTTTATAAGTTTATATTTCATGAATTTCCATATTTGACAATAATTCTTTATAATAAATATAATGACATTAAGAGGTGATAGTAAATGAAAGACAAAAAAATATATTTACGTAATTTTCGTTACATAATTTATATATATGATAGGTGAACATATTTACTTTAACTTTGTATGGTTTCTACATGTTGATGTGTGAATATAAGTAAAATGAATAAATCGATTGCAAGAGAAAATAGTCAGGGGTTACATTCACAGAATGAAATATTATACGAATCTTAACAACATATAAATGAATATATTAAATAATATATTCAATGAAAATTCCTACAGAAATTTTCCTATTGGATTTCTCAATAGAAAATTCACCAGTGCAGTAAAAACTTCTTATTTTTCAATTCAAAAACATAATTTTCTACTTTATTTTATGTTCATGTGTAATAATTGATATTTCATGAATTTATTTGATGTTTATTGAAATAATAAATGAAAATATATAATTAATTTTTCAAATATAGGAAAAATAAATTCATTTTTATGTTATTGAATAATTAAAAATGAAATATGATTGTAAAATGAAAAATAACAATAAATATATCATTTTGTATTAATTTTTTAATCAATTCATTCATTTTAATTTTTTTTTTTTTCATTATATCCATGATAATTTTAAATTATTGTATAATAAATGTGATAATTATGAACAGATTTATTTAAAAATAATGAACCATGAATTGCAATACAAAATGACGAATTTGATGTCAAGTAAGTGGGAAAAAATAAAATATCATTTAACACGTACATTGAAAATGTAATATTACGCACGTTTCCGTATGCGTCGTGCAAGTTTTATTGTGTTCAACACCGCACAGTTGGAAAGGAGAATACTTATGTTCGTGTCACCTGCGGTGGGAACATACGACGTGACTGACTCGATCATCTTCATACTTGGACCCTTATGTTGACTTGTACCAGCCACAAACACCACAGATTGTTAATAATAATAATAATAATAATAATAATAATAATAATAATAAAAACAAAAAAAGTTTTTGCAAAATAGATACAGTACGTACGAACATTATAAATATATTATTTATTCAGTGAGGAATTATAAAAAAAAAAATTTATATTATTTGAAATATAAAAATATATTCTATAAATAATTTGTATTATATAGAAATAAATGAAATGAAATGAGATGAAATATATCAGTAATGACATACTTATATTTATTTATACATTTTATATACAAATTGTTATTTGATATTAAATAAATATGTAGCGATAAGAAATATAATGAAATTAATTTCACAATAAAAATGAATAATTTTCCATTTTATTCGAATTATTTCACACAATTCGTCATTGAATTTGAAGTAAATAATGATTTTTATATTGAAAAATTTAATTTTATATTTTGTATTATATAAAAATAAAACGAATTGATATCGAGTAAATATCAATTTCTTCATGACATTTTTTTTTTCTCATTCTATTTGATAAATAACAATGAAGAAATGAAGATACTTTTTACTAAAGACTCAACTCGATTTTGATAAGAACTGGAATCTCGATTATTTATCTCCAAGCTACAGATATACATATATGAATTTATATAAATGTCTCTGAATGCATGTACGTACGTATATATATGAAGGTGTGTGTGTGTGTGCGTGTAAAGGCGATGATAAATATTTTGTGCTACCAGTTCCACAGTGCAACTGCATTAACTGAAAGATCGTTTGTCTCGCACTTCCCACTTCCCTTCTCTTTCTCTGCCCCTTTTGCTACCTTTCGCCCTTGTGCACGCACGCTGATTCATTAATATAAAAATTCCTCGATGGACGATCACGCCATTATATATTTATTTTTTGAAAATAAAAAATATTGGCAATTCAATTTGTTTATACATTTTTATTGATTTATAAATTATCTACAGGCAAATGGTAAAAAATTTAATACTATAATTATAGATTTATAAGTATTATTTTGTATTAATCCATTTTTTTTTCTTTTTTTTTTTTTCTATTGATTTTTCGATATATCACGTGTATTATAATTTTAAAATGAATCAACATCGTGAGTCATGATGGCGATTCATGTCAAATTAATTTTTACATAATTGGCTTTCGAGATACGGGTCAGAGAAGGGAAAGGACATGGATTGGCTATTTAAATTACCAAAACTTTACGAAATACTTCATTTATATATAAATCATTGAATCCTTGTAATTATAAATTAAAATCAATTAAATGATATGATATCAATAAAACTGAAAATAAATTTATCGATATTTAATCACAAGGGCTATTTGCATGTTCATGGATTCACACACACACTCACACACACATATACAAATGTATATATATATATAAGTCGTTAGAAAGAACATCCGGACAGAAGATGAGAAAGACCCTTTGCGTGACTGGCTCGATCTTGGATATAATGACGGCCGACAAGAGAGAACGAGATTGAACGAAGCAAAAGTCAACCATATTTTTTTTCTCTCTTGCTTTCTCTCTCTCTCTCTATGTTTCTTTTTCACTTTTTCCTTCTTCCAGTCGGTTTCTCTTTTTATGCGGACGTCGTTGAATTTCAGAAGGGTCTGCTGATCGGTTCGCCGCGATCTCAACATATACACACGCACATATCCATACACAGATAGAGACACGCGCGCGTGTATAGACACAATGTCGGGACACAGATGAAATAATCTTATCCACGGTGCCCTTCGCCTTAATATTCCTCGTCCCTTTCATTTCTCTCTATCTTTCTTTCCTTTATTTTCTCTTTTCTTTCTTGAACTTTCACTTGGTAGAGCTTCATGTAAATGAAAAATGTAAATTCACCTAAACGACAGACGAAAAATAAAAAAGAAAAATTGTACAGAAATTTTGTCTTTTTTTTCATCGTTTCTTTTATCCTTGGATTTTTTTCGTACTTGTTGAAAAAAATCACGAAAAAAATTGAAATAAATAAATGAAATGAAATGAAATAAAATGAAAAAAAAAAAGCGAAAAAGAACAAAATAAAGAAACGCATCCGCGACGCCAGTAGCAGCGGGTAACATCAAGAGGGTGATGAAGGGAAGGGGGTGAAGGGCGGTGTAGGATAAGGTAAGTCCTTCCTTCGGAAGACGACGACGACGACGAGGACGACGAAGACGACGAGGACGATGCTATACTCTCGCTAGACTGAAGAGACAATGCCATTGTTTTTAGACTTCAAAGGACCGTGGGCCGCGCTTGCAAACTGGAGTGGTAGGGCCTTTGCTCTTGCCGTCGCTCCTAAATTCTTCTGCGTCAGCACGACTCTCCCCGCGAGTAATCCCTTTTCCATCCGCATATGTGAATATATATATATATATATAATCCTTTTGCTCTCTCACTCACTGACAATACACAAAATAATTTTCGTTTTTTTTTTTGCATTTTTAAAATTCAAAAATAATGAAAAGACACGGATTTACATTTGTATCAGCGTTTTCTTAAGTGGGATTTTATATTTATCAATTATCCTGTAATTGTATTTATTTTTTTGTTGATACTTTTTATTTTACTCTTTATTTATTAACGATTTATATCAGGAAAAAAAAAAAAAAAAAAAATATGAGTTGGAGAGATATGAAATACATTCTCCACGAATGCCTGAATTAAAATTAATTTTTTGTTGATAGTAATGAGAAATTCAAGAGGAATAAATCGCAGTTTACCGAGAAAATCCGAGATTCTCATTTTTTTTTCTCTCGTAATAAAATTGCGTATCAACAAAAAAACAATTTGAAAAAAATATTAATTTGTTCTTTCTTGATATATCAGGGATAAACTGATTTTCCGTAATTGGGTATTGCTGATAAAACTCGACGTGATATCAATTTTAACATCGACAGAAATTATGTCCTTCACATACCCAATAAAATAAAAAAATAACTTTGCAAGTATCTTGGATAGTTTTTGAGTTATCGTGTACAAGACCGGCCGGACAGTTGCAGGCTGTAACTCCTCTATTAATAGCCCGGCGTTACACGGGCCACATGAATAAGCGAACTAAAAACAGTGGCAACATTTAGATTTATCATAAATTAATTTTTAAATCAAATGATAATTTATTCCATTATAAAGCAGTTTTAGATTTATTTGTTTATTTATTATATAAAATGTGTTAAAAATCCATTGATATTAAAAATCTACCCAAGAAATTGTCGAGCATTCACTTATGAATTAAAAAAAATATTGATACATATACTTTATTTATTGTAATATTATCTCTGAAAAATTAAATAATTATATGAAAAAAATTATTTAATAATATTCAATTAATCATTAATAAAAAGTTATTTATAATTTCTATATTTTTTATTATAAATAACATGTTAGATTTTATCAAAATTAACGATAAACAATTTCATATTATCCTTCTAAGTTTGATAATATAACTAGAAAAATTTCTAAACGAATCAAGTTATGTCTGTCCTAGAATTACCATATCCACTTTGGGGCGTTATTGAAATTAGATAATTACCTGTAATAAATTTACACGCAACATTATCACATTTAATATTCCAATCTAATCTAAAAAATATTAATAATTAATAATTTACATTAAACAAAAAAATATTTGTCGGATATTTATGTACAATCAATTGTTTTGTAATGAACGTGGAAAAAAAAAAAAAAAGTGAAAAAATTCATAGAAATATTTTTATATAATGTAGAATTTGAAATTATAAAAGGAAAAAATTGCTTAAGAGCGATAGAAAACAATTAAATATAAACTTTTCTTTTTTTTTTTTTCAATAAACAATTATTTGATCAATCACCATTTAATTATAAATAAAAATGAAAATTTTCCAGTCACGTTGAATAAAACTTTATTCAACGGTATTTACATAAGGATGTTTTTTTATTTACTCATTTATTTATTTATTTATTTATTATTATTATTTTTTTTATGTTAGAACAATGGACATGGATATTCGAACAATTAAATACCTTTGTATTCTCTACTGATATTGTCATTAAACAATTTATTTACTGGATTACATTAACCAATTACGATTCAATACTTTTATCAATCTCCTTCACATCCCAATTTATTTTTCAGTAATAAATATCAATTCATTGGGCAATTAATTCCAAGAGTACAATATATTTCATCGAGATGAAGTAAAATATCACGAATAATAAACGACAAATAGAATCATGAAGATATAATAAAAATCAAAATGTCAATTTTATCCCTCAGTGATAATATATTTTTATAAAATATATTAACTCTGACAAATTAGAATTACTTCAGTTTACATTATTCAGATAAATGAAAAAAAACAAAATACAATAAAAATGTGGCAGGATTTATATTAAAGTTCAAACGATATCGTTATGATTGTTAAGGAATAACTGGAATAATATCAAAGATGTATTTGTGTATATCCTGAATATCCAAATGCCCCTGGGAAAGAGCTTGTTATCGGTGAACGTATTGATATATGGGATACATTGGGTTGAAATTCTCTCTCATCCACGCCTCGTATATGCGCGTTGTTTCATCTTACTGTTTCTATCTTACTTATAGATTGGCTGTTTAGTTGGAATCCTAGAATATCAAGTCTTCAATACAACGTATTCACAACTACAATGAATATTATAAAGAAACTAAAGTGAACTAACCGCTTGTCCTTCTTACACGCACCCATTCTGCGTTGGATACGTGTGTATGTATGCGTGTGTGGATACTCCATACATTGGATACGGTCCATTGTTCCAAAGCCGACTTTCTCCCCTCTTTCAACCCATAGTGTATGGTAACTATACCGCCAGTAGCCCCAAAGCTGCCGCCGCGTTCCCGCATGTGATACTGTCTTATTATAAAGACCCGCCAATATTCGCTGCCCTTGTCTCACACTTGTAGACACGCTTCTACGGGGGCTTCTTTATATCCATTCCGCCTTTGTTCTCTGTTTCTCGTTCACTGTCTTCTTCATACATACAATCCTTTGGGGTGAATCGAATAAAGAAAATACACGGAGGATGCATCAAATTGAAAGGCATCGCTACCTTCGCTTTAATTTGTGCTCTTGTTAGGATATTTTTTATACTTATTTTATATTTTTATTTCAAATTGTTTACAAATAGTATTGATGTATTGGTTATATTGAAGGAATTTATTATAATCGAATATGAATTTCAATAATTTATGATTTTTTCCTTTTTGATTGCTTGTTTTTTTTTTTTTTTTTTCTTAACACTGCCACAGAGAGAATTATTTTTTAAATATTACTATGAAATGTAGAGCTTGATAAAAATTATTGAAATAAATATATAATTATTGATATAATTGTTGTACAGTCAGTTTGTTTTACAGAAATAAGTGGAATTAAAAGGTTTTGAGAATAAAATTTAGTGTAGTTTAGATATTTTTTAAACTTTTATAAACATAATTGTTACACGATGTGGTAAAATTTATTCCGAATAACAGATATTTTTCTAACAGTTTCAGTTAGATATTTCAATAAAAATGGATGATATTTATCACAATGATGGAATGTTCCAAGCCTATTTTAAATTGCAGGATGATTTTCACAAGAAAATTATATCTGCGTAGATTCACGGACATTTTTCGAGAGAAAAATGAATTTGGATAGATATCTGCATTGTTTTATCGATAATAATTAGTAAAAATTATTAGGAAATGATAAAAATGATTTTGGTAATTTTAGTCATACACGAATTTAAGGGTGTTCAGTGATATGGATCATTAAGATCTTTTATCAATATCAATTGGAAGATAATTTCTTCTTACAGGTATTTAATTTCAGATATATTAATTAATAAAGTAGTTGAAAATACTGGGGTATGAATGAAAGTGACAAAAACCGGTAGTTCAAGTGAAAAATTTTGGATATTAACAGTTTGATCGATCCCCTAAAAATAATACACAAACAAAATAATATATTGTATAACAATTATCTGAAAGATATTGAAAATTTTACTTCATACATGAAAAAAAAAAAAATATATATATATATATATTTTTTTTTTATCGAGATTCAACTTGACTCACTTCTGGATTATTCTAACTATTTTTGAAACTCGTTGAATTGGCGGATTTCCTATGTATTAAAATGGAAATAAAAATTATCATGATGAATTTCATGATTTTAATGATTATAAATCTATATCATATCTGCAATTTATATTAATCCAATTTAATATAACCAACTAAGATTTTTTTCATAGTAACATTCATACAATGAAAGAACAATATTTCTAATGAATGAATCGCATGTAGCAGCTCATGCTGCTTTATCTCTCAGTAATTGAACTCATGCATATATGTACGTATCTACTGTAGAAAACAGTTTTCTCAAGATACACTTTGCTCAATGTAATTCTCAATGCAAGGTAGATAAACAAAAAAACAAAAAAAAAAAAAACAAAAAAAGGAAAAGAAAAGAAACTTCTGGTGAATGAATTGCGTGTGCATAGGGAGGTTGTCGTAATTTCACCATGCGAAGATCCGCGTGATATTTTCCAAAGGTATGGTCAGTAAATGTGTACGCGAGTGCACTCGGACGTGGATAAAGTAGCGAGTTAGGTTGAACTTCCTGTCCACGCTGTACTCACATGTCTTGGCTCTCAACCATTATAACATCATCTCCTACCGGTTGTGGGAGAGTAAGCATAGCTGCCACCATCACGATACATATTGGATACGTTTGTGTGTATATTATACACACTTGTATATTGTTCGTGTACCGTACAGCTGGTGAAGAGGTATGCGGAGCAAGAGGAGAACGAGCTTCCAGCAATCCATTTTTCCATTCACTTCAACTCTTTCGTATTCTTTTACCTCCCATTCGTTTCTTTCACATCCATTCATGAGATTCACTCACTAATAATTCCCATCACGAAATAATCCCAACAATGGAAATTATAATGAAATAATAGAAATGTAACAAAAATCATTAATTAATTCTTTTTTTGTTGTTTTAAATATTTGAATTGAAAATGTATTATTAATATAAATTATATTTGAATATAAAATTTGAATTATAATGTATAAATACATTTTATTATTGGATGAATGAATGAATGAATTAATTAATTCACATGTTATTGTTTGTTTATGTATAAACAAATTGTTATTAATATTATTCTGATTAACGTGGATCAAAACAAATCAGTGACACCTATGAGACTTCAACTTTGTTCCTGTTTATTGTGAATTTTATCTCGGTTAGTGACAAAGGTCCTCGTTACCATATCGACTTGGCAGGATTGTTTTCTGTAGGGACTGCCATCAGTCGATATTAAAATACGCTATATATCGATATCACAGTGAATTCTATCCTCTAATTATCTTGCAGTGAAGATGTGATTTATATCAATTCACTCACAAAAATTTATTTTATTTATCCAAATGTTAAAAGTATCAAAAGTTTCACACAATTGAAATTGGACATACAAAAATTCCCATGAATTTTGTTTATTCTTTTCGAATAAATAAACATTTAAAATCTACTATAACGAATATTTGAAACGTGAACTAGTTCATTATCAATATTACAAAGAATTTTTCTGCATTGGCTATTTCTTCTTTACAGCGATCACTTCTTGGATTTAACCCACATGTGTATGTATTTAATGCATTAGAGCTTTCATCTGTGACTGTGCTATTAAGTTAGTTAACGAACGTCACATGAGCACTGAGGTGAAACTGTGGTTAATGCACGCATGGTTAATAAAAGAATATTGTTATATGCACATATAGTATATAAATATAAATATATATATATATTTATACACGTAGGGATTGGTGTGATATATACCTTGGTAGCCGGGTCTTCGGGTCGACGATGATGCCCCCTCAGCCGCTCTATCGTAGTAATATACAATCAGCCGAGCGTGTTTGTGATGAGCATTACCATCTAAGCGCTTCGCCACTTTACTTGTAATGATAATCCTTCACGTCTTCACATGCTAATTCTCTTTGGTAATTTAAGTTTTTTTTTTCGTTATTATCATTAAAACTGTTACACTTTATTATTATTTATATTGGATTTATACAAATAAAAATTGTTGAATCAAATATAACTCAGTTGAATTATTTATATTGAGAATATTATTTTTCTTCTTTTCGTTTTGTTTACAGATTAATCATCAAACCATATATTTCACGTAAATTTATTTTATGATTGCATCTTAATTATTGCAAAAAAAATCATGATATATATATATATATGGTCGCGCGCACAGGCAGTCGTGAGTGTACGATTATGCCAAGCGTATAGCGTGAACGCACGCTACTCATTTTAGTGTGTGTGTATGTGTGTGTGGGTGTGTGTGTGTGTAAATAATAATTGTACATATCAAAAAGGAAAATAACTGACCGGAAGAAAATGCTACTTGTATAAATTTTGTTTGCTTTTGTTGTGCGTTCAAGTTTAGATATTGGCAGACATTAATGAACACTGACAAATGTAATGTCGAAATTCTTCTTGACAATGGATGATATGAATTTTTTCTTTGTTTAATAAATTAATAAAATATAAATTGATTTAATGATATGAAATGATTTTGAATTAATTTTCATTTGATGATATTGTGTTACTGGGTAATGATGATTAATATAATTTTTATCAAATCTTACAGTCAAAATAGGGTGACAAAATATTGAATATGATTTGGTGATAAATAGAAGTAAATGATTTAAGAATAAGTGTGTTTAAGAGTAAAAATATGACGATAAAATTGAGTTGGGATTAAATACTATGATAATATTAATATAAAAAGATTAACAATTAGGAATTTCGGTTATAAATTATTATAATAATTGTTATTCTATAAATCAGGTAGTAATAAAAGTTGTATATAAAAAAATACTCATTGCAATTTCAATTCAATTCACTTTTGTTGATGATCAACGTTTCATATTTATAATTTTGCCTGTAATAATAACAAAAAAAAAAAAAAAAAAAAAAAAAAAAAAGATGATATAATTTATAATAAATTATAAATTTTATTGTACAATATTAATGAGTGAAACTTACATTTACATGAATAGCAATTGTCCTATCGTCAGCGTCTGATGGAATCTCGACGTGAACCCAATTATCTTTATCAACAAGAACAATTTTTCCTGTACATTGATTGTGTACAAGATCACCAGAAATAATATCACAATAAATTCCACTGGGAAGTTCAGTATAAATTTTTTGTTTGAAATCAATATGTTCGGCATTGATTGCAATAAATCCAAGATTTCCACGAGAAAATGCTATTTGTTTATTTCCATTATCCCACCATCTATTTAATGCAGTGCCATTTACGACATTTCGAAAATGTACCATATTGTAAATTTGTCGCCAACGATGTTCACACACCCAACCATTTACACAACCATCAACTCCCTCTGCTATTGGAGACAATAAATTATCATTAACATCTGCCGGTGGTCCTTGATTTGTATCATGAAAATAAAATGAACTCATAACTTGAGGATTTCCATACGGATGTGCGAGCATAAATGCTACTGCCATTTTATACATTTTTGGTTCTTTATAAGTGAGAACAGATCCACCACCACCATGACCACGTTGATTGTCATGATTGTCAATAAATACAAGTGCATCATTGTGCGGTAACATTCCCCATTCTTCACCAATATTATGGAACCATTTCAATGGATTGAATCCTTTCATTCCATTGCTGATTTCTAATCCATATCGAAATTCAGTAACTGCTGCTTCATCATTGTATTCCATTTTTGAAATACCTTCTCCACCCATGTCGATTACTTCTTGATAAATATACGGTCTTGCTCCAATTGGATAGCCATGATTGACATTTAAATTATTCAAACGAGAATAAATTACACTCAAATCTGATGGCCACATGTGTTTTGCGGCATCAATTCTATGATACAAATGTAGAGAAAAGAAATAAGCAATGGAAGAAAAAGTAAAGTAAAAACAAAAAAAAAAATAAAATTCTATTTACCTAAAACCAGCAATGCCTGCGTCTATGACATTATTCATAAAATCAATAATTTTTTGTCGTACATATTCATTGCTCTGATCTAAATCATGAAGTCCAACTAACTCGCAATTTCTCACTTGTACTGGATGATTATAATCTACAATACTACATAACTTGTGAAAATGATTGGCGTTATATGGTACAGCTGGATAATTTCTTGATTGGGGACAGGCTGATGAATTTCCAGTACCAATTACTTCAAATATATGATCAGCACACATATGATTGATAACAATATCAACATAAATTCTAACACCAGCTCTATTACATCTCTTTACCATATCTCGAAATTCATCTTCATTTCCTGATCGAGTTAGCCACTGATAAGAAATTGGCTGATAGCGTTCCCACCATGGTCTCATAGGAATTTTAACGTTCTCTTGTATCGGTGATACCTTGAACAGCACGAAGTATATTTAAACTCTATAAAATCTCTACTGACCTTTGATATTTCTAGATTTTTACGTGATACATCTGTATTTAAACAAACTAATTTTGACACGTCATTTATTCTTCTGATAATCCACACTATAAAAATAATTTGTTTATTCACACTTTATTTTTTTATTAAATAAATGTCTATTTATTGTGAGGTTTACGTGACATTAAATGACATATTATTCAGTTGGAAAATGTTTTGTTAATTTTGTATATTTCATACTTGGTATTATTTGATAGGCCTATCAATCGGTTTCATTATCATTTCTCGGTAAAAAAAAAAAAGAAAAAAAAAAACATGCGATTGTTATTTATTTATTATTATTTTGTTTTTTACACGATTCAATGAATTGATGAAAAATACAACACGATTTATATTTTAAATGGGTTTTCAATGTGACTTACCTGTACTCCACCGTATCCCACAGGACCCAAGAAATTTTCACACTCATTAGCAATGTCTGTCCACTTCCAATCCATAAGATGCACCATCACATCGTGACCCACAACGTAATTAGGATTTTTAAATGTATTGGATGTATGAGAAATTGCAAAAGCAATTGTCGTTGTTATGCTCAATAAAAATAATCTCATTGTGAATGAGGCAAACATGACGAAATGTATTGTGACTATTGTAACATTCGTGAAATTTATACAATTTGGATATCGCTGAATTCAGTCAAGATAAAATCAACCAGAATATCGAATCGTGCCACGCCCCTGAAATATTATTACTTATCAAATTCCTATTTAATTTAAGTATATATTATTTTACTCTATATGTGAGTCAGCAAAATAATAAATATATGGAGTAGTTGAAACAAAAAAACAATATATATATCTAACAATAGATGAATAAAACAGATGAGTACGTATCTAATCTGTAATATTGTTATGAATATGCTCACAGTTCAAATGAAATAGGAGAATTTTCTGAGAGACTGACAATGAATGACCTCGAGTAAATGATATCAATATGATGAAAAACATATCGAATAATGAGTTTTGAATTCAACTTATATTCACCTTTATCGGGAACAAATCTTTATTTTACAATGATATCTTTTGTAAAACTCTATTTGTGTTAGTGTCCACGTCACAATTTTCACAATTATCATGATTGATACTGTAAACTGCGTTCTATACAAATATACTTTGAACATAATTCTATCTGTACATTTTCGATTGAATAAATTGAATATCGATGAAGCAAATTATTTATATTTATTTATTTATTTATTTATTGTTCAGATACGATTAGATATATGAAATTACATTATCAACTAATAATCTATTTTTTAAACATCAATAAACGTCAGTTTTGAGAATAATTAATAGTTATTTGTGATATATTTCATTATTATTTTATATTATTATCGGTGGTTCTTTACGGTAACTGAAAACAAATGATTAATTTATCAATTAGATATTTCAGATAGGATTTTGATGATAAAATTTTATCATTAATTTACCAATGACGTCTGTCCAATGTGAATAGCAAGAATACCTTCATCAGTATTTGCTTCAATTTCAATAAGTGCAATTCCATTTTTATTCACTTTCACCATTTTTCCTGTGCATTTATTATTCTTAACTTCACCAGTTATAACATCACAGTAATGGCCTGATGGCAATCCAGTTGTTAAATTTTGTCTTAAATCAGCGCGTTGTTCACCATTAATAGCGATAAATCCAAGTTCACCACGTGAAAAAGCAATCTGATTATTTCCATTGTCCCACCAATTTTTAATAGGTGAATGTTTGGCAACAGATCGGAAAATAACCATTTGATATATTTGTCGCCAACGATGCTCGCAAATCCAACCATTTGTGCATTGATTGTTTGAATTTATTATTGGAGAAATTATTGTTCCATTTTCATATGCTGGTGGACCTTTACTTGGATCATCAAAGTGATACGAACTCATTATTCGTGGTGTACCGTAAGGATGAGCCAATTCAAATGCAATTGCCATCTGTCAGAAGAAAATAAAAATCATGAAAATAGTTTGGATTATCAGAGTGTCATATTATATGAGATATTATGAAATTACTTTGTATTGTTTTGGCACTTTGTAGGTGAGAATTGTTGCACCACCAGCTCCATGACCACGTTGATTATCGTGATTATCAATCATTACAAGTGCATCATTGGACGCCAGTAAACCCCATCCATTTCCCCAATTTTTAAGATACTTCAATGGTTCATTACCTCGGAAAAAATTTCCTAAAACTATTCCATAGGTGAATTCAATAACTTTTCCTAAGTTTATATATTCTCTTTTATTTACAGCTTCTCCACCAAGATCAATAACTTCTTGATAAATGAATGGACGTGAACCTGGAATAAAACCATGAGCAACACTCAAATTATTTAATTTACCATAAATAATTTTCAAATCCTCAGGCCACATGTGTTTGGCCGCGTCAATGCTGAAAAATAAAATATTATTTATTAAAAAATTATCATTTTTATTACAGATATAAATGAATAATTACCGAAATCCAGCAATTCCTGAATCAATAATACGATTCATAAATGTGATTATTTTATTGCGCACATGGGGATTACTTTGATTTAAATCATGTAGTCCACTGAGCTCACAATTTCGTACTTCTGTTGCATTATTATAATTTTTAATAGCACAACTTTGATGGAAATCCGTAACGGTAAATGGAACAGCTGGATATGAACGTGTATTAGTATTGGCAATAGAATTGGCGGTTCCGATTGCTGGTGAAAAATCTCCAGTCATATGATTTATCACAATATCTACGAAAATACGAACGTCAACTGCATTACATCGCCTCACCATATTCATAAATGAAGTTTCATTGCCAGACCGTGACACAAGTTTGTATGACAATGGTTGATAACGTTCATACCACGGTCTACCAGCAATAATTAAATTCTCATTTATAGGTGAAACCTGTATGGAATTATAATTATTAAATGTTCACATTGAATCACTATTTAATTATTGATATAATTCAAAAATTACCTGTACTCCACCGTAGCCCATTGGACCCAAAAAATTTTCACACTCTTCAGCAATGTCGTCGAATTTCCATTCAAACAGATGAACCATCGTTCCACGATCATCTTTATAATATTGAGCGTAAGTTGTAGTGAATAAAAGAAATTGAATTATTTCAAGTAGAATCATCTTGAACCATCTGACAGCAATGAACTATTTCAATTCAATAATCATTTATAATTGCGCGAATTTTATAATCCACATTATTCTTATTTTTTTTTTTCTTTTTTCATTAAATACTTATATTATTTATCCAACTGAACAAATCGACGTCATTATTGACCTTTGTCTCTTATTCTATGATACGTTTCGTGATGACACACACACAATATTCAATCGTGATGTGAAAATAATTGATAGTTGAATATAAAAATTGTTTAAAGTAAATATGTATAATTGTATCAATAATTAATAAAAAGTCAAGTGCACGTGTGAATGGCAATAAACAATTTTATACAATTGACTTTTTTTTTTTTTTCTTCTTTTTCATGACAAATACAAATGTAGTACGGTAAATTATGTCAGCTAGTAAGCAGATAAGGCATTAATTTTTTTTTTTGTTTTTTTTTTTAATGCTGATTATCTAACGTCTGATAGTTTGCCGCGGTTACATGCAATTTAATAATATTATTTAAAATAATGAAGGTTGAAGAAATAACAATTATTATTATTATTATTTTTTGTTTATTTATAGATTCTTTGGCATTATTTTTCGTTTCGTTTTTTTTTTTGTTTCTTGTTTTTTTTCCATGTTTATTTAAGTTTCTATTCATTTATAAGAATATCACGATATTATATAATAGAGATCGAACATTGGGTAAATTTTTATTTTGCTTTGCGAGTTTTGTATAGTTATTTTTACAATTATATCTTTAATTTGATAATATATATTATTTATTTATTCATTTAAATTTTAATGTATTTATATATATTGATTTTTATTTTTGTTATTTTCATTTTCATATGCAACAATAATTATATATTCATTAATTTATGGCTTTCATTATATACATGATATATATGAATAATTTTATTCACGATTGGCTTGTTATTTGATTGTTAAATAAATAAATATATAAATAAATAAGTAAACAAAAAAATAGATGAAATATAATCAATTAAACGTGAAAATAATTCATTCATTATTAGAATGTGTACGAAGTAAATTATGTATGATATAATTTATCATTATTTTTTGGCTCATCATCAAATTTTATATTATATTTTTCACAGTAAATTATTTCAACATGACTTTATATATTATGCGTATATAATTTTTTTTAGTCAACATATTAATTTAATTTTTTTTTGAATTATAATTTTATTTATATATGTATATTTCATTTTTTTTTTTTTTTTTTTTTTTTTATAGTAATTTTGATATTGCCAATTTTTGCATCGACATATTATAGTTATAACCCCTGACATTTATTATACTTATACTTATATAATTGCATATAACATCATGATATAAAATATTTATCCGACAATATTATATGCCTGTATAATCAGCTTGGTCGGATTAATTTTTGACAATGAAATTTTTTCATTGTTATTTACGTTATTTGAAATTGATTAACAAGCCAATAAAATAATTTTATTGATGAATTAATTCAAATATTAATATTATATTCATCTGGACAATTTATATAGATATATATATATTTTCATTTTTTCTTTCAGTATTTACTTATTATCATAAGTTAAATATTTTAATTAAATTGATTGTTATTGAAAATATTTTATGTAATGAATAATGAATTTTACTAATTTCAAACAAAAATATTTGTATTTTTAATAAATACGTGCGCCGATATCTTCGGGGAATCCGAAAGTATAGAGGTAGGACAGTTGTCGTAGGGCGTCATAAAGTTATAAAATAATTTTTTTTTTCTTTCTTCTTATTGGAATAATAATACACACACACACACACACACACATTCGTCCACTCATACACGCACTTATACACACACACACACTCATATGCATATACATTTAGAATCAATTTGCTTTATGATTTCATATTATCTGATATTTTATTCATTTTTTTTTTTTCATTTTTGCAAACTAAACGTGCTCGTCACGCGTGTATGTGTGTGCGTGTAATATATCGTAATTCGATGATTGTGAAAAACGACGCCCCGTGATAATTACAATGAATATGAAATTTATATATTTACTTATATCTGTTATAAAGAAGATACTAGAAGATTGTGATTAAATAAAAATTTCAATAGTAACATTAGCTTTCATATTGTAATAATTCTCTTGTACAAGAATACGATTTTTTTTTTTCCAAATATACTCCATCACGTATATAACAATTGATAAATGATAGATAGTCTGATTATTTTCCATTTATTCAGTAAAGATTCAATCGCATTGTTCTAAGTCCATATCAATTTGTCATATAATTATTCAACTTTGTCAAATGTATTTTCAATTCTTCATTATTAAATCCATTTAAATATTTTTCCTTTTATTTCACTCATGTATTTTTCATTCAAATTAATTATCAATGCAATATTTTCTTTCACTATTTTCAATATCATATTCATTATTATTATTTGTATAATAATAATTATTATTATTATTATTATTGTTGTTGTGATTATTATCAATACCATAGATTATATTTTATGATAGGTTCGGAACCCACACGCGTATTTATGATTAATGATGAAGAAAAATAATATAACAGTCTATATATAGTTATATTTAATTATATTTTAGTCAACGATTATATATAAATTTCTTTTATTTTACTTTTGTTTTTTGTTGGATTTAATTTTTTTTTGTTTTTTTTATATTTACTGTATCCGGTAAATGAATAAATTAAGAAAAAAAAAAAATAATAATAATACCAAAACAATTTTATGTAAGAAATAAATTGAAATTAAATTTGTATATCGTATTATTAAAATTGTATTGTGAATTTTTAAAAATTTAAATCATTTTTTTTTAAATTTATTCTCATGGTGACTCGTCACTGATATTCAGTCGATTGATTGTATTGTACTTTCACAATTTTTAATTTTAAGTTAAATTATTTTCATATTTTTCCACAATTATTTCTGTTAAAATTTGTGAAAAATAAAAATAAACTGATAAATAATAATTTTCATGTTATGAGATAAGATTTTGTTTTTGAAGATTTTATACGAATGATTTTCAATGAAAACGCATCACGTTATTATAATTTTTTTTTTTTTTGATACTAAACTCTACATGATCTTATTATTTTCGTTTCGTAACTCGTGCTTAGTATCAAATATATAATTTTTCGAGTTTTTACTACTTGTTTGTATTTTATTTTAAATCTTGATATCGTTCATCATAGTGCGACGGATATGTCGTAATTAATTTGGAACACCATTGTGAAATAATGCCCGTTCTCATTCGGTTAAAATAAAATTGTTATACTTCTTGATAAATTGAGTAGTAAAACAATTTGTTGATCACCCTATGTCTATTCATATATTACAATAAAATTTAAAATTTATGCGTTTTGTAAAGCCAAACAATATCGGGTTGACCCTCTTGTCGCAATAAAAATCGAATGTAGAGACTGCCCATTCGTTCTGAAACTTCATCTTCTGTGTCGACATTTCGTTGACGTGTTAAATACACCATTTGCTGATCGTGCTGTGATTCATTATGTATTTCCACTTGTTCTTGATGTTTACCATTACTTTTCAACTCTTGATTTTCATACGAATCAGGTTTGTGTACTATTACTTTGAGATCCGGTGTATCGATGACCTGAAGCGGCGATGATTGCTGCTCACTTGGCACATCCACAGTGGCCGCTACCAGCGCGGCCGGGGCGATTGGTTAGTTACTACCTGAATGTTGTTTTTGATCAGATCCCACATCACTGCCACATGAGCTCAATGTTGTATTGCTACCATATGGATCCAATGAAGATTGTACCGACATACTGCGCCCATGTTTTCTCACTCGATAAGGAGAGAGCTTTCCAACGTCAACACTGGCGGGGTCTGCCTGCAACAATCATCTTGTCATGCCGATTTCAATCTAAATATTAACAACAATTTTATTCACATGATATCACCCCGTTCCTCCCTTTCGCCCAATATAATTTCACAGTGTTTTTGACTATTTTTTGATAAAATCTCGCATAAATCTCACATCACATTTTCTTTTGGATTTTTTATTTAATTTTCACTGCTATTCATGATTATCTTGTTTTCTTGATTGAAATCAATTGGAAGGTGATAAGTAAAATATTATTTTGTGTTTTGGATTTTTTCTGCATTTATTATTAAGTTTATGTGGTTAACGAAATACGCACCTGATAGGCCAATGCATTCATAATAGTTTCGTGTGGTACTAAACTCAGTGGATGAATCTCATTCATCAACATCGTCGCTGGAATTTTATGAAATTGTATGTACTCCAAAAAATTCCCAATCACATCTTGCAATGGAATATTTGGATTGCTGTCACAATATTTTTTACTCCACATCAATGCCGCCTTTAAATAAATTGAAATTTAATTTAAAAATATTTTTTTTTTGTTTTGTTTTGTTTACTTTGATTAATATATATTTTTATATACCTGAAATTTTGTAAATTCATCAGCTCTCAATTCTTCACGTGCTAATATTAATCGTACCACATGCTGTGGCAATAATGTAAATGATCCGAGATTCAAAACTTCATTTCCATGTTCATCCACAAATTCCAGCACCTTCATCAAATTAATTTTCATAAAATTTTTCAGTTATATATACAGTAAAATACTTGATTATAATTATTTTTAATTCTATGGATAATAATAACATGATGATTTCAAGATGAATTTGAGTGAATAAGAATATGAGACAAATATCATTTACTGGGGTTATATTCAATGAAATTTTGTTTTCAACAGGTATCATTGAGCAGTATTATGAGCCCTGGAGTACACAACAATTTGCGAATGATCCACCAATCAATAAATCGTCATGACTAATATTCATTTGCAGTGATTTATTTGCAACATTTGCGCTTTTGTTTAATATAATTATGATTCTTATGTATGTTAATTAAGACACATGTAAGACATTTCCACTTTTATTTTTTCGTTTAAATAAATTTTGATCAAATAAATATCTTCGATAAATTATTTTTAAGATAAATTGTCATTATATTCACCTTTTGAACAAGTGATTTTGTACATTTGTATTGAATATAACGTTCAGCTGATGCCAAAAGTGCACAAACAGTGTCAACTGTTATGCAACATTGTACAAAACCTGCACACGCCTTTCTCAATTCATCCAATCCGTAATAATCTGCAGCATTCATGACTCCTAAAAATTAGAACAAAAATTAAATATCACGTGTCACGAAAGAAAAATCAAGGAGAACAAAGTCAAATTTACATTCTATATTTCATTTTTTTATTTTCTCACCTAATAAAGTTCGAGGCTGCAGTGTGACACTACCAGTGTGAATATACTCAATCAATTGGCGAAATACATCAGGTTCAAATTCTTCAATAATTAGTGTATGGTGTTGGTTTGATTGTGGCTTGTAAATTGAATAATAAAAAAAAAAAAAAAAAGGAAGAGAAATAAAAATACATAAATATTATTCGAATTTAAAAATGAAAGAATTACTTAATTTTCAATCAACTATTTATGTTATAATGCACGTGCTGAAGCCAATTAAAATTATAAATATTTATGTAAAGTATTTTTATAAATATGATAATAGTGAAAAAGAACAATAGAATTATCCAAAAATTCTTATTTTCAGATTTACAGGCAGAGTGTAATAGAGAAATTTACTACTTTCATGAAAAAATTCTCTGTGATAGTAGTGATTATTATTGAAGTTCTAAAATACACCAAGTAGAATAAATTTTTTATGGTCAAACATCAATTTTATATGCACATATATTTTAAAAAGCTTATCAATTACCATATTCCATCAAGACTTACTATCATTCCCTAATGTATTATTATATAATTCAATATTTAAATTTTTAGATTTTTATATTATATGCAAATGCAATATCATCTAACAAATTTACATTTTTTTTTTAACGAGTACCTCTTGTATGGGAGCCAACTGCTGCGAAAATGTTGAACGCTATCGCCACACACAATAAATACACTCTTATAAGGTATTCAAGCAAACAGCAAGAATAATAAAAATATGAATCAATCATTTAATATATATATATATATGTAATATAATATATCTGTACTAATTGTATTTTTGAATTTAAATTGTGATTATTATTACTATTATTTTTTTTTTCGTTTGTTTTCCAAATATAAATAAATATTCATTCAATTTTTTAATTCAATCACCTGTTGTAAAGTATTTTGTAAATTCAACAAAGGTTCTGAGCTTCGTTTAAGGAAAAAACGCAATTTCCCCGCTGGCAGTTGTTCTTTCTTCCGTTGTGGACTTGGCGCTTGATAAAGCAACTTATGGAATACTCTATTGATAAGAAGAAAAAAAAAAAAATAATAATAATAATAATAATATCAATAAATATAATAATATAATTATTATATTAATTATTTATATCAAAAGACAAACCTGCTTCTTGCAGCCAAGACAGCCTTCACTGCACATACAGGCTCCCTTGTGTCACCCACGAGAAAGGTCACATCGCACAACTCGGGCATACTCGCCAAAAATTTCATGTCCTCTGCCAGTCCCGTTCTATTTTCGAAGGTCGAATAATCCGGCTCATCTGTCACTCCCATCACGCCCTGTCCAACCTCTGACCCCGAGGCCTCCGGCATTGAGCTTAGATCCCCCTGATGAATATGCAAAAAATGAAAAAAATGAAAAAACAAAAAAAAAAATAAAAATAAAAACATTAATTTATGAATTTATACAAGATAAAAATATTTAGATTATATCAGAGTGACGTATGCTTGAAATATAAATTTTATGGAAGAATAAATCAAAATTATAACAAAAATCATTACATAGATTCAAAGAAAGTTCAAGGTCGTTTTAAATATATATAAATATATTTTGTGTGTGTGTGTGTGTGTGTGTGAGTGGGTTTGAGTAAGTTGATGAATGACAATGAATTTGATTGAATCGAAATCAAATTCAATGATATATGTAATTTATCGTACTGCAATATGTATTATTATTAACCCACTTCCGCTTTGTGTGTGTGTGTGTGTGTCGCAATTGATATTGACCCAGAAATGTTGCTTAACCAATTTCACAATCGCATTTATAATTAAAAAATTCATTTTGTGACGAAATTTAATGATCAAATATTCGGCGAATGAACAAAAAAAAAACGACAAAATACGTATGTGAATAAATATTAATTCATTAATTTTTTAAATACCACTCATATTGATTTGGGTATTTGAGAGTATTTGAGAAATTGATTTTGAAAATAGTGAATGTGAATGAAATGAAATTACCTGTTGCTCAGGACCTGGGGCCTCCTCGCTCGCCGGATTGCTCTTTCCTCGAAAGAACACTTTTATGGCGCTTATTTTGTACTTGTATTAATTTAAAAAATTATTAAATATAACTAAATCACAATTGTTCATGATATTTTATAGTTTGATATTCCACTATTTCACTATTATTATATGATTGATAATCACAAAATCATCAGTCGTCTATTATCAACAATAAACGTTTTGCAATATAAATTATATCATTGAAATGTTGAAAATCATCTAATCAGACTCATATATATTTTTTGCAATAAATATTTATCATTATAATTATAAATATTTATAATAGATTGATATCGTCTTAAATACGTACGGTACTATGAATTATTTATTTAAAACAATTTAAAAACATTTAAAAACAATTAAAAACTTTTTTATATTCACTCGTTAATTTTTTCGTTTTATTTTATTTGGTAAAATGTCAAGAATAAACAAAAAAAAAAGGATTTGAATGAATTTTTTTTCGTTTGTCAAATAAATATAAGATATTATGATGATAACAAGGCAACCGTGTCAATCGTCTAACGTATGAAAAAAAAAATAATAAAAAATAATATTGTGTTACCACACGTTCATGTTCATCTCGCGACGTTCAACTTTTATCTATGAACCGTTTACAATCTATGAATGGACACCGTGTTCATGAGCTTTCCACCAGGACACTTTCAGTAGCTCTGTGTATGCAACTTGATGATAAAGACACTCCACTCACTCACTTGGCATCGAGAAAATACGGATTATTGCGCAGATGCAAACCACCCCGCGAAATATTTGTTCAGTTTCAGATGAAAAAATTTCATTTATTCATATTGAATAAATATTTTTATTGTGAAATTTAAAAAAATAATAATAATAATAATAATAATAAATAAAATAATTATAATATGATTGAATAAAAAATATCCTGGATTAAATTTCATTTGTAGATTCATTTTGAAATAATTCACTTGAATTTGTTGTGTAATTATCATCATTGAGATAATAAAAAAATAATAATAATAAATCTGCTTTTTTTTTTTTCTGAATTACTTCAAATGAATTTAATAGAAATAGAAAATTATAAATTGATGATTTATAAAATATCGATTGGAATAAATAATTTCATCATATGAACGACAATTATTTAATTATTTTTACTTTATATCAACTGACCTGATTTTCACAAATTACGTCACAAATAAAATAGGTCATGCTATCCAATAAATGGTTTTTCCTCCCTTTTTTTTTTTTTTTTAATTCCAACTATCTAAGGCTACATTGAAATATAATGATAACAATAATTATTGTTGATTTTATAAACAGACAATGTAACTATTGCATTTGAATATATAAAAATTCACGAATGAAATTATTCAGAATAAATGATTGTGTATAGGAAGAGCTTAGAGAGTCATTTGGATATTGGAATAATATTCAATCTCAAATCCTGTGTATATAATAAATACATATACGTGAATACATATATATCCAGTCATGGACGAATGAGATTTAGGTCAAGCTCACAATATTCTCCCTAGGCAGGGTTGGGTATGCACTTCTCATTCATGTTTTTCATGTATTTCATGTCGACCTCGAAATTCTCCTTCCTACTATCTAAATCGATACTATACCAAAACCGCAACAAGTTGAGAAATTATACTCATATCCTATAAGGTTTCAACCCAATGTTAAATTTTGTAATAATAACTCTCAGTTGAATATTATTGAACTACATTCGAATTATTTATTGTTATTTATTGTATGAATTTTAATGAAAAATAAAAAATTGAAATATACAAGTGAGCGACAAATTATAGATATCGTTTACTTTTGTTTTTCTTGTATTGTCAAATCAAGCAGATAAATTACTCGGTGAAAATTAATATGAAACTTAATATACAATATCAAAGAGCAAATAAGAAAAAAAAATTATTTTGGATAAAATATCCGATGAAAAATCCATAACAAATAATCATCACAGTTAAACGAGAAAGAGGAATATCTCGGTGAACAAAGATATCGTGCGTCCAGTGATATCACAAAAATTTGTGCGACTGCGCGAAAATAACGAACGATATTCTCATTTTCACCATTACAATACATTAAAGTCACCCCACTTTATTAATGATAATACCAGGCATTTTTCAAATGAACCATAAATAATATACGATATATTTCAATATAATAATTATTTACGTTAGTTACTTTTTTTTTTCAAATATTTTTCCAATGAACACAATCTACATAATTATAACAAAATAAATGAAGGTTTTGTATCATTTAATTTTTTTTTTTTTTTTCAATTTCTCTTAATTTGAAACAACATTTTTTAACATAAAAACAACATTGAATTTATTCAAATCAAAATATACTCGCACATTCATAGTATAGATATGAATAATGAATAATAATTATAATTATAATATTAATAATAGCAACGAAATTATTACTATCAATAATAATAATAATAATAATAATAATAATAATAATAATAATAATAATAATAATAATAATAATAAATTCACATATACATGAAATTAAGGCACGTTTGATATTATATAATAATTAAATGCCGCTCGAAATAACGATGAGCAATGTGGCAATTTATAATATGTTCCTTTATCTTTTTTTTTTTTTTTTCTTTTTTTTTCATTTACGATATGCTACATGCTTACCAAATGTAGAAAATGCCATATATGTGTGTGTTTGTGTATATGTAAATGGATATATATTTATATACCATTGTATATATATCGTCGTTTAAAATGCAATACCTCGTATCCCACAATTTTTGCCAAAACAAGATTTCTGCGCCAGTTTACTTATGGGATGCCAGGTTATCTACCTACAACATCTTGTAAAAAAAACCTCTGTGGGGGTTACGAGGTATTGCATCTTAAACGACGATATATAATTATATATGAGTATGTATGATGATATTTTGTATTTTGTTCAACATTTTGTCATAATTTTTTTTCTGTTTTCCGTGCGAATCAGAAAATCAATTATAGATATCAAAATATTTGAATTGTTATATCAATTAATAAATATTCATATTGATAATTCAAAATTTAAAATGACAAAATTTAATATATGAATATTTTTTTGTTTGATCACGTTGTTTTTTGTTCTTTTTCATTATTATTATTATAATTATTTTTTTTTGTTCCTATTAATACGGTTTCGTTTTGAATTTTCATCATACTGTTGTAGCATTTATCCACTTTTCTTTTTTCATGTTTATATTCATTTTTGATGAATAACAATTTAATCATCCAATTTACATAAACTAATAACGCCATATTTTTTCATCACTTTCACATTCATACACATTTATTTGCCATTTTTTTTCTTTTTTATTTTCCATCATTTTTTTCATTCTTCATTCACTAATATGTTCCTACAATGTTTTACGTAACAATGTTAACCCTTGTGAATTAATTTTTCGACTGTATCAATTCAACGCTATTGGCACACGAGAAGTCGTTAATTCGGGAATCATTTCAATATTATATCTGTGTAATTTTATGTTTATTCTTTTTGTTAATTTTTTTTTTTTCATTATTTTCTTTTTTTCTTTTTTTTTTTTTTCAATCTGTGTAATTTCACTTTTGAATATAATATTCATTAAATACGAATGCTCCTCGACGACGTCGAGCGCCAATATTTCACTTACGGTATTTAGATTATTTATAATTTACTAAAAACTTATAATGCTAATGATATTTGTTTTGTTCAATGACATTGACATTCAAGTGCAATCAAATATGTATATTTTGTAATTATTCTTATTTTATTATTATTATTTTTTTTTTCCATTCACACAAAAATTCAATGTCATATTGGAATGTTTTATTCACTCATTTTCATTTAAATATTAATTATTCCTTCTTTAAAGATAATATAGATAATTTTATCTTAAAATTGTGTATCGTTTTTATTTATTTATTACATTTTTTTTTATTTTGAAATAAAAAATGTTCGCTTATTTGTAATATTTCCAAGCGGACATGGAATATACTTAACTACTATATTTTTCATCTTTCTCTTAAATATTATTAATAATAATAATAAGGAAGGAGTTAAATGGGATAAACGAATCGTCGAATGCATCTAAAGATGTGTTTTTTTTTTTCTTTTCTTTACAATAGAATAATTAAATTATGGTCATTCAACGATATAATAATTCATACTATCTCTCCTTTTCATTTTTCTATTAACATACAAATACTATTAAACATGAAATCATTAAAAAAATCTCATGACTCTGTACATATGGAAGAGAAAATAAAATTAATGTATACAATTTTAAAAGCATAAAGCAGTCGACGGTTTATTAGCCCATAGTTTAATTCAATTTCTCCAACCTTCTATTAATTCCAATTAGAAACATCATTGTCCTTTTTTTTTTCTTGTTTTTTGTTTTTTTTTTTTAATTTCATTAATCATGCTATATACTATACATTTATAATATACTTAAAAAATTTCTCGTCTGACTTTTTAAATATTTTGTCATCGCATCGTTACAATTGAATACACATATTATTTACAATAACTTTCATCTGTGCATGAGAGAATAGGCCGCGCGCTCTATGTCGTCAATTTCAAATCACTTCCATTTCAATTCATTTATCTATGTATGTATATATATTTATTTTTTAAATGTAAGTGTATTCAAACAGTCAACACTTTATTATTATATTTATTTGTTTTTCTTGAGTTAAGTAATTAATAAAAGTTATAAATTAAATGAATTCTAATGACAATTATTGCTAAAACATAATTTTTTTTTTTGTAAATTTCAATTGTAAGCGGCATAATATAATTGGAATCACTCTTTCAATTGGAATATTATACAAATTCTTGTATATTTTATTTATATAAATTACTTTTATCTTATTCTTAACTTGATGTATTTGTTTACAAGAATGTAAATTAATTCAATGGAATTGAAGTAGATTAATTGTTGTAAATTTTAGATATATATTATTGGCGTTAGTATCCATCAATGCCAATCCTCAATTCGCCATCATCAAAGCTACGATTAAATAATGATTGACGACGAGAATTGGATACTCGGTGATATCACAGCTTCGATGGATCGTAATTTTCAAATGACCATCGTTGTCGAGTTAACGATAGTGAGCATTCTTCCATTAATAAACGTTGTTTGCTCGAAGTTATTGCCAAACATTTGTCACTGCTCCCATGTTTTATTTGTTTTGTCTGAAAATTAAAGATATGAAGGTACTTCATAAATAATATCAAATATAATTTTATAATAAAAATTGTATTATATTTATTATTGATTGTAAATAAATCAATACCTGGGGATTGTATATCCATTGTTGATTGCCTTTAGATCCGTGACAGGGATATAAAATAACATCCGTGCCACTGTAATCCAGACAGGACTCATCGCGACGTATTTCCCCAGTTTTGCTCAACATCCAATACTGTATGAGAATAATAATAGGAATTAATAAATGAAAAAAGGTTTTTTTTTTCAGCGTCAATAAATAAATTTATGTATTTTTTATATTCAATGATTTTGATACAATAAATTTGATTCGAGAAATTAATAATTATTCAGATTATTGTCAAATTCCGTCAAATAATTCATGAAATTGAATGTTGGCATTTAATGAGCATCAGTTGACAATAATTATATTCATAGATTCTCGAAATTGTGCTTCATTATTTATCTGTGATATTATCAATAATGTGTCATGACGAATATCAATATACAATTAATTCAAATTTAACAATTTAATTAATTGAACAAATTTAAATTTATTTACACACTCAAAATCATTAATTATAGAATATTGATGATATATTTAAGAAAATATAATCAATACAAAATTCATAGATATTTTTATTGTTTATTTTTTTTTCTATTTTTTATTTTTATCCACATGCAGGCACCCAAAAATTTATTATGTAGATATTTGAGATAATTTATTAGATTAAAATATTTGCAGTTAAATATATAAAAGGATTGTGGAAAAATGTGATATTAAATTTCACAATTATAACCGTCAACTCACAGTTTGGAAATATAAAATGTACAAGAAGACCAAACTTCATATATATATAAATATATTTATTATCTTTTTAGTAGAGTGTAATATACCGTATCAAAGCAGTGAAAAAAAAAAAGAAAAACAAAAACAAATACATATATTATGACTCTTTTATAATTTCTATATGCGTATATAAAAGAAAAAAAAAAACAAAAAGAACAAAAAATCAACTCCATGAAACGACCGGAATAAAATTTAATTACCGTGAAATTTAGTTTAATAGTAAAACTAAATAGTTAAATAAAAACACTGACGTTCAACACAATACACATACACAAGCACAATGTGTTGGCAATTGATTATATTATACGATTGAATTATTGTATGTATAAATTATAAATATATTTCATGATGCAAAATCATAAAAGTCGAGATGATACAAGAGAGAACATATTGAAAAAAAAAAAATTATCAGTTAAATGAGCAATATATTAAGAAATAATTAAAATTATGTGTAGAGAGTTGTGTTTGTTATAATCAGACAATTAATTGCGTGATGTGCGGCTGGGCAATTGAAAAATTATAATTCGCGATAGTGTATACGGTGCTGGTTATTTATGCCACATGTGTGTATATGGTGAATAGCGAGAGAGAGAGAAAGAGAGAGAGTGGGAGGAGAACAGACTGCGCGTGTTCGTGTTGCTTGGTACACTTGGGATTGATGGGGACGCGGGAAGTCTGATTAGAACTCGAGTTACTGATTATTAACTAAATAGATGAAGATTAAATGGAGTCGAAGCAGAGTCATTCATTCATTTAAACGCAACAAGCTGACAAATATTCGTGTTAATATTTAGATAAATAAAATTTTATCATTATTAGTATTAATATAATAATAATAAATGAATAAAAATAAAGCAAAATAAAAATGATATTTTATTGTATTTTAGTTGAATGTGTTAAAACCAACTCCCAACCCAATATAATTAACCAAATCTAATCTTCTAATTGAATCATTATCAAGAGATATTTTGTTTTTTCTTTTTTTATTGTTGTTTATTTATAGATTATTATAAAGTTTTAACCTTCTGCCCCGATTCATGAATTAATCATTTCCATGTCTAGTACATGCATTCTTTGTTTTTAAATTTAATTTTTTCGTTTTATACTTTCATTTTTTTTTTTTTTTTTTTTTTTTTTTTTTTCTTATACCTGATTGCCACCCTGGCGGTGACAAGGCCACAAACCCACCGGCTGATGAAGCTCTTCCGGTTTTCCTGACGAGTCTATACACACGTCTTTCTCAAGTTGTCTTATCTGTATCGTAAAATTACAAGAAAAACTTTTTTTTTTCTTCTTCTTTTTTTGGATTTTTTTTTTTTTTTTTTTACCGACTATCAAATTACAATATTTCATTTTATGTTTTTTTGTTTTGAGGGCGGGAGTCAGTTTCACATAGACAATAAAGCACATATAAAACAACACATAATACAAATATATACACACACATATCGTTTAAAATGTTGAGTAACAAGAGAGGGATTGGGTGGATGGCCAAAGAGACGAGATCAAATCAGTGATATACAAAGAATATAAAATATAATTGATAAGCATTTCGAGTTTCGTGTGTTTTTCTTGTGTACCTGATTGCCGCCTTGGCGATGACACGGATAAAGACCGACGGCTTTGTGCAAGTCAGACTTGCGAGCCGGTGAATCCAAACACGTACTTCCGCCTTCACCAAGATTACGTACCTATCATTAATTAATTATCAACATTATCAAACATCTTGTTACAATTAATAAAATAGTAAGACAAATAGTATAAATTGAGAGAAAAAAAAAAAAAAAACTTTTCAATCTGCATCTGTAAAAAGAGAAGAAATAAATTTATAAAAAAAAAAAAAAAAGTACAATGAGTTAAATATTTCGCGTTTCACTGTTGATTTCAAATTTTGGTACTTTTTTATTATTTACAGAAAACTGTCAAAGGAAATTGAGAGTTGAATTTTGAACGGTGAAATATATTTATCTTTTATTTATGTTTTGTCTCAAATATTGATTTTACTTTGATATAAAAATAAATGAAACAATTGGAATTTTCAATATCAATTGACATAATTGTTTCCTATAAAATCAAATGCACAATGAAAATGAAATTGGAAAAAAAATAAATATATATATATATTTGTTTATTTATCACCGATTCTTTTTTTCTTTTTCCCTTCCATTAAACTTCATACACATTTAAATTATTTTCTTTCGTTTTTCATATTCATTTTCATGCGATTTTTTCCGTTTATTAATACCAACATCGTGAATACAGTGAAATACGATTTTTCAAATGAATCGCAACAAATTGAATGAATAAATTATAGCCACAGGCAAATAAAATGCTATTATCATATACATATATATATATAAACCACTGCAGGAAAAGAATATGGTCAGCAAAGTCTCTAGGCAATTTCCCTCACAGGTTTGCTGAAAAAAATTTTTGCAAATGCCCGCACGTCTCGACAACCAACAGCATACGCCAACTACCACCACCGCTAACAAATAATTTTTCTTCCTCCCCTTCTTCATCGTCGACGATCGTCGAGAGTCGGCTTCATATGGAATAAAAATGAAATAATAAAATAATAAAATGAAAAAAAAAACAGAAAAGAATCTTCGACGTGATTCATTGACCACAGTGCAGAGAGTACATTGGCGTGATGAAGTTTTACATACCAAAAGTCGAGGTGGAAAATTAGCTTGCTGTGGTGAAAAAAGAAAAAGAAAAAAAAAAATATCATGAGTTAAAAACCTTATCCACGGAATCCAGAGGCTTTCATTTGCAGATGGAGATTATTAATGAGTTCAAGTTCCGTTGTCCATTAATATTCTGTGCGATTCGAGGTATAATGTTGATAAAGTTGATTAAATTGCTTTTTGAAATTTTATTTTTTGATCTGAGAATCGAGAGAGAGCGAAAGAGAAAGAGAAGGGTATCTATCTACATATCTATTGTTCTATTGATTAATATTCACAATTATTGGACAATCGTGATATAATGAGTGATATTGACTGATTCAATTGCAGTAAAAATAAATTTTAATTCTACATATATGTGTAAAAAATAGATATAATAACATCAATGTTTATGAATAAAATATAAATAAACTTGACGTAGTATATTCATCTATAAAATTTAATTATAATTGACTTTTTTTCTATCTTTCATTAATATTTTGATATGAAACAATTTTTTATTCATAATTTTTCAATGAAAATTCCAAATATACATATAGTAAGATAAAATCATTAAGTTATTAATAATTTTACATTCACAATAATATTTAACAAAATAGGAAATAGGTGTTTTCACGTCCTTGTACGTTTATATCTAAATATCTGTATATTTATATTTATAATAATTGATTATACCGAGAAAATCATTTATTTTATTTTATTGAACAAGATCAATTTTTTTTTTTTTTTTTTGTTTGTTCTTATAATGCAGATATCATATTTTGGCACATGTGTGTACGGTTTAATTGTTACGTAGTTGGAATTATTTACGTCATTTCATGCACATTTCCGGGGACCACACAAAAATATATACTCAAATACTCTTCCGCGAAGTTATTCTAGCTATAAATTCTCTTGGGAGACCTCCTATGTGATTTAATTCAGGGTCTGTAGCGAAAAAAAATTTCTCACAAAAAAAAAAAAAAAAAAAAGAAAAAATTAAATATAATAAAAAAACCCTAAAATGGTGAAACAAGAAGAGAAAGAAGAGAAAGGAACAGAGAGAAAGTATGCACAGAGAAAAAAAAGTTCACGAAAAAAAAAAAAAAGGAAAAAAAACATGAAGTTAGAGGAATCAGCCGAGCGCGATGAAATAATTATTTGGTTGCTCTTTTTATACATATACGTAAAAAATAAATTGTTCAATTTTGCAAAATTGCAAATTATTCAACGTAATTTATTTTATTTATCCCTATTTTTGTCTTGTGCACGCTGTAATATATATTTTTATTTGTTCCAAATTTATTTTTATTAAATTTATAATTATTTCCTCCAAGAGAAAAATAAAATTTGATCTCGACAAATCCAAATGATAATATATTTATAATAATTAAAGTAATTAAATATCATTGAAATTTATAAATAAATACTAGTGTTATTATATCTATAAATAAAAAAATAAAATATTTGTAATTTTTTATCATTAATATCACGATTGTCATGCTACATCTACTTCAATGTGAACATAATATTTAATTTTATTCACTATTGTGGGAGTTCAATTTTCATCTCTATTCTCAACCGTCTTTCTTTCTCATTTGATAAATAAAGAAGCCCCTGGGTTTCGCAATTCAATACCGTAATGGATCAAAGCATGAGAGAATATCATTAGAGTCGCCGCTCTTGGCAGCTTATTCACACAACGTTGAGCTTCAACTTTGACAACGTCATTCTGGATTCACCGTCAAACGGAATTCAACTACATTTCACTTTAGTACAATAGTCTAAAGTAAAAAATACATATATGATCCTTACCTCACCAGAAGCGACTGCTTCTCCAGGAATAAACAACTCCGGATAGATATTATCAAGATACCATTTGAAGGATTTGCAACCAAGTTTTTTTCTTAAAGCTTTACGTTCAGATACGTCTCCATAGTTTCCCTAAAATATAAAAAGTTCAAATTACCAACATGTTTTTTCAATAAAATCATTCGAAAATCATCTTTATTTACTATCAGATAATGATAGTATGATACAATTCATATCACAAAGTTCAAAAATTTTAAGAAAAAAAAAAAAGAAATATAATAATTTTCCATTTTTCTACGCGTTTTTCATATATTCAATACGATCAGGAATTTTTCTTATAAATAAAAAAAAATTAAAAAGGAAATTAAAATAATTCTTGAATATAATTTAGAATGAATTTTTTAATAATCCAAGATTTTCATGAAGATTTATAAATAAATTATGCATAAAGATACTTGACTAAATGAAAATTAATAATGTATTTATATATATATATATGTATGTACCTTATCGTGACCTATTCGTTGATAATAATACTTGGCATATTCGTCTAGCCATACTTCACTCAGTCTTATGCTATTCCTCTTGAGCACGTTCACTCCACTTCGCCACTTGTAGGGAGAGCGCTTTCTAAAGATATGACCAACGTGCGAGCACGGCACTATTTCCAAAGTACCTTGAAGTATACAAGAATAAGAGAGCATAACTCATTAAAAAAAAAAAAAAAAAAAAAGTTCGGACGAATGTGATGAAAAAACTTTTTCAAAGTCTATATATTTTAACTGTACTCCATCAAGATTTTGAATTTTTTTTGTACGAGGTTTTTTTTTTCACTTACAATATATTCAATCATGAAAAAAAAAAAAAATTCTTACCACCACACATCCATGTTTTGAATGACAATTCAAGATTCTCGCCACCCCAAATGTCAAAGCCATTGTCATAAGTGCCAAGACTTTCAAAAAATTGTCGATCAATGGCAAATAAACCACCAGCCATTGTTGGTGACCAAACAGGCTCTGCGGAATTTTTATGTCTCTTTTTCTCATGTTCTGGCACTGCATGCCAATTAAACTATAAATAAATAAAGTTATACATTAACTTTTCAATAAAAATACAACGTATTTATTTATTATTTTCTTAAAGACAGTAATAAAAATTATGAATGTGTATTTCAATTATATATTTGCTTAATTTAGAATATTCTTTATATAAAATTAATGTTTCCAAATTATTGAAAATAAAAAAAAAACATGTAATTTTTTTATAATGGAAATCTACATTGGGAATGAATGCATGAATTTTTATTATCCTTGAATTAAACAATTCAATTATATTCTTGAATGAAGTATCAGACAATTATCATTTTATGATAATTTTAAACGAGAAGAAAAAAAAAAAAGAACAATCATCTTAACTTGAATTTTTACATTCATGATGATTCAAATATAATTTTCTACCATCATGTCAAAGAATGTAAAACAAAACGAATTATGAAATTCATGTGTCACTCATGTCCTGTTGGATATCATTGACATTCTCTTATTTAATTGTTCAAAATTAATGAAACATTATTTTCTGAATAATAATCCTTGATAATATAATTATATTCAATTACCTGAAGATTCCAATCAAAACCACCAACATTTACACCACCGGAATCACGCCAATGATACTCTAAGGTTGTATCATCAATCACATCTATCACTGGACACACAACTGTTGTGTGATTACGTGCTATTCGATCCAGCAGTGGTTCCAACCAACCCTCAGTACACTCACAATGACTGTCAAGATAAGTAAGAACAGGCGCAGTTGCTGCCGCAGCACCCAATAATCGTGCACGAATTAAACCTTCTCTCTTCGATGCACGAATTATCTTCACTTTTGGATAGTTCATCATGTAATCCAACAGCTGTCGTTTTAAGTGTGCTAAAATTAAAAAAAAACATATATACAATTTCTTAGTGGAGAACTAATCATTTTTAATAAAAAATATTTACTCTTTGAATATATATACTGTATATTATCTGATATACATTGAAGTTATTTTATTTATTCTCAAATAATGGACTTAATTTTGCTTACATTTTGAACAATAAAACTACAATTCGGATTTTTTTATATGATTTTTTTGTTTTTTGTTTTGTTCAGTAACAATAAAGTAATGTTAAATCATTTTTCATTTTTCTATGTATAAATATCATTGAATTAGGTATTTTGATGTTGGTTTCGAGTTTTATACTGCATAATTTATAGAAAAATTTTTATTCAATGCATTTATGACGAGCTGATTTTTCGTAATTTCATACATTTCAATCAAATTAATATTTCATAAATTTCTATTTATTGCATTACAAATCACTCAATTTCATTTCATATAATAAAATAAAAATGGAATTAATATTGCCTTTTCATACATGATTTTACAATTAGATACAAAAACATATGTGCAGTATCGTGTCAATGACAATGACGGTAGTTGTCAGAAATTATTTAACATTGTAATATTTATAATTGTAATGCATTTTATGATATTTTTCAAAATTTAATTGAATTAATAATGAAACAATTGTTGAGTAAAACGAATAATTTCATGATATTTTATAACAATGTAAATCAATATCGTTTTGCAATTATTAAATTTTCCAAAATTCAATGATTAAAATGATGTAAAATAAAAAAAGTTTGACATAAACCATTCACATTTATGCATAAATACTTATTATTAATATTTGTGAGGTCAAAACAAGTTGGGAGAGATAAAAAAATGTCTGATAATTTTCATAATTAATTAAATAAATAACGGCATTTCAGGAATTGTTTGAATTGTTTTCTTAAAAAAAAAAAAAAAACAAAAAAAAATGTGTGATGAATGTGATTTATAAAATGCGAAAATTGTCTGAATAAAAAATAAATAGTTATTTATTGAAAGTAATATATCACAGATCTAAAGTTCAATTCAAATGATTTTCAATAATTAGTAATAGGTAATAAATAACATTAAAAAAAATAAAAAATAATTTAGAAATTACTCAATATATTTAAACAATTAATGAATCATTAATTACTGTTATTTCATTTTTTTTTTATTTTTCTTCTGAATACCAAACGTAAATAAAAAAAACTAAACGATGACTTATTAATATTAATTCATTACGAATTAACAAAACAATGACTGAGCACGAATATATAATATAGAGTATTGTTATGGTGATTCATTTGTCTCATATATCGGCTTTACGAGCAATAATGATCACTAAATCCTGAATTGATTGCGGGTCATGGATTAGTTTGGCTTCCTATAGATCCAGTGAAGAGCAAGCATAAATGTACTTGCAGTTAAATAATAATACCACAACGATATATGATAGAGATTGTGGTTATATCTATTTCTAAGTACTAATTTGAATTCAACCTTCTCATTATTCTCAGGTGCATGAAATAGTTGATAATTAATAATGTGTGCTTGATTTCATTATTTCTACCAAACGAACAAACAAAATACCGATTCCCTTAAAAAAAAAAACACTGAAAATATTATATATGAAGGAATATTAATATTAACAATGAAAAGATATTTGATATAGAGTTGGCGTTAATAGAATGGAACTTCATGTAAATCGGTACATGGCTAATGATAATAATGAAAGAGGTTCACGTGCAAACTATTTGACCTAGCAGTTCCCCATCTTCATTGTGTCTACTGAGACACAGGTATAAATATATTTATGAGACTTCCTTCCGTGAAGGTGGTGCAGGTGGATAGAAGTGAATGGTTGGTGGAATGGGTACGCAAAAGCTTATCTTGGCAACTCTTGAGGGCGGTGAACTTGCAAAGGAAGCTCAGTCAGCGTCTACAACCCCGTTAGCCATTGCTCCTCTTAACAACGACAACTACGACGACGATGCACTCGCAAGCGCATTTATTTCACTGTTATACTACTGGTTTAATCTCAGTGCTCTATATCCTCTGCTTTATTGTGCAACACGTTATATATTTCCGGAGTAGTAATGAAACGCGACGCAATTACTTAGTATTTTACTTCGAATATATAAAAAATAAAAAATAAACTGTTGAAATTATTGTAATTTTACTTTAATGTTATTTAAAAAAATGGAATTTTTTTTTTTTTGTTTTTATTTTGACTTACGCATATCTGAAAAATCATCGACGAGAATTATTTCTTGAATTAAATGTTCCGGTGAACGATCAAGAACGGAATGCACAGTGCGAAGTAACACCGACCAAGCTTCATTATGAAAACATATTATCACTGCTGTTGGAGGTAAATTATCACGGTATCGTCCAGGTTGCTTACACCTGAAATAAAAGAAAAATTAAATATCAATAATTCATTGAAACAATTAATCTACTTGTATGTATTTTTCATTACTTCAAAGTAAGTAGGTAAACATCATTATTTTATATTATAAGATGCAATATTTCAATAATATCATTGTATATCTATATATGTAGAGGGAGAGAGAGAGAATATATATATAAGATAACTGTTATTTTAGACAATCACCATTGCCCGTTATACTACTTCTTTCTGTATATATATTTACATTAAACTGAGTACAGATGTTATCATAGAAGAAAAAAATTCAACTAAATAAAAAATTATCCAACCAAATTATGGATAATCCATTTTCATGTGTCCGTTTGTGTATTTATATAAATATACTTTTCCATGGTTAAAAAGTCACAAATATTTATTTGCTGTGATAAAAATACCCAGATAATTATATTAAAAAAAAAAAAAATTTGTACAATTTCGATAAAATTCAATAATATTTGTTATTGAAATGTTGAAATTTTTCATTTATTTATTAAATTACCCTATATAAATATAAACAAAAAACTTTTTTAATTTTTTTTTTTTTTACTCAAATTATTAGTTGATTTCACCTTGAGATCGATTGTAAAATGAAACGTCGAGGATAGAAAATAAATAATAATTTTAATAATTTTACGGGTCAGATAATAAATTTTTTTTTTGTTTCCTCCTCTTTGACAAGTTTCGATTACATTCCATCATATGATATTTTGAAAGCAATTTAGAAATATATTGGTGATAAAATCTATTAGAATTCGAATAAATTTGATATTGAATATGATATATGGCATCACATAGGATGGTGATGAAAATGATACTATCATTGTGGGAGTGACCCAAAAAGTGAATTATAGTCCAGGTGATATGAGTAACTTTAATATATTTTCGTCAATCAATAAATGTCTTCGTCTCAGTCAATTGTCATGCAACAGGTGATACGCACCAATTTTCTCTATAGAAGTGTCTATTCATAGCTTTCACTACGGACATTTCCGTAAATGCAAATTGGTGTCATTGAAGGTAAAATGTAATTTCAATAATTTAGAAATAATTATTATTCTATTGTCGCATTATATGTCATCTGAGCTTTTAGTTGTGGAATTATCAAAAATCGATCAGCCCAAATCATTTCATAAATATAAATCCAAATTTTTACTATTTATTTCTCTAAGTAATAATCTCTAATTAAACAATTGAATAAAAAATTTAAAAAACTAATAAAAACGCAAAATAATGAATTTTACAATTCACATTTATGAAATTAAAATTAATTTTTTCTTTTAAATTTTAATTATAGCGGATTTTCTTACAGACAAAGTTTTTATTCTGATGCTGAATAACTCATCTATTTATAAAACATCGTATGAATTTTATCATTATCATTCAATAATGAGATTGACATATCGTCATATGAATAATTTAAACTTTTTGTCTAGAGTCTGTGTGCACTCATTATCAATTTAAATCTTTGTTTCAATTACATTGGCCACTTGTCAGAATCTTGAAAATAGTGTAACGTTCTGTGGCAATTTTATTGAGTTCGCAAATATATACAATTAATTGAATAGTAAATTGAAAAATTGAAAAAATTTTATAATAAAAATGTTTTTATATATAATATTGGTTGTCAGCAATATAAGTATTTTATGTAAACTGAGATCAATATTAATTATTTCTAATATTCATAAATTACAGATGACACGCATTAATAACTCATGATACTATTTCAAATATTGAAATTAACCAACCTAAATATTAATGATGTTAGACCCCGAAAATTCGATATCCGGCAATTCCGCCCTAGCATTCATTTATTTTATTGTCGAAGAAGCGATGAGAGTGGATATAAGAAAAGGAAAAGTAGGAAAAGGTGGAGATACTACCAAGTGGATATCAGTGTTGAAAGCCAATGGAGCAGAAACGATTGGAGTATTCGAACTTACCCACTTTAAACTGGCTAACGCGACCTTGATTCACTTCAATTCTACATCTTTCCTCTATTCTGTTGCTCGAATATCTTTCTATCCATCTAAAGATCTTTACCAATTCTATACCAGTTTTCATTTCATTTTAATTGTTTACAGTTGAACTGGAAATCTCATTATATCTTTCACCAGTTCAATCCTATACTCATCAGGGACAGATTCATTATAAATCTAATATCACAATCAACCCTTGGACTATATTTAGGAGTTTGTCAAACCCCAGAAAATGTTTACGACCCCTTGTCCCTCGCAAAGTTTGAAGCAACTCATTCGTGTTTTTGATGAGGAAAAATTATAACTTCATCAAGCTCAAATAACTACTATTTAAGTTAGAATTCTAACATAGTTGAAAAAGGAAAGAAGTTGTTGATACGATAAGAAATACAGCCGTGATAATAGATCAAAGCTCTGGGGTACGCGTAACCCTAAAGTCGATTTTACGTTATTATCTTGAATATCATATTGAACAGTTATTATCGGAAACCCTCATCAATATTGAATAAAAATTATTTATAACACATTACATCACATTGTTAACGTAATGAAGTGCGATTATGTTTTCTGCAGGGTCGATTTTATCCCGTGTCACATTCAATTAGTTTTCACTTTTAACTTCGTAATTGATATTCTTTATATAATAATGCCAATCAACTGCAGTGCACTTTGGAATAAAGCGGAGAAAATATATACACATTAAAAATGATTTTCTATAAATTATTATTTTTCTATTCAATATCAATTAGTGGTATGACAATTATTGTGATTGAAATGAAAAATTAATCTTGGACGGATCCTTCTTGGAACTTTCCAAATCCGTAAGTTTAAATAACAGAAGTTTACCATATCATTAATTTATCTTATTGAAAATCTTTCAATTTCCGATTTATCAATATAATGAAATGTGAAAAATGTGAATATATTATTTGCCAAAATTCTCTTATATTTATGATTGATTCAATGCATTTTTATCTAACCATCCAAGATAATTTAAAGTACTCTAATAATTATAAATTTTTTTTAATTTTTCATTAATGTGTACATTGTGGCAAACAATAATTTTCCAATTACAGTCATAAAACAACAAACAAATAATTGTATACATAAAAGTATTTGTAATTTTAATATTCAGAAGAGCTTTTTGAAATATCAATAACCAACATTAATATTATCAACTCAGAATTTATGAAATTGACTGGGAATTTCAAGAAATAATTGGCATTTTTCAAGACTTTTTTCTCCAATCAACTGTCATTAAATGTCTACTCGAAAAATCCAAAAATAATGAATGTAAAAGTGCTCACACATATAATACAAGCAGACTTAAAAAATTGCTGATGTAAAATTCGAAGCGTGGGGAGATGTCTAGATCGATTTACCGGTACTCTACTTGAAAATTAACGTTTATTCACAACCTACACACTTTTAGTATTGTCTACTTCAGATTAAACTTTTAATTTTAAACCAAAAGTCTGTACTTTAAAATATTTTTCAGGGAATAATTGAAATCTGTTGTTAGAAATCATCTATTGATTGATATTCTATTCGTACATTAACTGAGTATTAATTATTTTTTTTACTGGTTGAGTTGGAGATCTATTTAATATGACAATTGCTTATGTGAATCAGTGTGAAATCACATTGAAACCAATAAACATTGTCTCTAACAATTAATCTAAATTTTTTTGTTTCAGAGAAAGTTTCACTACAAATCACATCCAATCAGTTCAATCAATACTCTGGTAATATGAAAAGTATGAAATTTTTTTACACATATAAATTTAATTGAAATTTTCACGAGACAAATCCAACAGATTAATCAATCTCATTACATGCAAAGTTCATATGATAACGATGAGAATGACAAAATATTGTATAAGAACTTCATTTCCATGTCCCTTTTTATTCGTTTTTTTTTTTCTTCTTCTCCTTCTTCTTTTACTTTTAAATATTTCATTTTTATTTTATAATAGCAATGAAATTATCGAATACAAATGTTGCGTGTATTTTATATACAACTCTGTTAAAGTTTTTTATCTGAAAACCTATTGCATCAGACAGAAATATAAACCCGCAATATATATATATATATCATTTAGTAATCGTGTATGTGCGGGGAAACAATTGTTTGAAATACGTTGTATTATTTCTATTCTGGATTATGGCCAAGTTTCTCGGTTGCTTATTGGCTGAATCTTCACTGTCTTTCGATACATATACGTACATGCTGAATATTGGACTGCCACAAACCAACTGTGTCTGGCCCCTTTAGGGGCATACCAACTGTGTTCACTCCACATAAACTGTACCACCAGATTTCCAAATTAATGAGCAGTGAAGGCTGCAGTGCACAAATCGATTTGTTATAAATATATGTATAAAATCACAGTTTAACTTACACTAACGATTTATTTAATTTCTTCAATGGTTTATTTGCGTTATATCACATGTTATTGTTTTTTTTTTTTTGTGTATTCATTCAATTATTTTTCGAATTATTAAAGTCATCAAAGTATATTAATGGTATTATCATAATTATTATATACATTTTTTTTTTCTGCTCAGTAGTTACACGATATGAAGAGTATATAGTGAGTTAGATTTTCAGGATGAGATTACGATACATATTGAATTATGTATATGTATTTGGATATGTGTAGTTAAGTGTGCTGTAAAAAAAAATCATAAATTCATTGCAAGCCCCAAGTCATGCTTAACCAGGTGGTATACATTAAAAATAGAAATAAAGTAAATAAAAAAGCACTTTTGAGCTACTTACTGTAGAGTAACGTGCAATTAACAACTGGCTGATTACAGTCATATCAACCCTCGTAAAAATTCAACTACACACACTCATTATATTCTTCTTGGGGGTGTGGCAGGAGAGAATGAGTAAGGGGGTGAAAGGGTAAGATTCATTGCCTTGGAGGTTTTATTAATATTTTTCAACTTTCTTTTCTAATTTTTTTTTTTTTTTTTTTTTTTTTTCGAGAAACATTTTTAAACTCTGTTATTAATTGACAGTACCAATATTAATCTTTTTTCAACTTTTTATTATTTGTTTTTTTTTTTCTTTTTTTTTCATTACATTATTAGCGAAAAAATTGTCTGAAAAAAAAATTTTTTTTTTTTTTCTTTTTTAGAATTTAGTTTATAACTTTGAGGATATCCTTTAGTAATTATTCAACGAAATATTCAGATAGTTGATAATGTACTACTTGAAAAAATTAATGTCTTTGGTAACATGATAATTATTGTATATAATCAATAAGTATATAACGATAAAGTTCCTGTGAATTTGATTAATTATTCACGTGTGCGCACATATATTTATACATTTTTAAGAGTTTATAATTGATATTCAAATATAATTTTTTGAATAAATTTATAGGAGTGTGTAATTAGAGAAATTTCAGTCAATTAAAAAGTCTAAAGGAAGAAAAATCAGTCAGAGACTGAAAAAAAATTTATGGGTCATGAGACATGACACAAATAAACATGATGAATAATTTCGTTATTTTCTAAAATATTATTTATTTATTATTATTATTTTTTAAAATTATCATCTGACCCAGAAGTACATATTAAAGTTGCAAATTAATTTTGTGAAATAGGGCATATAAATCTGTTGGTCTGTGTCCAATGATTCACTTTATTATAAAATTAAATAGATGAAATAATTTGCAATTTCAAATTGAACAGACACAATATTAATATATATATTTTTTTTAATTTTCAAAAATTTCCTGCCAGTGAGAAATTATTTCACAATTTATCCAAATAATCTTCCAAATAATTTTAACAACACACTGATAAACGATAAAAAAAATTTTTTTTTTTTAAAATACCTCCACCAGAGTTTAGCAATTAATAATAATTGGAATTTCCAAAATTTTGCATTGCAAAATAATATCCCCGGTATTTAAACTATCAAATGAATATAAAAAGCATTGTGATAAACGTACAGATAGATGTAAATCATCGTTTGGGGTGTGTGATTGATCACCGATATGAAATGTTACATAACACCGGAAGTTCACGCGTCCGAATCAGTGATTTCTAAACGCCGCCCCGTGCGATCGCTCAACCATTTTTTCAGTGTGTACTCGCGCGCTATACATTCAGGGACATTTTGGAAAACAAAATGAAAAAAAAAAAATTAAAAAAAAAAAAAAATATCACAACGACGCGCGTTCACACGCCGCGTGCATCCGGCATTGTGATCGATAACATTTCCATATGGCACCTACATCTCACACTTTCGTTCTCTATCTTTCCACCTGACTCTATTATATGAAGTGAAATGATGAGCGTTATGTTATTTTTGTTATATGAAATATATGATTGATATTTTTAGTCATGCATAAATTTATAAATATAAATTATTATACAGTATCGAGTGAAATAATATATATATATATATATATATATATATACCATGTAAAATTGTTATATATGAATTATTAAAATATATCGCTTGTCTGTCTATGTAACGAAATGACAATTGCAAAGTATTGCACGAATGTTGCGAATGATTGTAACGACGACAATTAGCTCTAGAGAATAGAACGAATTCAACGAATAATATTAAAGAGATGAGAAGGAAAATGATAAATTAAAACGTAAATATAAACTATCCAAATCGCTAAGTATATAAAATAAAAGCGAAAGGAAAAAAAAAATAATAATATTTTATTTTTGTATTTTATTAATTTTTTTTTTGTTTTTTTTGACGAGTCTATTTCATATTTTAACGTTATCGCACATTTCTCTTGTGATCCGATGAATTTGCGGAATTTTTTCCTGTTATTGACGGATTTATATATTGAATGTAAAGGGAAGGGAAAAAAAAATTTGGAATTATAATTTGAATGTAATGCCAAATATTCGATGACATCCACCAATAAAAACAATAAATTCATCAAAAAAATATATCTGATATAAATATTGAAATTTTTTACTATTAATTTTTCATATGAAATAAACCAAAATAATTTTACAAAATTTAAAATAAAATCTATTAAACTACAAAAATAAATATTATCAATTCACACTATCGAATATGCGCATGAAATTGCTATCATAATTTGTATTTTATTGAATATAAAAAGATTAAGTAATTGAAACGAAACATAAAATTGAAATTGGACTGTTATTTTGAGCAAAGTTTATATCTGAGAAATATAAATATTGAATTCCATACATTAAATCGTATCAAGAAGACCTCTATTGAATTCACCAGTGTCATACCAATACACCAATGATTTCAGTATTTCTAATCCAGCTTAGAAGATTGAGGAATTGGATATAAAGTAATGGAGAACGAGATATAGAATACGTACAGTGAAAGCCTCTAGGGATGGAAACATCGACTACGGCTTTAACTCGCCAACTAACACAAGTGTTCGTTGATCTCTCAGACATGTAGCATCACGTGCACACGCTCTATAATACCCGTTCAATACACTATACCATATATATATATATATTAAATTCACGTTGAGCTTTAGGGACGTTTTCATCATAGTCTATTGCGCGTGGAAATTTCGCGGAAAGTTTTAGTTTAAATATAACCACGAACAAATTTGTAAACATGAACAAACGTATTATTATATTGTGTGATTAAAATCCATTAAGAACATGGGGAAGAGAGTGTTATATAATTGAGAATGAATGGAAAGCATATGAATGAAGAGAAAAAAAAAACTCATTCATCAGTTGAATTTAATTTTTTTTTTTTTTTTTCCTTCAACAAGAGGATAATTGCATGTAAATGACAAGTGTCAGGTTGAAATATATTGGATTGATTGAGTGGATATCAGGAATTTAATTTAAAATATCATCGTTAGTGTGTTGTAAATTGATATTTTTTTGCTGTTCTAAGGACAATGTATCAGTTAATCGGATGGTGGGTATTTATATTCCAATTTCATCTGATATTTTATTTTAATATTATCAGTTTTCATTTGTTTGACGTTACATTGGATATTCACATGTTTGTGTGTATAAATGATTTGTAATAAAATGTGACAATACCTAACGAGTCATTCATTCAATTAAATTCACTCATCAATAAAAATAACCGTAAATAAATAAATAAATAAAATGATGATGTTTGTAATGCTACTTTTGAAAATACCTATAAAATTTCTCTATTACGAAATGTCAAATACAAACATCTTTTTTTTTTTTTCTGCACGAACGATATCACAATATTTACTGATACACCAACTCATAAAATGTCCCAAGTCACATACATACACACACATATATATATATATGTATATGTTTCGTTGCAGCTATTGCACGTATTTACTGTAGCTTGAAAATAAAAGAAGTAGAAGATACATCTTGTATTTTTTGTTACACTTATAAAGTGCACATAAATCATTCGAAATATTTACGAATAAAATTTCCAAATAAATTGAAAGGCAAATTTGAAAGAGAGCGCATGATTTTTTACCATTATTGATTTCAGTTTTTTATTTGGACTTGAAAAAATTCCAAAATTTTTATTCAAATATTTTTGTTTAAATCTGAAAGATTTCAATATATTTTCATATTTTTACATAATGAGATGTTAAAATGAAAAAAAATTATATTGAAAAAATAATTATTTCATGTATAGATATTTATTAAAAAAATTATTAATTCAAGCACAATAATACATTAGATGAGTGTAAGTTTTTTCATGTTTTTTTTTTTTTTCTCTCTTCTTTTGTTATTCTGAACGGTGGGTGATATGGACGCGGTAACTGAAAGCAAATGAGAATTTCATCCCGTCAAGAAAATTACACGCGCATATTTGTGGTGGTTGGTTAAAACTAATTATAAAATACATCACATGATTACTCGATGTTGACCAATTAGTCCGTAAAAGTTTTGAATTATTTGTCATTCAATTTATTATTATTAAAATATATTTCCGTTTTCCTTTGCTTATTTTTGATTATGTCTATTTTTTTCTCAATTTATATTTGTTAAGAATTGGATCATCTTAATTTGGATACTACGAATTAAATTGAAAAAAAAAAAAAGATTGAAATAATAAAATAGAATAGAATTTGTATATAATTTTTTTGTTTACTCGATTACAATTTCTTTTTTTTTTTCATTTTTTATGAAGACCAGTTAATAATTACAGACGAGAAGTTGAATGCAGACAAATTGAATTAATTTAATAATAATGTCTATTGTTTTATTTTCACATTATCTATATTTATAAATAAAAAAGTTGGTGGATGAGGACTGGCATAAAATGCAAGAGAATGAAGATCTTACGCTTCATTGACCTCGCCCTCTAATGAGCGCATAGTCGAGTGGTCCCAGACAAGAGGAAGCTTCACTTACGACCGCGCACAGGCGTCACAAGTTCTCTTCTTTACAATGTGCACTCGAAAGTCAGGTGGATAGACTACAATTCCGGACACAAATTCTTCTTCTTCTTCTTCTTATTATTATTATTGTTATTATTATTTTTTTACTATTCTACAATTAAAATGTCGCATTCGTTCATTCGTTCATTAATTAACTTTTTTTTTTTTGTTTTTTCAAGATTATTTATATTTCAGTTTGTTTGAGGATAATGGATTATAAACAATTTTACTTAGTAAAATGAACAAATGCATTTTTTTTTTCAATGATTTTTTTGCCTTTTTTGTTTTGTTTTATTTTATTTTGATTTGTTTTGTTTTGTTTTTTTTTCATTATCTGATGTTTCATAGTATGCTCACATATTGCACTAAATTATTCATTTATATCGATGAAAATAATATTGATGCTTGTACTATTCTTTGATATATTTTTTAACAGGCACTCGGTTTCGACATCCATTATTAATTTTTTCTTCTTTTACTCCTATATATATATTTTTACATGGATATATAAAATATGTGTAAAGCTGTGTGCAGTGCATAATTAAAGCAGAACGTGTTCAAAGACACAAGTAACATCAGACGTGACGATAAAAAGGGTGCAACCATTCATCACGTCTATTTCATTGTTTCCCTTCTCTCATTCCCAACTCTTCTATAAATAAACTTTGTCACGATTTTGTGAAAACGTTTGACAAATACAAAATAACAATTTATTGTGCATTATAATAATATAATTTTTGTAAAAAAAAATTATATCGTAATAAATTCAACAAATTATTGAAAAGAAATGAAAAAAAAAAAAATTATAAAATTGGTAGATATATTTTTTAAAAACATTTTACAATTTATTATATATTAGTTATATATTCTATTGACGTATACCACATATTTTTCAGAATCTTTCTGCAAATTGCATTTTATGAGACAGTTATGACATGCAATAAGAGGTGCGCCACAATGTATACCTAAGTACTTTTACATGTGACTTTATATCAAATAATCCATAAAATTGAATTTTTAATACTATATTTTTAGTGTTAGCATAGTATTATCATAATCATTATATTCCTCTACATTTGTGTGACAAGCTCATCCATAAACTTCTTCATTATATTCACTTGTCTCAAGATCTTTTATCTATTACTTCCAATTTAATTCCAAACTTTTTCATATTTTCTAATTTATCAATTGTATTTTTTTTTTTTTTTTTTTTTTTTTTTGACAATAAAATGATAATTCAATATAATACAATATGAATGACAGATAAAAATTCTTAGTGAGAAAAAAAAAAAAAACATCAATAATATTGATTGTTACACGAACTTTGAAAGAAAGTTATTCCGTAAATGAATGGATAGAAATTTTCTTTAGACAGCGCCAAATAAAAATATTCATTAAAAACTCATCAATAATAATAGCAACAAAAAAGAAGAAGATTTATAAAAATAAATCTAGAAAAAGAAAAAAAAAATATGAGTATAAATATTATACATATTTATTATACTACACTGAATTTGGGGATTGTCAATATAAAACATTTATTACGTCAAAACTGGAAGTATTCAAAGCTTCATCAATAAATTCTCATGATTTTATTATAATGGATAGATTTCATAATGCAGTTGGGAGGATATGAGTAAATATAAAATATCTAAAGGTGATTTAATTCATAATTATTATCGGGTATATTGCCCATATTTTCGAAAACTAACGATAAACATAGAAGATAAATTATTAAAATGGATAGTGTGCCCTCGCGTGTAATATGTTCAAGTTAATTTATTTCCAATAATTTCACTGATGTTTAAAATTATGATATTACACAATTTTGGGCAAACTCAACTATGCCAATATTATATTCAGATCAATAATTCAACAAGATCATTTCTCTTTTGATTAAATAGTTGATATTATTATAATTTCAAATTATACTAGTTCTTTGTTTCAATTCATTTTAGGATTTTAATATAATTACTAAGTTTTTACTTCCTATCATGTGGTAATAGAAAAAATACACATAATTGTTTGAAATTTGCCTTTATACTTTTTTATATTTCTCTTATATTTTAGACATTGGAAAAATTCTGAAAATATAATTTCATTCGAATGTCAATTCAACTGCATATCCGTTTGTCAGACCTTTTATGACTAATATGAGTCTATTAATTTCAAAAAAAGCTGGACCGACAATTCCGAAACTTTCTGAATATAAATTTGCTATTGAAAAATGTGAAATCGCTTTATTCGTTCATTGAATTGATGACAAAAAAATAGAATGAAAGTGATGTTAGAAGTGGTTAATTGGAAAAATTGAAAAACTTTATTTAGCGTGTGATGAGTGTAAAGAAAATATTCGATATGAATGGAATTGGCATATTTGACTTGTAATCGCAATTGCTGTCAATAGATAATTGAATTTTATGTCACTATAGAACGTTTTATATTTTTTAACTAAAGTGATAAATATACAAGGTAAATAAAAAAATGATATTTTTATTTAATAATATTCACTTGCTCAAGGTTTAGTGAAGAGTTGACAATCAGTGTTGTTGAGTTGATGAATAATCCGATGTTGAATTTACACTTTTATTCTGATTAAAATTCAATTTCAATTTTAAAATTCATCGTTTAATATAGAACACGATAAAAACTTTATATAATTTCATTAATTGTCATGATTGATAACATGATTTGAAACTAAAGTATCAGTATGACAAATGAACTTTGTGCAAATTTTTTTTACTGTATAAATATTAAAGTTCAATTTACCAGGTTATTGATTGCACAATCAAATTATGTAGAATAAATAATTAAATATAAAAGGATATATTGATTTTAAATCATGTAATAAATTTTAGATTAAACACATTAATCATTATTTCTTATTTAGTTATAATATATTTATTTGTTAATATTTGGTAACACAAAATTAGACTCGTATTATGCTATTCATATGTATATATACATAGAACTTGTTTTGAATATTTACATTTTCTTTATTTCTATAATTTTTTCTATTACGAATATATTCACTTTCACAATTGATTTTATATCAAATGTAAAATTTATTAATAATCGTTCAAAATAATTTTACCAAGAAGAAAAAAAAAAAACAAAGAAAAAGATAATAGATAGAAGACTCTGAAAAAAAAATTATTTATATTCACAAGAACAAACAGATATATAAGGAAAATAATGATGAAGAAATTTTCACTCTTCACGTGTGATATCAAAAAATATTGTGGAACTTCGAGAATCTCATTAAATTCGAATACATCAGCAAACACGTGTGTTCACTGTTAACATCCTTTGAAAAATATAAATATCTCCATTACTTATATTTATTCAACTTTAGTATATTTCAAATATTATTATAACAAGTGAATTTTAATGTTTATAATATATGGATAGCTCGGGATACACGTAATATTGTATCATTTTTCATTGAATACATGGGACAGTATCCCGAGTATCCGACTCAATTATGGTAAATATATAAATATAATCATTACCCTATAAAAAAATGAGTTAATCAGCGAATTATATATATGAACAACTTAATGTTAAATTTGAATAATAATAATTATTTTTCTTATTTCCTTAAACAATTGTAAATAACAGAATCATAAGAAATCTTTTTGATTTCAGTGTAATGAATATTATTATTGCATCAATATGAGATGACAATTCATAGAAACATTAATGAGATATAAAGTTTATTTTCATATTGGTAAATAATAATAATCTCATGGATTCTGTAATTTACCAGTTTGAAGGTACACGCGCATTATAAACATCGTTTGAGTAAACTATGAATATGTAAATCAAATTTTGAATAGACTCTCCGAAAAGCGACAAAAATGTAAATTTTGAAAACCGTGATATTTTCAGGCACCTTCTTACAAAGATTGGATTTCAAAGTTTATTTATTTTTTTTTTTTTTTTTCAAACTAAACTCTCATTTGGAATGCAAGCTCATCTGAATAATGGAGATTTAAACAATTTGAATAATTATTATTTGGAAACTAAATAATTTTTTTAAATAAAAAAATGCAATTGAACACTTGAGTGTTGATTCTGATAGTATAATTTTTATTCACTCCTTCTTCAATAATTTATTTATATGAGACTGATGGGAACATAAATTATCACAACTAATCATTTTAGTTTAGTATTGAATGTTTGTTAATAAAATATATAATAACGATCAATAACTGTACCTTGTTTCAGTATTTAAATAAATATCTGTCAGCAATAATATCAAAAATAACAAATTATATTGATTGCAATTAGGATTAATGAAAATTTGCCAGTACAAATGATTCTCTCATTATAAATGAAAATATCTCTTTGTTTTTTTCCACGCCAATCTTATCAACTTTTTTATTCTATTCTTTTTTACTTTATTCCAACGTGGAATTTGCATGCAATAGACAATGCAACGTTTCAATATAGTAATAGACAAATAATTAAAAAGTAAATTCCTACGTCATATCGACAACGTCCAACTATTTTGTTGTAATGGATTTTCCAACCACACAATACGGCAATGGGTTTGTGCATTCGTTGATGATTTATCCTAACGACCATCTACTCTATCTCTTTGGTACCTAGATACCACCAGCATCCGATGCGCTGTACGATTTTCACCCACAAACTCCTACTATTCTACATACCCACGCGCATTGACACACTCACACATATATTTTATATACACACATGAACACACGTAAGTAAATACAAATGGAGGACATTAACATATGTTTAACCAACAAATGTTACAGCTTTGAAATATCGTAATATTTATTTCTCTATCTACTTCTTTATTTTAAAAATTTTTTTATTTCATGTACTATATGACACAGTAAATTCTCACATTTAGTAATAAATAAATGTATGAACAACTGTGCCAGCATAATCACCATGAAACTTGTTTTAATTTAATAAAGAATTTATATAAAATTTTATCATAAATAAAGGATGGCACAATGGATTTGTTTCCATAATATTCTTCGGTTTATATAAAAATACTTTATAAGATATACAATTTATCAATCACAGAGAAGATAAAATGGTAATAGTCATTCTAATTGATAGAACTGATTTGATAGCGTTTAATTACACAACTTTTACTTCAAACTATTTTTCATATGTCAAGATACGGTTTTTTTTTTTTTTAATTTGACTTTTGAATATATAATATCATACAGTATAACAGGGAATATTTTTAACACATTTTAATTAACATGAAAAATTCATTCATTGAGAATATTGTCTGTCAACATGAAATCTCATACTGATGAAATTTTGATGCTTGAAAACTTTAACATATCAATTCTGATTACGTTCATAATCTGTTAGTTTTCGTTTTTTATATTGGTTATCCTAAATCATCCTATGTATATTCAATACGTTGAAATATTTCATTTCAAAAACATTAGTAATAGATTTAACCCACTGAAAAGCATCAGAATTAAAAAAATAGAAGACGACCACTATTATGAATATATTTTCAAATGGACATTAACGATATTTACTATTCTAAAAATTTGTACAGAATAAAAATTCTGAAAATATTAAAAATACTAATAATAAAAAATAAATAAATATATATAAATATATAAATACGTAATCTATTAAATATAAATTTACGTATTTTTTCATCTTCCTTCATGTGGTATTTCGTTTTTTGTGATTTCACTCAACTTTGTCAAGTTAAATTCCACTTTGCTCCACTATTCATTCCACTTGTGTCATATACATATATGAATCATACATACATACATATAATATGCGTACTCACTTAAGACAATATGAGAATTATTATATATATTGCATGCGATGGGTAGGCGGTAAACGAGGGTATTCCTCGTTGAGCGTTATCAGGACAGCGCGATGACAATTCATATCCTGCACATATATATATATATATATACATCTCTACATAGATATATATAAAGTTAATGGGTTTGTTTTATTTCTCCGAAATATTTATTCTGAATATATACTTTGCTCTCATTTTCCCAGTTCTGAAGTTTCACGTATTAGTCAGAGAGATACAACATAAAAAAATATGTTTCTATAAATCTTTGTGGAAAATTTTTTTCATAGTTATGAACAAATATTAATTTTCTAATACAAATTAATTATGAATCTACTATATAATGTGTGATATTTTTGGTATAAGAATATGACTAATATAATGAAACAAATCAGCTCTTGTTGATATTGAGATGATATTAATATGTGACTTCAAAGCTACGCCTGCGGTGGTGGAATGGATTACACATAATATACCGCTGGATATATCAAATATAAATGTACTTTTGTAGGGAATATAAATGAATACAAAAACATGAAGAAGTATCTTATTAAACTAAGCATTTCAGCATTTACATATTTAAATTTCTATTTGTGGAAAATTCTACATACTAAGGAAGAATAGTTGGTGACTGCGAATAGAGGAATACTGGAAAATCATGTGTTTATAGAATGTGAAAAGTGAATATATATATATATATATATATATATATATATATATATATATATATATATATATATACGTGTATCTATTGTATATAGTCCCGTCTTGAGACTGAAATTTTCTCGGTTATATCCATTTTTCTTTTACTCTTCATTCTTCCAATTTCCTTTCCTTCTTTTTTTCCGTTTTCCTTCTTTTCCTTTTTTTCTCTTTTTTTTGTTTTTTTTTTTCTTCATTTTCACTTTCACATAGAGTACGAACTCTTTTCTTCTTCTGTGAGACACACGTAGGGAATAAGTAGAAAGAAAAGAGAATATACAAAGAATAAATAACAAAGATGAGCTACTGGCGTCATTAAAATTTCATACGCGTTGAAGCTTTTACATTAACTTTGTATATAAATGTGCGTGGGATTAGAGACAAAGAAAAAAAAAAAAAAAAAAAAAAGAAATTCAAACAAAAAAAATAAGGAAAATCTGGGATTCTTTTTTTTTTCTTTTTTTTTTTTTTTTTTTCACTACTTTATGTCAGTTTTTCTGAGTGTTTTTAAAACTTTTTTATTTTTATATGTTTAAATTGGGACTTTTATAATCAGCTGTGTAACTACGCTACTGAATAAAAATAAAAACAAAATATTAACAATAATAATAATAATAATAATAATAATCAATATAGAGACTTTTTAAACTTTTTATCGTGTAGTTGGAGAAAAGTGAATTTTATAAATGTACAAATGAATATTTCTCTGTGTGAAAATTCAATTATATGAAAATTTAATATAGTGATACATATTCCATTGATATAGATATTCACCTTGAATAAATTCGACTTTCATTGAGGCTGTAAAGTTAAATACGAAATTGCAACCTAAATTATATATATAGATATGAAGATACGTGAGTCAGTAGTTTTGCTAGTACAACTGCAGTTATTAAGTTTGTAAACGTGGTTGATAGTGGGTCATAGGGTGAAACCTGGCGTCGCTACAACAACTTTGCACCCACCTGTCCTGATAATGTCGGTTAATATCATGTGAATTATAATTAATATTCACAAAATTTATTCATATTTGAAGAAGTAGAGAAAACATACACGCACACTTGAAGAAGCTTTTGCTCAACTCAAGTTTCTATATGTACATGAAATTTACAGTCGCATATACCATGAGTTGGACTCTCTAATGGGGAATTCTAATGATCACGCAAACCACAAAGATGCAATATATATTCACACGGTAGTTAATACAATTTTAATTGCATAATGTATGTGACTTTTGGATTTTTCTTATTAAAATTGCGAGAAAGTATATAAATTACATCATTGATGTATGACACACTTTGGAAATTATTTGTTGGACAATTTCGAAATCTTACAAATAATTTTATAAATACATTTAATATAACGTTTATGAATTTAGAAATAAATGATATGTATAATTCGTTGAAAAAAAAAAAAAAAAATTATAATGAAACCTCATCGATAGATAATATTGAAATGAATAAAAAAAAAAACGTAATAAATCATTATCAAAGAATTAAAGTTACAAACGTTTTAAGATAATGTTAATTATTGAAATTTAAATTTGGTATTTAAAATTATTGTTTGATTCTAATTTTTTACAAAAATATTAATAATCGTATATTATGATGAGAAAAAAGGAAAAATAAAAAATATATATTTTCTTACCATTCATCTCGTGGATCAGGCAAACTTCGATGCACCGATATCAAATCACTGACGTATTGATTGAATGCATTATTTAGCCATCCATCATCAACAAGTTTCTTAACTTCAGCTGTATAATTAGTAGGAAGAATAACAGGTCGGCCCATTTCACCTGGATCTTGTTCCTTTGGTGCAGCTAAAACTCCTGCTCCTGTAATGAAAATTTACATTAAAGAAAAAAAAAAAAAAAGACAAATATAAAATTATTACATTATACGATTATAATTACTCACCTTGTTCTGGTCCTGATTCTTGATTTATTTCATTTCTGTTTATATTTGATGAACTTCCATGTCTAGCTAACGGCAAAGGTGGAGCAACAAATTCATTGGCAACTATTACTTGAGGCGCGGCGACTCCTGATGGTGCTAAGCCTTGTTGTGACTGCTGCTGTTGCTGTTGTTGTTGCACATCAGATGCAGCTCTATCCTCAGTGAAAAGAAGAAAACAAATTGTCAACCAAACAGTTGCACCCAGCACCGCAACTTTTAACCACAATGATCTTCGCCGTGGAAATGCCGCCATTATTATATACTTTTCTGATTAATTAACCAGATTATTATTCAATTAGGTGATACCTAATAATGATAATTGAAACAATGAGTGCTCACGATCAATTTCTCTGTCGTTACCTCAACATTTTTTTTTTCTTTTTTATATCTTTTTTTGTTTCTCGTGTTTATTTGGACTCTTGTCTGTCCAATATCGTTATATATATTTCACTATATTTTATTTAAAATTAAAATTATACGTGACTATTAAATATTCTTTTAATAATTATTAATAATATTCCTTTAATAACTTCAATTTCAATGACATTACAAAAACTGGATATGTCAAAATTATATCACAATGATTGGCTTTTTTGCCACTTTTAGCATTCAATTAGATTCGAACTTTTATATGGCACCTTATCACAGCTCACAAACAATCGTTCGTTTCTATTTGTACACATGTGTATTTTTACATGAAATTATTATATATTTCAAGATGTTGAAAGTTTTAAAATGTAAGATATCAACGATGAATGTAGTGAGAATGATATGAAATTTTTTGTTTGTTTCTTCGTCCTAATGGTATAATCGTAATAAATATGTAAATATTTCGATTGACAATCTCTTGAGAAATTAAATTTCATAAGATATGTCGTGTTGATACGTTTAATTATGAAACATCACAGTAAGAAAAATTTCACAATCTGCAACAAAACAATAAAATAATTATTAGAATTATAAATACAAATCAATATTATAACATCATATCAAATATATTTCATTAAATTCAAATTAACAATGAGATAAATTCTTAAATTTACAATACTAAAATTAAATTAATTCATTAAAATTCAATAAATAATCATCAAGAAAATATAAATATGATATGTTGATGTATCAAATAATTTCTCAGTTAATATATAATAGAAATATTATAATATGTTAATATAATTCATGTTAGTATTAACATTCAACATGAATTTCCTAATTTTACCAATTATTCGGAACATTTGAATGAATATGTAACACGCCATTAACCCAATATGCATTCACTGATGTATCTTATATGTAAGTTATCATTGTATGTATACATATATTTACGTGATAAAATATAAAAGGCGGTAACATTTTGTGTATATAGCGATTTCATATGTTAATTGAGCACACGCGTACACACATGTATATTTACACGAATATGTTGAGCATAAACAGACATGGCACCACCAAATGCATATGGATACACCAAATGAAGAGAATGAGAATATAATGATTATAATGCGTCAAGTGCACATATATACTGTTATTTATAATATGTACAATGTACATAAATGTGAAAGAAAAAACAAAAAAAATCGACGAAATTATGGCGAATATTAGTAAAATAATTCACATGTAATTTTAATATTATGCAAAAATTTACAAGTTAATTTGGAAATGATTAAATCAAATTGTAAGAATAAAAAATATAAAATTATAATAACCAAAACAGTCGAGGATATATAAATATTTTGAGAAATTATATTGTTGATATAAATAATTGATTGATAAAAAATAATAAAAATTTTTATATAAAAGTTAACATTCAATGAATTTTCAAGTAGATTAAAAGAAAAAAGAAAAATTGATAGAGATAAAAATAAGATCGAATATATATTTTTTTTTTTGTGTCACATTCTTAATAAAGACAGGGTGTTATAGTATCAATAGATGGCATATTTCGGTTGTGGTTTAGAACACGTCAAAAGCACAATGTGTATCGCCTGCGATGACAATCCTGTGAGAATACATTGGATGGGCTAGAACGAGCCCCACGAGCTGAACCACCATCAGACGTGTGTGAACAAATATTCACAGACCCACACGTACAATCAAAGCTGTACGTGGATGGTGTGATTTGAAATCTGCATGATTCCCCGAATGGATGCGGTTTGCCGAAAAGATTGGAGAGATAATTGGAAGTGGTAACTAAAACCACAATATGTACATATAAAAGAATGAATATATATGTGATTAATTCTTTCCATACTCGGTCACTTTTATATTTACCATTTTTAATTTTTATTTGCCATTGATCCATCAAACCATTTGAATATTATCTTGTATTTCTCAATACTCATATCGTATTTTACTTCAATATAACCTTTCAAATATTTGTATACATTTTTTTTTTCCATTTTTTTCCCAGTGGAAAATATTTTTTTTTCTTTGTTTTTTTTTTTTTTTTTTCCTTTTATTTATATTCATCAATGAAAGTGTCAGGAATGAAACAGTGCTGATGAAAGTGGCGAGACAATATTATTCTCGTATTGTATGTGCAAAAGAATGCATAATCCCTTTTTACTTCATCACTTCCCAGCTGTTGTATTTTTACGATTTCCACCTGACCGCCCACGACAAAAACGAGAGATGGTTCAATAGCGGATAGTAAAAGTACGAAGTAGGCGGCAAAACAAATGTAGAAAAAAACGAAAAAAAGAAAATAATAAATAAATAAATAAATAAATAAATAAATAAAATACGAGACTGGTTGAGAATGAGACGCAGTAGCATATCTTGAGCATATTCTCGCGTAAAGAATTTTCAAGTTCTTTTATCCATTTTTTTTTCCTATTTTTCTTCACCCAGTTCCTTTTACTCCTTTTTTTTTATTCTTTATTCTTCATTCTTCATTTTTCATCCTTTTTTCCTTTTTTCCTTTTTTTTTTTTTGCGTTTCAAATAGTTTTCATAATGTAGAGTTTATTTTGTTTTAAAAACTGTTCTAAAAATCACTACATCAAAATCTATTTTGTGCAATATATCGATTTTCATTTTGTTTATATTTTTATATTACTGTATATTCAGAGTTTAATATAAGTGGTTAATAGTCCAGAATTGATTTCTCAACTTGGAAAAAAAAAAAAACTGCCAATGAAATAATTCGAAATATCAAAATTTTAATAAATTATAACAATATTATTTACAGAGACAAGATTGTGTAAATTACCTTCGACGATTCATTTAATAAGACCCGGTGACGATATAATACATATAAAGTAATTCGATTGCAATCTTAATAGTAATCCCATGGCGATATACTTATTAAATTATTTGTGCCTTATGGCAATATCAGTCTTGAGATGATGCAACATCTCGTGGATTACCCCATACCGTAGTATATGGTAGCCCATGACTATATAAACCACAAAAGAAAAAAAATATATATATATATATATATATGATATTCTGTTAATCAACATAATAACAATTAATTATTCCTAAATTCTGAAATTATAATAGAATAGATTAATATAAAATTGAGAAATGCACGATGGTAAATTTTTCAAAAAATGTCCCAATACTTTGAATGAAAAATAATTTTACTTTCAAATATATTTCATTGTGAATAAACAACGCCCATTCATAATTTCAAATATTTTTTCTTGTATAATATTGAAATTGAGAAGTATCTCGTTTTCGCTGTAGGTTTTGATTAATTTTATATTTATTCTATTCATTTATAATTTAATTTTGATTGTCACAATTTATACGCATAATGTTATCTTGATTATTTTTCAAAAGCTGTATAATTTTTTTTTTTTAATTTTCAATATTGAATGGATTTTTGAATAATTTTAATTTTCACACAATTTTTACGAATATGAAAATATTCTTCATAAATTATTTTGAATATATATTCAGATATAGTGTGTAGATATTCAAAGCTATTCACAAAGTCTGAAAGAGCAATTGAATGAATTTATATTCTACTTTTTTCCACGATGGGTACACGATGAGGACTGAGCAAAATGTCAATTTAATAATTGATTCACAAAAAACTTGACGAATTTTCATTAACTTGAAATTCGACTAAAAATAATAGTAAAATAATAATAAGACAAATTATGAAACGGAAATCAAAGAATAAATATTGCTCCATTGCATTATTAGATTTCATTCATGAAATTAAAAAGAAAAAATCATTAATAAATATAATCAATACAGAATATCAAAAGATAGTTCGAATGAATCAAACATTGCGATAGATATTTTTGGTATATACACAAATATTTCTCAAAATGGTTGATGATATTTGAAAAAGCCAATTCTATAGATGAATTGGGGTCATTTCCAAACTAAGTCTTTCGGTTTTCTCAACTCTCCAGCAACTGAGCAATTACGCTTTTGAGATCTCATGAACGTAAAAAGTCCCAATCAACATTTCTACATCAACGTTGGTAAAAATTGTGAGCAGTATTTTTACTAAAATAAAATATAGTTTCATTTCAAACACGTATGCCATTAGTGAAATTATAATTAATTAAAAATAAATGTTGGATATAATTCGTAAAATGTAATATAAGTCTCGTTAATTTATTAATTATTAATTCAAATTCGAAAATAGTTCACTTCACAGAAATATATAATTTATACATGTAAACTCTGTAAAAATAAGTGAAAAATAAAAAATAAAAAAAAGGATTTTTTTGTACATATTCCACAAACACGAAGTTTCAAAAATTCATTTATCTTAATTTATTCAAATATTTGTAAAAAACACTACTACAAAGTTTGAGGCATGTGTCACTCGTTATTGTGAAACTCATTGCGGTGGAGCATCTCATACTCATAAAAAAAAATATTGAAATAACTTTAGACACCAGTGCTGTCACAAATGACAATTGTTTTTACTCTAGCTCTGGAATTCAAGATATTTCATAAGAAATATATATTTTTCATTAATCATTAAGAAAATTCGTGTTCAATTTTTAATTACCATGAAATATTTCATTATTTTTGAGATAATTCATTGATTAACAACACAACAATAAGAAATTCTCAAATATCGTAATATATTAGAGGTTGAAGTTAATCAATAGTTTTCAATTAAGAAAATGATTAGGTGTCAAAAATATATAATAATATATGAATAAATATTTACATAAATTACAATTGTATTACATTCAATGAATATTAAGACAAAATCTATTAATATTCTTTTAGTGTGAGATCTATTTTACTTGATATAAATTCTCGAATATAATTGTGAACATTATATTTTGGCACTTATTTCAGTTTCATTTCTCACGAGAGAAATTGAACCGATATATAAACGCACGAGTTGAATGTAGAGCATTATATACCATATTGAGAATATTTCGCATTGGATATACGCGTTGAAGGAATACGTGTTCGGATTTCTCGAAAAGGATCATGAGTTTCATATATAGAATCATCAGATATAACAACTATTGGAATACACATCCTTTATATCTATACCATTACCTAACTGTTATATTTACTGTGTATATATCTAACTGGCTTTGATGTGACGAGCTAGCCAGGATGATTGATCTATGTGATATGATGGCGTATATGAACGTCCAATTTTCTCTATGAATAGCGCGTGGCATCATTTGTCGTTAGTATATCAACATATAATCTGATGTAACTGTTATACATGATTAACAAAGATAGTCTAGACACAATTATCTTTAGTTGAAAGGTTGAGGAAATATTAATCCTTGAACAATACACGTTTGAATATGATGTTGTCGTGGATATCAGTGTCATTCTTATCCTCATTGTTGTTTCAAAGCTCAAATAGTGTATATCTATGTAAAATACGAACAAGAAAATAGAGTCAACACGATAACAATACACTAATAGTGTAATGGTCATTTCAGCTGTGCACCGTGACCTCGTCCTTGGACCTTAGCCAAACAAATACCCAATTAATCAGTGTACAGGATGGGGAAATTAATTGCAAGAATTTTGTGCAATAGATAAATGGTTAATTAACACATATATTTAAATTTTGTTATATATTTTTGAATATGTTCAAAAATCGAAATTGTATTTATCAAAAGTAAATATGACAATTGTTAGATTTTGAGAATACCATTGAAGTCAAATTGAAATTTAAGCTAACACAAAGGAGAAGTTCGAAATGAACACTGTCGAAATGTTTTAGTGATATATATTTAAATAAAATGATTTTCAAGAGATGCCATTAGGCAATTGTTGTGACCTCGTTGTGATAGATCTCGTCATAATTAATATTAAATCTCAGTTATATTATACTGCAGCATTTCCATTTTGAAACAATAAATTGCAAACTGTTCTGCTATTTTTATTATACAGGTCTTTCGTAATAGCATATTTTTAATTAAATGAGATTAATATTTAATATTAGATTTGAATTGAAGTGCGGTATTGTTTGTTCACTTTCCTCCGTATTAAATTACTTTTTTTTTTTTGGTGTTTTTGTTTATTGTCGAAATTATTCTTATTCAGGCCAATTGTAAACTGTTACTTCATTATTCCGAAAAAAAAAGAAAAGAACTGCTTAACAAAAAGCTATTCAAACTGTGCACAGTATAAATAATGACTTTGTATTGAAGATGAAAAATTGAAATAATGAAAAAATACTTATCCATGATATTTCAATAGATTAATATGGAATTTTTTTTTTCTTTTTTTTTCTCGAGAATAAAAATTGAACACGTAAAAATATAAATATTATGATATTTTTCTATTTATATTTGAAACAACTAGAATAATAATAATAAATAATAATGAATAATAATAGTGTAATAATAGACAGTCAAAATTGATTGAATTTTCAAGTTTACTGTATCGGAGTTTTATCATACAACATTTCATTTTTGAAATTCAATATATTATATGTGTCTATATATCTCTGTGTGGATGGATATAAATATTTATATTGTGCACATCAATGTGGTATGATACTCGATTGTTTGATTCTCCATTGCAACTATCGTTTAGTTGAAGGGCTTTGAATTGTCCTATTTCTTTGAGGACCAAAAACCCCTCTGGCCATGGTTGACAATCACAAAACGTGAGTAGAGACCAGTGTAATCGAGGATTTCTCATGTCCAACGTTCGATTTATCTTTCACTCACATTGCCATCAGTATAGAGATGAGAATTGTACGAAAAACTCATTTTTATCTTGAATGCATTGAATGTATTCGATTGATTTTTTTTTTCTTTTTTTTTTCTATAGATAAATCTTGTACGTGAAGTATTTATAAACTTTATGTTTGATTGGTTTTTTTTTTTTTTTTTTAAATTTTTATGATATTTACTGGCGACAAAGGGGTATTGATGAGTGTACAGTTGGATTTATATTGAGAAATAACCTATTTCTAGTTATATTTTGATTTATTGACAATTTAACAGTACAATTAAATAACTTTCTTTTTTAAAGTTGAATAATACACGTAATTTCATATTTTGATACGAAATTCAACCCAAATTTATATGTTATAAAATATATCAATGACATATTTATATCTTACAAAATAAATCATTAATTTGAATAAGAAAAACAAAACAAAATTAATGTTAGTGTCATTGTATAAATGAGTGTCGTGATGATAAAATTTTGAAAAATGAAAATGTCAAAATGAGAATACAATATGAATGGATCAATATAGAACAGTATATAATGGAAACTATGGCAATCCGCGAGCTCAATTACCCTGCGGGTGCGCCAGGATGAAGCAGCGACGTATTCAGTAACTAATGTTCGTCTATCACGTTCGTCTACCCTGGCCTCGAGCTACATGCCGCATAAATTTTCCCGCCTTGCCCCTTATTGTCCCACAATCCCTCTACTACCAATATATATAGAGTGTTGTTTCCACTTTCAATCCCCACTCTACATTGCTGTCACACCATCATCCACCCCATTGTGAAACTCCTGCGCGTATTCATATATTTGCAGAGTCACGGGGAGTGCACACCTGTTTTTCAGTATCGGGTCAGGAGGGTAGCGTCGGTCAATCGTGGCACTTATTATATACCACTTGTGCGGACACCTAAAGGAAATTACATCGTGTTCATGAGATTACCACTGTGCCACATGATTTATTGAAATAATATGCAACCCATGTTGGTGTTTTATATTCTGTTTCTACTACTGAAAACTTTTCTCTCTTGAAGACTCGTACAAAAATACAGAGTATTTGTAATTTTTATTCTCACTAATATATTATAATTATTTCTTTTTTCTTTCAATGATGTATAAAAAGTGTATTATATCGTACTATATAATTTATGGTATATATAAATTATTTGTAGGTATATATTTACTACTGTATAAAATATGTGATATAATAATCACGATATTATATATTAACTGCAAAGAGTAATACGGAATTGATGAGAAATTTATGATTGATTTGTTAAAATGAAATTCTGAGTTATAATAATTTTATAACAATATTATTTTTATAAAAATTTCAATGACAATAATATAAATAATAAATAATTCATACCTAATTAATATTTTTTTTGTTTAATAATATGAATATTTTTCTCATTTTGTTTTTATAGTTGAAGTAGTAATAATTATATGGTATTTTAAGGAGAAAGTTTCGCTATTTTTCAAATGATATTCCCCCCATCTCCCTCTTTTTCATTATTTTATTTATTTATTTATTTTTCATCTATTTGCAGAGGTAAAATTTAAGATTTAAGGATTTTTGTTTTAAATTAACGGTGAATGATCATTCGAATTGAATGAATATGGTCGGTTCTCAAAAAATTCTCAAAAATTGTTAGTTGGTAAATTTTTTTTTCTATCCCTTCTGTCTATATAAAGTGGCAGAATAAGCGACTCAATCGAGTGCTCTGCAAATCGAATAGATCCTCGAAGTAAAGTAAATTCCGATGGAATATTCACGGAATCCAAGATCAACGTAAAGAGGAGAGGGCGCAATGTACGATGGAAGAATGACATGAGAGACGAGAGTGAAAGTCAGAGAGAAAATACTGAGGTAGAGAGAAATTTGGCGTTCCCTCACTTCGAGAAAATTAACTTTTCGATAGGGGAAGGTAAAAAAAAAAAAAAAAAGAAACACCGAGCCATGTGCCATTACTTCTTGCTCACAAACCTACGGATGAAAAGCGATGTAAAGAATTCATATAAAATATGTTCACAGATGTGAATGAAAATCACTTGGGGAGTTTTCGGTAAAATTGTTGGATAAATTAAAAATTGATTTAATATTTGTAAATTCTTAATTTATGAAAAATTTCATTATTTCAATGAGATTTTTCTTTTTTATTTAGATAATCAAATGTCAAATGAATCTTGACAATTAAATTAAATATATTCAGGACAAGTTAATTGTGATTAGAGGCAATTTGAAATAATTTTCTATCATTAACAGCATTTAAATTATAATTAGTCTTTGTGAACGCGGGAAATTTTATTAAACAACAATTTATGTTAAATTAGATTCAACCACGTTGATAAAATTAATAACCAATTGGTATAACGAAAAACTTTAGAAATTTTTTAGAGGAAAAATATTAAGATTAATGCAAATATTTTTGTTCTTCAGAAAAGCACCGCAAAAATTAATCTCGACACTGATTAAACTCTTTACTGAACCATTGAGCAAGCTTGAATAATATTTGAATAAATTTACAAAATGGGTATTATGCATTCAACAAATCTATCGAATTCAAAAGTAAAACACTGAGAATAAATGATAAATATTAACTATTATGAGTAATAACCTCATGAAATATTGAAACATTTAAATGAAAATCACAGATGCTCCGAATCTTCATTGTTCACTTTATTTCTGTTTTATACTAATCAATATTTTCATAATACTCTATTTTCAAATATTTAGATGATTGTGTGGAGAAAAAATTGTCTCCATAAACAAATACAAAGATATACACACACACATACACATACACATACAAATAAACCAAAAAATGGTGACTTCATCACTCAATAACGAATTCCAAATGATATCTCCGTTATCTAGATAATAAATAAAATGAAAAATGACATTTAAAGTAGAATAAAAATGACGGATATAAATTGAAAATTCGCCAAAAAAAAATTTTAAAAAAAAATGAATAAAAAATAAAGTATAATCCATAAGTTCTATCTGATTCCTCAAAACATAATCAACATGACAGTTTTATATAATTGATCTATTTTTATGAGTCAAGTGAAAATATTTCTTTCATAAAATTTTAAGAAGAAAAAAAAATATATTATGACTGACACGCAATGTCCATAATGAACGTCAAATTATGTGTAGTGCTCGAGTGAAATCTATCAGTGGTTGTCACGCAATGAAACACATGAGCAAATGGCAATCGGTGGACTTCAACCGACAGAGTTTAAAAAACACATACCACAGTATACATTTATATATAAACACATTGGTGATATGCACAGGAAGTTACAATCTTATCACCAGTCATACAAAAATACTTCCTCCATCAAAAAAAAAAAAAAAAAAAAAAAGATAAAAAAAATTCAATTCATTAATCTAGAGCAAAATAATTTGTTTTTGTGTAAAATACAATATCAAAATTATTTTGTAATAGTGAATGTTTGGAATGAATTCGTTGGTATTACAAATTGATGGAATTAATTGGAACAAACTTGTCTTCAATGATGTTCACACAAATAATCACCACTCAATTTCCCAAGACTGCACAATAAACGAGTCATTATTTGTTTACACATCGTAGAATACTCGATTATTTGGTGATCGATACAATGGGGTGGATGTTATGATTGTGCAAATGATGTCTCGATCCCTCAATTCAAAATTAATGAGAAGTGTACTTAGAAATTTATTGTTATAACATTGAAATATTTGTATTTGATTTAAAAAAACAAAAAAAAAAACAAAATATTTATTAAACAAATTAATAATTAAAATTAATTGAATAAAAATTTAAGAAAATTCATTTGATTCAATAAAGATTATTCTCTCATATCTTAACACATGATAATTCACTAATATGAAGAATAAAAAAATCATTTCATCTTTATATACATAAACCATCGTCTTTTCAACAGTTTTTGTTTTTCCTCCTTCTTTATACTAAATCAAAGATTGAGGGATTAAATTGAAACGTAATCAATTGAAAAAATATCTTATCTACGATAGAATTAATAATATTTACAATTAGATAAACACTCTAGAACTTTCCATATAAAAGTTTTTTTTTTTTTTTTTTTTTTTTTTTTTTTCGAACGTCATCCAAGTTATGTCATAAACAATAGTTACGATAGTTGACAATTATTATTTTGATTCTAATCAATCTCATTTGTATTTTTAAAATAATTACATAGTATATCACAGCGTACATGAATATAATTGCATTTAGTTTTCGATTTGCGATGAATCTCACGTATCCCGCACTAGCTCATTTTACTACTGCTACCATGGCATTTGATTGCCCGAGATCGATTGACGATATCGGCTAGCCGTACCAAATGCAAAAAAAAAACATTTGGAAAAAAAAAAAATAAATAATAAGTATATGCATAAATATATTTATGTATATTGGATCGAGTAATTACTTTTAGCAATAATATCGCCAAGTTACGATGTGTAATATTAACGTGACCACCATCAAACATACGATTAATTTTTTCACATTAGAATTAAATGAATTTTTTCTATCGATTCTATTTATAATATATAAATTAAAAAATATATATTGAAATAAGAAAGAGAAAAAAAATATTTCTATTCACTCCATTGATTTTTAAATTATAATTATAATTTGTATACATACGTTTACTATTTGTATACATAAAATATATTGAATAGAATACGATATTCAAAGATCAATTTCCCAAATAAAAACAATGTGTGATTTAATAATCACTTTTAATTAACCATTAATTGCAATTATCCAAAGTTTCTCCCGGAGGCAAAATAAAATTAATCTATACCATTTATTTATTATATTGAGTCGGTTCGAATCATTTGCAACCCCATAACTATTATTGGATACACTTCAAATTGCGGTTTATCGATTCAAAATATGTTAATTATTTCACGAGAATTGTAAGTGCTTTCATAACTGCTAGAAATTATTTATACATATATATAAATATATCAATTGATGAATTTAATTGCGTTTGATGAATAATTATAGGAAAAATTATATAAATTATACACTATAAATTTTATCATAAATTATATTTTTCAATGATAAAAAAAAAAAAAAAAAAAAAAGAAAAAAAATTCATTTATATATATTATAATGAAATGAAAAATATCATTGAATATTTACAATCATAAAATTCAAATGTCCTGAGATGAGTTTCACTTGAAAAACTGCAAAGATTTACTTTTCCAACAATAATTTTCGTGTTTCAACTGAATAATAAAGTGACATAAGCAAACACACTAGGATGAGAAGAACTAATGCTGCAGAAATTCGTGCGCGACTACATTCAACAGAGTGCACTTCACTTATTTTCGAAACAACGAGACGTCACTTGCAGGATAGCACTTTTGATAGTATTTTTACTCGTATATGCTGCACTTGTGCTTGTTGCTAATATACCAGTAAAGTAATGGCGATACTAGTAATAACAATGTGTAGACGGTAAGTAGACGTGAAGCAGCAGGATGGAAACTCAAGTTTATATATGTGTGTACATATATAGAGAAAAGAGAGACATTCGGATGACAGCTGTTGAGGATTCTTAGAATGTTATATTCCAGATCTTGTGTGTTTGAATGAAATAGTGTGAACATAAGAGACTCGATAAGGGGGAAACAAACAAACAAAAAAAAAAAACAAATAAAGGAAAATTCGCAAGTGTAAACCTGCTAAGTCATTTTTTTTTTTATTTTTTTATTTGTGTGGCATGAATAATGAACATGCGAAAATGCGAAGTTCAAACGACACAAATGGAAAATTCAAATGTACATTTAATCGATTCGACAAGTTGAACGTACAGAATGTGTAAAATGTGTCAAATTCCACAGTATTATTGCTGTTTTTTTTTTTTTTTTTCGTTTTTACAAAGACTTTCTACAAAAATTCCATTAAAGTCAACTTTAAGTGTAACAAATTTTCTCATTGACATCGTTGAAATTTAATAAAATTCAAATTTGTGTTGGATTTATGTTGAAGAACGATAAAATGAAGATATGTCAGAGTATTAAATAATTTTTATTCCTTTATTTTCAAAGGATTAAGATGGATTGAACTTGTATGTCTGAATCCAAACCACTCACATTGGTATTGCAAATAGTGAAAATAAAAATAGAATATTAAGTACAATTGGGAGTATACTATAATTACTTTTACTATAGATATTTATGTATGTACAATTTAGATTAAAAAAAAAAAAAAAAGAATGAAGAGGAGAGTGAATATATTTATAATACATCGGGATATGAGCGATCTTGTTGAAAGATTGAGGCAGATGAGATTATGATACGATTGAAATATTTAATTTAATTTATTGTGATGGCAGACCTAGAAAACTTCAATGTTTCTCGAATCCCTTGTGTAGGGTAAATAAAAAGAAGTGAAAAGAAGAAGAAAATGGTCGAATACGAAAGAAATTTAAAAAGTCAACACACACTATCTAAATCATCACTGTCAACCACAATGCAAGGTATCAACTAAAAGGCGGTAGTGAATAGATTTTTATTGCTGATTCGATTCCCAGTCCTTCACTAGATATACTCTAAAGGGAAAACTGTGAATCCAATTTGTGGATAGCTCACTTTAGGATTTATTACAGTTTCAACTTGGATTTTTATTGGGAGGCAATTGGCTTGTATTATATTTTCTCAATCGTTTTGAAATATGTATTTATATTATTGAAATTATCATCCATTCACTTCAATAAATAATTTTGAATATTTTAATTAATGATACTCAGGTTTTCCTCATTATATTATTACTTGAGATATTCTTGGCAATAATTTTCAATTGATTATTTTTTATGCATGTATTTTTTGATTATTCATTTATTTATTTATTTATTCGTATTATTATTTATTTTTTTTTTATAAAGTCAAAGATACTTTTTCGAAGAAATAGGAAAAAGTTTACATTCACTTGATGACAATGTTTTTTTTTTTTTTTCTAGACTGTCTGAAATCCATTATTTGCATCAAATAAATTCATAGTACATTCTATTATTCTCTTTCTTTGTAACTCAACAAAAAAATGCCGACGAACGACTTTATCGGTTCGATAACACTCAATTCAATAAGAGTAAAATCCTCATATATTTGCGTACTCCCTCTTGCACTTTGCCGTCTACACAAAATTCCATTTCATTTCTAAGAGAAAAATAAAAACTCGAACACTTTTGATCAATATATCTTATGTGGAATCAATTTATCAAATATAAAATTGAGACTTTTCACTTTTATTTCACACTCTTTTCACTATACTTCTCTTTCAATAAAGCAACGAAATATAATATTAACTTTGGCACTTTTCAAGAAAATTGAAGGCCAAATAAAGTTCAAAATTAATTGTGTTAATAATGAAAACATGATAGTTTTATTAATAATATACAACTTGGAAAATTTTATATAAAAAATAACAAATGATAAATAAATTAATGTGAAAGACCAAATGAAATATTTTTTGGTGTCACAATATATACAATAATACAATATACATGAAATACTTACATAATACAACAGACACTGAAGAAACGAAATTTGTCAAAGGTGGATATTAAGTTACTGCAAATGCAAATGTTGAGTGAGGATATATAAAGTAATAAAATCTCAAGAACTCTACAAGTTTGTCCAGGAAGAAAAAAAAAAAAAAATGAAATTAATAAATAAAACTTGATAATCATGAAGGAAACGTAAAAGCCAAGAGAAATATGTTGTAAAAGTTAAAAAGCATATAACAGTTTATATTTTTGTTTAGAACTGTTGATAAACATTCATCAGTCCACCTAGACATTATTTATTTTCTGGTATTTACTACTTTTTGTTTCTTTTTTTTTTTTTTTTTTTTTACACTTTATGGTGTCAAATTCACCATGAAAATTTTGATAGTTTGTTTTTAGCATGAGAGTAATAGTACTTAGTGTTTTATGTACCGAAAATGCACTTTCACTTTACGCTGCATCGTTTTCCTCATTTTCTCATTTATTGCTTGCAATTTTTTACAAAATTTCAAGCACACTGAACCATTCCAATCGATCTTCAAATTACTTTTTTTGAATTACTTTTTTTTTTATTTAATTTTTTTATTTTTCTCTATCTCAACTATTTGTATTTATGTACATGCCATTTAATATTTATTTTATCACTAAATTCCATCAAAATTATGAAATTTCATAATGAATAAATAAATATATTTTTTTTTGTTTCCTTTATCAATTAATAAATAAATATAATAATAAAATTAAATTAATAGTACAGATATGATATGATAAAAAAATTAACTAATTCACGTTTCATGTTCATCTCACAATTGTCAGTTAAACAAAATGTTAAAAAATATCAATATCATTGAAAACCCGGGAATTCTAGATAATTTTAATTCATCATGAGAGTAAAAATTATAAGAATTTCGTTTATATTTCTCCCGTACCCCCACATCAATGTCATTCTCCATATTTTTTTTTTTTTTTTTTTTTTTTCATAGGGCATTTCTAATATAATTCGTAACCGTATAAAATCTTCCGACAGTTACTTTGTTTATTTGCAAAAAGGAAACCGAAACGGCATAAAGCAGGACCGGAGAAAAAAAAGTATGAAAACGGGTTGTCATTGGATAACGGCAGGTCGTTGGATAGCCCACGAGGGGTGCAAATAGCGTGTAACTCGCGTTGTTTCAGCCTCCAGTGGGACCAGTCGATGTTACGGAAAGAGAGAGAGGAAGAGAGAGAGAGAGAAAGAGCAAGTGTCGGGGGCAAAAGAGAACACACAAAAGCTTGCACATACCAGTGAGTTTATCGTTCTGTAACTGCTTTTCTCGCGATCTCCCATGGGCTATACAATATGCATAGAGACCAATACAACCAGAATTGTTCGGGTATTTTCACATTTGTCTACGCCCAGCAAGTCTCGATGCAATCGGCCAATAACAATCGTTTTCTCATTTGTTTATACTTAGAAATTTGATTTATAATTTTGATCATGTTAATTACCTGTTGGAAACAAAATTCAATATTCGGAATAACATGATGATTATTAGAAAAGCAGATGTATAATTATTCATTAATGATTATAGAATGCGTCTATTTTACGAAATAATTTCACGAATAAAATATCGAATTTTATGAAAATGCCATTAATTTGGAATTTTCGCGTTTTATTGAGTATTAGTAATATTATGCAGTACCATTAAAAATTAAAAATTCCACTTCATTCATATGTTTGTGTATATAACATAAATAAAATGAATATAATTAAATGTTAAGTTGAAATATTGAACATAATTGAAAAATCGAATTAAACTTAAAAAAATAGAATTTATTATAGTAAAAATTACTCTTCAATATACATTTCTTCACCTCTGAACTATAAATATATGTTGAAAATGATAAAAATGATGGTGTCTATAATATTATATCGATAAACATTCAAACATATAAACATGAGTTGAATTATTTCAGTATTTAATCCATATATTTCATATCATGATATATTTTGCATATTTCCTTTCAATTTGAAATGTCAAAATCATCAAAATGCTAATATAACACAGTGATGACCTAACGAAATTCCTATTTTTCACATCATCCACAATCACACATTAAATAGCCAAAGCTGTTGATTATTTTTATCACTTGTGAAGTTTTTCTTGAAGTATAATAACAAAAATAAGAATTCACCACAAATTGCTCTCTTAAATTCGCATTAAATCCAATACTTTTATCATCATTGCAATAGAAAGTACAAAAAAAAAATGAGAATTTAAAACGAACAGCTTCAGTAGAATTTTTTCATTGCATTATAAATACAACTGTGCCCATCTCATGAAAATTAGTTTTTTATATTCATTTTTCGCTTTATTTTCAAGAAAAACAAATGACGTCCATCAAATTTCAATCTATACATTCATTCTTAATTAATAATGATGATTATCATTTGGATTATAACAATTTACTTTTAATATGTTATTGTTTCAATTTAATTTATTTTTTCATGTAGTTCTCTCTCTCAATATCTTAGTATTTAATAGTTATAATTTAAAAACCATTAAAGTTACGATGAAAAAAAAAATATATATATATATACCAAGAATAAAAGTCACAGCGTCACTGTGTGCGCAGTGTGTAATGAACAGTTAATATGTTTGAAGTTGAATTCCAAGTCACAACGGTACTTTGTCCTTATGCAGTTGAAATAAGCATAAGAACACAAAGTACCATTGGTCATGTCTCAACAAATTGCATGATCATTTCCAGTGTATTTAATTGAAATTGAATTTTCATATATTCAATATTACCATGAAAAATTTATGCTTTTATATAAATATATACATTGAATTTAATTTCATCAGTGTAAAATTATGAATGATAAAGCACTACTTAAATTCATGAAAGGAAACGGTGGTGACGAATAAAAAAAAATAAATAAAGAAGAAAAAAACGATGAAAATGATGAAAACTATGAAAAAGAAGGGAAAGAAGAAAAAGGTGAAACCTTAAGATAAAGGCGTAAGAGTATAAATGGGGTTTTGGAATTTATGAGCAGAAATGAGGGAAGTTTCTTGCACACTCTGATGCGTTGGTATACCTTAACTAATATAAAAGCACTGCTTCGTATAAATGGGAAGGTAGAAAAAGATTCTAGAAAATAATGACATGGTGTGTGGCAGTGGGTATTAGTTGTTGTTAGCGATTGTGCTAGTGATAATGGTAGTGGTAGTGGTGAATTGTCTAGAAAATATATACATGTATAATATTTCACGCAAGTGGATCTCAGAGGTGTGAGCTATGAAATTACGTTGACAAAAAAATCCCTAAGTATAATTAGGACAATATATTTAGGACATAATGTGTAAAAAGCCATCATAAATTGTTGAATAAGTCATCAATAATGTAAGCTCTCATGTAATTTGCAGTTGAATTCAGTGTCTCCATACGATATAAGTACAGATAATTCTCTTTTTGTTCAATTAATTTTTTAATTGTATTACTACAATACATGTCAGGGATTGTGATGACTCAAGTATTGGGACTACTTGAAATTTCATCGACGACAATTTTCAAATTTATCTTTAAATTTTTTTCAATTTATCAATACTTAAAATACACGTAGAAATTCACAGAAAATTTTTTTTATTTATAAAATACTTCTCAAACTCTCATTAAAAAATTTTTTAATTGGTATTAGTTTTTGAATTAATTGGTAAACAAACGTATGATTTTCGCATTTTTTGAATAATTCGATATTATGATGGGAATGAAATTTTTTGTGCATACAGATTTTTTATATATCAGTATAGGAATTGGTTTCTTTTTTTTTTTGTTTTTTCGTGAGAGTCAAAACAGAAATTTCGATATTACGATTGAATGGGATACAGAGTTGAGGAAGTATATGGAATACTCCAGGAACTATCTAAGATATTCTCGATATCTTCTTGCTAATTTGTTAGAGTATAACAAAACTGATCAAGAAAAAGATTGTCTGACTTGTTTCTGCCACATTTGCAAAAAAGTATATACAATGAATTTTTCTAAAACGACTCGTGAAATTTATAGATCAATAAGAAATTCGGCATAATTAATTGTCATGCCATTGCTCAATTCAATTTCAACATAAAATTAATCAAAAAATTGAATGATATTTTTATGTAGAACTAATTTGTTGTTTTTTTTATTATTTATTGTTATTATTATTTTTTTTTTGTGAACAAAGTGTGAAATTGAATATACAGTATTAATAAAAAATATATATATTCACTATTTCTGATACGAATGTGATTTATGGTAAACCACTTGTAAGCAAAGTCAACCCAATGGCTGGTTAGGTAAAACCCTTAAGTATCAGTTGCCTGCTGTCGACGCTTGAAGAGCAAGAGGGGAAAAATGCTGACGTTTTTGAACGCGACTTTGATGTGGGCTCGTTGCTGTTCAATGTCTTTGAAAAGTCACTATAAATGAAATAAAATGAAGAAGAAAAAAAAAAACCTCATTATTTTTCATGCGGTTTCAGCAAAAGCTGTCAAGTATATAATATATAAAGTAATAAATATATATATAATATACATATATACATTCAAAGTATGTACCAGCAGTAAATTTTAAACATCTATAAAACACGTTTTCATATAATATTCTTGATTGTTCGTTTACGTGAGCAATTTCATTAACTTCCCATCATCTCACACTCATTCATTTTTATATAAATCAAATGTAAAATTTACAAATGGTTGCACTAAGAAGAATGGAAAGCTAACGATAAATTACGAGCACCAGAGTAAAATGTCTGAGAATGGAAAAAAAAAAAAAAAAAAAAAAAAATATGCAAAAAATCATAAATATACGAGTGAAACCCTTTGAATAAAATTAAGTGAGAGAAACTCAATATATTGCACTTTGTTTCACACATTCATTTATAATACACACCGGACGCTATTAGTAAATTCAAGTGGAACCGCCCACAAACTAGTCAGCCATGCTTACACATACTCACATGTACCATACACATGTACACATACAATAATTAAAGCAGAGAAAAATAATTGATGAGTTTTTTACAATCATTATTTATAATATTATGAATCAAATAACATATGTAGACAATGGAATTTGTTGATAATTAATTTTAGTTAATGGCGATGTAAAGCATACAAAATTTTGGATATTTTGTGTATTAATTTGTAATAAACAGAAAAAAAATTCAATTCATTCATTGAACTTTATCAAACTTTCGAGATTATAAAATTCACTAAAAATTATGATATTCCACTGAGAAATAGATTTTTTTTTTTTTTCTCATTTCTTTAATTGAATCTGATAATGACTTAGGAGAGGGACAATTGATCTTAAATTATTTTTTTCCATGTAATTTCAATAAATTCAATTCAATCTTTGACAAATAAATGTTAATTTTTATCAATATGAAAAATGAAGGGATCATTTTTCAATGAAAATTTAATATCAAATATACAAATATTATTGCATATTGTTGACGAATAATTTGTTTAGTTATTTGCAGCTTTGTTAATTCATTTGATTAATCCATATTTCTACGTATATTACAGTATAGTGAGGAACTACTACTGTCGGAATTTGTGTATAGATCACTAGAACTGTATTTAAACTAATAGTCGAAACAAGGCCAAATACACTAAACTCACGCGTTGTGCATACCATTTGATAATTACAATGATACGCAATACCTATTTGTGGATGACCAAAAGCATCTTCAAACGTAATTACACCTACATACTATGTATACTGGCTATATACATTGTGTAAATTTATATATGGGTAATTTCAATTTAAACTAGACTATATTAATAATTGAAATTGAAATAATATTGTGAAATATTCATAAATGAATTATATTCGCATTTTAAATCTACATAATTATCTAAAAAACTTATTATTCGAAAACATTTGAATTCTAAAGTAAAATAAAAATATATTTTTCATGGTATCGTTGCATAAGTTATTGATTCTATGTAATATAGATTCACAAATGATGTTTTTAACAATAACTAAAACTAACTAATAAATTATATAATAATAATAATAATAATAATAATAATAATAATAATTTAATGATTTTTGTATGTATTGGAAAAAAAAATTGCATAACGTGCAAATTTCGAATTTTAATCTTTTGAAATTTTAAATAACACGATCATAAAATTGCATTTAAGATCACGGTAATTTTATAAAATCTGTAACAGTAAAATATCATTGTTTTTTTTTTTCAAAACTAGACTTGAAAATTATATATATTGTGTTGTTATATAATAATTACATACAAATTTCATCTACTAATTAATTGTCAAAAAATAATTCATTTAATTTCTATAGAATTATTTTTACAAAAATAAAATAAAATAATAAAAACATAAACGAAACGTTTCTTTGTTTGAAAGAAGTAATTATTAAAGACTTGCGTCATAATCAACTGCAATACAATACGATACATATAAAATAAATTAATTTAAAAATATATTTCTCGTTCATTCTACAAATTAAATAAATCGAAAAATTTATCGTGAAAGTAATTTTTTTACATTATCAATGGATTAATTTGGATTAGACAACGAATAAAATGATTGATCAATGTACACTCATTATCTGTATATAGTTATTTCTTGGGATAATTTTTTTGTTTTAACGTAAATTTTCGTACCATCCAAGTCTTCTAATAAGATTAGAAACAAAAACAAAAAAAAAAAACCAACGCATACACAGAAAGAAATAATAAAAAATAAAAATCAAAAAAAAAGGAAGAGAAAAAAGTAAGAAACTAACTCTGCCAAGTCTCAACCTGTCTTCTAGCATTATGTGGAAGACCAAGTAACGGAACTTCTTTTTCGTTTTTTTTTTTCTTTTTCTTTTTCTTTTCTCGCACAGGATGTATAACCGGATTTCGATGTGATGGAAAAATCCACCTAGAATGTACTATTCACATACATACAAAACTATTTTATTTTTTTTTTATTGAAAAAAAAAAAATGTTGAGCATGTACGCAGGTATGAAGTATAAAAATGGTATGAGAAATTCTACATCTATCTACATGAACTATAGAAATACTATACGGACAATAAGAAAATTGAGAAACGAACATAAGAGTCAGATAAGCGAATAAGATCACAGTTAAGAAGTTTTACTCAAGAGCTTTTTCTGTGATTTCAACCATGTGCGGGTACACAAAGTGGAGAGAGGGTTGTACCACTCTCCCGGGTAATCTTGCTAAGGAACTTTTTGGTAATGCGCACCAGCTATGAATAACGACAGGATTACTTGGAGAACGAGGGAACCAACGGATGGAATAGCGCGTCCGACACTCCTCAGTAGGTGGTGGTTTGAGTGAAGCATCGCGAGATAAGATGAAAGAGAAAGTGGGGGAAAAACCGTGCGAAGGAATGAGTGACATTTGTTCGATCGACCAAGTTTTTTCTTACCGCGGTGTCCCGCCCACCAAACAAAAAAAAAAAAAAGTGAAAAGAAAATAAAATAAAAAATTGAAAAGAAAAATTGCCATGAGACGTCCGTCTATCTAAAAAAGTTAGAAATGACGAATCGTACGACGGTGGTATTTCCCTTCCACTCCTTAAGAATGAAAAGTGAATGCCCAGTTGAGAAAACTTTTGAGTCAGAGATAGTGAGTTTTAAAGTCCCTTTTCGTTGTCAGTGCCTTTTCTCTCATTACTATATCTCTTATCCGTCTCCGCTCATTTTTAGTTTTAACTGTCGACATTGGAGGAAATTTCAGACGAAAAAATATAATATCTATATATATACACGTATTTTTCATAATCTGATAAATATTGTTTGAATATTGAAGTCCTGTATTGTTATAATGAAATTATGCAAAATAGAATTCACTAAATTTTTATACCTACAAATATTTCCATCTATTGAAATAAAAATGCTAACATAGTGAATAAGTATTTATTTCATAATAATAAAAAAAAAAAAAACAGAAATAAAAACAAAAAAAAATCATGTAGATAATATACATTCAGATACAGTCAATAGCTTATTGCATTTATATCTTCATTGCTTTAGTCTGAAAGAATGTTAACATTGTTGCTTACATGTACAGGAAAATGTTATTTAACAGAAACCCGCCACGATGTGGTTGTTGGTTAACTCCAAACCGCTTCATTGTGATAATGGCCTCGGATGAGCTTAGCGTGCAGGATAATTAATTTTTTTTTTGTAACTCAACTTTTTTATCCCCTCTCCCTTTATCGTAACCCTACACCTTCTTCTTTCACCGTATTCCCTTTCCTCACGTCTGGAAAATATCAGAGTGTAGAGACCAAAATTACTTGAAGCATTACATTTGATGTACAAAAATTTACAACAAATTACACGAACGTGTCAAAACAGATTTCCGATTAATTTTTTTATCTTCTTTGTTTTTCATTGAATAAAATAGAAATTATAAATTCATGTAGATACACAAAGTAATCAAAAATTTATGGAATACAAGGGTTTTGTTTATTTTAAACTGAATAATTTTTGATAAAAATATTGTTACTATATATCGTGATGTCAATTTTGTCTCTGTAATCAAATGGAGTGGGCGTATATGATTATACCCGTCAATGCGTAGAAAATATAGTTATTTTATTTATACCTGGTTCATAATTTCCATTCAATGGCCAATACAAATGGTTTATATATTTAGAATGTAATTATTTGTACAGTTATCATATATATGATTCATTACACTCTATCAATTCACATAAATTAGAAAAAAAAAAATAATAATAATAAATAATAATAATTGTGAGAAACATTGTTGATAACTATCCTTGAATGTGCAAATATTCTTCAAGCATTTTAATCTAACCTACATTTCAATATGACTGATAAAAAAAATAATGCGGTGGCAAAATTATTGTCATGACAGTGCTGTATTGCATATCACTAATCATATTTATTTGCTTAGCAATATGGAATATGGGACAATCACTTGGTAACACAGAAGATATTGAATTTTTTTCAAAGATTAAACCACAATCTTGATCTCAGCAACTATTTTTGAAGTAATTACTCATATTCAAATCACAAAAAAAAAAAAATTAAATTAAGTTTCATCTTCAATGATACGTTTCTGTGTGTTCCTGTGCATGGGAGAAATTGATTTTGATCCAAATAATTTCAAATGAACTGTACGATAATTTGTATAGAAATATTCTCTCCGTGTACGAAATATCAGTTGATCAGAATCAATGTAATCTTTGTTACAATACAATACAAATTCTGTACAGAAATTTTATAATATTTTGTAGAAGTAGACAGTCTGAAGTGATAAAATATAAATTATTTTGTATGAGATAAGACATGAAGTTACTCAAAATTGATTGTTTTTTTATCCAAAGCAATTTTTTTTTTTAATTTATTCTACTTATTGTGGTCGTATGGTTATGCGATATATATACAAATGAGTATAAACGAGTAAATATATTATGAATAATTATAAATGAAATGTGAGAATTATTAGGAAATATAACTATTTTTGTAAAAAATAAAAAATTTTGTATTATAATATAATACAATATGAAAATAATATTATTACTAAATTATTATTGTCTCATTAGTGTAGAGTTCGTGCTAATTTTTCTTTTTTTTCTTCATTAATAACTAGTATTTTCAATGAAATTCATGAATGAAAATTAATTAATCCAGTATTTTAAAAATAATTATCGTCCGAGTCAAGATACACTGAATAATTCCAGTCAAAATTTGGATGAAATTGAACAATTTATCACGAAATTGTTAATCTAGTAAGATAATTATTAATTCATATGTAAGTAAAATAAAATTCATCATTATTTAAGTATTATATCTTGTACAGTTATATTAAAATCTTAGTAAAAGGCAAATGTTAATTAAGAATACTTGAGACTAACTCAAGTGAAATATGAAATATCTATAGATGCAAAGCTCAGTCCAGAAGAGGTTGGAGTGAAAGAAAGTTCTTTTTGTCGAATGATAATAGTGAAATAAAAGTAAATAAATAAAATTATAGAACAATATTATTTTTTAATATTTAAATGATCACAATTGTCATGAAATCGATTATATCAGTATCGTTTTCTTTTAATTATCTTGTCGAATAGATAAAAACATTGACAGAATTTAACGTCAATTGCACACAATATCGAATTTTCTATACATAAAAAATATGAATGAACTTTATCAATTGTAATCGAGATCATCGTTACTGTATATTGAACATTAAAGGATAATATTTAAATATAAAATCCATTTTCAAACTCACCACACATCTTTCATTTTCTATTTCTTCATATCGTAGAACGAGAAATTACGAATTCCTCCAATTTCAGTTTTGACATTTCACAATCAAAATGAAACACCAAGAAATTCTTAGAAAAGAAAAAAGTTTGAATGACTTGTAAGTACTCGTCGTCGTCGTCGTCGTCGTCTATTCTTGGCCATTTCTTTTATCCTCAACGTACTTTTGTCGTTCGGATACAAAGACTTAGTTGGTCGCGTAACAACACAAACAATGTTGCATATAGTGGCCTAAAGGTATATATAATAAAAATGAAAAAATATAAAAAACAAGAAGCAAATCGTGATAGTAACATAAAGCTCCGTGTACATATACATGTCTCAAGTAGACTATATATAACCATAAAGTTTACAGATTCAAGAGCTCATTGAAGTCGTCAAAATTCTCTCGTTGTAACTATATGAAATATGACAACACCTCATTTTTTTTTCTTTTGTTGTTGTTTTTTTTTTTTTTTTTTTTTTTCGTTTTCTCGTCACTTATTTCAAATGACGAGAATAATAACAACATTGGTGTGAACAAATGTACCGTTTTTCACGACTTCTTGAAGTAATATAGCGCAAGTTAGTGCATCATAAAAATCACCTCAAGACCATTAAGATGCTCTTAACCATTGTTTAAAACTTGTAAAATAAAATTGGCATCAAGATCCATATGCACTGGTTCGTTTTAATTTTTTTTTTTTTTTTTTTTCCTTCTTTTCTTTTTATGTTGGGTACAAATTACCTTGAGATATAAGTTACGTCTTATTATTATTCACAGTCGTAATCATATTTGCGTGATGAAATTCAATTTTTGTTTGGTATGTTTTTTTTAATTAATTAATTTTTTTTTTGAATTGCACACATTTGACTTGAAGGGACAATTTTGAATCTAAAATGCCCATTTAATTATGACCAAATTTTTCAATTCATTTCTAATTTTTTTTTTTTTTTTGCTGCTTCATCAAAGAACGACCGTATATTTCATTATTGAAAAAAACGAACTCTATAGAAAATTGGAAAGAGTAAATTGATATCTGTCATAAAAATATATACTCGTTGAAAGAAAATGAATTTACATGAAGTTAATCCAATAACTTTCTTACCGTGTGTAATATTCGGCCAATGATCGATAATTCAACTGGAATGAATTTTCAATTGTTTGCATTTGGGCTTAATATTTTATTGAGCCTGTGCAAGCTCGCAAGGTCCAATAGCCTAAATGCTTGTCGATCGACCCAACGTTATCATGAACTTTGGAAATATCACTCCTGTTATATTTATGAAATAACAATCTCATCAGATTTAATAAATTTGAAATTCGACTCCCTATTTTTGAATATTTTTTGTAATATTGAAATACACAATTTAGATCCACAGCAGAGATCATTTACTGATAAGCGCGATTATTTAATTTCCGGAAAAATCTTCAATCACACAATTTTTTACAATATTTTTGTTGATTAATTTGACAATTTATATTCATATCATAATTTCGTTAGTGATAAAATATTAAATATGATCAATACCATGAATCAACATGAAAATAAAAAATTAAAGAGATATACTATGGATATCTTGCATAAAATATTATATCAATCCTTGATTTATAACTGATGAATCAGAAGTAGTTATAAGGATTGAATAATCGAAGACATTCATGTAGAAAGCAATGTGACTCGTATCAATTGATTTAGTAGGAATCAACAATTTCACAATTATTCAGGTCAGCAACAGTAATTCTGGATAGAACATCACATATGCATTAGTTCAGACAGGCTGAGGTTAAGTAGAGAACGGGCGCCCATAAGTGAATTGTTCCAACTTTCTGTTGTACATCTGGGGTAATTGGATATAATCGCGGTTTCTGGACAACGATGGTCCAAGGTTAAATAACCAGAATATAGAACATTACATTTACAAACTACAATTTCATTGTATATATTGTAATGTGGCAATTTCACATACCAACACACATACTGTTGTCACTTACACGTATCTTCTTCATAATTTCCAACAGGAAAAAAAATAATAGTAATGAAAAATGAATAAACAAACTGAATGAATAAAGTCATTAAAATTGTAATATGGTGAAAGAATTTGAAAGATTTATTAATTATGAAAAACTATTTATTGATATTTATGAAGAAAAAAAAAAGTTTTGAAAAAATTATTTATTTTATCCTTTAATTTAGTATTTCCAAATAGATGCAATAAATTATTATATAAAATAGATTGATTTAATTGAATCCTGAAAGAAAATGTGATAATAAGCAAGTACAAAATGAAGATTAATTACGTTAAACTATCAAAGATAATCGATCATTGTGTTTATATTAAAGTCAAAATAAGTGTTTAAATTAATAATACAATATTCGTTGCGCCTCAACTGCACTCTAACTATATGTTATAATATTTGAAAGTCACTAAATTATAACAAAATAAAGTAAAAGTAAAATTTTAATCGTTTCATTGTGAATATAAAGTCGATAAGCAATCATGAGTTAATAAATGAGCATTTATATTATTCGTAGAATGCGTTCATTCAATGTAACAAATCGATAAAGTTGGTGAAGTATCTTCAATATCTACCATGATAGAAGTGTCAAACAATTCAAAATTGATGCATTTTGAAAAATTTTATATTCTCGCACAATGTCCACTGGCAATATCTTGTGTCTTTTAATGAAATTTATTTAATATATCTGAATTTATATTGAAATAAGGGAATTTAGACCCAATAACAAAAAAACAAAAAAAACAAAAATAGAAAAAAATATTCAGTACCAGGAAAATTTCTATCATCGATTTCCAGTTTAGCCTACGGACATATGACAAACTTATTCTGATATATATGAATACTATTGACAAGGTATAAAATAAATTTTCAAAGAATACAAACTTTTTCAGTTGTACAATTGGATAACAAAGCTTTAGTTTGAAGTTAGGAGGAGAAGTTGGCGTGCAAAGCTGATGGTTTTGTACCAAGCACAATTCAAAGTTACAACTATAGTGTAACACGTGACAATAGCGACAACAATTACTGAAGGTGAAGCTTCTAGATGCCATACTTAACCAAGAGACTGGGAAAATATATATACTGTACCCAATTCTACCCGACTACGTGATACACATATTGTCATATTATTATTTTTTATTTCTCCACACACGAGTCAAACTAATAGATTTACCGTTCTCAATGAATGAATCACTAACTTTTACTTTTCGCATCCAATAAATAAATAGATGAATAAATATATGTATATTATAATATAAATACGTACATACACGTGTAATGAAAATAAAAAAGGTGCACAGAGTAAAGAGATATATGTACTGCAGAGAAGAGGATTTATAACAGAGTTTCCGTTTTCGTTTGAGGATAAAGTTGTGTAGAAGGGCAAAAGCCGAGACTGAAGAAAAGCCACGACACACCGGTGGAGCATTGGTGGAGCCGTGAGTTAATTAAGACTCCCAGGCATCGCACGCCCGCGCGTGCTCTCCAACAGGCGCGTCCAGAATCACTAGCAGCCGGCTAAAACTTTTGTTGTGAATTACAACCCAACTATACATTACTAAACAACACTATGAAAGAGCTATATATATCTGCGGGTGTGTATGTATAAGTGTACAGAAAGTGCAGATATGTTTTTGGCTATGTACCACTGGCTGATTCGTCGTCTTTATGTACAGTACAATATACCAGTGCGGAAATTAATTACAATACTATTAAAGCATAACCCCTATTTACGTCGAACTTGTTACGCGACAATAGACTGGTATGTCTTAACGGAATGATGCTGAGAAATTTCCCGGGACCCAAAACTATATTTAAGATCAACGTAATATGGTTAAAGGTCTACCAGTGTATGTACAATGTACATATACACATACATGTATGTTTGTAGTGAAAAGTAATTGGAGAAAAAGATAGAGAAGAGGATATAGGAGCGTTATACTTATATGTCCACTGGCGTTGTGTTGCGAGCTTGTGGTATCCGTAGCTGGGTATATAAGATCAATACTTGACTCTCGCTCGTATATTTACCCTCATTGTGTCGCGAATTTTACGCCTCAACAATTCCAACCCATTTCTCGATCTTCTTATATTTCTTTTCATCCGTACTATATATATATATATATATATATATGACTGTTATTTTATGTATCCATTTTGTTTTTTTTTTTTGTTTATTTTTTTTTCGCTGAAATATCTACAGATGTGTAATAAATAACTAAAGATACTATTTCAAATTGTGAATTACAATTTTTTTTTTCTTTCTTTTTCTTTCGGATTCTATCGATAATTGATGTTTTAGATGTAATATTTATATAATTCAAGGTCTTTCGTGAATCGATAAAATAATCCAAGGATAAAAGTCTGATAAAATTTTAATTTTGTTGAAAAACGAAAAAAATAATAATAATATGTATCAGGACCAAAGTTGAAAGATTGGAATGACATGACATGATGGGGATTTTAAATGTGATCTTGAATTTAAAAGATTCAACAAGAATATAATATATCACTAGATACTTCTATGAACACATTGCTAAACACTAATATCGTGATTATCTATTTTCCAATTATGAATTGTAATTACCCGGAAAGAACAATAAGATGAATATATAATTTGTCGTTTATTTAAAAAATCTTGATCCAACTAAGGAAATAAATAGGTGTGCGTGCAGCCTATTACAAAATGTAATAATTGCGCTTGAATGATGATACAGTGAGACAAAAGCAAGTCATTCACGCCGTGTGCGCCAAGCTACCACTTAATATCCTGTGGCAATTTGTCCGCACCCAATTCACGCGTCACCTTCTCTTTCACTCCTTTTACTGTAACGCCCAAGTTCTCTAAAACATTTTAAATATCACACGCCTTCTGTCATTCTTTATACCAGTTAAAGTTACAAAATAATGAATGCTTCACCACAGAATTAGACTAATTACGTAACAATTCGCGCAACCCTTGTCACGTTTATTCATCTCAGCTGTTATGTTGGCGATGTGCGCAGTATGAATTTTAAAGATTGGTGAGGTCGCGCTCGCGCTTTCGATGTCCCAACTACGAAATAGTAAGATGAGAGAATATAATGTTGAAATCACAGACGCCTTGCCGACCACAATTTCGACAAATTGGTAGAAACTTCATTAGCACATTCAGAGATGAGTGCTTTTGCACCAAATATCTTTAGAGCGTTCCATTAAATACACAAGCGGCAATATATTAATAATAATAATAATAATAATAATAATAATAATAATAATAATGCACTTATCAACAAATTCTACTTACATACAGTTGAATACATTTGAATACACCAAGTATTACAATAATAATTATTACTATCTAGAAGTTGTTGATTGAATTTAACGATGATATGTCGATAATTTATTTCTAAACATATCAAATAGTATTATATTTTACCAAAATTCATGATGAAAATTCAACTACCCATTAAATCTATCTTTATTTTTAATAAATATTTGAAAAATTAAAAAATTCTAGCATCCAATAAATGAAATTAATCAACTGCACCAATTCACCTCAATGATGAATAGTATAATTTTAAACTGAAAAGTGTTCATCAATTTAATTATTTATACCAATGGATTTGAATGGACAGCCAATTATACAGTCGTATTTTCGTTGTTTGAATATTGGAAGTTGACTACTAAAATATTTATTAATAATAATAAGAAAATAGAGCTGAGTTCTTTTTTTTTTTTTTTTGATAAATAAAATATTTATCATTTCATGTGAATTATGAATGCTCTAATAACACCATGACATGAGTGGATAAACAAAAAAAAAACCCCGTATTGTATTTTTAATTATAAAAATTAATGCAATCAACAATTTTAACTCTCACAAAGTGACGATTTGTTTTTTATCCAATGGAAACTCATCAAATTAAAAATAATCAAAGCTTTTATTTATAAAGACATGAATATTTCCTAATTATCAATAGACTTATATAGAAACAGTTATTATCATGTAAACAAAAAAAAAAACAAGATGAATAAATTTCATCTTGTTATAAAATTTTCAATTTCGTGTATCGGTAAATTCTACAAGGGAGAAGAGCAAATGTGTAAGATTAAAAATCGAATTATTTGCACACGACAACTGCGACCCACAAATACCGGTTTTTGCGGAAGAATAACACATAACCAATACATATAACACATACGTATGGGTAGAGTAATATATCTCGAAGCAATGCTGGCCTCGTGATAATCGTGTAGCCTTTTGCAGCCAATAATCACAACAATATAAGGGAAGATCCCGTACATTCGCTATATGCCATGCAGATACAAAAACTAGAATTGGAATCAAAACTTTTATATCATTTACTGCATACACCATCAATAAAATTCTATATAAGCCTTGACTCTTCCTTTTTTTTTTTTTTGTCTATAAACATTTCTCATAGATAAAAGACATCAAAGCGCATCTTGGACACGAATGATGTGCTTTGCGATGCAACCAATGTATATGTATATGTATATACATATATATATATTGGTGAGTACATATATAGGCTCAACAACGTGCTGACCTTTCGACGGCACACTTTCCCAATGCCGGCAACACAACCTCTTGCTGGTCTTACAATCCAAAGGATATAAATGTATACAAAAAGTATATATAGGCTCGCACACTAACGACCTCACCTTCGGCGAAGGAGTGAAGATCCCCGATGACCTCGTGTGCAATGTATACAAGATGGAGAATATTTGCCATTTATTGATGCCAACACTTTTCAAATGGCATTCCTTCATTGAATACGCTTGAATAAATAATTATAGATATATAAATATTTAATTTTAATATAATCCACAGATTTTATTCATTGATTGTAATAGTAATAATAATTGTCGATAGTTTTGCGAAATTGAAGATGAGGAATTTTTATAATAGAATTATAAAATAATAAAATTACCATTCGATAATTCAATTCCGATTAGTTAATATCATATCATTAAGAATTTTTCGAATTAATTCTAATAATTATGTTGAATAAGATGAGTATTAAAGAATAAAAATAATTTGAATTGCATTTGATTAAATACTATTTTATGTTTGTCTAATATTACAACGTATTGAAGTTTAAATTGATGTGAATTAATGTGTAATCCAGGATTTTAAACAAGGACAAGAAAATGTAATTAGTATTTTAAGGGTCACTCTCACTGTCCCTTTTCTAATTGACCAATGAATATAAATGAGTATTGATTGACTAGTTAGAAAAATAAGTTGGTAAAATTAACGAATTTTAAAACAGATTAAGTAAAAGTGTGCCTTGTTTAATTGCTAAAAACAATATGTGTAATCAAACAAAAATACCGAAAAATAATATAAATTGAAATTATATATTATGAAAAATATTTTAAATTTCATTTTAACAAATGTAATATATTATACGAAAAAAATATACAAAATACATTGAGCCTTTTTTTTTTTTAAATATAAACTGATAATATATTATTCTACATAATCCGCAACAGCTTGTGCTTTCTTTATTCCACATGAACTTATAAAACCTTTCACATATACTCTTTGTGAGAATTTACAAACATATATACATATATATACGTATATATATAAGTCGCATGGATTTATATTATATACATATGTATATACATGTGAGCCATGAGCACATTGGAATTTTCTCTCTGGTAAAAAAGAAAGAAAAATATATATATATATTTTATGAAAGCTTCGGTTTCACGATCGCCCCAAAACCTCTCGCACATGCGGAGAAAGAATGAACAACCGATATATGTGAACGTGTACTGTTGGTAGTTATCGACAACCATTTGTCCTTTTTTGTTTTGTTTTGTTTCATTTTCTATTTTTATTTATAATCCACGCAAACCAAAACGAAAAAACAAAATAAATAAATAAATAAATACACAACAAGAGAAAAAAAAAAAACACTGCTCAACCATATACCATATACTCAGAGCTGTGAACAGGTTAATATCTATAAAACTACGCTTAACTGCATATACAATTTTTTTTTTTTGCTTTGATTTTTACCCAAGTGTATACAGATCACACGTGCTACACTCGAGTAACTTATACAATGAATGTGTCCCACACAAAAATTCCCAGTTTGCCTACAATTCAAAAATGAAGAAAAAAAATTATATATAATAAATAAAATAAATAAATAATAATGAAATGATCGTATAAGTATTTTTTTTTTTTTTGTTTCTAGGTTAAAATTCTGCTCGTATCAAGGACGTAAAAAGGTCATTTGTACACGTGTGTGTATATACTCTGTGTGGGAATATATACATGTGCCTACGAATGTATGTGTGAGTGTCATCACCCGGAGACAGAACGCAAACCGGTTTTGAAGAAGAACGCTCTTCAATGATTTCCAATTGTGAAAGTTTCGTTTTTTATATTGGCATCCTGGAAGCATCTTCATGAAATAAATGTATGATCACATGTTTTTTCTCATCCGCTGTTGCCCCCTCCCCCCCCCCCTACCCTCGCCGTATTTCATTGAATATATTGATATGTAATATTAAATATATCAAATTGCGGATTTATTTTCCTGTAAGGAAATAAAAAAGATTGATTCTTTTTGCATTGATTCAATTTTCATGTCATAAACAAAAAAAAAAAACAAAACAAAAAGAAAAAAAACTATTAAATACACATGGATTTTTTTCTGTGTATTTATTTTTAAATTAAATTAAATTTTTTAGATTTATATTATGAAACAATATAATATTTGACAAGACGGTCAATGAAAAAATCTTAATGAAATATTATGATTTAATTTTTTTTTTTTTTTTTGTTTCTTCAACATTACCAATAGATATCACTAGGACAATAATGAAATATAATTTTCATTATATCGTATAATGAATAGAAATAAATAGTAATTTCGCAAAGGATTGTGAGGATACTATTGCGCTTTCGCAATTAGAGATGCAAACCGCACGTAATTGACAGCTATCCGGTTGTAGCTCTGTTTCCCAATTGAATTCGTCGCGGCTCTGTGAGTTGTTACGTCTCGTAAGAACCCAAGTTCCATTCTTCTCCCTTTATACGTCATCTCTCTCTCTCTCTTTTACTCGTTTAACATACTAATGTATCAACATATGCCAGAAGATTCGATTATACCTATATAGATATGCACACAATCAAATATCTATATTGAATGTGTACATTATATTGTACATAGTCATATGTATCTTTATATGAACATAGAGTATACATAGATGGATAACAATACTATTGAGTAGCCTTAATGTCCTTAGCTCAATACGATGGTAGACCATATTATCACGCCAATCAGGTTCGGATATACGGAACTGTCGAGTTGGTCAAAAGGAAAAAAAAAAATAAACAAAAGTGTATGGGGGGAAATTGCACACATGAAAGATTGAATATAAGCAAACGGTGGGTTATATGGAGGAACAGTAGGTAGAAAAGCTCAGAGAAAACGCTGAATAACCATCGTACATAAATCACCAAAGTCAAGACTTTGCGTGGTTGGAGAGACAGTTTTTGGATTATTGCCAGTAAGACATAGTTAGGAATGAAAGACGAAAAATAAGATTGAGAATGAGAAGAAAGAGAGAAAACTTTATACTCAAACTCGAAAATTTCAACGATAAAATACTTTTACCACAATAGAAAAATATTCATGTGTCGTATTTGGGACTTTTGTAATCGCTATAATTGAGATTTCGTATTGATAACTCATTACAGCTCGGAGATCAACATGATGACATTAGAATTTTGTATAATGGTGTATTTTATTAAATTTTCCAATAATCAAAATAAAATAAAAATAATTTTCAAATATACTTTTATTAATCATTAATGAATAAAAGAAAAAAATGCCAAAAATAGATAGTTATTTATAACGTAAATTCAGTATTTATGAAAACATGATACCGGAAAATCTATTATAGCTGTTATCAAAAAACTGAACGGACACGGTTAAGAGATTTACTTTTCTTGAAAATGGGTTTGCTGTGGATAATATATTGAACCCTTTCCTGAAGAATCTCCACCCTCCTCCTCTCCGACCACCACCAAATCCCTAAACCCAAGTGTGCAGCATTAGAAAACGTGGTTGATGCATAAGAGATATATGGTTTGAAAATGTTCTTCACAATTTTACATGAAAAATATTGCCATATTTCCCGAACATTAATTCTCACCTGTGAAATTCATGAGAATTCTTAAATTATGTAGAATACGACTACATACCATTTTACATGAAACATGAGATCAAAATGAAAATGTAATTTACGCAGTAATAATTGAATAATCAAGATGAAAATATATAAAGTAAGCAAAAGTCATATCAAAGTGCTGAAATGGTAAAATTTCTCAATTCCACTGGTATAATTGAACTTTGTATATTCACTTGAAGCCTAGATAAATTGTTTATCTCAACGTCAGCCATGCAATAAATAATCTGCTACGTCTAAAATGATGAGCTTTATGAAGTGAGAAATAAAATGAATACCCGCCTCGAACATTTGCCAATAGCTATTTATATATGCATAGAATATTTGTTCATAACATAAACAATTTATAAATAATATATGGAAAAGTTGTATGTTGTGGTGACTTGTGCCGGATGTTGATGTGAATATATTCTACATGCCTATAATTCCTATGAGAGAAAGTAACTCGTTGTATATATACACACGTAGATAATTGTACGATAGTTGCTAAATTTGAAAAGATGAGTTAATAATTAATAATTAGATAGGGCGGAAGGATACGACTATTATTACACAATTCCATTACAATATTATACCATACAAGTGTTGAAAATTCTCTTACTTCTGTAGATTACTCATATATTTATTATTCAAGGTTTTTATTTATTTATCAATTCATTATTTTTTATACATACAAACAGAAAACATACCGGTGCATGTGTTCGCGGAAAGTCGCTAGCGATAATCCAAGGCCACCACGTAACTCAGATAACGATTAATCTATTTCAAATCACCGGGTTATATTCTCTGATATCAGGTGATAAATAATGTCAACACTTGAATTTCATCACGCACATATATATATATATATATATATATATATATATATATATATATATATTCTTTCATACCGGAACAATTCCTTTTATTCTGCGAAAATTTCTTTTCACTAATTGTACAATAGCGCTGATATGTCAATCACAATCCAATAAATTCAACTGCACACCCACACAAACAACTTCTCAATTGTATTATTTGATAATCACTCAGACACTTTACAATATAGTATATACCTGCTGAAGAATTTGTGTTTGGATGCGTGCTCCGATGTGAATGTCGTGACTAACTGGTTCTAGAGTTGGCAAACCAGTGTTTATGTCGTAAATCCTGCTTAGACGATGAACGAAGAATACGAAGAAATAAAGAAGACGACTCACAAGTGGAACGAAAGAGGGTTCACGGTCACGTTTCCGGTTGCACGACTAGTCCATGACCTCGAGAGTCTATATGTATAAGAAAAATCAGCGCGTGCTTCGAAGCCCTTTCATCATTGCAGGTCGATCATCAGATTAATCGGATCACAAGAGTATTATAAACTCCTTTTAGACGTTACCGCAAACATTTATAGAATATATATATGTATATATTCTGCAGTGACTTGGGCGATTATACTGTATCTGTATCTGTCCACAAAAGTTTTAAGACAAAAAGCCTAATTATAGATGCAGTGGTAAAAGCGAAAAGGAATATTCTTATTGCCAATCTCTATAAATTTTTTTCTTCCTTGTAATTCTTATAGAGTTACAATTGTTGAGTGGATTTTTATCCATTTTTAATGATATTTTGCAATAAGTTTCACTAACGGATCGTTCAATTGTACAATTTCACAATTAAACAAATGCAAAAAAATGAAGAAATGTATACATATAAATGTTAATAAAGCAAATCATCTTATTGTATATGGTAAAATCTATTTATTAGCAGATAATTCGAAAATTGCATTATCATCAGCCCCAAATGGATAGGTCATAATGAAATTCGTCCATATCTTGAAGATAATCGATTTGTTCTTTGAAAGTTATTATTTTTTTTATTACGATTATTTTCATTATTTTTTCTCTATGTTTCTTTTTTCTTTTTAATTTTCGTCTACGAATGAACGGGTTGTTTGGGCACCAAATTAAAGTTTAATGTTTCCCCAAGTAGTTTGAGAGCCTTCTTTGCAGTTGCAAAGAGAATGCGGGCGAGCGCGAACCATTCTGAGAAGCGTCTGGTTGAGAATAAGTATATCTATATACGTCGTAAGCAAGCAAGAAAGAATGAACGAGATAAAGAAAAAAATAAAAAATAAAATAAAAAAATTTCACATCAAAGTTTGAGGTATCAAAGAAGAAGGACGGATATTATACCTGTAGATAATCGCAAAGATATGATTTGTGGGTTGTATATATATATACGTAATCTTAACATCTCATCTGTGGTTTGGAGGGGAAATCCGGAGCAAACCCTTAACCACTCTACTGTACAACATCCGGAATTTATAATTAAATCCATTGTATCTTTGGCAGATGATTACAACTGTAGCTACGGATTAATATATTCAATTAATAAAATTCTTCTTAGCCTTTTTTTTTTTTGTCTTGTTCTTCTTTGATTTTCAATATTAAATATTGTAATTTTATATTCACTCGGGATGAAAAAGTAATGGAAAAGTTAGTACTTTTCATATGTATTAATCATGAATTGAAAAAGTACAACAAAATGGGAGTATGACAGCGAAGAGAATGGGTATTATTGAAATTATGGAGATGAGCTAAATTAAAAGCTGATTGAAATGAATGGTGTACATTTTCATATTCTTTTCACTATTATTCCATTATAATGCACCCCATTAGTGTCACAGGTATCAAAATAATATTTTATATTTCACAGAACCCTCGACATTAGATGGAATCGATAAAATCTTTCTTTGATACAATACCCATTCAAACTAATAGCAACCCAAAAATTCATTATAAAAACAGCAATCAACAATATCGAACGGTTGTGTATATTCTAGTTATGAAGAATTTTATGAAGCATTTGGATATTTCTCAAAAATTATTCAAAATGAATTGATAAATTTCATTTAAATTATTATTAAATATGTGATTTCATTATTAAACATACATTCATTATTGAACTTAGTATTATATGTAAAAAAGCCAAAAGATGATGAATCGAAATGATTATTAGACAATTTTCTTAGAAAATTTAATTTATAAATGGTAAATTAATCAGTATATAATGGATTTTTACAATATTTTACGCAGCGAAAATACACTACAGTAATACCAAATTATTTCTCATCAGTGAATGATTGATAAATACAATTTGTTCATAAATTATTTCATCGTAATTTCTCTTACATATATGCGTTTTATCTTAAGTCAATCCCGTTGTGTACGCAAATCTATCTATCCCAATGACAAATCGGCATTGACAAAAGAATGATTTGTTTTTACAAGTATAAGTACATAAGTAAGACGAAGCGAGATCGATATCTCATTTATTTCGGTGAAAATTCATTCACAATCAAAATATCTTTTGTACATATACATAAAATTATTTCATAATATAATTTACATATTAAAATGTATATAATCAAGTCTTTTTAATAATGAAGAGAGGAAATGTAATAATATTGGGCTTTATTGTGTTACATTCGCACACACACATTTCTCAATTTGTATAGAAGACTCATGGAGTAAATTCATTATTATAATAATTAATTAATCAAATGAAATCACCCGACTGCATCCATCTTTCCTTCAAATCATTGTACACACTTGCAATTTTTTTTTTGTTTTTTTTTTTTCTTAAAGAAAAAATTATTGGAAACAATATTAAGATATAATAAAGTTCATTCAAATTTTCCAATTAATTTACACATAATTTCAATTATTATCAACTCAATTATTTATCTTTGCGTATTGTGCACTGTCTTTCAACTTATCATGATGACTAAAAAGAAAAAAGGTATTTAATTAAATTTTCGTCCTATCATATCATAAATTATGCTAAAATGGTTTTTTACTTTCACTTGTCAGTTTCTGTCCGAATTTTCAAAAATAAAAAAAAACTAATAAACTTTCTATAGAAATTTTACGAAATTTTTTATTATAAATGTTTTTTTTTTGTTTTTTTTTTGTAAAAATCGAATAATTGGATATTGCAATCTATTAAATCATTAGAAACAGCTGTAGTGTAAATAGGCATATAAACTTTTTTGTTGTTTTTTGTTTTTTTTTTTTTTTTTTTTTTTGTAATTATAATAATGCAGCAAAAATTAAACACACAACTAACTTTCAGACATTTTCATTTAAAAATATTGAATCATCTCCATGTTTTAAGCTTTGAATAAAAATTTGAAAAAGAAAAATAACGTATATATTAATATCTATTATCAAGACATCTAAAAATTGCTTTGCCACTTTGTTGGTTGAGACACTACATTTCACATTACACGTATATTTGTGAGAGTGTGTGTGTGTGTGTGTATGCATGAAAGCACTCGGCCGTTACCTATAAATCCCCTCACTAGTTATTTTCACAAGAACGTACAGTAGTGTGCCGTTGCGACGCCAGCGCACACCCAAGATCTATGGCAACACGCCGGAACCATCAGGGAACTTAAATCCTGAGCGATATCTTCCATGCCAATTTGCATGTAAACTGCCCCCCACTGAGAGAGAAAATATCATGCGAATATATATACACTTGGACGTAGTCTTTACGAAATTCAAAATAAACGTTTATGTTTAAACTTTGTGAAATTGCAAAACCAGATGCAAAGTATATACACGAGAAATATAGGCGAAGATGTAATGTGAACATAAGAATACACATATATTTAGTATATATAGGGTGTAAGAAGTTCAAATACAACAAATAAGTATCACGACGATTATTGATTTTAATTTTTGAAACAAAATCACGCTTCGAAAATAAACCGTAATTTTAAGAAGACATTTAGTAAAATTTATCGTTTTGTCGTAAAAACTACAGTTATGAAGAAAGAAATGAGCATAAAGTATACATTTTTTTTTTAAATATCGACCGATTTTCCATCCCTCACATAAAAGTTTTAGATAACTATTAAAACAGAACTTTTGTTAATAACATTTTTCTCTGAAGTCAATGATTTTAAATTTATGAACTATTAAAAATCAAAAATTGGTTTAACGATTTCTTACCGCTCAGTTTTTGCTTTTATGAATCCGTCTTGCAAACTTCAAGTGATCGTTTCTCTTGCCTTGATGTTGACTAAATTATTTTTTTCCCGCCATTTCTTCTGGAAATAAATTAAAAAATATCATCAAATATATCATAATTGTTGACTAAATAATATTCATATGAATCTAAGTCAATATTATTTCTTTTTTTCTTTTTTTTTTTTTTTATCAAAAAGCTGAACTATTTTCGGTGCTCACTAGAAAGATATAAAACTTCTGAAGAAGATATAAAAATTTTTTCCCCGCTGAGTTTGGATAAAAGACTAATCGACTAACAGAGATATCGTACAAATTCTGGTGATACATCAGCCCTTCTAAATCCCCTGTGTCGATTCTCTGCTGCTTCACAAAGACCAAGCGCAAAATAATAATTTGCATACAAACAATCTGAAATATATATGAATAAATGAATATATATATATATTCTGTTTAGAAGAATTGTTTTTTTAAATCGATTACACTCGACTGATACTTTAACAGCAACAATTTATACAGAGGGAAAAAAATTCACAACATAAATATAAACCGTTAAAAACGTTTATCCTATGACAGTTTTCCCATTTACAAAATAACCAGTTGGTATTTCACGTTATTCGTGATCCCCTCGATTTGTCTGCGTACACAGAATGAAAATCCACTATTCTCTGACAGTCAATGAACATTGTATCCAATAAAATGAAAAAATGTAGTGTTGAAATATAATATAAATTCATATGGGCAAAAAATATTAATATATTATGTATAAAGAGGAAATGAAATCATGGAATATCAAAAAAAATCATGTGTATATGAAATTTAGTATAGTTCAAATATTTATATAATACATCCAAAAATGTTGAAAGATCATCCCAATGAAAATAAAAATATGTATATATTATAATCATATACAACAAATATATAATATAAATAATAATATTATGAAAATAAATAAATGAATAAAAGTACAGTAAACCATTAATATTTACAAAGATTCTATAATAACTTATCGAAAAGTTATGTCTACAAAGAAAAAAAAAAACCCTTAAGACGAGAGAACGTCTTATCTCATGATTGAATAAATCAACAATTTTTCTTAATCAACTTTAAATAAAATCAAGAACAATACCACACTTTGTAAAAATCAACTTTTTCCTCAATAACAAGAAAAATAAAAAATAAAAAAATAAGAGTATGTAAGTTATTTATTTAACATTCAACCAATTGAAAGCACAACATAGAAATGAACAAATGTATATATTTTATAAAATCCAGTTTAACATTCGTACTTTTCATTGTCTAATCAGACGAATATTTCACACTATTTTTGTTTTTTTTTTCTCTACTTTCAACAACACTAGAGATAAAATTAAAAAATCTAACATTTATCTTATTCCCAATCACAATACCAAATCCCACGTATTCGAATAAACATAAATCCCATATTGTTTTTATTCAACCATATTGACAATTATAATGAATCTTCTTTGCATTTCATTTTTTTCTTTTTTTTTTTTTTTTGCTAAATGTCAATTGAACAAATGAAATCCTTTAATTGGCATTAATGAAACATTCATCAATTTCAAGTTGCCATTTGATTTATTACCGGGAAACTAATTGAACGCCTTCAACAAAAACACAACCGAGCGCAAGAAGTGAATAATAAAATTCCCATGTTATTTAAATCAATAATGATACTGTCACGATAAGTAGGGTTTGTTGTATACTGTTTTTATTTTTTCATCAATTACTGTTTCATTTTATAATAGAGAGCAACTAAACGTTCATACTAAAATCTCCAAAATGTGATTAACTAAGAGTGCATGCCAAGTCCTTCAGTAATCTGAGGAGGATGACATTGTTAGCATTATAGAGGCATGCTCTGATGAAATTCAAAATGCTTCAGGCTGTATACAATCCACATGGAAGAAATGTATATGTATAAATATATGTATTTGTATACAATATATATATATATATGTACACATATCCACGTGTTCAATTGATACACCGTTAATGTGTAGTATTCAAAAACAGTTTTACGATAATTTGAAATAGAAATCTTTATTTCAAAATTTGAAAACTCTTAAAAAATTTGCTAATATTAATTTGTATGTCTAGTATTAATTATATGAAATATTAAAATGAATATGTAAATGTTTTGATTGCACAACATGACAGTCTATTTCGAAATTTTAATATTTGGAAATTTTTAAAAATATATGTATAATAAAATTATGTATTTGGTGAAATTTTAAATTTTCACTATTCGACTCGATCAGTGTTGATTAAAATATTTCTACGTGCTTATACAAATTTTTATTTATATGCATCCAGTGGACAATCAATTGTTATAGATGAATTAAATTTGAATTATTATTTACGAGTAGTGAATAATTGGATACAAACACGATATCGACATTATTCAACAGGATGATTTATCAAGTACATATTGTAAATTAAAAACTAAATAAAAAATAAAAAAGTATTTACATCAATAATAATCATTTTCATAATTAAACATTCCCAGAATTGGAAAACATTGCTTTGAAAAAAAATTGATAATAAATTTATTATTTCAAAACATACAATATATAGGTTATCAACTTCAGATACAGATTGATAATTATATAAAGATAATCAGTGTAGAATGACGAAAACCCCGTAAAATTATATTTGTACATTCAAAAGTTAATTATAAACTCATTATTATATCAAATTTTGACGATAAAATATAATAAATACAATATATATCACCAAGGCACTTGTTGATATTAATTTAATATATTGATATGTTGTGAAAAAAAAAAAAAAAAAATAGTGAAAAAATAAAAAAATTCTCCCGAAATCTTGGTTTCAATATTTTTACGTTGCAATAAAAATCACGGAAATAAGATAATTATTGATAATGACGTGTGGATTCATATACATACATCTACAGTCACGTATTACTATTGAAATGAGGATGAAGTCGAAACGGAAGGAAAACGAGAATTTCGACAGACACTAATAACCACGGTCAAGTCAAATGTGACCCTACATCACACACGCACACGCAAACTCTTACACAGTCATTCATCCAATTACTCTCCATTCAAGTGACATTTACTGATAACGACACAGCACCATCTACATACACTATCTTCGAAGCTTTTTGATATGCAACTCTCGAATCAGCTTGGCACAAACTTTCATAAACAAAAAAAAAAAAATTTCCTACTTTTCATCCCATCTCTTTTCATAGCTTCCATTTATATGAATGTCAGAGTATCACATTGAGGAAAACGATAAATTTTCCGTAAATTTCATTTCCCATCAGTAAAATCCACGTCTTATCTTACAAATGTTTATCCCTCCACGTGAATCGAGATTTTCAAATAAAAATACAATCTTCATGAGTGAAAATTTTGTTCCTAACACACACATATATACCTATATAAAATCAGTATATTGAGTGGTATTATATAGTGCCCAATTGGACGCTCACATCGAAGTATGTCCCTCCCTGTCACCCGTTTTCTTCTATATAGATTTACCTATTCCAACTATCGAGTTTGAAACTTGAGGACTAGACGACGATGTGCAGCAACGCCACTGCAGTGGACTTGGATACTGATCGTTGGTATGCAACCCAACACTCTGGTATCCTCTACCTCCTTCTCTAGACTATACGCGTTTTCTTTTTAGTTCCGGCGAATACGCCCGTGTCGGAGATTCGATAGGTATAGAAGGAGCGAATGATGGAGGAAGAGAGAGGTGGTGCGAGGAAACGTTGCTGCATCGTAAGCGATAAATCCAAGAACTGCCTCTATTAGTGTCGGTAGTCCTCTGGAACATCGTAAACGTTCCCTCTCATTCAACCATTCGTCTTTACTCTCTCCTCTTTACACTTCCATCAATGATCCCCTCTCTTCAATAAATATCGGATAGAACAAATCTTTCATAAACATTTTCCTTCTCCTTTCACATCAATTCTCAAAAAATTTCTCGAAAAAATATTGACGAATTTATGATTCAGTTTTCATTACGCAGTGATAAAAAAATATATATTTAAATTTTTCAAAATATAATCTTAGACTTTTTTTTTTATTTTCTTAAAATCTCTGGATAGAGTTAATGAGAGTTCCAACTGTGCTATAATTTTTAAATTTAAATGTGAATGGAAAAAGAAAAAAAAAAAATCAAATTTTTCCAATAATATTGTTAATTTAAATTTTAATAATTATAATAGAAAATTTGGAGAAAATTAAAATTTTCCTGAAACGTCAGACATTAGCGATATAATTTTAAAATTGAATCCACAAAGTGAGTTAAACATTCATCATGATAATTCAACATCAGAAAACGAAGGAATTTCTGTATTTCATTCAAATTCAATTGAAAAATTTGAAATCCAACGTGTAAATGACATTTATATAATTTATAAATGATTCATACAACTTACTAATGTGTTGAAAAGTACTTTGAAAAAAAATTTTTTTTTTTTAATGAATGATACTTAATAGATTGTATAGAATATATGTAATTGAAGGTCGAATAAAGCCTGTGGAGGCGCAAAATGGTTATTATCGCCAACACTGCAGACATAGCTCGGTGAGCTTGTGATTTATGAGCCACTCTTCTTTCTCTATCTCACTTCAACTTCCAAACTGCTCTCCAGATATAACTTTTATATATATATATATAATTCACTGTTGATTTGTTTCCACTCTATCGCTAGTAAATTAAGTTCCGCATCCACATATATTGAGATGGAATTAGATATATTACCTTTTAGTTGGGATTGCATTGTACAGCAGTTACGTATTTATCGAGTCAAGGTGATATCTTAATGCTATTGCACTTTGGTATAACGTGTACGAAATGTTAATGTTTAATATTTATAAAATGTACTTGTTTTATTTTTGAAATACCAGAAATATATTTTATTCCCATAACATTCTTTTTTATAACTACAACCATTTTATTTGTAATCATTATTTGTTTATTTTTATTTCAATTATTATTTATTTTATTATTATTATTATTATTATTTATTTTTTTTCCTGTTTATAATAAGTTTTTATACAATGACACGTTTCTCAACTCTCCAATGTCGATACAATGTGAATTTCATGAAAATAAGAAACGTGATATTATTTGCCATCACATAAGCCATTCACAGTACAATCATAACTGATGACGACACACTGAATTCTCGCGCTTGAAATTATTTGAATTTTGAATAAACGTTTATTACTACACCATAAAATTTTATTGTTATGAAACTATAACCAACATTTTAAAAGTAAAAAAATCTCTATTTTTTTCACTAAATTAAATAATTATGTATTTTGATAATAAGTAAAAATTTTATAAAACCAATTGATTAGAGATTCAATTTTCTTTTTTTTTTCGTTTATTTAAAATTATAATTCCTATACATGAAATCGGAAATTTCAAATAAAATGAAACTGTTTCTTTGAATTCAACAATTATAAACAAAAATATCTTGTCATCTACCAATCAACTGTGTAGCTACAAATTTACGAATAGACACTATATATATATACATATATTTTCGATATATATTCAGTTTCTACCATCCCAACGGCTGTCAAGGTTGCCATGAAAAGCAGACAACGTGCCACGAATTCGCAATGTCACCAATGGAATTCGTCGATCCAACGTTCGTGTCGTTGTCTTCTTCGTTGTCGTTGTACATCTTGAATTTCAGAGACACCTATAACTGATCGACAATCACCGAAAACGTGTCATCGTGCACGACATCTTGTCAGCACTGTCATCATTGATTTCCTAACGTTCATGCATACACGATACAACGATAAATCATAATAAATAAATAAATAAATAAATAAATAAATAAAATTCCTCGAATGATTATATAACGAAATATCATACACAGAACAAAACTTAAAAAAAAAATTCAGGGAATTTTGATTTTATACTTTTTTTTTTTTTTTTACAGTTAAAAATAAATTTATAAATCAAAACGTATTTGTGTGTCTACAAGGTTGTGTACAACTACTTATTCCTGCACTTTTTTTCATCCTTTCTTCCTTTATTTTCGTATTTATTTATTTGTTGTTGTAGCTTTTTTTTTTTATTATTTATTTATATTTTTTTTTTTTCTCAATTCTTTTCCCTCTCTATGTTCGATGGTCTCTCTTGCTCACTCCTATTAGTCTTGACGGCAGAACAAACTGCTCAATTTGCAGCCGGTGCCTGGGTGGAATAATGGTTTCACATCTGAACTCACGCAATTTCAGTATTGATCATTCTCACTTTTTTTCTTTTACTTTATTTTCTTCTCCTACCATTTCATTTTATTCTTCTTCTATTTATTTATTTTTTTATTCCTACATCTAACATCCTTTTTAAATAATTAATTTCTATTATTTGATTCTGATAAGCCGAATTGGGGGAGAAAAAAAAAAAAAAAGAAAATATCACGTTCACAATGAAAACGAAATGGAGTAAAAGAAAAACATAATTTTTCATCGTGAGTAAATAAGACACACATACACATACACATATACACACACAGAATATCTGTGTGTAAGATTATTGGAAATCCGTGAAGAAAGAAATTTAACAGTGAGTTGACAGGAATGCTCATTGACGATGATACCAATACTGAATAGACAGAAAAAAAAAAGAAAAAAGAAAAGGAATAGGACGGATAGCTCATGTTCGAGTAAAGTCGATAAGAGGTTGGACCCCCAAGACCATTCGGACAGTTCATTCTCATTTCTATTCTCGCGCACACACGCGCACACACGCACACACACGCACATATATATAGAATACCTCATTATCGGATAACATATATCAATATATATAGGTACTATTTTTTATTTGTAATTCATTGTCTGGTGAGGTATTTTTGGGTGCAAGACATTTTTACTATTTGGAACGTGATGAATGTAAAACTCCAATGTGTATCCAATTCTTCTGCAGATCTACGTATACATATATCATTTTGAATTGCATATATTAGAGTATTTGCATGCAATCTTTATATATTGATGTTGCCACATATTCCACTGCTGCTTAGAAGTGAATCGATCTTAACATCTCTACATTGAAACATGCGAATTCTTCGGATGACTCAACACCCAACTCTACAAATATCTATACATACATGGGCAGTTACATTCATTCCACCTGATACATATATATATACATACATACATGCACACATACATACATATATATATATATAATACCTATATTAATATCAATATATAAAGTTAAACAAAATTCTTTTGTTTTCATAAGATATAAATTTCAATAATATTTTTATGATCAATTCAATATTTTATAGGAAAATTAGATGTAAATTTTTTTATATTTTTCTCTATTATAGACAATTTCATAAACCGAATATTTATAAATCCAATTCATAAATTGTATTATTAATATAAAATAAGGACAATCAATAAATTAATTATATAGATATCAATCAATTTCATATGAAATTTCTCATTTTATAACGAAAAATCTGTACCACCGTCACCTGTTACAAATTTATATCTTATTACATAACACATACGAACTTCACTGGTACACGTACATTCACATACAAACATATATACAATTGTTGGCAAGCTGGGCGCGCACTTATCGAGTTTAATTTCAAGTAATCGTACATTTCACGGTCGAAACACCGTAGTGTGAGTGTGCCAACAGTGCATACTGCATTCTCACCTTGGTTAGCTCCTATTTCTATTAGATCCCATCAGCCTAACCCAAAACAATATTGCAATACTCAACAGCACACTCGAATTTATAACGATTTCACGCGTTATCGATTTTTCACATACGCTTTATATATAAAACTACATTTATACATGGAACAATATTGCCGGCTTATAATGATACACATGAGAGTCATTCAGGACCTTCACATAAACCACTCTTGTGGATGTATGTGTGAATGTATACGCAAAATGATATATATAAAGAAATAAATCAATTGTATCATGGTGAGACGGAGAAATATGTTTGGTAGTGTCCGTAGTTATTAGAAGAAAAATATACGGTGATTAATCTCACTGGTATATACGTGACAAAATAACTTGAAACTTTATACATAGAAATGAGATGAGAAGAAAAAAAAAAAACAAATAAATTGTAATTACACTAAAAAGTGTTCGAGTACAATGAGTTTAAGTAAAGGAATAATATTTTGTCACAAAAAAAAAAAAGAAAAAAAAAAAAATAAATAAATAAATGAATAAAAATAAAAACAATATCTTTCTCATTAAATGAGTTCACTCGAAGTTTTTTTAATTAGAAAATTTTATTTTGCAGTTGTTTTTTGTGTTGGAGGGGGAAGGGAGGATTGTTATCGCCAAGTAATAAAAAATAGTGTTGGAATCGAGTATGATTTGTACTTAAATGATTATTATCTAGTTCTATGTCTTGTTTTTTAATATTTTTCAATTCAAAAATAATAGTTTTTACGTGATGTCGGTCTGTGGGTATTTCTATTGCTGAATATAAAATAGAGTGAATGTAATCATGGAAATTATTAAATTGACAATTTGAGAACATTGTATACAGTGACAGTGACATCGAGTGAACAGAATGTTTTTTCGTTTTATTTAGATTCAATATCTGACACAAATGGCAACAGCCTCTACATAATTTTAATAATTTGAAAGATAATCGACACGAAAGATGATCGGTGCAATTTCGAAAATAACGTGAATGAATAATTTCGAGTAATACGTATTACTGTGATATATATCTGATATTTTTGGCATTTTTGTGATTAATAAGATGAGAAGTTTAATATGGTTAGTGAATGTAGAAATATATTGAGAATTTTATGGTTTTTGTACCATTAATATATAAATGCGGAATTTTCAAAATAAATTGAACCTCCAAATTGAGGAAGCACCGAAAAAGAAAAATTTCACGCTCACAGTAATCATAAAATCAATTTTTTAATCACATAATAAACAATGTAAAAAATGAAGAGAATAAAAGAACATGAATCAATAAAGAAAACTATTGAATGAGCAGTTTAAAATCCGTTCTATGAATTTGAAGAATTTTTTTGTTTTTTTTCTTATCATTTTTTTTTTTTTTTTTTGTATCAATTGTTATTTATTTTATATTATAATCCATATGTAAGAACACAAATTTTTGAACGTAAATTCGTACTAAAGACTGTATATATATCTGTGTATAATTGTGAGACGATTCTTATTCTTCTCATATCAAACATTGAACGTTCATCGGCACATGAAAAACGTTATCAACTAAATGAGCGTAACCCAATGAGAACTAACAACGACGATGACGAAGTTAAGGATCGATTTGTGGATGTCGTTAAAAAGAAGTCGATTATTACGATGGTGATGACGGTTCAATCAACTTAACTGCTCTTGAGACGGTATAAATTCAATAACGTTTAAATGATTGAACCGAGCGAAAAAAAAAAAAAAAAAAAAAAAAAAAAAAATGATTTACCGACATGTGACAACTTTACACGTCAATTTGTCGATATATAAATTATTACAGAACAGAAAAAAAAAATTCTAGAAATTCATATATCACAATAAAATAATAAAATAAAAGTAATTGTACGACCAAGTCTCAACACGTTATCAAATCATAAATATTGAAAAATAATAAAAATAAAGAAAATATGAAAATTTCGTGAAGTAAAAAAATTATATTATCGAATACAATTCAATAAATAATCAATTTGTCACCTCCTATATTCAAGGTAAATTTATGAATATAATACTGTTTTTTATTCGCTTAAAAAGAAAAAAGAAGACAAAAAAAATTGTTTCAAGGTATTCGTTTCTCTATCACCACATGAATAAATCAGAAGAATGAGAGCATTTAATATCACACCAGCCTGACTTTATACATTAAGTCACGAGTGTCATGTCCATACTCGGATCAATCGATTTTTGTTGCACAAGACTTTTCAAGCTTCCACATATATTGTAAAAGTTGCACGCGTACCCTCAACAAAATTTTACGAGTAAAAATTTATTGGTTCAGTGCAATCGTAACCCCCTCTCTCTTTTCACTATATCTCCTGTTTCCATTATATATGTACTACTCTTACTCTTGATGTGCAACAGTCCATAAATCGCCACTATATGCACCGGAAGGAACATTCCAAAGGGATATATACATACATCACGTATGCCTATATATATATATATATATATATATTTTTGTAGCGAGTTTGAAGTTCTGAAAGGACGAAGTGAGGTCATGGGGCATTGGAGAATGTATATAGTTGAATGGAGATTCCGTTTCGTCGGGTACCACTACCCAGTACTATAGTTTGCATCGTGGTGGCAATGGCAAACGGAAGAGCCCAAGTAAAATGCATCACTGTAGGTACAGTGAAAAAAAAAATAATAAATAAATAATAATAATAATAATAATAATAAAGAGAACGAAAACGTATTCACATATATACGACATCAATTCTTGTCTATGTACAGATATAAACGTTTTACGCTTCATATTCCATTTACGCTTTTTATATTCTTCATTTTTTTTTTTTTTTTTTTTTTTACATCTATATAAATGAGATATTAAATGATGTATGTACGTTGTGAGTTATGAAAAAAAATTTTTGTCATGGAAGTAAAATATGCATGAAAAGTAAATAGCTGAATTTCAGGTTTTTTTTTTTTTTTTCCCTTATTTTTTATAGCAAAATTTAGATGCGAATTCAAATTGTATAGTATCGATATTGCATATGAATTTTTCTAAACAGTATTTTTCTATGCAGAAGAAAATAAACCTGAAAAAAGATTCATGATTTTGAATTTATTATAGTTCCTCCTCCTTCCCCCACCCATTTTTTTTTCTCCTTTCACTGTGTGATATTACGCAATTCGCAATAAATAGACAATATTTTTTTATGATTAATTAATAATAACGGTGTATTTTTATGACTTATCAATGAAATCATATTTGAAATTTCAAAATAAATAAGTAATTACATTTAGTATTCCACCACTACTGTTCTGAGTAATCATTATTTTTTAATAAACCAATATTAAATAAATTTAATAAAATATAAAATTTGGTCATGTCACACGATAAATAAAGAAGAAAACAATAAAAAAAATTTTTTTTTGTTGGCATAAATTTTTCATGAAATGCTAATTTCATTAAAAATAAACATTTTATTATTTTCCCTCAAATCCATCACAATAAAAATTTATAAACATGAAATTACATATTTTATTTTTTAAAAAATTTTTTTTAATTATATAAAATAATAATTTGATAATAAATCCGTAGATGTGTATACGTACATAGACTGTGTCACTATGTAGAGACAACGCGATGTACTTTCTCAACCGTTCGCTAATTAAATTTTTTTTTTTTTTCGGTGTACTAATCAGAATTATATCAATGCAACACAATTCCAGGTGTTAGATCAAAATTTGTTTTTTTTCCTTTTACAAATGTGCAATTAAAATTTGTAATTTTTTTTTTTTCTTCCTTTTTCATTCTACTCTCATTTTACTCTATGTTTTATTCTCAATCCATAACAAGTTCACTTCATTACGTGGATGATAAATATTTTTTATGTTTGGTTATTTCTATAAATTTTTTATTTTTTATTTATTTATTTATTTATTTATTATTATTTTTTTTTTCTTCGTTCCTAAAAATAACAGAGAAACTTTTAATCTAATTTTTTTTTTCTTTTTTTTCTTTTCCATACATACAATTTTATTTCATTTTTCTGTATATACATTCCACACGGGTTTTTTCCATTTCTCCTTTGAACCCACGTTTCTAGATTTCCGTACTTATACAACTACATCCACAATATATTTATGTAAAACCATCCAACAGAAGTTCGTTTCAACACTTATCCACAGACCTGGCATGCTTTCGCTTTACAATATATAAAGTTACACTCTCTATACAACCCTCTCAACACTCCCTCAATTCATATTGCATACAAGTGCAGTATTTACGTCATACATTCATTTTATTCTTTTTTTTTTTTTATTTTCATTCTATAAAATTCCTTTGCTCCTCATCAACTTATTCTTCATAAATTCGATATTACATTTATAATTCAGCGCTATCATTCCATTATAAGTTCACTTATTCAAATGCTCTTGTATAAATGAGTTTTCTTAATGAAGGACTTGAGATTCGGCCGGTCATACCCTTAGGATATCTCAAAAACGAATAAATATTTTTTGAATTTTGTTTTTTTTTTTCAAGGGTTGAATTCATCGAGAACACTCTACCCTACTATTTTAGTGATTGATTTCACTTCTAGTTACACCGAAAATGTGCAATTACTAAAAATCAATTTATCTCCAATATCTCGAGAACGGATTAATATTTCTTTTAACTTTTGTTTTTGATCGATGAGGAACTTTAACAGGAGAAAAACTGCTATCTTGGATTTTCTCTCATTTCGTTTTTACATTTCCTTGAAACAAAAAAACAGAAAAATTCTCAATTTTTTTTCACACAATAATACATGTACTATACTCGAATTTCTACTTTAACCACATTATTGAATCATAGAAATTGCTCAGAAAGAAAATAAATAATAGTAATAATATATATGGGTAAATGTCAGTTCAGACTTGGATGAATGACCGGACGTGGGATCCAAATATGACGTGACAATTTATCATTCTTCAGATGTGCCTTGCTTCAGTGTGTGTGTAAATTTTTCAATATTTTTTTTTTTTCTTTTTTTTTTTTTTATTGTCCCAGTGACCATCGAAATCAAGCAACGTATATTAGACCTAGACATGACAACAAGTAGATAAGCAACTTGTTACACTCATATTTTTGTATACCATGTATTTATAAATAATTCATGATAAATTTGTTAATTTAATTGAATATAATGTACCGATATATCAATAGATGTGATTGCCTTTTCTATTATATTTTTAAAAAATTATAGATTTATTAATAAGTTTGATGAAAACTAAAAGATATTAAAAAATTGTCAATGCTGATTATACAACTAATAATATCTTCAGTTATCTTTAAACAGAAATCACTCATGAAATATGTAAATTTCATTTTCAACATTACTCGCATTTGAATCAAATTAGAAAAGAATTAGTAAATTTTATAAAACCATATTACATATTATTTTGTCAATTTTTATTTAAATAAATTATATCAATGGGATTTTCAATTAGTGTAGATGTGAAATACTAATGAAACATTTAATTATTTTCATATTCTCCCAACATCGATTTTTCCTGTACAACATTTCTAATTTATTGGTCCAGTAACTCCTGAAATTACGCCGATCAATTTTCATGTTGATTATCTTTCAAATAAAAAAAATTATATGCAAATTCCATTTCCAGTTAAACCGGATCTAAAATCGAAATTGAACAAAGGAATTTTTCGTTTACTCAGTATCAACTTACTGAGTACAGAGTTCCCAAATTTATAGTCTGACCATTTCCGTGATAAACCACTTCATTTTGAACACAGAGATGGACAAACAAAAAAAAGACCGACAGATGCCACGTAGAAATTATAATTTTAAATTGAGAAATGTCGGAAACGTGAAGATGAAAATCATACAATTTCAAATTGTATATAATTCCAATACTTTTCTCATTACCGCGAGACGAATAAAAATAAAAATAAAAAAAATTACTGAAAGAAAAATCAACAAATAAGCAGAATAAATTTCAAATAAGAAAAAAAAAAAGTATTAACGACATTTAAATTCTACCCTCAAGACGATTCCAATAATATCTTTCATGATTACGCGCAAAAAAAGTGAAAGAAATAAAAAATGAATTTCTTTTCTTATTTTATAAATGAATATAAGAATATAAATCATGGCATTAGTGATAAATGAAGTAATAAAAGAAGAAAGTGAATAAGAATGAAAATGAGTAAAAAGCATAAAAGTGAGAGAAATAGGGAAGGAGCTATATACGATGACGGGAGTGTGCGGTGAGTGGCACAAAGCGTGTCGAGCTCGCGCACGAGCTCTTGGATATACAATTGAAGACGAGATCGAGACACCGGAAACGGAACCCATTAATGCGCGGAATAGCGCAAGTTGAAACGCGCTAGTGCCGTCAAGAAAAGCAAAAGAAAAGTGTATGCGATGAAAAAAAAAAAAAAAGACAGGGGGATGAGACTGCGATGAAAAAAAAAGTGCTATATATATAGTGCGTGAAAAAGAGTGGCTGGTGTGTTAGGGTGAGTTGAGCATTAAAGTAGGAAAAAAAAAACAAAAAAAAAAAAAGGTGAAAGCATAAACGTGTCTATGTGTGAATGCGAATATGTGAGAAAATGGGTGAGGGTGAAATGAGGGAAGAAAGAGAGAGGAAGGAATATAGTGGTGCCACACAATGCCATTGTGAATTCTTAACCACGCGCGCATTCACTGCTTTCTGGCAGGGCGACTCAAACATACTATTTTTTTTATTTATTTATTTATTATTATTTTTTTTTTTCTGAACACAGTGAGAATACACTACCACCCCCTCCCCCCCCCCTCCATCCTTCACCCACCATTCTTCATTTCTTTTTTTGTTTTTTCTCTCACCTTTATCTTCGTCGTCGCGTTGACGCATACAAAAGCTTCACGCATTCTGTTTCATGTATTTTTTATTTTTCGTTATTTTTATTATTATCTAATCTGGTAAGTGAAGTCATTAAAGTCACATATTTATTTATAAAACTTGAAACAATCACGTAAATTAACACTAAAATATTTTGGAAAACAATTGAAGAAATATATACTTCATACACGTCACTTAATGTAGATACATGTGAATTACAAGTGATGTGAAATTTAATAAATAATTCAAAAGAATATTCAAAATAATTAAAAACAAAAAAAAAATTAAATGAATACTTAATCATGTTTTGTATCACCCATGAAGATAAAAAATTATTAGCAATAGTTTGAAATTGAAATTACCAAACTAACTAACATGATAATGTAACGCGTTCTTTCTTTAATACGATACTGATTGTGTATTACAATGGTATAAAATACTCATGATAAACAAAAGTTGTGACGTAATTTAGCATTGGTCGATTATTATCGCACGCATTCGAATTGCTTCGCTCACATATATACACGCACACAAGTGTACGACAGTCATCATATCGTGTATATTGTCAGAAATTTTATGTGTCATGAATGATATTTTATTATTATTATTTTTTATTTTTTTCTTGTTCATACGAAATAGTGATTTTTTTTTTTTTTTCCAATATAATTTTTATATAAATACTGAGACAAATATGATTTTAGTTTAAATTTTTCAGTACTCAAAAATACAGATTAATATTTGATATTTATAATTTAATATTAATAATATGAAAAATTAATTAAATATTAATTTAGTACTGGAGTGCAATCATATCGATGTTGAAATAATTGAAAATGGATAAATTATAAGTGCATTAAATCATTAAATGTAATAATAATGAATAAAAATTCAGTATATATATATATATATAATTAATGAAATGCATTTTGAATTTGTATTTTTTCGTTGCAAATGTTGAATTTAGCAATTTAAATTTACATTATTTCAATTTCTTGATTACGGTAATGACTTATGATACAAAAAATAAAGTAGAAAATTTTAATTTTTATTCGAAAAAATCTTGCGAAAACACAAATTGTTTTGTCTAATATTATTGTGCAATCCGTCAAATTTTATTTGCACGAAAATGACATTAAAAGGTCAAAAGATCGAGTACGTTTTATCATTGCTCAGTTTATAGTTCATTGGGAACTTTCGTGGATGTATAATCAATGGATTGATTTTGAAATTCCTGAGATTCACGATTCTTATTACATGTCAGAACATTTTCTGTTATATAATTCCGAATCATAAAAATATTCATGTAGTAATTTTTATAATATTAGAGAAAAAATTTTCACGATATTCTCCTTAATTTCATAAATGTATCTATATATATTCGACATAAAAATATAAAAATTCGTCTCATTCGATTGGTCATAAATTTAATTGTGAAAGTGTATTTTTTTTTCTTCAAAAACTGCAAAACAACAAAAAATCACAAATAGTACAACAAAAGATTATCGTGAATAATTGTAGAAAAATTGAGTAAATTCAAGTTTTCAGACGTAACAAATTGAAATTTTCATGACATATTCATACCTTTAATAATATTCGAGAACTTGAGTCTGACTGATATATATTCAATATAAATTAAATATCCAAACATGAACAAAAAAAATTGTTAGGAATTATCGACACATGAGAAAATACTCATAATAATTCAACCAATTTTCAATTACTTCGGTGTAATGGTCGTCTGTCACTAACCTCCAACTGAGAATTTTATAAATTCTCCATTTGGTACAAATAACGATCACTCACTCTCTTTCATCGCCTAAAGTTCATTTCAATCAGAAAAGTAAATGAGAGCAGTTATGCACGTCATAAGATGTAAAATTGTAGTAACATAAAATCTGTTGAATTTTGTTTGAAATAAACAAACCACATATCATCAAAAAGAATTTGGTTATTTGTGAAATTAATACAACGATATATCCTTGTCTTATTAATCACAGAACAAAAATCAATTCAAAAAATATCTTAAAGGAGAAAAAAAATGACAATTACCGATATCATCTCTACTGTATTGAAAAATAAAAAAAATTAATGAGATTCATTATAAAGTATTCAACAGCACCGATAAACCTATCACCAGCTGTCAATATACCTAGGTCATGTTTTTATATGACACTTCAATCCAATCACTCTCACACATTCCCCAATTTCATCCACTACAATGTTGCCAAACTATATCCAACACTAATATCTATATGTCCCGTAAAAAAAGGATCAAATTGATACCGGCAACACTGTTGAAAAATGATCATAAAAAAAAAAAAAATTTGATAAAGTGCAGGTACGTATGAACGATATTTTGATTATAGAAAGCGACGCAAACAAAAACGAATCAAAAAAAAAATAAATAAATAAATGAATAAATTCAGATATTTAAATTTTTGTTCTTTTCTATTTTATAATAAATCATACTTAGAGTTCAATAACCAGTATTGACTATATTATTTAACGATATTGGTATTCAACGCTTTTTTTGTTAACGTTAGAGCCATTCATGCGTCTGTACTTCACAATAAATGTATCAAAATGATAATAATAATAATAATAATATCAAAATAATCTCAAGAAGAAAAAAATATATTACTACAATCGATATTAATTATGAAACTAATGATAAAAAATAATTATTTCGAGTTGTATTCTATGAAAAATAATAATATTTATAAAATATTTTTTAAATGAATTGTATAAATAGAAATTTCAATTTGAATTAAAATACAAAATCAAATGAAACATAAAAATTGATTATTTCTCTGGAGCCCATAAAATTCACTGCCAATAAAATCACATATATTTTCAAATTACCAATTATTCAAAAAAATAAGAAAAAAAAAAAATAATAAATAAAAATCAGTTGAAAATCCATTCTCATTCTAAATTTATAAATCTCCAAAAGATCAAAATACATTGAAATGCACTCAAGATTAAATTTCAAATAATTCTTAATTATCATTTATTGTTGAATTATAAAAAATAAAAGAATAATAAAAGCAAAAATTTCAAAATAATAGAAAAATCAAAAGTTCTACATATTACTGTGCAGTACATCAATACTGCGTTACCATTCCATCTAATCTAGTTTGCAACATTATACCTAATGCACAAAATATCATCACGTTGCACTCATTTTCTCCATAATAATAAACGTATAATCATAAAATGGCCTTGAGAATGAGTATTATCACACGAACAGGTCGTTTTCCATTGCCATAATCACAGTTTACTCACCTCAGTTTATTCTCACCACATTAAAGCCATAAAAACTAAAAAAAAAAAAAAAGAATATAATAATTCTCCTATACTATTCCGACATATCAACAAATAATAATTTTTTCCTTATAAAAATGAAAATGAATTTAAATTATAATTGTATTAGTACAATGCAAATGCATTATGTAACGTATAAATGTAATATTGAATTAGGTATGTGTAAAGAAAGAAAAAATAAAAAATAAAAAAATAGAGAGAGAAAGTGAAACAAGTAACTACCGTCAGAAAAGATCGAGTGTTATGAAAAACGTAATATAATATGATCGCAAGCATTCATGTGGTCGTGCAGTGAATCAATGAAATGTAAGTAGTCGGCGACCTTTGCGAGGACGTCGACCACAAACTTTATGCATATTTGTAACCAAAGACATATGTGGATAAGTACATGTATATAAGTATGGATAGATATAAATTTTAATCTGTAACAAAAAATTTCTTGTGTATTCTCCAAAATTCATTATTTTTTTTTCTTTTCATTCCTTCAATTGCAATTATGTATAAAACAAATATAATAATCCATTAATTTTCATTCAAATTGTCAAATTTTTATAATTTTAATTTAAATAGTATCTAATATATTGACTAAAAATTTTTAAAAAAATATGCATTAACGTATAAATTTCTCAATGTCGATATACAATAAGCAATTGATTTCTCGCAGATATTGTGTAAGTCACATAATAAAAAAGTAAATAAATTTAATCCAATATTTTTTATTTCAAATTATAAAAGACTTTGATAGTCTTCCTTGATTAATCAAGTTTAAATCACAAGACATTATTTATTATTTATCACTATCTACATACGTGACAAAAAAATATAAATGAAAATTATATTGAACTAACATTCGAGTATTAAACTGAGTTGGATAAACAAAAAAAAAAAAGATATTGAGAAACGGATTATACTTGTCAAGAAGTATGCACGACATATGGGTAATAGAGTTGTCATCTTGCTCCTACCTTAGCTCCTCTACGTACCCGTAAGCGACAACGTCAACGACGGCCATCCCCAGAGCTTTTCACAAAGTCAATAGACGCGCAACGACTTCGGAACTATCAACTTTTGTATAGATATATATATATCTTTGATCCTTAAGTGTGATAAGTCAAGCATACATGTTTATACCTACACGTAATTACAAAAAAAAAATATATATCTATATATATATATTATGGATGACATTCATAATTAATTAAATTTGCACCCAATTTTTCTTCTCTTTCTTTTAAATATATTGACAAATTAATTGGGAATTGCTACTTCAGAATTTATATCAGCTCACGTAATTATCTAATTAAAAATAAGAAAAATAATAAAAAATAAAATACAATGTGTAATCAAAGAAAAAAAAAAAAAAAAAAAAAAAAAAAGTATACACCTATTTTCATTGCCACTGTGAAAAACTCACTGACAGTGGTCAAGATAAGAGAAAGAAAATTATTTCCTTCATTTATTTTGTCTATCTTTCTCCTCTTCAGGATATAGGAGGGAAAAACAATCAAATTAAAGGGAATATAGGAAAAAATTTCTTTCTCACTGTTCGTTTAGTTGGATCGAGTGTGTGTTACATACATTTTCTAACCTCTACAATGTAACAAACGAATTCAAAAAAACTTTTGCAGTTGTAACAGCTGTGACCCGGAAAAGAAGTAGCCACCGTTTTAATTGTGTGCCTACATTTAACACTCACTCTGTTTCGCGGTTGTACTTTGTTTTTTTTTTCTTTTCTTTTACAACTTGTATTTGTACTTGGTTGCACTCGTGCAATCAGAGAAACAGTCGGGGAGGAATTAGTAAAGTCATAATCCTGAAAATCGCGGAAAACTCTAGAACTTTAACCTTACCAACCATTCGGCGCAGATGAACATTCGTTTAATCTACAAACTGCATACAATGAAAAAAAAAAAATAATAATAATATATTTATATAAATTATGAAAAAAAAAAAACAAAAAAAAATCATTATAATGCAATAATGGTTTACAAATAATTTCTATGAATGAAATTAATCCAAAGAGAATATGAGTGAAACTGAACGATTTTAACAATATTTTCGTTTAAACATAGAATTAAAAATATAATATAATTAGTTAAAAATTTATTTTCCACTGTGTTACATTTAATAATGAATTACGTCGATTTTTTAAGAATAAATTCTGAAATGGGGACACAATAGAACAGTGGAATACTATCACCAGTGATCGATTAGATTTCTGAGAAATCACATACAAATACATATCGAAATACACACAAAGTTATACAGATATATCAGAAAAGAAAACCCATTTGAAATTTCCCTCCTTTTTTACCTTAACATAAGATGTACTTACAGTGGAAATCTCAAATGTTGAAAGTAACTACAAGGCAATACGTCCTTACTGTCTTGAGATTAATCACGGTCACAGACTTTACGTGCTGAGTTACAATCTCTATCAGTCTATAAACGATTGTCTTGATGTTGTGTGTACGATTATTTTTTTCTTTCTTTCAAATGATCACAATTACCTCAAGTATCTTCTACAATCAATTTTATTTCTTTTTTTATTCTCATTCTTACAGAACAATTTCCTCAAAATGTCTTGAATAAAAAAATATTTCATCATTCAAATATAGATTATTTTTATTATAATAAATGATGTCATATTAAATTAATATATTTTGCTTTTTCTTTATTTTATCTATTCATGAAAGAATACAGAGTGTTATATACATCAGAATTTCATCATTAATCTTTTTGTCCATATGTTCAAGAAAATAATGCAATAAATATGATATAGAAAGCGTAAAATTTATTTTTAGAAACTTAATAATTATCTGAAATTCTGATGGGGAAAAATCTCATAGAAATTATTGGAAATCAATTGATTAGATGTGGATTTGGGAGGAAACTTATAATACAGAATTGGTAGAAAAAAAAAAGAAGAAAAAAAATAAGATTAATCAAATCTATGTCTTAATAATAAACCAGACATTGACTGGAATAATTTAACGAGAATAAATATTATCATTACCTCAATAAAACAAATTGGTACAAAACACTAAACAAAAATAAAAATCGATGAAGAAAAATACGGAGAATTCTTCACTTCTCAGAAGAATTTTTCAATACCTACAAGAAAAAAATCAATCACTTATTGCTTGAATACAAAGTAAATGAACAAAAAAATTGTTAATCCGAATCGATAAAATATATTTTCAGTTTATTTTCATAATCATTAACTTCAATGAAGGATTTGAAAATTAAAAAAAAAAAAAAAAACCAGAATAAAAAAAGTAATATATAAAATCTATTACGTAAGAAATATATACATTGTCCTCGAGTATTTTTTTCTTTTATAAAATAACTAACTATCACGGTTAAGTGTGTCAATTCGTGAGAAAACAAGGTAAAAAATATAACATACATATGGACATGTTTAAATGATATATATGTGTATTTATGTTCGTCTCATCTGTTTAATTGATTAATGACTATCAAACGTTTGTAGGCTACATCGTGAACATTGACCAAATGTGGACACAGAATTCTGTTTACGGAATCGTAAAAATATATTTACGTGTGTAATAATATATTTTGATTCATGCAATCAGATATGGATAAAATAAATATTACTATTGAAAATCGTAAACAAAATCATTTATCAAAAGGATATTTATATATCCGGGTTTGAATCAGTAGTAACAATCTGTTACAGGACAAAACAAGAGCGATAAATTGAAGATAAAACTTGAAGAACAAAAAAATATAAACAAAAAATATATACATAACAATTTGTTTTTGTGAAGATGAGAAATCTTTTGTTCAATATTTTTTTTTTCTCTTCTTTTTTTTTCATAATAATTATGTAATGAAACAACATTCCGTATGGATGATGAGAATAAAAATACTTATGTAAATATAAAAATAAATAAAATTTTTTTAATTTCTATTCAATCATGTTCTTATTTCGAAAGAAGTTAATCATCAATTTTATTACTCTCATAATTTTTTTTTTCTTTCTATAAAAAAGAGAAATTTATAATCAAAATTACAAACTATAGGTAGAAGATTTTATTTTATTTAATTATTTGATACAAAAAATAACCTAATTTCGAATTGTATGAAAACATATACTCACATATATATTGCAAATTAATTAATAAATATATTATAGCCTAATATATTGTAACTAATAGTGAAATTTATCATTTACTCATATTTTAAATTTACTTTTGCACATTTTAATTCGTACAATAAGTAAATTGTACAATAAGTAATTCGTACAATAAGTAAATTGTACTGAGTATATATTGAAAAATTCAAAGTCACAATATCAAAAAAATAAAATGTTTCATTTCGGAATGTTTCAACATTGGAAAATCTACAGAGATGAATTCATATATTTTATTCCATAAATTCTCTCATGTAAGGAAAATTAATATATACACATCTCGTATTAATTTGTCAAATAAAAATGTCAATATCCTATGTGGATTTTACAAATAAATATACTGATACACGTTCCCTCGATCATAATAATATTTATAAAAAATAAAAAGTCAAAAATTGAATATGATGCACTACTGGTACAATAGAAGGAGTTAAGTCAGCACAAATAAAAAGAGAGAGTCAGCCACGTCAGTGTATATAAAAAAAACAAAACAACGGATGCAAAGAAAAGAAAAAAAAAAGAAAAAACTTATTTATATCCACTCGACAAGGATGGGAAATTGGATTTTATATATCTGAAGACGAAGAAATAAGCAGAGAAAGCAAGTTAAGTTGAGAAGAAATAAAGAGAAAGACCAAGGAGAAAGAATGAAAGAACGTGCTATTTCTTTTGCAGAAACATAACATAATATATAAAAGTACTTCATTCGATCCCTTCAACAATTTCTATATGTATGTATCAAAATGCAATCTACGACTACACCAAATGTTGGACTCATAAAAATAAACTAAAAACAAGAGGAAAAGAAAAACAAAAACCGGTTCATATTTTCAAAAGTTTAAGAGAATAAATAAATTATCATTATATTGAATGAGCGATAACACTAAAATTAATGAGGAGAAAAAAAAATATATATATAAATAAAAAAGAGGGTGGGAGATTAAAATGATTTGTGCACTAGACTTTTCTTGTTGCCACGCTATTTGAAATGATTCGTAATAAGGTATACATATATAATACAACGTTGAAGCAGTTATTGGTAGCTGAATTAATATTTACGAACAGCGAGTCGCAAAATGGCATAACTGCGAACAATTCACTGTAGCATGAATCGCCAAAGAGATTTAACTATAATTAAATATAAATGCGCGCTCGTGAGTCACGGCGATCTTGACCGCATAATTATTCGAACATACACAGAAAGCTAACTACACTACACGATTTAATTAAAGCTTATAATTCTATAGAACATTAAAAACGTGGTCGCATCAAACCACATATAAAAAAATCATTTGGATATTATATAAAATCATATGTGTAGAGTATAAACGTATACTCACACTCGTTATAATAAAAAATAAAATAAATTTATACGCGAACTCATTAATAATAGTACTTGACAATATAAAATTAATAATAATTATTATAACGAACCGTTACGGTCAGTAAAATTATTGAACATATAAACAATACCGATTATATTTGTATAAAAATTTATATTTCACCATTTGCCATTTCAATTTAAAATTTTTCCACTATTACAAATGATTTATTATTCATTTTATTCTATATAATATTAATATCTCGTCACATACGCTGATACTGGTTGAGTGATTATTTCTAAATTTAAAACTTGATTATATAAAAATTATTGTGAATTTTTGTATAAAGTTCGTGAAAATAATGATGATAGTCAAGATACTTTTTGTTTGATACATTTTAAAGAAGCCACTCTTAACCAATTTTTGGTAATTAAATGAATTTGTGATTGCTTAGTACACCCACTTATGGACGATATAAAACTAAGTAAGAGGGTAAGTAGAAAAAAAAAAACAGACTGAGTAAAGTAAGAGAACATAATGAGTGAATAAAATCATTTTTCAATTTTTTTTTTTTCCTTCTATATAATAGCCAACATCGAGTCATTTATTCATACAATTAATGTAATATATCCACAATATTTCATTTTTAATATTTCTATTCTTGAAAGAATAGCGGATCTCTTCTATTTAATTTGCACTGTGTCCATGATTTTTTGTTTTGTTTCGTTTCTTTATTCAATTTAAATTACAGAAATTTACCGTGCCATGAATTTATATATCATTTTGGTTCTTCATTTTGTTACTCCAATTATAAATAATGTCAACTCTACAATTTTTAGTGATTTTTTTATTTACTAATATCAAAATCTAATCCATTCGAATTTTTAATTCAAATTAATTCAGACTCGTTTCAATATAATTCCTTTATTGTTGTAAAAAACCTCTATTGACATTCAAATATCATTAACCAGTAATAAAACAATTTCATCGAATATAATATGTACAGTTATTTAAAAATAAAATCACAACTTTTTCACAGTATTCTTCGATTAATTACTCCAATTCAGAAAAAATTTTAAACAAAAAAATCACACGACAAAAAAAAAAACCATTCAATTTTTGAATCATCATACAATTTCAATATTTTTAATTCATGTAAATCATCAATTGTTTTTTTTTTCTCTAGCATTTAAAATTATCGATAAAAATTGAAAAAAAATATCAATGTGTTACTTTTATCAAAAAATAAACAGTTATCAATTTACTCGAAATATTATTACGTTGTAGACATTTTATTTCCTAATCCAAGTCAGCTAAATATTAGAAAAAAAATAGTAGTACGTATATTTAAATAGATATTTGTGATAAGATAAGGAAATATTTTTCTACTATCGATTTCTATATTACAAGTGACAATGGAAATTAAAAAAAACTGACATAAACATTATACCAAAGTCTATAATATCAACCTCATTTCAACACTTGACAAGTGTAATATCACCCACACTATAAATAGTTATTAGTTTATATATACAAGTATACAGAAAAATCTATAATATACACATAGATATATTTTATACACATATCTAGAGAAAAAAAAAAAAAAAAAAAAAAAAAAAGTGTTTAGAACGTGGATAAAACTTCCTCTCACGTACATTTATATTTTTCCATACACAAATATATGTTGGTATATAAGAAAATAACTGCCTGTTTCATTACTTCACCTTCACACACAATATTTCATATAAAATTCACTCCAAATAATTATATATTCCATTAAAAATGAACATATCACTATAACAATAATTTAGATAATAATACTTGAATGAAATAAAACTAGAAAAAGTGTGCTAGTAATATTACAGCTGAATATTGATCGTTTAAGTGGATATAAGATAAAATTTTAAAAAAATATATAAGATGGAATCGGAAGAGTTGATAAAAAAATTTTGAACGCACATAATTTCATGTGCGTTAAATACCATATCTATAAATAAAATAGTTGATCAATAATATAAATATATGATATTCATATTCATTTATTTATTGATAATACATTAGTTTTTCTGCTGTTGTGAAGTATAATTTGTGAAATAAAATAACTACTACACTTATTTTGTAGATCACCGTCTATTTCGATTTTGAGAAAGTAATTGTAAACTTGATCACAATAAATTTATTTTTTCCAAATCAACTTTTGTTTAGTTGATAGACGGGAGATAAAAAAATATTTGCATTCAACATCTATCCTTTTCATTCGGCATTTCTTCCAACTTTCATGACAGTCACGTCTATTTCACTAACAATTCAGCTTGTGCTTATGCTTCACGGTATACAGGGTCAAAATGTGTGTACTGTAGTTCATGTAATACGGAAAATTAGAGCACGTGCAAACACACTCTGTTAGTACTACGATATATATATACATATCTTTGTGTGTGTGTGTTTGAATAGAGTATGTCAGAAGAATTTTTCTGAAGATTCGCAAATCCAACAAGTGAACAGAATGAGTGAAAGTTTTAAAAAAAAAAAGGGGGGGGGGGGATGAATTCTACATTCAATTTCACATATTTATATATTTATATGTTACGTATTGTTGATAATAAAAGACTATTTACTGATGGGCTCTGTAAAAAGATTTGCCTTTTTTGCTAATCAATACTAATATCTCTTTTATGATAAACCAGATTCGAGATAGAGAAAGTAATGGGAGAAAGTACACCTGGCGATTAGCATCATATTAATGTGGACATATATATGAATAAATTACGTATGTATATGTGTTCCGGTACATCAGTCAATGTACAGTGAAATAATTTTATAAATAAATGCTGTAAAATAAATAAATTACTTAAATACAAATGGGATGAATTTGGTTTTTAAATTTTAATTCGCTTTGTTCAATTAAAAAAATTTCAGTTTATTATCCAAAATATTTGATTAGAATTTTCTTTTTTTTTTTCATCATATTAATTTCACAAAGAATAATTACGAACAGAAATACCATTGTATATTTATTATTAATCTATTTGTATTTTTAATTATAGTAAAAAACGTTTTCTAAATGTAGAGAGAGAGAGAGAGAGAGAGAGAGAGAGAGAGAGGATTAGCATAATACCTTATTTGAATTTAGTTGAATGAGCAATTGGATAAATTGGATGTATATACAACTGGCAATGAACAAAACCCCACGACACACATGCGTACAATTAAATATATGATGATTATTTAAAAATAATAGAAACACAGCTATTTGAATTGTATATAAAAAAATTCAATAAAAAAAAAAAATATATTAAATATGAAAAGCAAGAAAATATATATTTAAAAACAATTTGAAAAATTACTTCACCTCAACAAAAAATAAACAGAATTTTTTTTTTTTTTTTTTTCATCAATTTCAATAATTCGTCATTATTATAAATTCAAACTTTTCATAAAATTTTTTTACCATATTTTATATTCTTATATATATATTTTTTCTTTTCATTCCTGATAGTTTTGTGTTTGTCTCCAGATAATACCACAAAAATGAGAAAAAAAAAAAAAAAAATGTGAGTATTCCATATGTCATTGAAAAAGATATATAGGAATATGAACTACATCAACTATAACGCGTCTCACAGCCGTCACATTCAATATTCATATCAATGTCACGCGTCTCTCAGTCACTTACACAAAAGAAATACATAGATATATATTGAGAGAGAAAGAGAAAGAGAGAAAAGAAAATTAAAAAAAGAAAACAAAATAATAGTATTAATAATAAATAAATAAATAAATAAATAATTATTTCTGTCAAAAATCAATGATTGACAGCCGATTATCCGGTAAAAATTCAACGTTATTTTACAAATTCATACATATACATATGTGGATGCATATTATATATACGTAAATAATATAACTTGCGTGTATATTTATGCGCGAAAAATGTTTTTCATACTCTCGATATCATAAAATTAACGTATAAGAGAATTTTTTTTTAAATAGAAATAAAAAAAAAAAAAGAAAAAACGTTATTAAAATATAATTGATATTTATATGTTTTCCAAACAAACTTCGCATTATCTCAATTTATTCTATACACGCGTATACACACGATTTAAATAAAAACAATATAATATAACGAATTTTGTTTTACTTTCAATTTTTTCATTGCATATCATTTTTATTTTATTTTTTTATTTTTTTTTTTTTTTGTCAAACATTCAACGACAATAATTTATACACGACATGACAAATAAACGATCTATTTAAATGTCCTTTGTGTAACTAAATAGCATTCACTTCTTTTTATGTCGAGTTATTAAATACGATTTGTGAACAAATGTATGTACGTAAGTGTGTGTGTGTACTATACAGTGATGTGTTTGCTAGGTCACTTGTACCACCATATCAGTCACATAAAAAAATGTCTGTGTAGAAAGAAACATGAATTGCGTTTGGCAAAGAGGATACTTGAAGATCCTTTCTACATTCGCGAGACATTTATATGTATGTAATAGTCCATTGGTATGAAAAAACTCAATGAAAAAGGGGAAAAGAGATGGTAATAATAAAAGAGAAAGATCAAGTGTCAGTGAGCCTGCAGTGAAAAGAGTTAGGGGACACCTAAACGTTGATGTTGGTTGAACGTGGCAACCGGTTTAACCACATGTTTGTACCGGCAAGAAGCTATACAACTTATATACAACGGGATGAAGACTCTTTCACCAGCACACTCTCTATTCGTCAGTTGTATACACATATATATTGGTAGTGTAATGTTGCTGATCCCCGTTAAACCAACTTTAACCATCGGTATGCGCCAACATATAATGCAACGTAATGTACTCACATACTGTACAAATATAAATAAAAATAATTCAAACAATATAATATACAAAAATAAAAGAAACAAATAACAAAAATTATATAGTAAAATCGAAGAAAATCACGAAAAAAAATTTGGTTAGTGATATAATTTTACTTTTTTTCTTTTTTTTTTCTTCTCATCTGTTTTTTTCATGTACATATCAATATATATACATATTCAAATAAATACATTTTTTTTTGTAGCGTATAAAAATAAGAATGTGTTTTATACTGTTATCAAAAATAATTTTTTACTACAGCAATAAAAAATTTTTTTTTTTTTTTTTTTTTTTTTTTTTTTCATTAGTTATAAATTATTCGATTATACAATGTATATATTCATATTCACACTGTAATATTATTCAATTAATTTTATTTCATCATTTTACATTTAATAACTAGAATAATTAACTGATAGATAAGCTTAATAATTTCGATTTTTTTTTTTTTCTTTTTATTAATTGATATTTAATAATAGACTCATGCATATAACAGTGACGTTTAATAAGTAAGATTTAATATATTTTTACAACAACCAAATTCTATTTATTGGCAAAATAAAACAAAAAACAAAAATGAAAAATAAAAAATAAAAAAAGAAGAAAGTAGAAAGAAAAACATGAAAAAAAAAAATTAATAAATAAATAAATACACACACATATATATTATTTACTTCCAAATAATTATATACTCTTGATTTATAAGGCCATTGAACTAACGGTGAGAATGAATGTTCACATATAGAATTTTTATCTACGTATATTAATGTATATACAAACTTATATATGTGCACGCGTGCAACGGCATATCTATATTATCATTTAAAATTTAAATCCTCGAGCAACAGACCATAAAAATATGTCGGTACACTTACACATGATTCTATGTATAATGTGCGTGAGTTGATACGCCTAATATATAGAGATAACGGTGCATCGTATTTTCAATATTATCACAATTATTAACTATTGTAAATAAATGAAAAATTAAAAAATTGAAAAATCATATAAATATCAATAAAAAATTTTGAATAATTAATTATACAAATATTACGCGGAGTCGTAACATTTTGTAGTGTGGACCATCAAAAAAAAATATAAACGATCTATATAAACATTGGCAAAAATAATACAAAAAGCTAAATGAGTATGTAATACAATGAAATCTAATCTGTCTCATTCCATCCGCTTTTATTATTATTATCATTATCGATACTGAGTATTGTATTATTTTGTTTTTGTTGCAGAAGAGTTTGTTGTTGTTGTTTTTTTTTTTTCTTTCTTTCCTTCTTCTTCATGTCTTGTGTAATAATTAAAAATGAAAATAAAAGTGTGATAAATATCTCGTTGTCACATCTGCATTACACTATTATAAAATATGTGTGTTTAATTTGTGTATATGAGTGTCTGAGAATGTGTGTGGGTTGATTTGTTTTCTTGTGAAATTGTCAAAGGAAATCAGTTGGTCGAAAGTGAAGAATCGTTGAGGGGGCGGCGAGAATGTAAAATATGCACTTGTAAATGAGTGGGACGACGGTGTGGAATAGTAAAACAAAAAGAAGAAGAGAATAATAGATAAAGCCAGACAATGCAAAATAAATAAATAAACATGTATATATTTATATATATTTGTATAGATCAATGGTAAATAGTAAGTAGAAATATAAAAAGGGAGGAAGAAGCATTGAAATACAGATGAAATGAAGAAATGAAAAAATGAAATGAAAGTAAAATAGAAATTAAAATGCATCGAATAAATTTTGACAAGACGTAGAAAATCATCGTGTACATATTTAGTGAATAAAATTGAAATTTTATCAACTATTTATGTAGTTTATAGTGAATAAAATAAAAGATGAAAAATTTTCATTGTTATTAATTAAAATGTATTTTTTTCATTGTGAAATAGTAGAAATGCAAACTTACATGTATATACGTCAGTAATGTAATTGTATATATTTGACAGTGATGTAACATAAAATACTTGGGAGATAATAAGAGAAATAATTTCCACCAACTATGTAAATTAAATTAAAGAGCAAGTAATTTAAATTACATACTTGCAAATCCATGTCATCAACCTCACAGGTGAAGTGTCTCTAGCCACAATTTTTTGTTTACATAATATAACAGACTTTACCTCTGACATGTTGATATAAAATTTGGCGTAACATAGAATTAACCGATAAAAGATAAGGGGAGAAAAACAAAAACCCATCGAAAAGTCAATTTGATAATCATTGAAAAATGTAATTGTCAAATAAAAAAATGTTAAGAAAAAGGAAAAAAATAAAAAATTACTCTTTTAAAAAAACAACTGATATATTATCTAATATTTTCTTTTATTACATGTATTTTTTTTTAGTAATAGAAAGTAATAAACAAAAAAAAAAGTATCACGGTATTTAAAAGTATTCGATAACATAAGTGCACGAGCTGATAAACACAACGGGTTGATAATAAAGTATCGAGGCCTTTACCTTCAATTTTTCCCCTCATTTATATTATTAAATAAAACTAACGCAACGTTACTGTGGAGTTATATTACGTTGTCAGAGGGAGAGAGCAACGACAAAACCCGATTTCAAGCACCATTAACTAGGTGTACTCTATCTATTGTAATTGGCACAAATGACAGTGACAAGAACGTGCATTGTGTACAATAGAGTTTAGTTTGGTATACATATACATAAATACATGCACACATGAAAGATTATTGATAATGATATCATAAATATTTATAACCCGGATATTTAATATGCATATGTTTACACAGATTTTCACAGGAATGGTGAGTGTATCAATGAAAATTAATACTGACAAGTTATTGTTAATATATAAATTAAATGATTGTGGTTTATATTTTAATTTTATCATAAAATTTTGGTAAAATATTAATATAGATAATTATATAGTATAAATATAGGACAAATGTTCAAAGCAAGGACACGCGATTCATGTTTTTATTTAATTTTTTTTATAAACAGCCAAGTCGTGAACACGTTCTTCTCTCTTTTTTTTCTTTTTTTTTTTTTTTTTTTTTTTCACACATAAAATACATGAACAAACGTGAGACATAAATGATTGGGGTGTAATATATATCCTTTTGCAGTGTGGCAAATTGCGATAAAAACCAATTTATAACATTGTCACGAAAACATTTTTATAACAGACTGACATAAGATAAAACATTTAATCACTAACCTTCATACAGCAGCACGAGCAACCATCGCAAGATCCGAATAATATTTTTCAAACTGCTTCAAAAAAAAAAAAAAAAAACAAAACAAAAAAAAAAAACTTTGTCTAACAGAAAATAAAAAAATAAAAGAAAAGAAAGAAAAATCACTCACTATCACAATGTCACTCACGTGATTATAATAATATTGAATTATTCGCCGTGTTCGTTTTTTAATTCTCCAGATTTATTGTCACGTTGTCATACTAAATCATCAATCTCTCTAACATACAAACTGTCTACTGAAAATGTACATAACCTTTAATCCATACAACACATAATCACGATACGACGCTGTACCAGCAAGAAACCGGCTCGCACTGCCGCGCTTGTCGACGCTCACTCGACTTGACCACCGCTGCTGTCAACGACACGCGGGAGTCGACCACCCCTACAGCTCTCCCCCCTCACCCCCTCCCCCTCCCTCTCCTTTTTGAACGTCACACGGAGCAGAGCCCAATCTGCGTGCGCTTTCGATATCACTGTAATGTCCCCCTCCAAATTTAACGAAGATTGTCGATCGTGTACGAACATTTCAGCTGTTCATGGTGCGCATGCGCCATTACTTCCCCCGTATTTCTCAACACGCTCGTTAACACTGCTGTGTTGCTCTCCTTCTTCGTCATTTTACTTTATTCAATTCTTTTTTTTTTTTTTTTTTTATTTTCTTCTTGTATTTTCAATCTCACATCATATCACCTTTCTCCTCTTTTTGTATTCTTCCTCCACTTGTTCTTCTTCTTCTTCTATAGCTGGTGCTGTTCGTGGCAATGTCTCTATTGTACTTCTCCCACCTTCTTCGCCCGCCTCGTCTCACGATGGAAATCGTTGAAATAAGATCTCGCATTAAATGCTAATAACGCCCGATGATCACTAGTTATTTATGCATTTTCAACTTTGCACAATAATTGCAAACCGACACTTTTTTTCTTTCATTCTTTACTCCTTTTTTCCCTATCCTCATCCGCTCCATCTGGCTTTGCACTCAAAATAATATAACACGTTTATTTGAAATTATTATTTGCTCCAATACTTTCATTATCACGTGACAAATTTAATAATAATTCACTAAATTTTTTTTTTTATTTGAGTAGTCGTTATATTTTAACTTGTTATTTCAACTTTTTTAACCTTTTGTGGTCTCTCAGGATTCAATTGATCTTCACTTTTTTATTATATTTTTTTGTTTTCATTTCAAATATCTTTGGTTTAATTTTCAAATTGAGGCGAATCGCGATATCTATAGTTAATCCAAGGTTTTATCTTGTCAACCATGTGCTCAGTGCAGTCTGTGGGGTAGTAGTTTGCCTCTGGCAGTCATGAAAAAAAAAAAAAAAAAAAAAAAAAAAACCTGTTCGATAGCTGGAGTCTAAAAGCTCCCGCACGATAGCAGTAGAAGTTTTTTAAAAACAAAGGAAACTTTTTTTTTTGTAAAATATTTAAGAAAATAAAAAAAAAATACGCGGCATTTTTTTGCTTATAATAATAATAATAATAATAATAATAATACAAACGTAAATTTAACATAGATATTACATAATTTACTTCTTGTGAGCGATATCAAATACGACAAGCACAAGACATATCTATGCGTTGAATGGGGTAGCAGCTAATATATATAACTTCTTATTATTATATTATAATTACTTTTTTCTATTTTTTTTTATATTTTTCCATTCCAAACAATACATCTTGTGTAAACAAATTATCTTTCATTACCCAAATAAATATCTCTTTTGAAAAACCAAATAATGTAATATTTTTTTTATTAAAAATACTGATTTAATTCAAATAAACGAACCTACAGTTGTGGACATATATATCTAAAATTAAAAATTTTATAATTTTTTTGTATATAAAATGCAGCATTAAAAAACGAAGTATTAATTATGTTAATAATAAAATTCACGTGGACAACAAGAAGAATTTCGAAGAAAAAACGTTGAAATATATCTTAAAATTTTGATAACCATTTAAATGCAAAACTGACCCAAATGTGTTGAAGATCTACACACCCCTCCGGTTACAAAGAACTTTTCTTTTTTTGTGTGGACTACAAAAATTAATATTACTATCAACATTGTCTTGTTACATATTATATAGCGTATTACGAAATGTCAATTTTCCAATCTACCCCGTTTCATCAATTATAATAAAAAATAAATTTCATTTTCATTTTATGGATATTAAAATAATACGTTTTGCTCTTTAATTTATATGTGTATAAACACAAGTGGCCACTTATAAAACTAAGCTCAATTGGACAACTGAATGATGCAACGGAATTTAAAACATATAATTTATTTATATTGATCGATAGTTATTAACTGCCACTTCTAAGCATCACAGATTATTATAAATATCAATTTAAATATTGATCATCTGAAAATGAAATGAAAAAAATATTTTTTTTTCTGCTCCTGCTAAATGTGCCGTCAAGTGATTGAATATATTAATAAATTTGAGATATTGATATTGATTGGTGCAAGAATTTTATTTATTTTATATCTCACCCTTATCAATTTTAATTCTAAATATTATCAAATATCCATGCTATTCATAAATGAATTTAACTATTATACTATTACCACTCATTGTATAAGAACATAATATAATATACATCTATACATATTACATGTATTTTATATCCATATTTAAATCACTTTATACATGTAAAATACAAAGTTGTATATTATAATTTTTAATTTAAAAAATGCATTGGATGAAAACAAATTTTGAAAAATAATAAATTAATCTAGATAATTTTGCTTTAAATGAAAAATTTCAATTCAGGGTAATGTAACAATTCGTTACGTTCACAATGATAAAAGATTTATAAGATTTATTTTAATTAATACTTGTTAATTCAATATTATATCCTGATATTAAAGAGGATGAACAGGAGTTGAGTTTATCGAAGAAAGTGGAAGAGGTCAAAATGTAACGAGAGGATAAAAGGAAGAAGTAGACAAGGAGATGAGGAGATAAAAAAAAAAAAAAGATGAAAAAGTATAAAAATAGTAAAGAGCACAAGTAGTAAACAACTAATAATTTTATAATATAATTTATGCCAATTATATAATGTATAATAATATTTTTACAATAATCACAATATCACAAAATTTTCCATCAAAATTATTCAAATTGAAGAATTTCTTTTTCTTTTCCTTTTATACATAACATATACGTTCTTCATTGACATCCAAATATCTGAGTACACATGGAATGATAAAGTAAATTTAAAATAAAATCATGAAATAAATAATGATAATTATTTCAAAATATCATACATGATTAATCAATACACAGTTTTTCTTATCTATCATTTTTTTCTTTCATTAATTATGAATATCAACAATTTAACAAACACAAAAGCGTTTTGATATATGTAAACAGTATATGTCTATCTTGTTGAAGAGAAAATATATATATATATAACGTTGGTATATCCAGTGTGTTAAAGTTGAAGAACAAGTTTGCAATAATGGATACATTATACCTGGCTGAATATATATAATATTATATTCTCAAGCAACTTTGCTACCAGCATTACACGTTACCTCACTACTGCATGCTCTTCCTCTTCGTCGTTTAAAAACATGTATACACCGGAATGGACATACGAATATACATGTCTGACTTATGGACCTATTCCTCTGTGTGTGTGTGTGTGTGTGTGTGTACATTTATCTAGAAATGTATAAATGGTCAATAACTCCCAGATACATATGCATATATAAATACATGTATGTCATATATGGTATATATGTTTGTGTATAAATACATATATTGTGAAATTGTGGAAATACACTCGGGAAATCAACTTGCATTGTATATAGATATACATACTCACGCATTAGGTAGATATAATAAATGTCAGGAACAATTACTTTAAGGCTTCATTGTTTCGAAATTTCAAATGATTTTATTTTTATGAAAAAAAAAAAATTTTTTTTAAATAGGTGGTAGAAAAATAGACAATATTATTTATATTTCAAAATTTTCATAGATTTAATGTGTAATAATCTATTAATAAATATTCTACATATTTTACCAACACAATAAAAAAAAATTGATGAATGAATGAATATGAGGAAAAATTAAATTAAACATAACAATTATATATTTATTGTTTTCTTGGATACAGATGTTGTTGAAACTTTTTTTTTTGTTTTATCATTTATAGATATTAATATTTATTTGATATTTGTGAATATTTGAAAATATTTCTTCAATATAAATGACTTAAAATGCACATTTAAAATAAAAGCTTAATCTAATAGTCGTGAGTTTATTTGTCTGGAACAATGAATTTATCATTGAAATATCATAAAATTATAATTTTTACTCTCAAAAATTATCAAAAAACATTGAAATTATTTTTAATTCTTTCTTTCTCTTCATTGATACGCACATATATGTACACTATAGTGAAGAGGATACAGAAAGTAAAAGAAAACATAAAACTCAAACGCAGTTATTTCATTCAAATGGATAAATATTTATCAGCAATATAAATCAAAATTTGTAATGTAATGTCAATGTAAATAAGATCATATAAATTCATCATGCCCATTATGTTACATCGAGATTTGTATTCTCATTTTATGAGATAAAATCCTCATCTCCGAAATATATCTATACAAAAAGTCGCAGTCAATCTTTACAGTGATACAAAGCTGTAACAATAAAATCGCCAGATAAATTAGAATTCAGCTGTAAATTATATCACCAGAGAACCCACACACACACACACAAACATTCAACAAATGAAACAATAGTGTACCTTCAAAAACTCAATAAAAAAAAATAAAATAAAAATCCTACTCTACAATAATTTTACACGTTTTGCTGCGGAAGTTTATCATACATACTGAGATATCACATTTTGTATAAACCGATATTTTTAAATTATAATTGAATACATCAATTTATATTATTAATTTTCTTGATCAATTCATGAATTCATGAAGATTATATATTATATATTTATTATTTAATTTTTTATTCATTTACTTATACAAGAAATAAAATTTATCAAAACATTTTATTACATATATTTAAAATTATAATTCATTGGCAGATAAATTATTTTACTGTAATATTAAACATAAAAGAAAATATAAAGTAAATTGGGATGAATATTATTTAGATAGCAATATGTATATTTAATTGATCCATAATCACCTGCAATTTCACTTATGAAGCTTGTGACTTGTGATTATTATTTTCAATATTAATAATTTTATAATATTCATAAACTCTTCTTTATATGAATAATATCTACATTGTATTTTCAAGAGAAATTTATTTCATTGATATCATTCATTTATTAAATGAATAATATGAAATGAATGATAAAAAGATAAGAAAATGTATAAAAAAAGAAAAAAAAAAAAAAAGAAAACAATTATTCATTGTATATAAATAATCGTATTTTTTAGAATCAATTGTATTAGAATGAAGTCAGTTGCATCCCTTAATTAATTTATTATTATTTCTGTAAATTTTTATAATAAATGCATATTATTTATTTATTTGAAAAATATTTCAATGATTTCCTTCACATTTATCAAATATAGTAAAATCAATTTTACAGATCCACAGGTTCGATTACTATCCAACACGATGTCGAAATATTATTTCATTTCGTCGTGTATAAAATTATACCCATTATAATACAATATAAAATATGGAGCATGAGTAAAATTTATAAATAAATAATTATTCATAATATTTATATTCCAATAATAATTCTTCCATATTTGTATAACGGAGAAAGTTCATCGTTAAAATAATATTGTATTCTTAAAAGTTCTTTTTTGTTTCTTTCTTCTTTTGCATATGCGGAAGATCTTAATAATGAAAAATAAAAAAATAAATGACGAGAAGTAAAGTATGTATATTATTATTATTATTATTATTATTATTATTATTATTATTATTTGAAATTCAACGGTCTATCAAGGGAATTGTACAGAGAATAGAAAAGGGTATGTGAAAAAAAGAATAGATGGTGGGAGCTTGAGTGGAAATGAGAAATGAAATTAGATAGAGCACGAGTGGGTGGTTTGCTTTTGGCGATCGTAAGTCACTTGAAATGCATAACGACAACGTCGACCAAGAAATACCGTTCGAAGTGCGCCACATGAGTCGAATATTGAGAATACATACCTATATATTAAGTGTGTGTGTGTGTATACGTGTAAAGTTTATGTGATTTGAGTTTATTGTATGAGTCCAGTGCAACCATTTAATATAATACATGAGTATTTGCAAAGTACATTTGTCCAACAATTTTTCATTAATTAGTTATGCTGAAAAATAATATTTTTCTCGAATAAATTAACATTTATTATTATTTATTATTACTAAAATTTATATTTGTTATTTTTTTAAATAGAACTGAGTATTATTGGTTTCTCTTCATTTTTTCTTTTTTTTTTTTCTTTCTATTTAATTTTTTTAGCGTTACTTTAATCATGTAATTTTTGTAATGAATTTTGGAATAAATACAGTTGTTTTATTATAAAAAATTTTGAAGTTAAATTTACATATGAATATTGATATTCAACAATTGTTAAACAATGAATTGTTCTGACACTTGAAATTATCTTGAATAATTTTAATTATTAAATAATTCAATATCTGTTTTAATGAATACATTTTTTTTTTTAACTTTTTTTTTCAAATAAAACAATAGTATTAAAATACACTCGTAGTTATTGTTCTGATTGAATATCATTGTAATTATGAAAGCTGAATTTTGTATCACCTGAAATTATTTTATTTTCAAAAATAAAATAGAACAATATCGTCATATACTCATGAAACAAAGAGCAGAAAAATCTTGACGCATCAATTATTCATATATTTTATTTGATTTAAAAACAAAATACACTACAAGAGCGAGAAATAATTGTTGATTTTTAAAAAAAATAAATAATAACAATTATATTGATGGTGACGTTAGCACGCGAGAGAGCGTAAACAAAGGATTATCTGAGTAACGTTGTGCATATGTGAGCGTAAACGCCGGGAATTTACGCATGTGTTTGTTGTGTGTTTATATCCTCTTTGAAAAATAGTTTATTTCTTGTTTTTTTTTTTTTTTTTTTTTTTTTTTTTCTTGGGGAGGACGGCGTAGTAGAGCCGCGCGACAAGTACAAAGGATTGTAGACATCATAGGCCGGACCGATTGAGGGGTAGAAGTATTTTGTTTGGTTCGTGCCCCACGCATCGTCTTTCATGGTCATCAAAGGTAAAACCCCCTTTTAACCGACGACAACACCACCAATACTACACAACAACGACATACATACTTCTCGATACTGATTATCAATGTGTGAGAGTAAGTGTCGAATATATCTTCTATTCGGTGTGTAGTTCAGTTTGCCGCTGATTGTTGGAGCTTACGCCTTAATAGAAAATTATCTACGACGTTGAACGTTAGCCCGTTATTTATTTTTTTGTTTGTCTGTATTAACATATTGAAATATTCAATATGAATTTGCTAAATATTGCAGTGGATTTTACTGCGCAGATACAATCAAAACGGTTTAATTATAATTGTGAAAATAATCAAAAAAAAGTGGATCAAATTCAATATAAACGATCAATAAAATATCAGTGAGTATAAAAAATATTTTCTGCATGAATATCCATGAATTTTACTTATTATTTCATTATGATTTGTGTGATTATTAGTGACTGGACAAATATAAACTTAATATTAATAAAAAATTTTAAAAATATAGTATAGGGAAAAATATTCTATTTTTATTATAAATATAATCACAAAAAAAAAATTTTTTTCCACAATAACATATGTAGAAATATTTAAAAAACTCATAATTACGATAAAAAAAGTGAACAATAAAGAAATAACTTGTTTCGTATTATAATATTTACAAGTTTTTGGACACAAGTACTTTTTTAAAATAAATTTCATGGTACAGGATAAATTTAAAAATCTTCGCGCAGAAAATAAAAAAAATAAAATAAATTATCTGCTTTTCACAGCAAAGAAATTCGCGCGCATTAAAAGTTGAACGGAAATGGCGACAGTTATTTATGAGAGAAAGAAAAAACTTCTCAAAGATCCGTAGTAATCGTGTAAATTTAAGTATAAATTATTATTATGGAGTTGATACAATCTATCGTAAGGGTAAAATTACCTATTACAATTATAATAAATTGAAAGATTGAATTATATATTTGAATATTATAATATAATAATTTTTTTTTTATTTATTTAACAGCTATGAACATTTAGTACATTTCCCCATTTTATTTTCTTTTTCCCGATGAATAAGTTGAAATATAAAACTGGAGTGTCGTTTATAAATACATATATTTTTTTTTTCCATTTTCTAATATAATTGATAAATTGCATTGCCATTTACATTCGATTTGGTAATATTTATCGTCTTAATTTTTAAATTAATATAATTAATCAATTTAGTGATTAATTAGTGGATAAAAATTGAAAATTTTTTTCCAATAGTACAATATATAAGTTAAGAATATTCATGATCCACATGAAATAAAATTTTTATTTTGCTATCAAAAAAAATTATAAAAATCAAATACTTCTCTTATTGAATTTTCAAATATGCATAAGTAAATTCAACCATAAGATTTCATGTATATATTTTCATGTGAATAAAAATTAATGAAAATAATAAAAACATTCTTTGAATGAAATTCAATATATATTTTTTTTTGTTTAACAGAAAATCAACTAATATGCACGGATCACAGAAAGTATATAGATGCAAAATATGCCATTATAAAAGCAATCGTCAATACAACGTATTGAGACATGAAAAAAGAATTCACAGTCAGAAGTTGAAACGCTCGTGTTGTGGTAAATAATAAATTCTTTTTTTTTTTTCAATTATTTATATCATAATGAATTTCACAGTTATATAGAAATATAAAAATAATAATTATTTATTGTATTGAATATTTGTAGAACATCTGTAGTCAATTTTTTTTTTCCTTTTGTTATTTTCAACAAAAATATCTTAATCATTTGATCAATTTCAAATGATAATTTTTGCTTAGGTTTAATTTGTTTTTTTGTTTTGTGGTGTATAGAAAAATTATTTATGATTTACTTAAACCAAACTAAACTCAGTATAATACCATATACATGAAAAAAAGGTCTTTGTTCGAATGGGAATTCACATGCGGGTATCAATATTTCGAACGATATTATCTCTGTACAGTATATTTCAAACTTTTTTTTTTTTTTTTTCCCCAAAATATATTTTTATTCTAGTTATACCTGAGTTATTTTCCGATTCACTATGTTTTTGCTGCTGTAAATTTTTTTTTTTTTTTTCTTTCATTCTTTTCTTTTACATATTTTATTAATTTTATTTTATTTTTCCCGTGTCAGGAAAAATATTTTGCACTAAAGGCGAGTGGTATTTCCACTGTGAAAACTGTCATCCAAATTTAAGAGCAAGTTCATTTATTTCAAAGAAAAAATATAAGATTATTAAAAATACGAATAAGTCACTGATTTCATCAACAGTAAATGAGGAAAATAGTGCTATAAGAAGATCTGCACGAATTCAAGAGTCATTTGAAAAACAGCAATTAATAACTTTGGAAAAATTTGACCAAATGCAAATGGAAGATGTACCGCTTATTTATTTTATAAAAAATAAAAAATTACGTGATGAATTCATAAAAAAATCAAATAAAACGTATGAAAAAACTAATAGCGCAATGACACTGTCTGAGAATAGCTTGGAAATTCATTCCGATGATAATATCAACAATTTGTCATTAATGGCTACACCAGAAAATAAAAATCATACAAATAGCAAAGTGTTTTGTGAAAGTGAAATTGTGAAGATCAAAGCATTTAAACTAATAAATTCTGAAGATGGAAATGAAATAAATTTTGATAATGTAGAAAATAATTTATCGAATAATCAATCAAGGACAAATTTAAAATTTACATACACGGAAAAATCAACCCGAACGTACCAAACTGTGAACACCCCAATTTATTTGCCATTGAAAAAAAGAATTCTTCAAGAATTGCAAAATGGTCCAATTGATAAGAATCGCCAGCGACGATTAAAGGAAAAATCTACAAATGAAAATCACATATTTAAATACAATGATAAAGAAAATATCAATCCAATTTTAAAAAGCCACTACGACACTGATAATTTATCCAAAAAAGTAACAGTAATAAGAGCAGAAGAATCAATCACATGGAATGAAATTACTCAACATCACCGAGCCTATTTAAGCTCAATTGACTTTGAACGTTTCAAATTATTTTAATAATCAGCTTTATTAAACTACAGATTATTTTTATTAACGAATTGTTGAAATGGTGTTATATATTTAACTGAAAATAGAGTATAAAAAGAGACAAACACGGTGATTTTAAATATAGTAACGAGTTTTTATAAAATAATTAATTTAATACTGTATATTAACATATTACATACATAATTAAGAGAACAATCGTCCATATTGAAGTATAATTTATATATTATTTTTCAATAATATTAATTAACTACATGTGATATATAATATCTATGGGGTTTTAGATTAATAATACATCTTTTTATATTCAATACGAGTGCCTTTAATAAATATTCTTTATCATTATAACTTAATTTGCAGTCAACCATTTTCATTCGCACGTGTGTGTGTGTATGTGTATGTGTGTGTGAATATTATGTATCATAGGGAAACTGAGTTAACTCTGTAATCAATTAGCGACGGCTTGTTTCAAGCGACGTTGGGAATATCACATTCACATACTTGCATTGAGTTACCCTCCTATACGTATATTATCAACTATACATACACAACTATTCTCACTTGTTCTCGCTCTACGTATTGAGCAAAACATCATCACGACGGTTCGGTATTGTTTCAAGTTCGAGTCACTCATTGTCATCATAAACACATCATTCGTTGGTCAATGCGAACGTTGTACACCTCGTGCTCATGCAGCCATCGAATTAGTTTTATCAATGTAAACATTTCAACAAAATTATTCCATAAATTTAAGTTATATGCATTAATATAATGTATTTTTATTAAATTAATTAGCGAACAAATGCATATATTAATTAATATATAACATTTCAATCAAATAAATTGATCCATCATTATATTGTGATGTATACCTACATAACTAACATCAAACATGTTCAACATTTGCCTGTTGTTAATGTGCAAAAGGGGACTGCACATTCCGGAAACTAACTCCATTTACCATTCACCATTGACGATATATATATAGATATATATATTACATTGACCGAGTGCTTGATACAACGAGGCAGCGAATTAGATCGACCTCCGTTGTTTCAACCCTCATCCTCTCTTCGCCCTTTGGCTTCAATATAATTTATGATCTTCTGACTGCGAATTTCACGTACACATTGATTTGTAAACGAGCAAAGCTTCAGAAATTATTCGTTTTGCTCCTTCTCTCCTTGCCAAGTCTTTCTACCTCTCCTACGCTGATTAACTGGTAAATATACACAATTTAATGTTTAATACTGTATACGCCATACTTCCACCACTTTGAAATTTATAATTACACATGATATCTATGATTATAATAGATATGTACGTAAATTAATGACTTATTGATGACATTGATTGGCAATAATTATTTCTTTATGTTACAGTGTTAATAAGCCGAGCTATTGGATCCATATAAAATTTGTGATGAAAAATATATTCTTATTTACTTGCAATTTTCCATACGTAAAATTATCAACTACTTTCAAATAATGACTGATTTGCTCAATTTGATTTATCGCAGTCTGAATAAGTGATCTCAAAGTGAACATGAATACTAAAACTAATGGTACATGAAGTAAATAGTTGCATTACAAAACAAAAAAATAAATTTTTTAAGGCATAATATTATTATATACTCATGACATAATTATGTTACTATTCTTATTAGACAAAAATATAAATTAAATTCGCTGTAGAACTGCAACGTTCATATAATAAAGTATGAAATTATTTGGAAAAAATCAATAGCCCTATTATCTCGTCGCTGATGAATGACGATAAATACTGAAGATTTTCTTCCCAAAAATTAATAACCATCTGCCAGTGAATAAAATCGTTTCACCAGACTCGTACTTGATTTGTATGTATATAAAAGAAATTTATTATTTATCTTTGTATATCCATCGCACATTTGGTAAGTATTTTTTCCTATAATCCAACCAGAAAATACCTTTTATTTCAAATTGTTTTGGAGAAATTTATTCTAGAATGCTGCACCCATTCACACATTTTAATTATACATTTAAGTATTAATATTTGCCAAATTTGTAACTTCATCTATTATAAAAATCTTGAATTTTTCAAATTACTGACCTCATCAAATCGCCATTTTTCGACAATCCTATTTTGAATTTATTCAAGTTAATCAATATTTTTTTCTCTCTGTATATATATAGAAAAACAAAGTCATATAAATTAGAATATTTGTATTATATACAATATGGGGAATAGTTAACAGTTAAACACACAAAATTGTACGCAATAATAAAATGAATAACTATTCCCATTAGAATTTACGACAGGGTTGAAAATTATACCCGGTGTATTTGTTGCCCCGTGAGGCCATTGTCGCCCACCTGCAAGAAACTATTATTACCTTTATGGTGTGTTTGTTGTTTACCATCCGCAATACTCATGGGATAGTCACCATATATAAACTCATACATTCATAAATCAACTGTGTACAAAACGTACAAAGTGAACACCATCTTCAATTGCAATTTCATTTTTGTATCATCAGTTCCTAAATCGTATTTAAATTATATAAAAATACCTAGTAATTATCAATCGTATATTTGATTATTGCCCTGTATAAAATAAAAATAAGAATATGAGAAAAAAAAAACAAAAAAATAAAATAATAGAGCAGATTTACATCATGAACAATAAAATGTAATGAAATGTTGTTATGTGGATAGGTATGAGAAGATAGAAAATTGTATAGATAACGCGTGAATGATTATTGGCGTCATATACATTTATCCTGATTGCCATGAGTAATTGCCAACAACAAAAGTAACTTTTATATGGGGACACAGATACATGTGTAATACTCGAGACATCCGACACAATGTCGCCACGATATTGGCAAAGTCTTGAAGCGCCTGCGCTTCACTTTGGACGCGCCGCAATTTTGGAATCTCTACATGAAAATTTCTCTCATTTGATATTCGTTGGTCTTCTATTATTCAACCATAGATTCAAATAAAAATAATAAATTTCAATAATGAATGAAGAATATTGTACAATTGATATGCGTGAAAGGTAATTTGTGTAATTTATAATTATTCAACTGAATATAAATAGATAATTTTTTTTTTCTTATTATTTATTATTTATTTTTATAGCATTGGATTGCAAAGATTTGCATTGACATTAGACCGATCGCAACACGTTTATTATGGTGGTCAAACAATTTCTGGAAAAATATTCCTTCAATTGGATTCACCTATAATTGCCTGTGGTAAGTGAATATATGTATATATATATTTGTTGATACTTTGCCGCTTGTGCTTTCACGTATTGCTAGTCCTCGCGTGCCAAAAGTTTATCGATTGCACGTATAATTGCTGCGACCTAAAAAGTTTTATTACGATAGGCGCAATGTAACACCATGGTACACACTTCAATTTTCCATGAAATAAGCTTAAACGTGGACAACATAAAGAACAAACAAAAAAAAAAATAAATAAATACATATATACACGTATATAGATATTTATACATAGTTTATAAATTAGATTTTTGTTACATCCATATACAGGTATTAAACTGAAATGCAAAGGAGAATCAAACGTTTTTTTTACAAATCGTTCAGCGGGATTTCGACGAAAATTCACAGCTAATGAAATTTATTTGAACAATGAATTTGATTTAATTGGAGGTAAATATATAAATTTATGATATACACATATAGATATATAATTTGTAAAATTGAATTGATATTTTGTATAAAATACAAATAATATTTTCAGATGAAAATAGTGAAAGTGAAATTGCCGATGATATATATGCGTTTGAATTCAATATTCCGGAAAAATTGCCATGTAGTTTTGAAGGACGTTATGGACGTGTACGCTATTCAATACAGGCATCATTGGTTATTAAAAGTAATTGTCAAGTATGCACAGATATTGTTTCATTTACTGTCGCACCAATATTTGACTTAAATAACCATCCATTGGCACCCGTAAATATTAATTATATCTATTCATAAATTTCATATTATAGATACATTATATTTAATATTTTTATTTATTGAAAACATTATATTGCAGTTACCAATAAGTGAGAGTCATACAAAAACTTTCATGGGTCATACAGAACCATTAGCGATGTCATTGTTTACTCCAGTGCGTGGATTTGTTCCAGGACAAACGATTCCATTGAAAATTAATTTTAAAAATGAGTCAAATATTGATGTGAAAAAGATACGAATTGTATTTAAAAAGGTATATGTATATACATATATTTATGTTATATCTGTATAAATTTATTAAAATGTATTGAATGCAAGAAACAAATAATTATCCATTTATTTATTTATGTAGATTGTTTTATATCGGTCAATTGATAATATACGTAAACATAAAGAAATTGTTGTGGAAATTGAACAGCCTATTCAGAAAAATCTCGAAGTTTATGAAATTGAATTTGATGTACCCGCACTTCCGCCATCAGGAACAATTTGTAATCTTATCGACATTGGTTATACACTGAAAGTCGAAGCATGCATGGATGTTAATGAGTGGTACTACAGGATGTTTCACAAAAATATGAAGATAAGAGCTAATGTGATAATTGGTACAGTACCATTAAAAAATTATGAGGATCCATTATTTACAAATGATGATTTTCATATTGACAATGATGAAAAAATAATGGACACAGTAAATTCTTCTACCAGTGGAATTTATAATAACGCAAATATATTAAAAAATAATTCAAGTACGTTACAAGTGCTGTAGTTTTGAAAAAATATGTTACATCTTTTTTTTTTTTTGTTGTTGTATAAATGATAGTCATAAATATTTTTATTTTCATTTTTTTTTTTTTTCTCGAATTCATGTAGATGGACTGAATTATCAAAGAAGTCATATATATCGATCGTCAAAGCCAGAACAAGATGATCCCACGGGGGATGAAAGTGACAGTGATGTTAAAGTTAAATCGTTTTCGCCCATGTACCGAGTCTACAAGTTTCAAAGCAGTAAAGACAAGGCAGTTTAATATTTTATCCACAATATTTATAATATCAACAATATGAAATGTTAAATGCTGAAAAAACATCGTGTTTTTTTTTTTTTTTTCGTACTTTGTCAATTGACAAACTTACATTAATGGAGCACATATTATTTGCACTTGTCATTTACAATTTTATGACAAAACATTTAAGTCATACGGCTTCGATGCGTGGACCAAAAAATTCGATATTATGCCTTATATTGATAATAAATAATAATTAAGGTGAGTAGTATTGCTTGTTGAGTTTCACTTTGATCTATTAAATTTGCTATGATGAAGTGTTGATTATTAAATGAATATATGACAATTACAAATATCTGGAGTGCTTTGATGAATGCCACATCATAGGTACGATTGCTGAATTACGGTATGATAGATATCTTTGTACCTCTAGTATTGAAATTGCAAGGAATTCAATAATAATAATGATGATCAAACGAATACCTACAGTTTCAAACTTGATTAATTCCTGATAATAATCATTCAAATTAAAATTTATCTCCTTTTTTTCCACAAAAATGATTTTAAACTAAATAAAAAAATTTAGTTTGCACTCACTAATAGTATACTTTACCTAATATTTAATTTTCATTTTAAATATTATTTGAATAATATTATTATAATAAATTAATATATAAATTAAATATTATTTTTAATTATTCTCAATTAGTTTTTGTTTATCATTTTTTATTTTTTTTTTTTTTTTGCCACTGAAATTTATTCATGTGAAATATTTTTACGTTTGTATTACTACGACGAAATAATTCATTAAAATATTTTTCATGATATAGTTATAAGGTATTTATTGATATAAACAATATCATTATATATTATTACTAATTTGCTTATTTGTTTTCATTGTCTGCTGATATTTCAGCATTAGTGTATTGTAAAAGAATTATCATGTAAGTTATAGTAGCGCTGACAATCTGAAAATAAAATAATATTTATAAACATCATGATTGATAATTTAAAAAAAAAATGTTCCCTGAAGACTACATTAAACATTAATATTTATTATTCATACCGATTTGAAAAGATATGCATTTACTGTAAAAAATCCGCAAGCTGAAAATGACACTTCACCTTGATGCAGTAATTCGATAGAAAATTTTTCAAGCTAATGATAAAAAATCATAAAATAGTACAAAATAATTATATGATAATATAGAAATATAAATTTTAGAAATATCTATATTAAACAATTATTTAAATTCTAACTTCGTATTTTATTGAAGTCATATCATCAGGAAGTGCAGCCATTACTTTATGTACTAGTTCACCAGTCCTTTTTGTCTACAAGAAATTAAATTAAATTTTAATTAACCTGAAAGAATAATTGATTAATCGATTAATTAACTAATTTTCGCTAACTTCTTCAATGATATTCGTTCCATAAATTGTAAAAATAAATAACGGAAAAATATCTTTTTGAATCAAAAATATATAATAAATTATATCCAAGATCTTTATTGAAAATGATGTCAGCGCAAAGTATGTCATGCCACGGTACGTGTCCATAATTAATTTCAGGCAAACATAACTTATAGTTAGCATAGTTGGCCATCCCATAATATTAGCAATTTCATGGTAAATTTCGAAAAGCACTCGACGTGCATTTCGAATTACATCAAGTTCTTTCTTCATTTTATTAGTAGATAGAATATTTGGAATATAATTAATATTATTTCGAAATTGTATTTTATTTGAATTTATTAATAATAGAAGAGAATTATTCAAACTGTAGAATCTACCCTCAAAAAAAATCATCACAATAGCATATTGAATTAAAAAAGTTGATAATAGAAACACGGATAAAGATACCACTATTGAAAGTAAAGAAGTCTTTAAACTTGTATTCGAGAATTTTATCCCATTAATTGTAAAAAAGATAATAAAATTCAGCACGTGTATTATAAGTATCAATGAAGCAATATATTTTTTTCTTTGTAATGAGTGAAAACATAAATGTGTTTCAATTTTGTTATTTAAATTGATTAGTCGGTTCGCAATTGACACTGTGCTTTTTTGTTTGAAACAATACAAAATTAAAATAAACCGTAATATTTGATCATGACTTATTATATTTAAAACAATTAATAACTCTTCTAGTAATGCCCACTGTTTCTCATTGACGTAAATTATTAAAATTATATAAATATAATTTGGAATCAAGAAAAGATTTGATAAAATAATATTGTAAATCATTCCAATTGATGAATAATAAAATTTTATAGTCACTATTTCATTATTTTTGTATGTCTTCATGTTGGGTGGGGCGAATCCGAATATTTTAAAAATAATGAATAAACAACGAAACCATTTAATGTCAAACGTCTTATCCATTATTATTGATATCTAATTTTTCCACATGAATTCAACAAACGAACTTTCTGACTACTACTTCTGTCATTGATTAACTGAAAATTCTCACATTTGCTGTATGTTCAATAAGTCGACTGGTGACACGAGAAAATTCAAAGATAAAACCAATGTGTAACTTTCTCTATATTATTGTAATGACTTCTACGAAAATTAATTCTGTTAAGTGACTTTGTTTTACATTCATGTGGTAGGTGTGAATATATACGATATTCGATACTAAAAAATAAGTTATGAGCAGCAGATGACTACTGGCACACATTGAGCATGCACCCATTGTCTCTCCATGAACCTATTAATAAATATTGATTTATTAATAATTATAATACACAAACATTATAATTTGTGTAAATAAGTAATGTACATTTCTGATAGTCATTTTTAAAACTATTATTATACAGCTCATTTAATATTCATTCTTATACATTTTTGAATGGTTACAATTAAATATTTTCTGTTGAAATATCATTTCATTAAATTATTACAGTCTTAATTTTTATTTATAGAAAATACTTGAGTGGAAAAATTTTTGGAAAAAAAAATATCTATAATATAATATAATTAATATTCATTCATTTTATTTCACTGTATATTTGATGAGCTGAAATTTTTTTTTTGTATAAAATAAAATTACAAAGTGTCGTAATAATTTATTTTTATATTTCAAATATAAGCAACGGGCAACACATGATGGGTTTATCATTGTCGTGGTAATACATTTGATATAAAATAATATAAAAATAATGGAAACATCAGTTGATTGTTTTGTACAAAAAATAAAAGTAATTTATATTCAAAATAATGTTAAAAAGTAAAATTATTTCATAGAAAAACCAAACATTCACCATTAATGAACAATGTTTTACGAATAAAAAATATCTAATAATATATAAAATGCAACAAAATCAATAAAACAAAAAACACTATCACAGTCGCTTTTACACCATATACAATATCAAATGGTATCACAAAAATCAAACAATATTTATTTTAAAAAACATATATATCTATATCTATAATAAAATAATGATATGCACAATTTATCATATTTTGTTATAATAAATACATGCGTACATGCATATATGTATTAGAAAAGTTCATGTGTGTACGTGTACAAAATTTCAGAGTATTCGCCCAAACTTTTTTCTACAAGAATGACATATATATATATGATAACAAAATACAGTGAATACATATATTGTACAATCCATATGGGACTGGTTTGAATAAAAAAAAACTCTGCAACTATAGTATAGCATTGCCGGCTAACATTTGTGAAGAGTCTTTGGAAGTTGGTGAAGTAAACTTGGACGATATAAGCGCCAATGTTATGCTACACGCCACTCGATGCGTACATAGATATTCCTTTTTCGCCAAAAGAGAACTCGTTGGCTTACCTGGCCCTCGCTTGCGGCATCCTCTTGAATTTCAATGTCTCAAGATAGTCCTGAGAGAATCCCGAATATACATATATGTGTACACAATATATACGGTCGGAGAAAAAAAAAAAAAAAAAAAACCCGGCAAATATTATATATTTTTACATTCATCTCTTGAGACTGTAAAAGCTATAGACAACAAAAGATTGATATCACTACGCAACAGAATGAATAATTGATTTAATATAAAATAAAAAATATTGGAGTACTCAGAGAAATGTATAAATATAATTTTTTCGAGTTTGGCAAAATTATATTTGTATTAAGGTTTTTTCCTCAACCTTCATTTAATAGTTTGATTATTTTTCAATTATATAAATATTATTTATGTTTATTGTTGTGATAAATGTATTTTAAAATTACAATTAAATCAATTAATCACATAAACTTAAGTTTTATTCATCGTGTGTTATTAAACGAATATGTTTTCTCAGAAAACAAAATATACCACGGTTGCAATATTTATAATTAATCTTATTAAACCAATGAATTACTATAAACATTGTATGTTTTATTGTATTATTTTTTGAAAATATATTCGACATTGTACACTTATACTTGTCACGTAGTTGCAATAAATTTATAACTCTTTTATGATGGACAAATTGTGACTAGTTGCAAATAAGTATATATTGTATATTGGATGAAACAATTTGGCTCTAAAGGGGTATACGTAATTTCAATGTCGCGCTTGTGAACACACGTCCCAATCTCTGGAGTCAGTAATTCTGTTATCATCGTGCAACGCACATTCATGGATTTAGCTGGAGCTTACACACGACTACTGTATGCACCCACATGGCTACTCGGCTTTATATTGGTGTACTTCATTGTATACTCGTATTTACGTAACGATACAGCGTAGCCTATCATTCGTGCGCGTGAGTGCGTTACTACCGATATCGAAATTCGATTTATACATCAAGCTTATGACCCCATGGCATTTACTTAATTAAAATCATTCCGAGATTAAATTTTCAAATCTATATTCACCTGTATATTACAATATGAGTCTCGGAATCGCACCTGACTCTCCTGATCGTCTTTTTGACTTTCCGAAAAGTGTTTCCAACGAGTCTCGCGGAGTATCTCATTGTTTTTATGACTCTCAGAGACTGAGTTCCAAAAATATTATGGACCCCGTAAGGAGACCCTTAAAAAATTAATAAAATGACCAAAATGATAATTATCAATAAATGTATCAAATAATTTTTTCACAATCAATTATTGAAACAATTAAGTTGTATTGCTATAAATAATATAATATAATAAATACGATGTGTGGATAATAATTTTTTTCAATCATCCAATAAATTGATAAAAGTGATAATTATTAATTAATAATTCAAATAATATTAATAATAATTGGTACATCAATTTTTTCTTGTTATTCAACAATTTAATAAAAAAATTGTATTAAACTCATTACTTATTTTTATTTTTTTACAAGCAATGAAATATAAGAAAGATTAAAATATTATTCATTAAATCAATTGAAATAACTCTTATAAATGATTCCTTTATCATTTTAAATAATTATGAATTTAATCCAAGTATTTAATAATGAAAATAACAATATTTTCAATATAACTTGATAGCTCAGTTGGCAGCGTTCTCGTCTCATTATCAGAGAATCCCGAGATTCTAGGTGCAAATCTCGTCGCCAGAGCAAAGATATTCTTAGACTATGTTTCATGTTGAATTATAATTATTTTCATACACCCAATTAATACATAAATAACTTCAATATTTAAACGTGATGAATAATCTTTATAAATTATACCAATAATATATTAATGAGAACAATTAATTATTTATAATATATATATATATATATTTTTTTTTGATTATTATTGATTCACGTTTCTTTCATGAATTAGTATGAAAAAAAAAAGTGTGTTAATAAAAATAATGTTCATTAATTGTAATGCTATGATATATAGAGTGGTATATTATTTATTTATTTATGTCTGCGCCATTGGATTTTACAAATTGTCACTCAATCGTCCCTGTACAGAGACGATATAGAAACAATTGAAAAATTTTACTGTATATACACTGAATCTAATTACAACGCAAGATCAAATTCTTTCAATTTTAAAAAATGATTATGTGCAAAATGGATAGTGAAATTATTTTATTTCTATTTCTTATTGTGAGATGAAATGAAATTCAATGAATTATACTTAAATGTTACGGCTTTTTATATAATAATAAATGAGACTTTCAACTTTGTTATAATATTTTTAACTTGATATTAATTGTTTTATGCAAGAATGAATATCAGCTCATCAACAGATACGAATACAGTAATAATTTATGTTTATGAATGGACTTCACTACACACATATCTAAGATAGATGATTGCAATTAACCATTCAATACACATAATTTTGAGGATTTACAAAGAAGAAATGAAAAATAAACTAGTCTTAGTATTAAAAGTAATAAGTATCTTTGAAGAGTGCGTGAAATTTAGAGCAGGCCAAAATTAATGGAATAAATGCCGGTAAAAATGTAATAAAAAATAATATAAAAAAATTAATGTACATTATATGCTTATTTTAACTGTAAATTATAATGCGATTGTATGAATTTTACGTAACTTTTTTCATAAATATCCACGGAGTTCAATCGACTTTTCTTCGAAAAGTCACGAGCACCATCGAGTTGATCAGGATTATTTTCTCAATCTCCAGAAATTGCTGTGCAGTTATAGACCGTTAACACTGAACGTGCTCTGCAGTGTGCAAAATACTACTCCAAGGTGTGTTTAATGATTAGAAACACATATTCGTTGTAAAATTTAAGGATAGGGAAAAACACAGAGTATTTAGAGAAAATATAGGAAGGACATTGAAAGAGATCGGGCACAACGGGTTGAGCATTGAAAGTATAAAATCATAATAAGAGAAAGGATATTTCAACGTTAAAGAGAAATTGTGAAAAATGAGTGGAACTTTAGTAAGGAGAATAATACGATTGATCAATAATATATCATTATAATAGGGTATTCAGGTTCACAAAATTTTAAAAGAGATAATAACTACTGAGATTAATGAAATTGTTTGAATGATGTCAAAATTAATTCATAACTCGATAATACATATACATATATGTGCATTTACAAGTACATATATACATATGTATATTGCATTTGACAGAAGCAACTAGAAAGACTGAAGAATATGAATTTAAAAAAAAGGAACGAACAAAAAAAGTGCGGAATTCTAAACAGGGTAAGGAAAAAAAAAGGTTCATGGACTGGTAATACTGGATGTGCGGGATAGAGCTAGAAATGTTATTGAAAAATTTGCCGTGCTGTAAATATAATATGACACAAACGAGCGTGGAATCAAAGATGAAAAGATTCAAAAAAAGAAAATGTGAATCTTGAGCTAAAAAAATATAGTGAATTTATTTATAGGGGTAGAAGTTGATAAAAATATATTCAAATATTGGATTAAAAATTGTAGGAATAAATACGGTTGTAAAATATTATTTTTCGTTAAAAAACAACCAAATATTATTCATAGTCTTCATTTATATTAAATATTAATTCTTTTATGTATGAGTGTAATTAATTTTTTTTTGTTTATATTGCACATATATTTTTATATTTATATGAAAATGAATAAATATATAATTTTTACGATTATTTTTTCTGAATGAATTAGAAGAAAAGAGTAGGATTTAAGCTTGGATGTATATTCATTATTTTTATAGTTTTGTTTGGGTTTTTTTTTTTTCATTTTTTGTCTTATGTAAAACCCAACGTAGGCAAAGTATTCAATATTCATTTTACCATAAGAAAAAATTGCGCGACTTTACCATTCCAAACTCTTCTCTCTATCTACAATCCCCCTGTGGATTTCTATTCATTTCCAAATGTGCACCATGTTTTATCTATCGTATATTTGGTTTTTTTCTTTGTTCCATTCTTAGTAAATTACGAAAAACATTTGAAATGATAATAAATAATTTTTGTAATATTGAGATGTATTCGATATTTTGGAGATTATGTATTATTATTTTAATCAATAAAAATCGAATTTTTCCCTTATAATGTGAAATTAAACTTAAATATGACATTTAAAAAATTTTATAAATTGAAATGGATTAATTTATTGACCTCATTTTAACAAAGTGGAAATTGAGTTTCCTAAAGGAAACAAAAAATAATGTTGATATATTTAAAAAAAATATAAATTTCTTTTCAAATAATATTATTATGAATGCACACAATTATTATCACTTAGAATATTTAAATATATATATATATATATAAATAATAATATAATGGTTCAAACATAATTTATGATTGTATTTTCTAGTACTATTTTTTGCGATTGTCATTTGGATATGTATTGTATTATTTGAAAATATACAGCAAGGAAATTTTTAAACTGTATAAAATTTCATAATCCATAATACAATGCGCACAAATCATAAATCAACGTATTTTTAATATTTTACTTAATCCCTTGAAGCCATATGGAAACATTTGGGAACATGAGTCTTAATATATTTATTTTTTTCCAAAGGTTATGTCCAGATCTTTTTTTTTTTTTCTTTCTTTCTTTTTTCTCGATCCCTTGCTCTTTGTTATAATCGCAAAAAAATTCATTGAGAGTGGTCAACATCACTAAATATAAGTCATAAATTTAAACACATACACACGCCATTGGGCATTTGAGTGCGTAGAATTCATTATATCTCAAAGAGAAAGAATTTTTTTCTCAAAATGTCAAGCAACAACTTGGTAGATGAAGGGCCATACGTTATATATGTATTTATATGTTCTCAGAGCATAGAAATACTAAATAACAAATTTTGAACTTACCATTGCAGAATTCAGTATTTTTTTCTCGTAAATTATCCTCAATATTTACATATTTGGAATTTTTATCTCATAGAGTTTATAATTTTTGAAGAGTATTTTATATATTTTTACATGTATTTTCTTCATTTGAACTTGAGATAATTAATTAATTCAGTTTGCCGTTTCCTAATTTCAAGTTCGCATTCAATTTTTCAAATGCTATTACGCATTATTGTGTAGAGCCGTTTTCTATTCTGATTGCCAAATTAAAAATTAAGTATAGTCATATATACAAATAAAAAATTTTTATTAACTGTTTTTATTTACTTATGTAAAAATAAAAAATTATAATGTATAAGCACATGATACAATTATTTCATCCAGTAATATGAATAGGATGTTGTAGGTCCATGTTAGATATTAGATACGTAAAAACATAATACTAGTGTGGGGAAATGACATCTAGTGTTGGAAAATGTAACTGTTATAAATCTTAAATGATGCAATCTCAAATACTCATGTGTGTTCAATTTTTATTTTTTATTTCAATAATATTACAAAAAAAATAGAATATTTAAGTATTTCAGTGCGTACTGGGTTGAAAAGACAAATAATTAGTATTGTTATTAAAAATAAAAAATGTTATTCAATCTATGTGAATACATGAAAAAATACTTATACATAAAAAAATCTCCGTTTTACTTGGATGAATTATTATTACACATTGCTGTTAATAATAAACTTTGAATTCTTTTATAATATCTATTTATTCAGAGTTTCAGTTTGAAAAAATTACATCCAATACGTTATTATCAACAGGACACATACTACTATTATTTGTTTGTGCTGTTATTATTAGATTATGTCTTCCAGTTCTGAATGTACAAAAAAAAAACATAATTAATAATAAAAAAATATATGAATAATAACATATTTTCAATAATAAACATGGTATATACTCTTTTTATTCATATATTTTCGATGATTTTCGTTTATTTTTTATTGTAAATGCAGAGTTGGGAGACATAATCCAATAGTAGCGGTATAGATGAATAATAGTATTGTGTTGATAGTACTATTGATAATAATGGATTAGATGCAATTTTAATATCATACATTCAAACCCTTATTACAACGACTTTTACACTTCGACACAATATAAATTATTTGCCATTTGAATTCAGTACGTACTAAAAAGTTTATTTTTTGTTTATTCTCATTTTTCACTTCCCCATACAAAATAAATGGAAATTTTCGCTAATCGACACATGAAATAATTATTTTCATTATCAGTATAATGAAATTAGCGCGTTTGTCTGTATTTGGACGTCTACGTTATCTGTCAAAGATATAATAATAAAGGGATTTTAATAAAGGAAATGGCATGAAATCATTCTTTTTTTGTGTTTATATTTATCATAATAGATATACAATATACATTTGATAAAGGCGTGAAAAAACATTTTTAGACGACCTCGGGACCACCCTCGCCTCAATCCAAATTATCCACCGCGCGTCAATGACGAGTATTGTAAGATTTGGGTTCGCCATATTGGTTTAAGCTCCGCCCATTCTTCACAACCTAGTATGAATATATGATTATATCTTATGATATATTTCATTCAATCAAAAATAATACATCTAAATGAATTCAAAATTAATTTGTATGCATAAAACCATATAAATATACAATTAGTATGAAATATTTAAAAAGTTTTTTTCGTATTATCCATACCGTGTTGAAAATATTTTTTACGTCGGTAAGATAGGGAGTGTATAGTTTAAGAAATAAACACCACAATAGATTTAGCGCCACCAATAGCCGACTTGAAAAAAATGTTTTGATTGGTCACGTTTAAATTGTATTTAACGGATAATGATGCCGCCTCTATAATCTGTGAAGCCATAGCTATAACCAACGTACCACGGTTTGCAACAGTTTTTTCATAACGGTATTTTAGTATTGGTAAAAATATCGGGTTTATTAGGTGTATTGAATACGAGGTTTGAAAAAATAAGTTTTTGTTTATTGCTAATTGTTATTTAATCTTAAGTAATCTTTAATGAAACAGTTTAAAGTTATTAGTGAATAAAAAATATGAAATTGAGTAGTATAATTCACAATTTCAAGGTAAAATTGGAAAAAAAAGTTGAACACCAGATTTCTAGACGTTTGTCAAACACTACAGAGTGACGCTTTACATTTTTGATGATTTCTCAATGTGATTATAGACATAGATTTTCCTGAAATATTAATAATCATGACGACATCACTATCAATTATGGCAACACACGACGAGCTTGTGCGATGCACAAATGTGCTTGTTCATGGATCTTGCGAAGAAGGTGAGTTTCGATTGAAACATTTTTGTTAAATTATTCCAAAAATGTAGTATTATTATTTTACTGCGAATTTCATTTTTAATATGATCATAAGGAATAATTATTATTAAACATTAAAATATGTAAAAAATAGAGTTCCTCCAATTCGCTATAAATCAAGAAGAAATAAGGCAAAAATGGTTAGCTTCTGTCCAAGAGTGTCAACGTCTCCATTCTGCGTTGGAGAAAGCTCATCTTGAATCTGCTGATCTTGACAGAAAACTTAGTCATGCACGTAGATTATTGGATGAAGAAAAAAGACGACGACGCAATGCTGAAGAGCAAAGGAATTCTTTGGTAAAAAACAATAATTTAATATTGAAATAATTGTGTGATGAAAAAAATTCATTTAAACATAACAATCTCAATTGATATTGTAAATGTTTTTAATAGGAAAGGCAAATAGCATTGGCACGTGACTTATTGTTTAATGATGGTGGACGAAATCTGAATGATGAGACACGTGAAAAATTGCAATTCCTGAATAATACAACATTAAATGGACGACATAGCAGCGTACAAATGAAAGATCTATTTAATACAGACAAGTTAGAACATAAATATTTATAAATAGTAATTAAAATCAGAAAATATTTTGGATCTAACGAGAAATTTTTTCTGTTTATAGATTAAATACAATTGCTGAGTTGGATGCAACTGGATCATTACTAAGTGATTTAAGTTGTTTTTCAAAGTCAGAAGATGATTTAGATGCCAGTGCATTGTTAAATGAAAATCATAAAAAACGTGAGTGGAAAGAGCACAGACCAAGTGGGGAATATTCCACAAAAAAACGTCGTAGTACATTACAAAAAGTAGCCGATCTAAATAATTCAGATAGAATAATTGCAACAACGACTGTAGTTATGCCAAGAGAAGGTGCAATCACAGCGTCATCAGTTATTGAAGCAGTACCTGGTGACGAAAATCTCGATCCACAAATGCAAAATTCACGTAAACGACGGAAAAGCACTGATCGCAGTAATTTTTCAAAAAAAGAAATGCAAATTGATTCAAATAATATTATAATTGCACCAAAACCATCAGCTCCAATGCCAGATAATTTCACATCAGGTTCTGACTCAGAAGGCGTATTCAAGCCGAGTCCTAATATTGGTGGTTACACGTTCAATACAAAATCGATGAGAGGACATAGTTTTGTTGGTAAATCAGTACTTAAACCGGAAACGTGTTTACCATGTGGAAAAAGATTGAGATTTGGTAAAGCGGCATTGAAATGTCGCGATTGCCGTGCAGTTGCTCATACCGAATGTAAAGATCTTTTACCATTACCATGTGTACCAGCTGGTAATACACCAATTCTTCGTGGTATGTCTGGTACAATTGCCGATTATACCCCGATGATTCCACCAATGGTACCATCACTAGTCGTTCATTGTATTAATGAAGTGGAATTGCGTGGTATGAGTGAACAAGGATTGTATCGTGTTAATGGCGGTTCGTCTGAAGTTAAATGTTTAAAAGAAAAATTTTTAAAGGGCAAAGGTGCACCAAATTTGTCAGATGTTGATATAACAACAATTTGCTCTACACTCAAAGATTTTTTGCGTACGCTGCGCGAACCGTTAATAACAGTGGCATTGTGGGCGGATTTTGTTCGTGCAACAACAATCTTGGACAAACAGGATGCGGATGCTGCACTTTATCAAGCTATTTCTGAATTACCACAACCAAACCGCGATACATTAGCGTTTTTAATACTTCATTTACAGCGTGTATCGAGCAGTCCTGATTGTAAAATGCCAATAAGTAATCTTGCCAAAGTATTTGGGCCAACACTAGTTGGATACAGTTCACTAGAACCAACACCAACTTCAATGTTGTCAGAAACCAAAACTCAAGCTGCTATTGTTGAAAGCCTGTTGAAAATTCCATCAGATTATTGGGCCAATTTCGTTAATTCCGAAACTATTAATGAAATCGGAACACCTAAAATGGGCGAATTACGACACACACCATCGACTGAATCTCTCTTAAAACGCACGGCTTCACGTGGTTTTTTCAATACTCCATTGGGATCGAGCCGATCATTCTTACGAAAGAATAAAAAATATTTTGCGACACCACCGCAAAAACATGGAATTTAATCTCTATAAGAAGGGAAAATATAACACGAAAAAAAAAATAGATTAAAATAATATATATATTTATATATGTATGGTTTTTTTATTATTCAAAAGTTGATAAAACATATTTTTTAATTACAAGTGCATCCAATTTTTTCTTATTTTTCATAAATACATTCGATATTAAGATTGTATAAACTTACCGCTTATCAATGTTTTCTTCTATGTTTGTTTGATATTTGTTTTGGCTGCATTTCAAGCACTACTGACACTTTTTTTTTGTATTTGTGCATTATCATCAAGAAAAATCATCCGCACTCATATTAATAATTCATGTGTTTATTACGAAATAAAATTTATTAATTTTGTACAGAGACAAAAAAATAATTATCTTCATGCTTCCTCTCTCTTTCTCTTCCCCTCTCTCTATTTGAAGTTTGCATAATAAAAATTCACAATTTTTTACCAATTGAAATTATCTCTATTTTTTTGTATTTTATTATCAATATATTAACCAAAACAATAAATTACTCGGCATATGAAGTATGAGTTCTGGTAAATGTTTTTCCTTTTAATTCCCAACACGCCTCCCAAAATTCGACAAGTCTATTATCACCATTTGAACAAAAATGTTTAAAATCTTGAATAATTTTTTTTTGAAATGTTTCATCGCCTGATGACGATGAAAGTGATTTCCATTTACGATTTAACATGTGATTCCATGACCACAAGAAACCTAATCTTCGATCCATACTGAAATCATCTTTATTTTTACCACTAACGTGGCGTGTAATGTATGCTTCGTGTGGACTCGGTTGATCTGGATGAACTGGATATCCTTTTTGTCCAGTATTACGTCGTACAATACTTACTCCAGTGCGTTGCCGTGGTTTTGGTGACATCATTGATGGCACTAAAATAAATACTGTGCCGGTAACATGAACATATTGATGGTCATTTTCGCTGTTTTCAGATTGACACGGCATAAAACCAAAACGTTGTAAAATTGCTTCTTGGAAGAGAAATAATCGTTGGGCATAAGTATCTTCGCGAAATCCTATGGAGAAAACACATCATTTGGTAAATACGATAGTCATTGTATTGAATAAACGGTGTATTCACGAGCAGTGATATCAGTAGCATATAATTTAAAAGTGATAAAGTACCCTGAAAAAGATATTGTTTGTCACCCATGAGACATTCTGTAGTTAATGGTATAAAAATAGGACCTCTCAATGGATCACTTTTTGATGTGTATGGAAGTGCTAATAAATCAGTTGGAATAGGCACCATATGAATCTCACACATTTTAGCTTTACGTTGCCATGAGAATAACTATATAATTATAGAAAAAATATCGTTACAATAATTTTAGATAAAATAATAATTGACGAATGGAAATTTGAACATCTTTGAAGAAACTTACAAGATCAGCGACTATACTTCCAGATGATGCGACCCATTGTACTACAAGTTCATAAGCATAATCAACTTTTAACATTGATTGATAGCGTAAATGACCCCATTCTATTCTATCACTCTTATTATTCAAATCTATATCAAGGTGTGTGTGTTTGTATGAAGTAACTAAGAAACAATAATTGCACGTATAATTAAATTGAAATAAAGATAAAGTAAGAATTGAATGTTTTTTTTTGTTTAAACAAAATCACGATATCTACCTTTTTCATCTTTTTCATTCAAAAGTTCTATCATATCAACATCATCTCGTAAGAATGGTGGAATGTTTGATTCATCAATTGATTCGCAGCTGGGTATTGGTATTGGCGATGATATATTTGGGTGAGATTGTGGTGCTGGTGGTTGACACCATCCTTTAGGCACTTCCATTTCTACCTCCACCCATTCATTCTCAAAACTTTGTAAATCACCCAATGGTAATGAATATTCGGATGCTGCTGAAATTTTTTCCATTTCGTAATTTTTACATAAAAATATCTTATAAATTTCCATTTGCAATACTCACTTTTCTGACTATCTTTATCTTGTACGATATGATATAAATAGAATCCTAGAATAAACGGCTTTGAAAAATCACCCGACGCATGACATAGCAATTTTTCCGTTATCATACTCTAAAATACAATTTTTTTTTTCTTTTTTTTCTTACAGTATTCATTATAATATACAAAATATTAAAGCATTCGTAATTTTCCATACAAACTTTACTACCTGCATTATTTTTATCGCTTTTTTTATCGTTACGCCACCCTCAATATGTGTATTCAACCACTGTACAGCGTCAGCGCTAACGAATGTTTGACTTGGCAGTGATGGATGTGGCGTAAGATATCCTATACCACTTTGTGGATATTTCATAGCTTCTAGTATTTCGGAATTCGATGCATTGCTTTTCAATTTTATCACTTCAGCATTAGAGCTATAGTGAAAATTATTTTTCATTATTAGTAAAAAAAATTAATTTCAGGGACAATAATTAATTTTTTTATTGTAAATATTTTTACTTCTCTTCATTGGTTTCTGAATGATCCTGCTGTTGTTGTTCTTGCCCAACAGGTTGAACTGCTTCACTGGCTGGTGACACTCGACCACGATCCATCACTTTTGATCCTGATCTGTTTCAATCATATAATTTAAATCAATACAAAAAAATGATCATAAACTAAACATTTAATGGATGTTTTATTTTAGAACTTTTATCAATTTTAAGAAAAGAAAAAAATTTGTTTTATCTCGATAATGTTTAATGGTTACAACGATAAAAAGAATTTTATTATTTGACATGTAGTACAACAGTTTATTACGTGTACTCTTTAAAATTTTATAATTTCTATTCGAAATGTATCTTTCATATTTGAAATAAAATGATCAGCCTACACAATCTAAAAGCCCAATTCAAATTTGGGAACTATATCTAACTATAAATTCAAAAGCTACAATATTTAGTGTAAAACATTAAATATTTATATTTATAATAAAAAATAAATAAATAAATAAACAAACAAAAATATAAATTAGTTGCATGATGAGCAAAAAGAAGATACGAAATAAGAAATGAAAGACCAACCTGCTCAATGCAAAGCGAGGATTGTCGAGGCATGTGCGGGCAGTAGAAGGAGGAATCACTACATGCTTGTCCTGTACAGAGAACCACATCATTCACTCATTCATTCACTAACAAAAAGTTATTACCAAACACTGACTAAAAAAAAAAATAAACGAGAATGATGAAATAATTTCTAAGTGAACATTAGGATAAGAAATAAATGTATGTATAAATTCTTGCTTTAATGAAAAAAAAAAAAAAATATATATATTAATAATAACAATAATAAATAAATAAAAAAATGATAATTATACTGGAGATACAATTCAAATTATTCCCCTACAATTAATTATATGTTAAAATTTTCAAGTTGACGGTGATGAGAAAATGCGAAGAAAATAGATCCATCATCCTATTAAATAACAAACAATTAACTACAAGCATTAGATTATGAAAATGTTGATGAATTTGGTCGTTATTCTTCTGTGCCCATTTGACTACTAATTGTTCTATATCAGCAATCGCAATTGATCTAAAAGTACAGTAAAATAGAAAAACGAAAACATACATTCACGTGCATACAAAAAAAAATATTGAAAATCCCGCGATAAAGCTTAATTAATCAAATGTATTGGGCTTAGATTCAATTTGCAGTTAGAATTATATTAAAAGCTAGTTAAATAAAAAATAGCAGCTGAAATTATTTAACAAAAAAAAAAAACAAAAAACAATAAAAGTGATTATACAGATGCTGAAAGAATGATGTCTGAAGAATAATAAATCGGACTGAAATATCAAATACTGCATATTAAGATGATGAAATTGATGAAAATCATTCAAACCTTGGTCTTGGCTTTTCGGGTAAGCGATTGCTCCCAAGTCGTTCTCTAAATGGTGAACTGCCAATAAGACTTGTCTGTAAATAATGCGAAAAATATTATAACATTTGATATCTAATGTAATTAATGAAATGCAATAATAGCACATATTGTCTCCCGTTTCTTGTCATCAATGGAAAAAATAAAAATAAAATATTGGCATATCGATGAAATTTACAGAATGAATAATAAGCTGACAAAATCAATGCAACATTCTCAGCAAAGTTCAAGCAAAATGACAATCAATTTAATATATTGTTTACTGTTATCGTGTGTATAGTGTTTTTTAATGAGTCACTTTGGATATTAACAAGAATAATAATTTATCAAGTATTTGATATCAATTGTTATACAAAGAATATTATTCTATAAAGAAATCATCATTGTAATTTAATGGTTATAACAATAAATAAATGTGTTTACAATGATGTGGATATCTCCGAGGTGAAGTCATTTGTTTCTAAATAAGTGGAATTTGAAATTATTTCATTTTTCGTATCTATCGGAATTATTTTTTCAACGTAATTATATTATCGTGAAATGAATGGGGGAAAGCAATACCTGGTTAGAGTGGAATATCAGACTTGTGCTGTGCCTACGTCTGGTTAGGTGTGAGCCAGGATCTCTTGGGGGCACTGCACCTAGAGCTGTTGGGCTCTGAAACATATCATGCTCAACACCTTTCCAAGTCAATATTCCATCTACTATGTAAATTTAACATCATTTATTTTTTATCAATTACTTATTAGTAAATTATTTTCATAATCAATTCATACAAGTAAGGACAAAAAAATTGAATAATTTTCTATTTCAAAATATGTAGTAAGAGAAGAAAAGTATTGAACATTTTTGAATTACTACTCACATTGATATTATTTATAAATATTCAGATGAAATTCAATTATTTATTTTCTTCATTTATTACTGCCTTACTAACATAATAGAAATAATAATATTAAATTTAATATTTAGTTATTTACGATATATTAATTAATTAATTAATTTATTTATTTATTTCTTTGATTATATGTGAAAAATTGAGTAGTAAAAAAACAAATAAATATTAAATTGTAATTAGCATTTAAGATAAAATTGTCCATGCAAATTTGAATTATATTTTGCCACTAATATTAATTGCAAATTAAAAGAAATTTAGTGTTTATGGATCCAATATGAATACAAGAAAAAATCACTTGATTATATGAGGATAAAGTGCAAACGTGTATCATGAAAAAAGAAATTGTTACCGAGTTTTTATTTGGATTTGGCCGTCGTATTTTATTCAACCATCCTTCAATGAAACGAAGGAATCCATCCATTAATTGTGTTTGATCGGCTTCGCTTGGCGGCGTATAAATATCACATCTTGCTGAACCATCCAAAATTTTTCGTGTAGCATAATTATTCAACGGCAGTAAAAACATCCTAAACCTCCAATATTTCAATGCCTTTCAAATTTGAGAGATCAAATAAAAAATTCAATCACAATATGCAATTCGTTTTTAACATTTTTTATTTTATTAATGGTTAATTTTATGATTACCTCCACTAAAGAAAAATCAGTATCACCTCTCGTACAAATATAGTGATCTAAATAATTCCAGTTAAAATTTTCGAGTTTTTCAGTAGTAAATGACACCCACGACGCCTCATAAGTATCGTGATGCGGTGCATGAAATCGATAACGATAGTGAATATTGAAAGGTGGATATGGATGACTAAAAAATATGTAATATTAGTAAATTGATAGAATGAAAGAAATTTTTCGATAATTGTTTCTTACCGCGGACGATATCGTGTAACTGTGATACAATTTCCACACAATGATATTTTATGAAATATTCGCCCAATACTGAGTAGATATTCCTCTTTGGGCTCTGATTCTCTTTGTCTTCCGCGCATTACTGAACTCACATGGGTAATTGTACTTGTTCCAGATCCGTTTGCCTTGTTTTTCTCATTTGATGGCAGAATAATTAATTGAAAGCCCTGGGGAATATTGATAATCATAAATTAAACATGATTTTAAAAATTTTCAATGGAATTATATTATAATAAAAATAGTAACTGAATCCAAGTTCATTTTCAATAATAAATTTTAGCGATTGTAATTTGATTAATAGTGTTTTTATGAATATAAATTTTAAAAAATATTTCAATTATCTACCTGAGACAATCTTTGTGATACTAATTCTTTAAAAACTTCTGCTGTGGTTAATGGTTTCTTGTAAATTGCACGTTGCTGTGCAAAATCCGCATTAACATCATCCGGAAGAAGATTATAATCTGATACAACATAATCGTTTTGTAAGCTTCGTTTATCCGGAAAATAATCAGTTGTAATGGGCAAACAGGCGGATATCGTCAATGATTTCCAATCAACACCTAAAGATCCAGGAATTATTTAATATTTGTAGTCAAGATATTATTTTGTCAATTCAAAACATAGAACTAATAGAGAAATATAAATATATGTATGAATAATAAATGTTCTAAAGCTGTAGTAACTACACCCTTGAAATTCTATATACGTATTTAACTAATGCTTATATATTTATTGTAGGAAATATAAGTGCAAGAAAATAGAAACTACATTCAAATATTATGAATAAATAATTTAATTTATATCTAAATATTGACCCAATTCAATACTTTACAGTATAGTGAAATTAATGTAATACTGTGGTGTTCAAGTTAATTGTACTGTAAAGGAAATAAATTTTAGTAAATGAATAAAAAAACAGATGAATAGATAATTAACAAATAGATGTGAAACTAATGAAAATGAATGATGATGTAAATAAGAAAAAGCATGCAAATTGAATGAAATTATACTATGTTAGTAACAATATTACCACGCTACGGTTTTAATGTGAATTGAGAAATAACAATTTGCACATGGTGTTTCGAATATAACATGAGCATTATAAAACGAATACCATAACCGACTCTGACCTAATTTAATGAATGATGACTCTAACCTATAATTGCTGTGTGATCGGACATCAAAAAGTTGCATATCGTAAACAAGAATTATTTTGTCCAGCGTTGTGCCCAGAACATGACGAATGACAGCATGAAAACAAATTTGACAATAATTATTTACGTGTACAATCTTATAAATTTCGTCATATACGTATCTACATGAATATATTATTATATATAAATAATGATGATTCAATTAGATATTAGATTGTATCCTTGAAGTATTCGATGAAAGTCAATCTCATTGATGATAGTGGTTTCATTGCACGTTATGACATTCAACCATTGGATAACAATAAGTGGCATTTTACGCCGTGATATAATGGATCATGCACATAGAATGCAGTATGTTTTCTTTTTATTTAATTATTATTATTTTTTTTTTCCTGATGAAAATATAAGATGATTGATTCACCCACAGTATAATATATGTATATCATGATTTTATATTTTTATTTTAGCTATTTGTTTGATTATATTTATCTTTTTGTTGCACTTTTTTTTTTTTTCATTTTGGCTATTACAAACAAAAAGAAACGTTTTGCCAACCTGTTGTGAGAGCTGGCGTCCACTCTTGTTCACCAGTGGCACCCCACAATAGTGTTAAACTTTTATTAACAGCTGGCAATCCATAAAGGTCGATTTTTTCTCCATTGCTAATAGATTGGTTGTATCGCTGTCCTTTTCCTCTAATATCTGTTAATTTTACTTATATCCACTTTTTTAAAATAATTTTGAACCATAATATCGACTACTTACGATCTTGGAATCCGATTTGCGATGTTGATCGTGATATTGAATCGTGATTAATTGATACTGATGACATTATGACACATTCAACCGGTGATGAGCTTATTGCTGAATTCCCACTAACGTCATTTGATTTATCCGTTCGTGTTTGTGCTGGTACTGCTTGATAATGATGCTGCTGGATAAGAACGCCTGTTGGACCTAGAATTCATTAAAAATATTGGATTAGTATGAAAAACACATTCCAGCATATCATCATACTAATCAATAAGAATAAGAATTAGTATATTTTTTCATTTTTTTTTTTTTTTTCGTATTCGTATATTATACCTTTAGGAAAAATATGAGTCCAACGTCGTCTATTACTAGTCAATTTAATTGTCACGTGTGATGGATCGAAAGGATTTATTAGTGCTCTACCGGGCCGATGCAGTGTTGAAGGTTGAATAGATGGATTTGTTGGACTGCCGGCACTCCCAACAATTGGACGAAATGGCGGTGATATTTCATTGTTCGTGAATTCATTCTTCACTGGTAATTTTAAAATCGTAATAATTTATGTAACAGATTAGATACATACGAAAAAAAAAAAAAATTCATAAACTTTTTTTTTTTTGAATCATATGATAATTAAATTCATACTATTCAATTCACTATTTGAATTATCATCCACGTTCACATTGTCAGAACGATATGGAATTGTTATAGCGGCACTTCGTACTGTACTCGCCGATGATTGTGAATGTGAATCTGAAGTTGGATGATGAATATCTGGATCTGACATTTTACGTTTGAGGAGTTTTAATGCTTGAGAATTATTATGCGTTTCCATGCATGCCACACTTGTTTTTTTCATCCTTGTTGCTCCCCTAAATATATATTCTTTTTATCATTGTGGTATTTATTTAAATTTTATTTGAATAAAGAATAATTATTTGTTACTTGGTAGAATGAATCGTTGGTAAATGAAAAACTTGTGCATCATAAGCATCATAATCGAATAATGTATTGTGGAGACATTCGCGTGGATCTTCCTGAATAAGTTTAGTTTTACATAGCAATTTACCATTACTGATTGGTTGCTTCGATATTTTTTGTGGCAGTTTTATTCGCGGAATAAATGATGAATAAGGGATTTTTTTATTTGTCGAATAAAAACTTAGATTAATCCAGTGGGGCATACTGTAATCATCGGGAACTTTAATGGACGTGTCTTTATTGTGAAACTAGAAAGAAAATTTTTTATGTTAAATTTTAAATAATATTGGCAACTTGAAACATAGATTTATATAGTTTTACATACTTTTAATAATGGAACTGCGTGTAGAGGTTGCTCACCAACGCATACTAAATCACTACCTACACCATTATCTATAATTCGTTGTTTAGTAACATTTGTTAATTCTCTATCTACTTCAAATACACCAACGCCTGGAGTTATTACTACTGACAATTGTCCAGTTCTATCGAAACTTCGATCTAAATAATGCTTCTCAAAAACTGCAATCAACAATAATTTACATAAAAATATAATACATATATATATATTATTTATACATACAGACGAATCTGGATATAATGAAAAACAGCGGACAGACGTTGAGATATCGCTATAGCCCAACAATGTTTTGTGATTAACAGCCAGAATTTAAAAATTTTGTCATTATATCCAAATCGTCGCTTTTTTCGGTGCCATTATAGATGGATTCCACTGCATTGTTACTTACCGTTTAATGACATGTTGAGTACTTCTAAAAAATTGCCTTGAGCTGCAGTTGAATTTGTTGCGTCAGGTATTGTCACTCCTGGTATTTGATGATACTCCAAAACGATTTTACGATAATCCGTGAATAACTTGCGCAATTGGACTAAAACATTACTCCAATCTTCATATCGTTCATTTTGTACTGCCACTCGATAAAAATCTTCATAAAATCTGCCTCGATAATCTTGTTGTAAACATTCACGCATATGATTTGGAAATTCTTCTAACGTATTAGCATCATAGAAAGTTCTTGAAAATAATACAATTGTTACTTCATGATTACTCCCATTTTTTTTCCATTTTTGAAATAAATCGGCCAAAAACCCGTTTACTGCTTTTTCAAAATATAAATCACCATGAATGTCAAAGTCCCACATTTCACAACTCATTTGAATAAAGAGATATACCATACTTGTCGATGATCGAAACACAACCTAATAAAAAGGTATCATGATATATTTCGAATAAGATTTTTAGTGATTCAATTAAATTTATCATACCTTGGTGTCATCAGTTATAACTCCACATGCAACACGATCTCCTTGTGACCACATTTCATAAACTTGACATCTAATACTGCCACCACAAAATGAAATTTTTTTATTCATATACACACAAGTATTTACCTGAAATGAAACATTATACAAAATTAATAAAGATGTACAAAAAAAAAGGATGATAAATAATTGTAAACACTAATATAAATATTTACCAAGCTGTTTTTCAATCTCCACATTTCACTTCTACCCAAATATTGATCTTTAAATGTTAATTCAATAGAATCTAATGAAACATCATCTGGATTAACAATATTCATGTGAACATCAGCAAATGTTCTTAATTGAAACATTGTTGCTACGTTATTCTCAACACTAATTGTATCACGACTTGGTAAATCTTCTTTCAATGAAGTTACTTGTAGTAATAATCGACTGAATTCATCTTCTGGGTGATATATTTCAACTACATCACCAGTCTTTATTCCTGGATAGTCTTTTGGATTTATAATCAAGTCTTCTTGACTAAAATTTGGTTGATGAACAATAAGTTTAAATAGTTTCATGTTTCTAATTTTTCATATGTTTAGTTATCAACCAAAATATATTTATGCATAATTTTTTTGAATATTTATAGCAGTTTCTCTTCTTTTATTTTACACATTCTTCAAATGAAGTAACAATATTTCAGTTTCAATCATTGTAATTACAAATATTTTTATCAATTAAACTTTATAGGTTATAATATGTTAGTATGACGATTGGTGAATTAGCGATAAGTTCATTGTTGTGTATGAAATTCTTAATCACGATAAATGTAATCAAAATGTAGAAAACCATTGATATTTATCATAAAATTTGCTAATTTCAATCAGTATCATAAAAACAGAAATCAAAATACGTCTAAATTCTTTGTAGAAACACTGACATATATGTTGAATATAATAATAAATGAAATTCTGTCTTATCAGCTACTAATGCTCTATTTTACTTCGTAACAAGAAATTGAATAAAATCTAGGTATGTTCAAGCAGTTAGTGATGGTTGGTAATATTGCATTTCAAAATTTAATTGCCACCATAAGACCACTATTCTTTATAGAATTCAAGCAATTGATACAATAATTAAATAAGAAAATAAAAATTATGTAAGCCGCCATAAATATTAATACCAATGACTAATTTTTCTCATAACCAGCATAGTCTGAGCGTATATTTTTCAGTGAACAGAAAAAATCCGTATGCTTCGTCAATATATATATCATATTATATAATTATGAAATTATAAGAATTATTATAACAAGATTATTGTTAATTGCTATAAAAATTCTACTTTTTACAACAGTTATTGCGCTTTAAGGATTATATCCACTATCGATAATTCATTAAAAATACAAGATATCTGTGATTTTCGTCGAAAGAAATTCAAGTTTTTTTCATCATTATTATGTGCAAAAATATGAATTTGTTCAAGAACAGTATCGATTTTATTGGAATATATTGCACCATTAATTTCATATTTTATTAATGAAACGTCGACAGATTCAATCAAGCGATTGAAATAGCGTGCAATATTAATTTCCCCTATAATATCATGTGTTCTGTATAATTTCATAAGTGGATGTACCCCTATCGCTTTCCAAATAAACACAATTCGTATATCAGCGTTGGCGATTGGTGATTCGCGACCATAGTTTTTAAGTTCATTTGAGATTTTCGAAATAGATGAATGTACATGAAAAGATATTGATGTAGTAAAGTAATTCTGTACACGATTCAGAAGCGATTTCAGCCAAGGAATTGGGTACTGGGGATCGCAAAAAATAATATGATTTTTTTGTTCAATGCAACCAGTGATGGATTGTTGAAGATATCGTTGATTATTTTTTTTTGAATTTTCGTTGATGGAAAAATTATGTAGTGACGATTGTTTCATGGATTTTGATTTGTGGGCAATTCTGCAAAAAATTAGGCCAAAATATGTTATATTCTGCAAATATCGATACAATATATTGTATATTGTAGATTTTTCCGTATTTATTTAAACTTATAAAAGAGACCACTTTATAAAAGATAAATATTTACTTTTCTAAGCGACAGAATGGATTATTATAAACCATTTGTAAGTCCACTTTGGGTCCAACTAAGTCTCTTATATTATCAAGTTTATATTTAATCATTGTTGGTCTGAAATACAATTATTTTTTGTTATTACTCAAGTTATGTAACATTCAATAAATACCATTGAATCAACATGAAGAATAATTAGATGAGCAATTGTAATACTTGCCTTTCTACGGATAAACCAAAACCTAATACGTTGACGTTTTTCGGTAAACCCATAGGTAATAGCATTTCAGGTCTAAACATTCCACTATTGCCAATTTCAATCCATTTCCCGAGACCTTCATGAAAACAAAACATTTCCATGCTTGGTTCGGTATACGGATTGTATGCAGGTTTGAATTCCAATTTCGTAATTCCGAATTTTTTGAAGAATTCATAAATAGTACCAATTAGATCTCCTAATGTAAGATTATAGTCTGCAACTACGCCTTCAACTTGATGAAATTCTGCAAGATGTGTTGCGTCTAAGGTTTCATTTCGGAATACTCTGTCAATACTAAAATATCTAACTGGTTTAAATTCACCCTGCAATGTAATATACGTATGTATTAATAAAACTTTAGCTTCGAAGATGTTTGAATGTGATTGGAATGGAAAAATTTTACCTGTTGCATTAATTTATGTAACATTCGGGCGCTTACGGCAGTTGTATGAGTTCGCAAAAGATTTTTTTGTGCTTCTTCTATCTTCCAATCATACCGATACCCTAGAGAACCATAGCCACCTTTACTGTGAACCTCTTTGACTTTTTCCAAATAGTCATCAGGAAAGTTTGTTGAGTATTTTGGATCTAGAGTAAAAATAGAAAAAAATTGGAAATGAAAAAGAATCATAATGATTAATATCTTTTAACTATTTAATTTTACTTGAGATGAAGAAAGTATCATGAGCGTCACGTGCTGGATGCTGTTGAGGTTGAAATAAAGCATCAAAATTCCAAAATGAACTTTCAACAAAATTATTGGCTGGCATTTCGGTGAATCTGAAAAATAAGAAAAAACATAAGAATAATGTGTTGCATATATCTCATGTTGACTATATACTTAATATGTGTTTTACCCCATTTCTAAAAATATTTTTCTAAATTCCATGCGCACTTTAAGTAATGGATGTAGATGCCCGACATTGAGAAGTGATCCCATTGCACCGAAATTATAAGGTTTAAATTTTTTTTCTCGCCACGCACCATTTACGAGGAGATCTGAAATCAAATCCGCTTCTTGTTTTTCTATTTTCGTTGTGAAATTTGGGCCCTTTTTCACAGTGAAAGTCGTGATGATTCTATAATATCAAAATCATGCTAATCTTATTGATCTAAATAAAAAAAAACTATATATATATAAATACATTATGAACTATACTGCGTACATTTCATGAAGAAGCTTTCTTTTTTTATAATCTGCCTTGACTTTGTCTGATAAGGTATTAATATTCTGTAGATTTTTTTGCGTCAAATCTTCAATAGAAGAAATGTTTCTATATATAATGGGGTTTCCATTACTTTTTTCAAGTTTAATCCACCCAGCTACTAAGGCTTTCGAAAATCCAATTTTAGCGTTGGGTACAGTTTTCATGATTTCAGCTTGAGAAATACCATCGTTAGGTACAGAATAATATACTGCCGCTTCATGGCTGCCATGTTCGATGATGTGTTTACCTTCTGTAGTCGGTGCCCATTTTTTTTCAGTTGTTTGGCTAACTTCAATCACCTGTGAATATGAATTATCATAATTCATTAAGTGTTTATAAATTGAGTTATATTAACTGATTCCATGTGAAGTAACATACGGCATCCAAAGTTTGAAGACTTTTAATAGCTCCAATAATCTTTTGATGATCTTCATTGAATATATTCACCATTTCCAGTGAATTCATTTCACCATGTCTTTCCACGTACAGTAAAATATTTGTTATCAATTCAGTTCCCATTGTGACAAATATTGCATTAGCTTCATAAACCTATCAATGAGTGACAAAATATAACACAAATTTTGTAAGGAATTAATATTAGCTCATTCATTTCAATTTAGATGTTTGATTATGTTTGTCAACATACCGATCAATTGAAAATAAAGATTTATAACATTTGATGATAGAAAAACAATTGGAACACAATATAACCAAAAAAAAAATCCAGATACACGTTCTATCTCACACAAATACGAGTGTAACTTATCAATTTCACGCATGTCCATGTGGCGGGCCATTGGCGGCGTGACGATCAGTTGAACACAGCGCTGTATGCAGCAAAGAATATAAATAAATTTGGATATTTACATTATATAATACATTTGATCGAATATAGAAAGATAATAATTTATTATTTAAAAGGATAGATGAGATTACAAAATTTGATTTTATCGATGCACTCTCAGACTTTTTTTGTTTGAAAAATAAATAGTTGATATTTATTAGTATTTGATGTCAATGTAATAAATTGAGTATAGTAGATAAAATTTTCGGAAAACGAGTTTAAGTCATAATGATGATGCCTCTATTTATTCTAATGTTCATCTTTTTTGCAACACCTGTGTGTTCCGTCAAGTACGCGTATGAAATGAAAAGATGTTACAAGACATGAGCAAAATTATGTGTCTTAAGAAAATTCATTGACAATTGATTCGATATAATATATATTGTATACATGGATCGCATGTACATTCAATACATATCGAATATATTTTTATAGATTAATTTCTCAATTACGAATGTGAAATATGAAATTATTGTAATTATATGCGTTCCTTACACATGTAATACAAAAAAAAACTTTTTCCGCATAAAAGTTACATATATGATCAACAATTATATATCTATATTTTTGTTAATATTTATAAATAAATTGCTTCCTTTTTTCATTTAAATGAAGGAAAATGATATAAAATATAAATTGATCAACTGAAAATATATATTTTGCATGATTTCAAAATAATATATTATTTTTCTGCATTAAAAGCTGACAAATTTAAATATTTTTGGCGGTCATTCATATGAGCATTTCGATAAAATCATTAGTTTCATGTAAGCATGTCGGTAAAACCATACATAAATTATTTTACCGACAATTCGTTAGCCCTCTGGGAAGCAACGAGTTGTCATCGACATCGTTCAATGTCGTTTGGCTTCGTTTTAGTTCGGAGAATGGAGACAGACATAGATTGTCCGCTCTCTTTTACTACATGAAGCTAGCCGAAGAGCGTTGCTCACACAAACGTGGCTTGCGACTGTGTGAGTTACCCCCTTCATTCTTCGTTGCTTGTTGTTCGGTCTCCAATTTAGCCACATTTTTCTCTGATCTCTGGACGAACATCATTGGCGCGCGTCCCCATTCTAGTTTCACTGCTCTATATATCGCTGTCGCACACCTCGTTGTTAGTCTACCTGGTAGACTCTACCACCGAACGTCGTTGTAATTTGTGGTCACAATACACAATATATGGTTCAGTTCATTATTTTTTCAAATTAGAAAATATTCATTCATATTAAACGGGAAAAAATCATTAAATAACTAACATTCAAATTTAGAAATAATTTTTAATTCTGAAAAATATCGCTGAAAGTTTATTGAAATCGAATAAAAAAAACAAAAATTTATTTTATTTACGAGATTGAATTTCCACGATTCTGTTGCCATTATATCATACAGAAAGTCGAAGAAAGAGGCATAGAGAAAATGAAAAAATGTTGAAATTTCTATTTTTTTTATTATATAGAGACTGAGTTCATTCACGCATAAAACGCCAATAAATAATAAATACATAAACTCGAGTGATAATATTTGCCGCGAAAACTCCAAGATCGCGTTAATAATAATAACAACTCGTACAATCTCAGCAAAAAACTAGATGTATTAATAAAAAATTATTTGTTCTTTAAATTACTTAATTCAATCGCGACAAGATGAAATCTGAAAGTAACAATGGTTTTATCAGAAATGTCACAGTCACGGAGGAAAATGAATTTGTTCCATCAACAACTGGTGAAATTCCACATGCTGGTATGCCACTTCAGGTAAGTGTGTACTTGCACATGGCATAATATATCAAGTGTTTTCCAATTATTAGTAGTTATTTCGTAATTTTACTTAATGATCTATGATTATATTTAGGTAACTTGTGGAATACAGGGAAATACGCCAACAACAACCATAATGCACAAGTCACCAACTAATATCCACAGAATTTCAGGAATCACAAGATCTGCTTCAATTAATAGATCTTACCGAAGAATAAATAGTCACCATCAACTTCTTGTTATATTGGCTGTAACTCTTTTAATAACAGTCCTATTTATTTTATTACTACTAGCGCTAAATTATGGAGAATGCACTAATGATGCCCGTAAGTATTTATTCCCAAAAATTATCTTTTCTTATTGCATGATATTATAATATATCATTAAATTTCACAAGTTCATTCTTTCAGCTAAAATAAATTTAATTCACATTGATAAATTACGATATTGTTTGAACAAAGAGAAAACTAAAAAGAGAATGAATGTGGATCTTGAAAGTTTGAGTTGAATCATGTATAGGATATAGGTAGAGAACTTTTGATTTTTTGACGAAATTTTAGGGCAGAAGGAAATTCACTATTATTTAGAATATTCAATATAACTGATTATAAAAGTCGTTTCTCGAGGTTGATATCAAATATGAATACAGCGTATTTTATTCTTCTAGAAATTCAACCCATGTTTACTTGCATTTACCAATTAAGCAATATAGATGCTTATAGAGTGGAAGAAAGTTTCGTCTTGCAATTTGGTTAAAGTTGAACATGCGCGGGTTAATACATACATGTGTATAGTAAATGTCATCTTGACTCGTGTGATTTCAACAGGCTGTGGTGCCACGAGATTCATTCGAGTCAAGGTTATCGAGTTGTCGAGCTTGTCACAATACAATCGCAATAATATAACTAGGTCAACCTTGTTACCTTGTAACTCCGTTTTCAATACGGACAACAAGAAAATACAAATAACTCGTTTCATTCTCATTAATATGTGAAGAAAAAAAAATTTTTCATCGTAACAATAGATGCTTGAGCAAGGAAATTTTGAATACAAAATATCTATGTAATCGGGGAGAATTAAAAAAGTAATTTATTACTTGAAAATAATTTAAGAAGAGAAACGAAAAATTCCGTGAAATCAACAGCTTCATCCACTATGAACACATTTGAAAATACCTATTCCTTTACAAACATTTCAAAAAATACTTGAAAAATTTGGTTTTAATTTATTCAGTATATTTTATTTTTCATTTTTGCAGATTTCGAAGTTTGTTTGACTGAAGAATGCGTGAGGACTGGTAAGTATTTGAATCGAAATTATAATAAAGCGCACTGGGAGAATAGAATATATATATATTGAATTTTAAAAGCTTTTTTCACTAATTGTTCTGAAATTTTTGTTTAGTATTTGCATATATTTGCATAAATATGTATGTATATAAAGAGAAAGTGCATAATAAAATTCAATAAAACTTATTGGAAATCTTCAATGAAAACGTTCGAAATTGAATACAATCCGATTGAAATAATTGACTGAATGTCACCACGGGGTAGTGATATATCACGCTTACCCAAACTTTTCAGAAACACTTGCAAAATAAATTAAAAATATTTTACATAGGTGAATAATATATTCACCACATAAGCTGCAGTAAATATATTTTATGATACACTTACGTTTATGTATATACATATCGATCTACATCGTTTTCGCTAATACTTTCGAAATTCAATTATTGAAGAAAAATTAAATTGGCAATCATAAAAAAAAGTTTCAAAAAAATTTCTCGAATGAATTGCTCAATTACATTATTTTCGTGAATATCAATAAGTGAATTATATATAATTCAGCAGAAATAGTTATTACCATTTAGCACATTGCAAAATTATATTATTAGCAATCCATAATAAATTTAATCATAAATTCATTGATTTTCAATTATTTATAAAATTCAATGTTCAAATAAAAATAATTCAATAATTTCCTAGTGAGCTAATTATTTATATTTAAAAAAAGATAATAATAATTCAATTGTGTTATTTGGGGGAAAAAATAGCTGCGAGTTTGCTTGCGGCAATGGACCGCACAGCCTCACCATGTGTCGATTTTTTTCAATATGCATGCGGTACTTGGAATCGTCATCATGTTATTCCTGAAGATCGAAGTTCAATAAATACATTTGAAGTATTGTCAGATCAATTGAAAGTTATTTTAAAACGTGTTCTGGAAGAAGCGCCTAATTCACAAGACAATAGTGCAACATTGAAAGCAAAAACATTTTATCATTCCTGCATGAACATCCGTGGGTATAAAGAAAAATAATTCACGAATGTCACAGATATATTTTAATGGCCTCACACGTTGATAATTTTTCAGATCAGATTCGTCATATTGGTGATAAGCCATTAAGAGAAATATTGAGAAAACTAGGCGGATGGCCAGTTGTTGATGGTCTGTCATGGCAGCCACCACAAGACACTGTTGAAATTTTGCTAGGTCGTTTGCGTGGTGAATTTAATGAGGGCGTTCTTGTGGAACTGTGGGTTGGTCCTGACGATAAAAATTCCTCTGTGAACATCCTCCAGGTGCGCCGACAAAGTAAGACTTTAGTATGGAATGTCCCCTATGTTTTTAAATGATGATATAATCCAAATAAATATAATTCGTGATTTGTTTTCATATCAATTTATTTAATGAACGAGTGATCATTATGAGATTGCGATTATAAGCAACCTTCCATTTAAGAATATATATGTGTACAATAGCAATGCAGATAAATAATGTAACCAAAAAAAAAAAAAAACAAATCCAAGTTGTGTTGTAACACTATTTGCAGCTGGATCAAATGCAATTGGCACTTCCAAGTAGAGATTATTATTTAAAGCCAAGCAGTGAGTCAGAAATTCAAGCTTATCATCGATACATGACTGATGTGTCGGTATTGCTTGGTGCTGATCCAAAAAATGCTGCTGATGAATTTGAAAAAGTTATTGTTTTTGAAAAACAATTAGCCAATGTATGTTTTATAATTAAATTTTGTATTAGTAGAAATTCAATAGTTAATGTAAATTAATTTGTGATTCAGGCATCTGTTCCAGAAGCAGATAAACATGATACATCTGCGATTTATCGCAAATTAACATTGCGTGAACTACAAATAAAAGTACCGCAATTACAATGGCGTCGTTATCTACAAACATTTTTGAGTTCTACTATTACAGAGGATGAACCTATTGTAGTGTATGCACTACCCTATTTCATTCAAATGGGTCGAATAATTGAAAAAATAGACAGAAGGTATTTTATATTATTATTATTACTGATATCTTATTTCTATCTTTACTATAATTAATTTTACCATTTTATTTATTCAGAACATTACATAATTATATCTTGTGGCGTTTAGTGATGTCAATAATGCCGCATATGATTGACGACTATCAACAAAAACGTGTTGAATTTCGAAAAATACTTTTAGGAATTTTAAGCGAACGAAATCGATGGTCGCAATGCGTAGAATGGACTAATAAAAAAATGGGTATGGCTGTGGGTGCACTGTTCATCCGAGATAATTTTAATCATGAAAGCAAGGTGACTACGAAAGGCGAGAAAAATTTTGGTGTCTTTTTTTTTTTATTTTTTATTTTTGAATTTTTACGATATCAATAAATATGGGTGTAAAATTGAGGAATAAATTTGTTTAGGAGACTGCATTGGAAATGATACTCACAATTAGAGAGGCTTTTAATGAATTACTCACTGAAAATCATTGGATGGACGATGAAACGCGAAAGGTTGCAAAGAGCAAAGCTGATTCTATTAATGAACGGATTGGTTATCCCGAATTCATTAAAGATCCTGTAGAGCTTTCAAATGAATATGTCATGGTAAGTGTTTAAATAGTTTTTACACTATGCAAAATTAATATAATATTATATTATTATTTGAATAGTTAAACATCACCGAAAATCGTTTTCTGGAAAATATTTTGGCAGTTTTAAAGTATGACGCTGACCACAATCTGGATAAGCTTCGAAAACCCGTTGATAAAAATAAATGGTCAACGGAGCCAGCTGTGGTCAATGCATTCTATAATCCAAATAAAAATGATATTGGTAAAGATAAATTAATATTAACTATTATTTTCTTTTTACTGAGACAATAGTAAATTTTTATAATTCTTTTTCTATCATTATTGTTTTCATGGAAATTATTATTTAATTTTTTTTTTATTCAAGTATTTCCCGCAGGAATTCTACAACCGTTATTTTACTCTCAACACTTTCCAAAATCACTCAATTATGGTGGTATTGGGGTTGTTATTGGTCATGAGATTACACATGGATTTGATGATAAAGGTCGACAATTTGATAAAGATGGCAATATGATGCAATGGTGGAACAATGCAACAATTCGAGCATTCAGAGAACGAACACAATGTATAGTCGATCAATATTCACGTTATAAATTGAAAGAAGTTAATCTTTTCGTCGATGGACGTATGACCCAAGGAGAAAATATTGCTGACAATGGCGGCCTCAAACAATCATTTCGAGTAAGAGTTTATTCCATTCTATTGTATTATTCATATGAACATACACATGGAATCCCATGAAATTATATTCCATTATGAACATTCCTAGGAAGAAATAATTTCCATATAATTTAACGATGGATCATTCATAATAAGGCAACTGACAATGAAATTTAAGTTAAAAAAATGTTTAGTTTCCTCTCCCTCTCCCAAAGAAAGAAAAACTAAATTGATATTTGAAAACAACATTACTACATACAAAACGTAATAATTAAAAAATTTTCATATGAAAGTCAGAAATTTATGAAATTTCAGACTTTCGCATCGAACCAATAAGTAAAAGTCTCCAATATTTGAGACTTTTGAAAAATGATTATGATCCAAAAATGTTTCTCAAAACTATTTATAGGCATATAAGAAATGGGTTGCAATTCATGGTGAAGAGCCATTACTTCCTGGTGTAAATTTAACTCATGATCAATTGTTCTTCCTTAACTACGCTCAAATTTGGTGCGGATCAATGACGCCGGAAGATGCTTTAACCAAAGTTCGTAGCAGTGTGCATTCTCCGGGACCAGTACGAGTATTCGGGCCTTTATCAAACAGCGATGATTTCGCCCAAGCGTACAATTGTCCACCAGGTTCACCAATGAATCCCACGCAAAAATGTAGCGTGTGGTAAGTCCAAAAATATTGTTTACATGATTAAGTTATACTCTGCATCACATAAATTCCAATTTTTCAATTGAACTATTTCCCAAAAAAAAAAAAAAAAATTTCTTTAAAGTTCAAATTGAATGAAATTAATTTTGAATGTAAATTAATTAGTGAATATAAATTCTATTATTACCATGTGATGAAAAGTAGAAAATATATAAATTTGAATATGCCATGTATTAAATATTATTTTCTTTTCAGGTAATCTTTCATTTCTAGAGAGAAAAAACTAACTAAAAAATCTCTAAAATTCATGTGATACATATCAGTGAGTAGAGTAAAAAATGAAAGGTATGTATTCACTTTTTCATCAAGTGCTATTGTTAAACTTCATTGGTTGACCTAAATTACCATAAGCACATATAGGCGCATGCCTATATCAATTATCGTGCACGTCGCAAGTATGAAGAAAATTGCGTGCTACGATTATAATCACTTTATCTCACCTCTAACCCTTTCAACCATAAAATCCAATAAATTAAGAGAACATCTTCTCTTTAAGAAATATGGTAATAAAGGGAAGTAAAATAAATTTAAAAAAAAAATATTATAAATAAGAACGAGAAAGAAGAATATACAGAATGAATATATGTACATCTACTTGACGTTACTTCACGTGATGCACTCGTGTGAGTGTATGTGCGCAAGCGTATCCATTATATATATGTATGTGCATGTCATTCAACTTCTCAAATGATATATTTAAATTAATGAATATTTTAATCATATAAACAATTTTTTGACTTCAATTACTAAATGTGCGTTGGCTGTCCTTATATCTATTACGAAAATATTTACCGTTGACAAATAATAATAATAATAATAATAATAATAATAATAATGTTTATTAAAGGACATAGAATGATTAAATGAAAATAATTGAAAGAAGTCACGTTATGTATTTGTTGAAAGATTTACTTTAGGATTGGGACATATTACCTATACATAGCATGGACCATACTGATTTTGCTTGTTTTTATGTAAATGAAAAAAAAAAAAAAAAAAAAAAAAAAAAAATATGGAAATAAATATAATATACAAGAGATAACGGAGGACTGGAATTCTTCGCATTTCATTACCTTTTATTTATAGGCGAATGTGTGTACGCGTGCATATGTCTATGATGAGTTATTTCACGGTATTTTCATCGACAGGTACACTTATTTTTTATATTTACATTTATTTATTTTGTCTATTTCATTTCAGTCTATACTGTATTCTTTTATTTTTTCTTGTCAATCCACCAAAGATCTATGAAATATATATATATATATTTTTTTCTCTCATATAAAAAGGTAATTTAGTCGAAATTTGTACATATTGCACGTTCAAACAAAAAATTAATTCAATAACACTAGATATACTGACAATTTGACTATACCTATTTCTACCGACACCAGTCAATTGATTTTGAATAAAAAAAATAAAATTAACCGTCTAATATTATTCATTTAATTATCGCTACAAATATCAAGACATCGTTTCGAAAAAAAAATAAAAAAATAAAAAAAAATCAAAGTGAAGTAAGAATTTGAAAATAAAATTGTAAAACCAGTCGTTTTGACTGGTGTGGTAAATCTAGTGTTAATAATTATCATATAATTAATATTTAATAACAATAAAAATTGATCGTACTCTTCATTGATTGTGTTTACTCAATACCGAGGAAAATAAGTAACACACATCTGCCTCTCTTTCGCTTCCATCATCTTCATAATTTATTTTACTTACTTATACCCTCTTTTATCTATCTCTTTTATTATTATTATTTTTTTTTCCAATTTGTCTCTCCTTCTCGGTTGCTTCACTTGAATTTTTTTCACAACTATTATACCACTCAAATATAAATGTTTTATTTTTTCATTATTCATTAATATTTTCTTTCCAACTCAAAATAATAATTTGTCATTTGAAAACAACATGTTATATTTATCATGCATATTTATCATTAATATTATTACTCGCAGTAATACAACTAGAACAACTTATCTGCTCCTGTACATTATTCTGTATTATAATTAATATTATATTTATAATATGTGGACTAATTCTAATCTTCATTTCGTGTGCAAATTGAAACCGGCGCATCATTATCATCATTACCATTATTATTATATATATATTTTTCTTATATTACTTATTATTCAATTTTATTTTTTCTCTTTTCTTCTTTTTTTTTTTTTCACTTCTTTCTGAACTGTCATTTTTATTACAATAATTATCTATGCGCATAATTGTATTTTTTCATTATATTTTTTCGTACTCATTTCATTTTGTATATTCGATAAAATGATAAAAATATACCTAGATACATCAGCACGTTTGTGGTGTGGGGGAGAAAATCTTAGGTACGTCCAAAGAGATGTTTAAATCACTGTTACAATTTATCTCATATCATTTGTAACACGCACATTGTCCATATGTCTAACATTCATAAATTGAAAAAAAAAAAAAAAAAAAAAAAAAAACAATAAAAAACAATATCTCGTGGTGGCATAGATGTTTTTTATGTTCTCTCACATAGTTCAACTATTATTTTCATTCATCCATAAAATTTCAATGCTAATTTGTTTACCAAACTATACATTGAGGTAATTACACCCTGATGAACCGTGAGACATTTTTATAAATTTTCATTCCTTCTTATACATTTTATAAAATTTAATATTCATAATGTATTTAAAATTTCTATCTTTCGTTTTATTTTCCTGACTCAATGAAATTCTTTTTCGAAAATATATGTCATGTATGAGTGTATGTATATATAGAGAAAATTTACATTTTCATACATATAATTTATTGACGCTGTATAAATTTGTCAATTATTTAGTAACATCTGAGTTTGTCACAAAAATAAATACAATGGACACATGTGCGTGTGAAATTTTTAATTATTTGTTTATATAAATAACTATCACAAGACATTGTACCTTTTAATATCTTGTATGATATAATTTTTTTATTTGTTTATTTATTTGTTTTTTTTTTTTTTTTTTTTCAATAATTTTTGTATTATATAATATATTTGTGTAGAGCAAACGGTCGGCGCGTATGAAAAATATATAGTAATGCTTATTTGTATAGAAGCATATAGAGTAAAGTTCTCATTTAACATTTTCTTTTAGTTCTTTAGAGCTCAGTCGATAATCAATAACATTTTTTATCAATATACTATATGTTTCAATGTGTACAATTACAAAAAACAATCTCTTTAGAAGCGCACCTACCTATGTGCAATATTTATTATATTTTCCAGGTTTAATTATATTTTTTAATTTTTTTGTTCCTTTCAATTTGAAATGTAAAGAATTGCAGACAACACAGGATACATAAATCTCAACAATATAATGTAGATTTTCATATTACCATGATATAATTAGTATGAAAAAAATAAAACAAAACAAAACAAGAAGTTATCTTATTTTTTTTTTTTTTTGCCACAAGATGGGAAAAAAATATGTAATTGTAATAAAATATTTGTTCAGGCGTATTTCAAAATGATGTATAAACTTTCGAAAATGATAAAAATATGTGAACAGAACAAAACGAAATAAAAAAAAAAAACATTATAATTATTAATCGTATAATTATATATGATTAATAATTATAATAAAAACAAATTGTGTTTGTGTATACAGCAGTTGTTGGATAAACTTTTGCATTATTTGTCAAATCGCACAATAAAATTGAAGAAAAAAAAAAAAAAAAACAAAGAGAAGATGGATGTAATTATGAAAGAAATTAATTAAAGCTCATTTTAGTTAGTTCTAAGATTTTTCATTATTGCCCGCTATATTGATATTTTCTGTTCTCAAGTTCACTTTCATCATTATATTCAAGTTAATTATTTTTCATATTTTTTATGCATTATTTATTCTTTAATACTATAATATACAATATAGATACCTTCTCACAAATCATTTTCTCTTGTTCCTTTTTATCTCTAACTCTCAATTGTTATTTTCATAACTATATTCTTTTTGTTCTTTATTAAGTCATAATTATTATAATGTTATCGCTAGTTTATTGAAATGAAATATTTTTTCAGTCCCGATATTTCTCGAATCAAATCCGTTCACAATTTTTTCCTCTTATTTCATTCGTGAATTAAATTTTGTATCTGTTAAAATTTGTCCACGTGAAAATTCTTGTTGAATGTTGTACATAAACTAATTCACATCAGCATACCAACATTAATAATATTCTACACTGGCATATATCTCGATGTTAATTAATTATTTTTATATTGATATTTTACACTGATAAATTATCAAATATTGTTATTCCTCTATCAATTTATTTTCAGATTCATCACAATTGATTTAATGAGAGATTGATAAAGGAGTAGTTGCGGTTATAGGTAGACAATTTATAGAATAAAATAATTGGAAAATTCTGCGCTTACATATGAATGTTGTGTGTGTATGTATGTGTGTGTATTTCTCCCTCACTACTCAATCAGTCGATGCCTCACCACGAGACTATTCATATAATTCTTTATCCTACGACAATTACATCGCCACATTTACATCTGCTTGTTTCAATTCTTTTTTTATTTTTTTTATTTTATTTTATTTTATTTTTTTTTTATATAAATCATCTGATTTTTCATAATTCATCTGTTAATTTCATCTATTCGTACTCAAATATTCCTACTCTTAGAGACAATTATTATCATTAAATCTATTGGATATTATTGTTTTCTTAAAATTCATGGGAATATATCCTTGAAATTTAAATATATTGAAAAATTGAACAAAAATTGGACAAAACAAAAAGATAATGTATTTTTATTTTTTTGTTCCAATTTGAATTTTTATTATTATTATTATCATTATTTTGATTTTGAATTCAAATTGATTCAAGAATATTCTATTCATTTTTTTCTCACATTTGTCCATCTCCCATTTGTCAATAATATACCATGTAATTGTATCTAATACCTCGTATTGTATTATGTGTTCATGTTCATAGGGCATATAAGATTTTGTTTTTAATAGAAATTTCAATAATTTATATAATTTAATTCAAGTTAATTTTTTACTCCAATGAATTAATTATTTATCAAATAACCCGTTGGCATATTACCAACATTAAATTTTTCAAATATGATTTTTGTTATTTTTTTTTTGTTTTTTTTTTTTTTTTTTTCAACATATAATTTATTCAGTCTAATATATTACGCAGCACCAATCTAAAAAATTTCCTTTTCGGACAGAACGCCATATACTTTTACCAATATTAAATAAATATTACAAATTTACTAAAAACAGTGATTTATTTGTATTCAATTTTGTTTTTGTTTCTTGCCACGTTCCCATTTAATTCTCTTCCCTATTATTTTCATACATAATATACAAAAATTCCAATTTACAAAAGAAACTTACTAATATACTACGTACTAAAAACAAGAAATAAAAATGCGCTTTATGTATACATGTAAGCATTCCACAAGTAAAGTATTTTTTTATATTGTATTATTTATAAATATTTATAAGTTTGTATGTATATGTATATGTACGTGTATCTGTGTATTTTCATTTCTTCTATTTATCTGTATTTCAGTATGAACAATAAATGATTGAGAGTGAAAAATAATAGTAATAATAATAATAATAATAATAATAATAATAATAATAATAAATAGAAAAAATAATAAAATAATATATATATGAAATGAAATTTTTTTTATGGGTTTAATTACAATTAATACGCGTGTCGAAATAGATATATTGTTATATTATGACTATTTGCCGTTGAATATAACGGGAGTACGGAAGAGGGCGGGTCTAGAATAATAAATTTAGATTTATATGCACACTATGAATTTCCCTGTTATTTTTTCATGGAAAAACGTGATATAATGACAAAATAATTTTGTTTTGTTTTTTTTTTTTGCAATTAAATGCAAACATAAAAAATTCTTCAACTTGAAAGAATAACAGAGATAAACACATGCGGACAGACATATGATTAACGATAAAACAAATAAGCAAACAAATATTTGAATATATATGACGAATGAAAAGTGTGGCAATAGTAAGAGTATTATCGTTTTCTGTATTCTTGGTATCATTATTATTATTATTCTCTTTTTCATTCGTGTCTTTATATCTTTGATATCATTTCTTTTCAGCGTACATTCGAATAGTTTCTCACTTGTTTTATTATTTTTAATTTGTTTTTTCTCTTTTCAAATACACGGGAACTCAATTTTCTACGCTTGGCAGTATTATGAACAATCACTCATACACGCACGTCATTAATTAATTAATTTGAATTGTATGAGAGACGCGCGTGCAGACGACGCCGCAAAAAACGACAACATCTATTTAAGATAAACGAAATAAACACTTATTTTGACGTCAGAAAACTGTAACGCCCTTGGCAGTGATTGTAGAATTGTATGTATTTTATGTGTAAAATAGATTTAACTTTATTCATGTTTTTTTTTTGTATTTCTTTTTACTTTTTATAAAGTAATAAAAAACGAATGAATGCACACGAATTAAGTGAAAAATAAACCGGATTAATTAATCGCGCTGTGTGCTTCAATAAAGGCGGATGATTTGATATTTTCATAATTGTTTTTTTTTTTTTTTTTTTTTTTTTTTTTCAAAATAATACGTATAAGTAAGCAGCACATTGAAATATGCATTTTTAAGCTAGAAACGCATGATTTTTTTTTTTTTTTTTTTTTTCGTTCATACGTAAACTTATAAATTTATAAGTATTTTTTTGTTTGCTTGAAAATTGCATTAATCGAAAAAAATATATCTATTCTTCTTTGAAATTGTATTCAATAATTTTTTTTTTTTTTTCTGTTTTTCAAGATGTTAAAACACAATTTACATCAAAAAGTGTTTCACGATTTTGACCCGCCGTCCACGTTCCCGTAATATTTTTTTTTTTTTCCGATTTGTAATTAATGCGATTTATTTAACAAATATTATTAATTATCGACTGTGAAAAACACACGGAGGCACGGTGTTTAAAGAATCTAGCGATGTGTCGCCATTGCAGTACAATTTTTTATTCCCGCTCTTCTTCGTTATTCATTCATTTTATTTTATTTTTTATATTATTCATTGCAGTGAGTGTTTTTTTTTTTTTTTTTTTTTTTTTTTCTCATAACATTTACTTATGCGAAGGTATTTAGAGTAAAGAGAATTGAATGGATAATGCTTGAAATCTATAATCGGTTTTTCTACTTTTTTGTTTTTTAATAAAATTTTTAACCTCATTGGCTCGAAGCGATCAATGGGACTAGGCAACGTCATTCGCGACGATTTATATTTCTCATAAACACATATTAACTAATTTTTTTTTCTTCATATAATTTCATTGAATCAAATTTTTTTTCATTCATATTTTTTCATGTATCATGTTTTTGTATTTATTTATTTTTTTTTTTTTTTTCTTCAACTCTATTTCGTAAAATTACCGTGGCGTTGACAAATGTGTGAGTGCGATGTTATGCAATGAATGATGTATATTTAAATACAAGCGTGCGTAATTCAAATACGATTTAATCATGATTATGTTTTTTAGATGATTCCGTTTTGGTTCCGATAATTTCAAGTGAAGTATACATATAAGTGTATTATGACGTGTTGATGGTACACGATTGATTATTTGTTATTTTTCATTAAGTGAATGCATTCATATAACACATGTATATGCATTTGTTTGTCACATTTTTGCGTTTTTTAATTTTGTTGTTATAATATTATGCTATGGATGTGTGCGAATATGTGTTTGTTTTTCTCATTGTTTTTCATTTTTTAAAACACATTTTAATAATGTTTTCTTGGTGTTCACGCATTCACTTTACAGTATGGCAGTGTATGCCTTGCGGCATTACGTAGTAATAATTAATAATTACCATCATATTGATGGTCAAAAACAAATATGTGTATACATACATACATTTATATATCACCCTGTTGCCAAAAATACAATATGGCATTTACATTTCGCATTGTTGGATAAAAGGCCTTCTTGTATTTTCAAAACAAGAACGCAATTTTAAGATTACATTTATCGAACATTACTGTGAAACGTTTTTTTTTTTTTTTTCTTTTTTTTATCTCAACATATACGACGCAATACAGGATGATATTTTCACTGATAAATTATAATTATGTATTTGTGAACATGATTGGAACAAATTCTTTTTTTTTTATGTTGAAACGACACATGCCACACTTATTTCTAAAAAAAATGACATGTTATATTGCTGCGTAGAAACATATTTGTGTGGAATAATATTAAATTATTTTTTCCTCATATCTATGTAATATCAAGATGAAATTTCGTTCTTATTTATTAGAATTTTTTTCGCACAAATTACTATACTCAATTCATTATATTATATGTATATATTTTTTTTTTTTTATTTCTCACATCTTCATTATACGCAAATGACGTGTATGTGTAATAGTATATTAAGAGAGAGCCACCTCCTCTAATTTGATTACGTTATTCGAATTGTAACGTTATTACTTGTTGTAACAACTAGCTATGAAATAGCAATTGCGTATATTCAGTTGATAGTAAAAGTTATTACATTATTACAACATCGAGAATTTTGTTTGTGTATTTTACTACATTTTTCATACCAGGCAATTGTTTGCTTATATGTATATATAAATGTGTGTGTGTGTGTGTGTGTTTGTTCATGTTTTTACGTATGCAAATTTTTAGATAATTCACAAATTTGTTCAATTTATTTTTTATCAAATTAATTTTTGCCAATACCTGCATTTCACACCTTATAAAGAAGAGAAAAACTAACGTTTACAAACAAATTACCAATCTGTCATAAATCTGCATACTTCAATTTTCCTCTCCACCCTCTTGTGAATTACAAAATGTAACATATTTTGGCGCAGTGATTGAAAAAAATATTAATCCAGTAGTAAAACCGACTCATTTGCAACGAGTGCGACGATAAATAACTTCACACTTGTTGCAAATAAGTCATTTTCATTCCTAATTGGATAATGTACTATTTTGTCATTTCAATGTATGAATTAAATTCTGCGTGGACATTAAATATAATGTCATGTCCTGTAATATTCTTATACGATCGAATATTATTTATATATTTATTAATTTTATTATTTCTGAATTATTTAATCATATTGTAGTAACGGCTTGTCAAAATCTTGGACTTTACTTTATACCTGCATTTTGTTTCTCACAACCTGTCCACGGACCCCTTTTTTGGCCCATTAAAATACCATCGTATCAAACTTTCATAACCCGAAAAACTCGTTAATCACTTTCTATTCACGCTCCGTGTGATCGTTCGTATTCATCAACAACATTCATAATCTTTATTTTTTTATTCAATTTTTTAAAATTATTCCTTCACATTCCATCTAGTTCATAATCGTATGAAACTGAATTTAAATTGATCATGTAATAGCATATGTAGAAGAAAAAGTCAAAATATGTGGAATAAATTCATTCACTCAAGTATTTTTTGTATTATTTATTTATTTCCGATCTATCCTCACGCATTGTCTTTTTATCGCAATTTATCTCCATTCAATACTCCATACCCCCATATGTTTTTATTAATAATTAGCGTTTATTATTATTATTTTTTTTTTCTTATGAACCTCACAAATTTTACAATATTTTTTTTTTGTTTCTACGATTTTGTTGATTTCATTTTGTTTTCTTCATTAAAAAATTAAAACGGACGGTTAAATTTCATGTATTCGTTTGTCAGTGAGCCGATGTCCGCTGCTGAAGGCACAGGGCTTTGCACTTGACTCGGTCACCTAGCCTAACCTGACACTGTTGTCTATGATTCTACTTTACCAATATTTAGTCTCGCTTATATATTACTTAGATTTCTGTTTTTATTTTTTTATTTTTTCAATTATTACACAATTCTCTCGCGCTTATTCTCCACTCTTCATGTTGCATTCAACTTGTCCGTTCAATTTATTGGTAAACGTTTCATTTAAGAATCACTCACGCATTCACACCTAAACTTTAATCCTCAATTGAAAACATCCATTTTTTTAAATTCAATTTTGTTAATTTTTTTTTTTTTTTGTTTTATTTTATTTTATTCTAATTTTTGTATTTAACCATTCTTTCTCGTTCTCCAATATTTTTTTTCATTCATTACATTTAATTGCTCTTGCTTTTTCCTGGCTATACCATTATTATCTCGTATAAACAACGTCCATGCTGGCAATATATTATTATGCTATGTGTGTTTGTGATATAGATTCTATCGTATTCATTATGAATATTATATTCGCATCCGAATTGTAATTGAAAATCTCTGCTCAACAGTGATTTCAAATTTCATCGATTTGTATTTTTTTTTTACTTTTATTTTATCTTTATTTTTCTTCTTTTTATTTAAAACTTCACAACAATATCTCAATTGATAATAATAATAATAATAATAATAATAATAATAATAATAATAATAATAGTAGTAGTAGTAGTAGTAGAAGTAGTAGTAGTAGTAGAAGTAGTAGTAGTAGTAGTAGTAGTAGTAGTAGTAGTAGTAGTAGTAGTAGTAGTAGTAGTAGTAGTAGTAGTAGTAGTAGTAGTAGTAGTAGTAGTAGTAGTAGTAGCAGTAGTAGTAGTAGTAGTAGTAGCAGTAGTAGTAGTAGTAGTAGTAGTAGTAGTAGTAGCAGTAGTAGTAACAGTAGTAGTAGTAGTAGCAGTAATAGTAATAATAATTTTTTTTATTCCATTTCGCACATTATTTTACTATTTCAACTTGTTGTTTCTTCATTTATTTATTTATTTTCGTCTTACTCATATGATTTTTTTTACTACCCCTTGCTTTTTCATTCTGCTATTTTTTAATTATACTAAATCGCTCTCAACTTCCAAACACTTGTGTCAGTCTGTCTCTGTCAATTTTTCTAGCACATTTATACAAATTACAATTTTACATAATCGATAATCAGAGATAGGGAGGGAGGGGGTAGTCGAGTAGGAGAGATATATAGTAATATATGTATAGATAGTTATTTTTTTTTTTGTTTTTCTTATATAGTCTCTGTAACTGTCTCTACGTATCACAGCCTGGGTGCCTTTGCCACTGCCGTATTTTAACATCACATTCACACGCTTATATCGCTACAAAATTTGTCTTTCTCCTCTTTCAATTCGAAAAAAAAAAGAAATAAAAATTATAAAAAAATGATTATTAAATTTTTCTTAGAAATTTTATAAAAAAATTTACAATATGACTTTCCATTAACTTTTGTTGAATGTATTTTTAAGTAATGGATAACAAATTGAAACAAATAAAAAAGACGAAAAAGAAAAGATAAAAACAAAAATAAAAAGATGAAATAATAGAAATGACTCTGTAAAGTAGTCATCTATCTGAACATTTGTGTTAAGGGCAGTGGCTACAGTGGTGCACTAGTACCAGAGTCACTCACGTCGTCGTGCACTCCGATAATAATAATAAAAATAATAATATTAATAATAATATTTTTAATAGTAATAATAATAATAATAATAATAATAATTATAATTATAATAATAATAATTATAGTAATAATAATTGTTAACGTGCAAATGCGTATTAGCAAACGACGACATGGTGTTAATGACGATGTTCGTCTGAGCCAACGATTGGTGCAACGATTGATTTGTGTTGTTGGCTGACAATGGGGAAACTAGGGCATCACGTCCCAGATCTCGGCGAGGAAGGGAGGTAGCTTTTTGTTTTTGAGCTTCAAGCTGAAGCACATTTCGCTATTTTGGTTGCCGAGTGTCCTTAATTCCGTCAATACTGACAGTAATTTGGCGAATACAGTGCCAGATTTGGGCTTCCGTCGATTGTCAACATAAGTCTTTAACGCTTCAAGATAGATTTCTTGGATCCTTTCGACTTTCCATCCCTCCAACAGATTTGGTCGATCTGCTGACATTGAAGTAACATTGAATCAGTTTTTTTTTTTCAAGAAGAGAGAGACTGAAGAAAAATCACATTGAAAATTTTAATTTTTAGAAAAAAAAAAAAAAAAAAAAAAAACAATAACAATAATAAAACAAAATGTACTTTTTTTGTTTGTGTAAATGATAAAAATATAAAACTCTCATCGTTTATCGATCAAAATTATTTTGAATAAATAAAATGTAAAACTGCTTTTGGTAGCAGTTTTTTTTTTCATTTTTTTTTTTTTTTTTCATTCGTGTTTGTATTGGTATAAATAATTCTGATTTATATAAGTCTTACCTGAGAATATAACGATGGCGGTGAGCAATGCATATTCGGCATTATTAACTTTCATATTATACATATGACGACAGAAACGTAATAAATCTTCAATGGTTTCACCCATACCAGCTAAACTGTAACTATCACGTGTGTACGGTTGATTGTTCGCAAATACGATACTATCAGTTTCAACATCGTATTTTCTTGCCATTCGTAGCATCATCACTTCACTCGAGCATGCTTTCAATAATGCAATCTGGTCTTCACGCATAAGTTTGTCAAAACCCGATAACCTCTTAGCAAATTCAACAATCAATTGTACAGTCAATATCGTTATTTCCGTTATGTGTCTGAATCTTATGTCACTTGGCTCTTCACCTTCTGTTGGATGATACTGTAACATTATCAAAATACACACAACATACAATATAAAAAAAAATTAAATTTCAATTTTTGAAAGATAATAATAGCAACAATAGTTATAAAAATTATTTACCGTGATCTTTTTGATCTCTTCTTCATTCGGAGATTCATATTCATTTTGAAAATAAACAAGACTGTGTATTAATTCCTCTTGTTCTCGACTAAGTGATCTAACGCCATTGGACATCGTTGACGGTGATCCAATACTGCTACCTGACATTGAAAGAACGTCCGCCTCCGCTGGCTCAATTTTAACACCCATATGTTCAGCGCTCATGCTACCTGGCGATCCATTCATTGTTGTACTATTGGGTTTGTCCTTCTCCTTTAATCAATGGAGAAAAATAATAGTTATAATTATTATAAAATGATAATAAAAATTAGAAATGCAGGATAATTTTGTTGAAATAGTTGATTTATAAAGGATATAAGAGGAGAAAATAGATAAATAATCACTGTAATTAAAATTATAATTTGTGAAAGATGGTAAACAAAAAAAAAAAAAAAAGATATAAAAAAAAATCATGTGACATTTCCTTACCCCTACCTTCTGGGCCTTTTTTTCTTTGCGTTTAACAGCACACTGGTATTCTGGTACAACGCACTCCGGGCGCATACCAACAGTCAAACACTTTTTTAATCGACACTCTTGACATTTTCGACGCATATACATATCAATTTCACAATTGTTACCATATTTACACTGATAAACAGCGTTCTTAGTGATACTACGCCTGAAGAATCCTTTACAACCTTCACACGTTAGTGCATTATAATGATAACCCGACGCTCTATCACCACAAACTAAACATAATTCTTCTTGTTGTCGTGGAGTTGGGCCTTTTTTTTTCTTGGCTTCACAACTGTCAGCACTGTAGCCATTGAGAGAACTCGGTGGCGATAAGTCATCCCTTCCTGTAATCAAAAAAAAAAACATAAAATGAATAAATAAAAAAATAAATCACATAAAATCGGTATTACATTTGAAAAATTAACAGAAAACAAATTACATATTATCACACTTAACGCTGTATTTTTATAAATTATAAATGATGCTAAATTAACGTTAAATATAACATTATTGACCCTATTATTCATAAATAAATTTTTATAACTATATACATTGATGATATTGAAAATGTTATCAATTTTACTTAGTGCCTATAGTTGTACACATTGTATATAATATACGTTCCAGTAACCTATACGTATATAACAACGTCGTCACGTGTCTATTACGGCCTCGTCATATTTTTTTTTTTGTTCTTCCTATGTTTTATATCTCAGTGGAAACTCGTTGGATGGAACGTAGAAGTCACGGTCGGTGAAAGTATACAAGGCACAGCATAGCAATTTCTACATTGCAGTCCAAGTGCAATAGAGTTGGCCTCCTCCATACCAACTACTACATCTACCACACACACACACACACACACACAATCTACGTATCACATTCTACATTCTACATACACACATACATATGTATATAAATGTATGTATGTGCACAGTTCTCGCTTTTATGTGCCTACATTTATGGCGATGGAGGACAGTGTTTCTCAATTGCACCTGGATAATACCAAACAACCTTGTTTTTCATTCTGTCTTCTCTTTTACCGACCTGATAATAACCAAACAAGGGACTGGTTTCAACTCTTTTCTTTCTCCCCCTCCTCTTCTCTCTACTCTTAACTCACATTGCTATGTGTTGTGGTCTGCATTTCACGCAAGCCAAGAAAAGCACCAGGCGTAATAAATATAAAAGCCATGAGGAATAAAAAAAAAGTAGAAAAAACAGTAAAAAAGACAAAAAGGAATACAAGAGAGAAAGAGAGAGGAGAAACCAGTTTTTCTTTGCACGGGGATAGGACAGAGAGAAGAAGAGAAGAAGAGGAGGAGAGGGGAGGAGAGGGGGGGGCTGTTTTGTATTTTGTTTCATGAGCTCCTCACTAGATTGCAATATAATGATTAATTTTATTTAGATTTTAACATATTCTCGAACAATTATAATTATTATTTCACATGATAATTAATAATGGAAGATATTTCTCTGTTTATTCAATGAAAAAAAATTCATGAGATTGAATAATATAATAAAATATTAAAAAAAAAAAAAAAAAAAAAAAAGATATTTATAACAATAATTCAATTGTATAATATATCAATTTTGACTTTTTAATGTTATTTATTAATCATATATTATATATATGTTTTTTTTTTTTTTTTTTTTATATCGAATTGAATATTCAATGAGTGATATATGTAAATAATGAAACAATATTAATTATTGAAATGGCATTAGCATGATTAACCTACTACGTGTATTTACAATCTTCCCACGGTTTTAAAATAAATAAGAAAAGAAAAATATATTAAATGAATAAAATATTAATGCGTAGGTTTACCTAACCATTGTAATTATTTCAAAGCAATTTTCATGAGCATTAAGTATATTGAAGAGATCAATGCAGATATATCTATATCATCCCACACACATTCATACATTTATTTGATGAAGCGTATACCACACATAAACTGCGCAACAATACGGCTATAATAATAATAATGGCCTTGATTGATCAACCCAATTTTTTTCTTATACAAAATTGTTGATTGATTATATGCATATATAATAAAAATGGGGGAGAAGTTCATTAAAATTCCATGGACAATCCAAATAATATTCTGAAAAAAGTTTCACATTTTTTATCGTGAATAATTTATGTGGGTGTTACATAATAATATTGTAATAAGTGTATCACTGTCTCTTTTTTTTTTCTTCTCTCTCTCTCTCTCTCGCTCTGTTTCTCTGTCAATGTCTTTGCCTCTGTTTATTTACCGTATGCTCATTAATATTTTTCTTATCCGCTCACTCAAATACATTGCAAAATAATATTAACTATTATTTTAAATAATCTGTTACTTATTATTACATTATCGTTAAATTAAATTAAATTGAATTATTAAATTATAAATATATATAAATGTATATATATATTCACGGATAAAGAAGAAAAAAAATTGATTCGTAAAATAATTCAAATTCATTATTATTATTATTTAAAAAAAAAAATTTTTTGTCTATCTTTCATAAGTAATTTTGTTTCTCATATTTTTTCTTATTTCAACTACGAAATACGAAAATTAATTATTTCCCATCCTTTTTTCTTTACTAACAAATCATAACTCATAAATAATAATAATAATAATAATAATAATAATAATAATAGCGACAATTAATCATGAAAAAAAGATTTATTCTGGAAAAAAAAAGGTGAGAAAAAAAAAGATGAATTTATTGAATGATGAAATTTCTTGTATTTTCAAATTGATGAACGTCAGCAAAACTACATTTTATTCGCGGGAATGCATGACACAATATCTGTTTCTCTTTCTTTCCATATATATGTATTCTCCAGTGTTGTTGGTCAGTGTTTCACTGTGTTCCACTATGTTTAAAGGCAAATGTTTTCAACACGGTGAATACAACCAACAACTGCAGAATAAGTAAAAAGAGAAATATAATAATAATGAAATATATTGACATCCAACTAAAGAAGAAATCCACAATTTATCAAATCTACAATTATTTATTTTAACGGTTCGCTTTAATTTTCGAATAAAAAAAAAAAATTATCATAAAAAAAGACGAATAAATAAATAATATACAAAAAAAAAAAAGAAGAAGGTAAAAATGTGAAAGAGATATTTTCTACGATTCATATTTATACAACATTGTGTTGAGTGATTTGGTGAAGGAAAAAAGAACGTGAGAATGAGAAATCGAAATAGAGAGAGAGAGAGAGTAAGAAAATAAGAGGGAATAAGAGGAAATAAGAGGGAAAAAGATGGTGGAAAGAGGTGGAAAGAAGAATTATAAGGAGTGAGCCGAGGGTTTCCTCGTTGGTTAGTAGCTCTCATGGAGAGCAGTGAGCGGCCTTGACTCTGGCTTGGGATTCCTCTCTCCTTTCCCTTCTTTCCCTTCTTTACCATCGTTACTATACAACTGCACAACTATATTGCCACCGGCAAATCCTCTACCTCCCCGTCCATCTTCTCCGTCTTTTTCTTTTTATTCTTCTACTTCTACTTCTTCTACTTCTCCGTCTTGATTTCTCTCTTTCTCTAACACACACACACACACATATATATATATATATTCAACCTGGTCGGTTTTCTTCACCGCAAAAGTCAAAGAGACGGTCTTTTACTTGATATATTAAATATATGTACATATATATAGATATTGAATGTTTTTTTTTTTTTTTTTTTTTTTATCATAGACTTGAAACTAATGTTTTAAAAAATATTTTTCGCCTTCATTCGTTTCATTCGCATTATGATGATACATCTATTTTCTTGGAACTGACTTTATGCCACCTCTCAAAGTCCATCATTCGATTTATTTCTCGGTTGAAATCATTTTGATATTATCTTTTAGTTATATTATAAATTTACTTGCATATTATATTTTAATGATTGTAGAAATAATTCAACAAGATATAATCATGTGATGTGAATTCAATGGAATAAAGTTACATTTCTTTTGCTGGTTGAACAGCATTGAACTCACTAAAAAAAAAAAAAAAAAAAAAAGTATACACAACTTATTATATATATTATATTTCATAATTTTCAATCTTATTATGTTTTGTTTTATGTTTATCATTTCGTTGTTTGATAATTTTTTTAAGTAAAATAAGAGAAATAAACAAAAATTAATATTTACTCTTCATCTTTTTTTTTTTTTTTTTTTTTTCCACACCCACAAGTGAACGTATAATTCACGTGATGTAGCGAGGATTACGTCAGAAAGCTGGGGGATAGGCCACTAAAATAATGGGGAAATATATAGAAATAGCGAGAGAAAGAGTGAGAGATAAAGAGAGGTGGGGATGAGAATGAATTGAGTGATAGTGCGAAGAGAAAAAGAGAATTAATGCTGAGCAACAATATACACATACACCGATATAAAAACAAGTATGAAAGTGTATAGTGTGTTATAGTGTGCAGTGGGCATATGAGTTGAGAATACCTTCGGTGTCTCACGTTCTTGGTCGCGGTCTCTTGATTAGATAGATAAAAATCATGGGTTGGAAATTTAATTGTGTACGAGCTTCGCTTCGCCTCGTCGTCGTTGTCGTCATCGGTTGCCCGTCATCATCGTCGTCGTCGTCATTATTGTGGTTTTGTATCAATATAATAATTGTAACAAGGGAATTGCTCATATACAACAAAAGTTCACGTTACCCAATACAACACTACCTTTATGAATGTGATTTAATAAAAATTTATACATGCACTGAGAAAATTTTTATTAATACAATAATAACCTTGAGATCAATGTATAATTATTATATTTGAAAAAATATAAATAAATATAATAAAATGAAAAAAAAAAATAAATAAATAATTTTTAATAAAGTTAATTTAAAAATATTCACAATATTATTTATGAATAAAAATTATTTTCAAATTCAAAATATTTAATTTTATATAAATAAATTTAAAAAATTAATCCATCACTTTTTTTATTTATTCTTCCTGTATCTATAAATAGATATTTGATGTTTGAATATTTTTATTGTTGAATTGAGTGAATTGATTTATACATCACAATTATTGATCCATTATTTCGATAGATTTCAATGAGATAATAAAGATTTCAAATGGTGAAGATGGGGAAATTCTCTCTTTCTCTCTGATAGAGTTATGCGTGATAGCACACATACACGTACATAATATAGATATATATGATTGCGCAAGGAAATTATACGAGTCAGCCCTGGCCTTGTGTGCGCCAATGCAAGCAAACAATAGTGGAGGTAAAATGAAAGAGACAATGAGATGGCAAAGTCAGTTTCTTCCCTTTTATTTATATTTTTTTTTGTATAATCTTCAGTACTTTTATTTCGTTTCACTTCATTTCAATACTCATTTAATGGTTATTCGCACACACTTTACTTTTTTTCGTATATCTTATTTTTATTATTATAAATTTTTTTTTGTTTTTTATTTTCATATTTGCCATTTATTATTATTATTTATTATTATTATTATTATTATTATTATTCATATTCTTGGTTGTTTGAGAACACTGGTTGGCGTTCGAATCGTGGTCATTGTTGTGTTGCCGCATGATTCGTATTCGAGTCACGAGAGTTGACTTCGTCGTCTATAAAAGATGGCAAAAGCGAAACATTCGACCTTATATACTGATACCTGATGCACGTGTATGAGTTATTTATAAAAGAAATATATATATATATATAAAATGTATATGTGTTATATAATAACAAATGATAAATAAAAGGTAAATTCATACCATAAATATATAAACAATTTATCCATTACTATAATTTGAATTTTTTTTTTTTTTTGTATACACTCGTATGGTGATTAGTTGGTAATTATTTTTGCATCTTACCGAGTTAATATTCATATAATTGCATGACGTTTTATTTGACATTTGATTTGTGTAGTTTGTCAACCTTGGCATTAAACATACTATTTTTTTATGCAATAAAAGATTATAGCTATTTTTACTCTTCAGTAGCGTACGATTGTGAGATGGAATTCAAATAGAATAAATTTACATTTGATTTTTATTCTGTTTTTTTTTTTTTCTTTTTTTTTCCTATATGAATTTTTTTTAATTCATCTTAATTGCTTTTGCTTCCTCCTCCTCCTCCTACCCAATATAAAACATAATTTTATCACTGCATAATGACATTTAGTGAAAATTGCCTAAAAACTTTCTATTTAATATTTTTTTTTTTTTTTTTGTTTTCGTTAAATAAACGTGTGAAAAATTTCAAAATTCATTGATAAATTAAAAATATTCGTTAATTTTTTTCCAATATAAAATTACATAATTTAATACAATAAAAAATCTTCATAAGCACAGCACAATGAATGATTAAAATACTCCAGGATGTTCGATAAATACATGAATACATAAGAGTATTAAAAAAAAAAAAAAATAAATAAAAATTTAATGCTGGGGAATTCCCAATGGAGTCATGTCCAACTTGAGGCCGATGACTTTTATGTGATGTTTGTATCCAACATATAGAGAAAATCGCCGTCGCGTAACGCGGCCACTATGACCCACTTATTCGCCTTGGATTTCTCACCGAACGATTACGAGATCGAATACACCACTACCATTACACTCTTCTCCTATCAACTATATATGTATAATTTCAATATGCAATGAACGAATAAATGAATAAGCAAATAAAATGAAATTAATCTATAGATTGCCACTAACAAACAAAAAATTATAATTCTCGTTTCGAAAAAAAAAAAAAAAAAAAAAAAAAATCTCATTAATAATAAAATTCAAATTTAAAATAAATTCCAAAAGAATAAAAAGAAAAAAAATAAATAAAACAAACCAAAATTATTATACATATTAATGTCACGTAATGAATAAAAATAATCAAAGGTATATATAGTTGGATCAATCATCGTGGGTTTAATACGATGGCATTGAATTAGTCTCTCTTATTTGTCAGACGTATCTCTTAACTGATGAAACATCCAACTTATGTATGAGTATAGTAGTTATATTAATATAAGTAGCAGTGTAAACGTCACAGGAGCGTGGGTTAAAGCGCATTGAACCAGTGCCGCCACCTGTTTGTCAGATATCAACAACGCCACGTTTGAATACAATACATATATATAATAAACACATACAGCGTTAGTCACAGTCGCGTATCGTGCAAACGTGTTCGAGACACAAACGTGTCAAGTGACGATGGGCCGATCATTGTCGCGCGCGACGTTTGAGGCTTGCTCGTGAGTGAGAGTGACCTACTGACCTCTCTTTTTCTTTCTTTCTTTCTTTCATTCTTTCTCTTTCTTCCTCTCCCTCTCTTGCGATACGTCTCCCCACTTATTTGAGAGTGTGTCCGGGAAGGGGCGGGAATGATCGAGTGGATGAGTGCTTGAGACGACGAAATGACGCACAAGAGTCAATGGATGGAAATAATAATATTTTCAAAGACGTTTTTCAAGATAAAAAAGATATTGGACTTTTTATTGTTTTTTTTTTTATTCTTGAATTCATATATATATGTATGTATGTATGTGTGTGTGTTGCTTTTTGGGTCAAAGATGCGAATCTGTAACGTTGCAAATGAATCAACATTTGATAATGATTATTAATGTGGGTATTTAAACAAAAAAATATATGTGTAATTAACGATGTGATAAAATAAAATATGAATGAAAATTCGAAATAGAAAAGAAATAAATACAAATGTGTGTGCGTATTTATATGTCTTTTATCGATAATCTTTGATTTTTATTTTACACTTTCGTTAACCAATTTAACTTAGTATTTGGATTGTACATTTATTATAAATTTTATATAATAAAGATTTCATAATTTATATACGATACAATTTATTTTAATATAAAAATTGAAGTGAATCTGAGAATCAATTGCTAAATTTCTTCATAAAAAATTTATTATAGTTCACAAAAGTATATTACAATGTGAATATACTTGTCTCTTAAATAATATGCAATGTTATACTTCTCATGCACATCGCAGAGTTCAAAAGTCATAAAATGCACAAAGTTTATGTGATTAAAGTAATTAAACTGGGGGAAAAAAAAATATATATAATAATAATAATAATTAGACTGTATTATTTGAATAATGAAAGATGATCAAATAATACTGGGCAAATAAACCATTGAATATTTCCAAATTTGACGATATTAATTTTTCCTTGTAATTCTTTTTTTTTCTCTTTTCTACGAGAATTATTTTTGTAATTAATGCAATATCATCACGTAATACTCTGCTGCTGTAAATTTTCCTCAATAAATTGCCAAGTTGATTCATGTTTATTTCATACAATATAATATATTTGATGTAGAAATACACGAATATAATGAACCCGGATAATAATAATATTACATAATGTAATTTTAAGTAATTCTGTATAGATTGTAATGTTGGCAACTAAATTCCTTCGTTTGTACGTGATTTGTGATATAACTTGACACAATAATCTGCGATTTTCAATTGATTCCGTGAGTATTAAAATTCTTTTATACTACAATTACCCAATAATAGTAATAGTAATAGTAATAGTAATAATAATAATAATGATAATAATAATTTTGAAATAATCTTATCGATACTATTCAATTTTCACTGCAATACTTTTAGTAACATGAATGTCACAAACAACTTTATGCAATTCAACAAAATAATGACCAAAATATCAAAAGATAAAAACTTATAATGATAATAATAGTAATAATATTTTATCATGACTGTTTTCTTATTTTTTATTTTTTATACGAGACTTTTGACCGTGAAATATTTAACACCGATAAAAACGAAATGAACTTTTGGTGGAAATTGTTTTAAAAAAATAATAATAATAATAAAATAAAGAGCAAATATGTTTTGTTCCTTCTCATTGATTTTTTTTTAATCTAAATTGGGGGGGAATGTAACTTGAAAAATGTGTGAAATAACAAAAAATAGGTAAAGTACAATGAAAAGCGAAAAAAATGGACGAAAGAGAGAGAGAGAGAAAGAGAAAAATAGCACAGTTTATCTTCTCAGTGGTACTCAATCTTGTGTATATTGTTTATTGTAAGTTTTTTTTTTTTTTTTTTTCAATAAAACCCACACTTGTGTTGATATCGACATAATTTGCACATGAGTGAATGGGGAGGAAAGATGCATTTGAAAAAGTGGGAAAATATATATGGTGTGAGTAATAAGTGGGGAAATGAAGAAGACAGAAAAAAAAAAAAAAAAAAAAAAAAAAAAATTGTAAGCGTCTCGATTCGCCGGAGAAAATAATTATTATCATCCGTCTTTTCCTCGAAGTAGAGAGACGTGTACACAGCCGTAGTTACTTTAACTGTTCTCTTTTTCTCTTTTCATCACCCTCTATTTGTCTGTCATTTTGCTTCGTCTACATCACTTTATAACAACGGAAAGAGATCAAGATATCCCCCTCGACGATTATAAACTAGCAATTCAAGGTCAACGTGTTGGCAACCGAGAACTCAAGTTACGCTTGTGAAATGAAAAATAAAATAAAAATACTTTTAAATCCCTACTATTTCGTTTTTTCTTAGGTTTTTTTTTCTTTTTTTTTTTTTTAATTTTCATTCATATTTGATGAAAAAAATCGAAATCTCCATAAAATCTCCTTCTCAAAAATCATGTGAATTTTATTGTTCCACCTTTCTTATTTTTGGATGTTTTTATCTGTGAAGATAGAGGAAAAACAAAAAAAAAACAAAAATATTGAAATTACTGAATGTACCTTCAATAACTGTGGGTGATATTGCATCATTAATTGGTAATATTGTAGATGCAGCTGGTAAATGATCACTACCAATAGTACGATCTTGAAGTCCACGTTGTAAATCAAGATCCCACAATTGTAAATCATCATTTCTTATTGTACTTTCGGGTGTTGCAGGATGATAATGCGGTGGTGGTGATAATACACCACTACTAGTAACTTCAGGACTTGATTCTTGTAATCCCGCAATACGTCCACCCCAACGTCGTTTGACGCCAGCAACTGGTACACGCGGCACCGTTTGCAGCATCATTTCGTTTACCAGCGCGCCCTTCCACACACTTTCGTGTCCACTTGCCGGCTCCACTTTAATGTCCTTTAATTGCGCACGCGCGTGACGCACACCACAATTTTGTTTATTTCCACCACCTCAAAATATTTTAGAAATAAATCCCATTTACACTTATTCATTTATTTTATTTATTGCACTGCACTTTCAATCGATGATGAAAATTACTGAACATGATGCAAAAACAAAAAAAAAAAACAAAACAAAACAAAAAATTCACTTAATTTTTTATTTCCGTCACTAATAATTTTTCTCATTAATGATTTTTAATAAAAACAAGAAGAGTAAAAACAGGGGGGGAAAAAAAAAAAACAAGGACGTAAGGAAGAAAAAAAAGTTTCATTTACGATGTCAAGATTCGCGCGTACTCATTTTCACTAATCCCCTTTTGCTTCTTTATTTATTTATTTTTTTTCCTTGCGTGTGTCACGCTTGAAAACGTGGGTCGAGGTGAAGAGAAAAGGATTCAGCGCTGTATTATTACTCCATATTTCTTTTTTTTTCCTTTTCCTACTTATTATTATTATAGTAGGGCGCGAGAATGAGAAGTAAGAAAATAATAATGTAAAAAAAAAAAAAAAAATGAACTACACACGCCTCGCGTCACACATTTGAATATATATCACTAGCATTTCAATCGTGATGTATCATTGCTGAGTTGAAGTGAGTTGGTCCTACACCCTCCCCACCACAACTCCACTCATCGTGTTCGTCACTCACACACACGGACACATGCACTCACACTACACTCTTCTATAAACACGTCTAATGGCGCCCGCGCGCGCAGTGTCGGTCACACACCGAGGAAACGGGGTCACGATCGCGCAAAAAGGGAACGCTCAGATGTTTTATCTGCTGCCACAGAAAGTGTCACTGACGTATGTACAAAAATAGTCCCGATGATTTTTATGTATCCAAGTATCGCTCGGTGAAAAAATAATATATATATATATATATATATAAAGTTCTCAATCCTCCTCAATGTCTCAAAAATTATGTATATATATATACATATACACACACTTGTCAATGACAGAATTGAGGTCAATTTATTTCACTTTTTTTTTTTCCTCTCTTTATTTATTATTACTTTTTTTTTTTTTTTTTTTTTTTTTTCTTTTCTCAACGACGATATTTTACTGACAGCACAAAGTGGACTGTTAAAGATAAAGCGATTGGATTTAAAGGTGTCAGTGTGGTCTGTGTATATGTGTTTATTATTGTATTTTTTTATTACTCTCGATATAATGAATTTTTTTTTTTTTTTTTTTTCGTTTCACACACAATTATTAAACACATACGATGTTGTCGTGACGACGCTTCGCCACCAACTGAAACTGAGCGCTCGAGTCGCGGTGTAACGCTGCCAGAGAGCCAACAACCAGAGACACACTACACACAACCGTCACTGTATATTCTCCCCCTCCTCTCACTCTTTTCACGCTCTTGCGCGTTCTTGCTCTCTCTCTTTTTTTTTTTTGTTTTTCTCTCTTGCTCGCGTGTTTGCTTACTTGTCTCTTCTCGTTCGTTTTCCACCTCCTCGTATTTTTTTTTTTTTCTTTTTCATTTGGATTCTTGCTATGAGTGCGGTTGTTGTATGTGCTGTTGCTTTTCTTGCTCATACAACTTCATACATCGACTTTCACTGTCAAAATTCTCTACATATATATGATTTTCCTGAGGGTCACGTTTGTGTGTCCCTTTCTTGAAAAATAAAAACACAAATTTCAACCTACGATTTTTTTTTTTTTTTTTTTTTTTTTTTTTTCCCATCAAAATTCTTCGAACAGATGAAAAAGTCATGTGGTTTTTTTTTTTTTCCCTATTTTTCATTCTTCTCTCGTTACTCCAAAAAATTTATTTTCAGACATTGAAAAAAAAAAATAATAATAAATAAATTTTTCTTTTTTTTTTTTCTCTCCATGTCATATTTTTTTTTTGAATGTGTGGATGCGCATCGAGATATAAAGTAGATATAGGGTGGAATCTATAGTGAGGACATTAATAGAACACGAGTAGAGTAGGTTGTTGCAATTGAATACAGCAGGGGGGGGGGGGGGGGTAGTTGTATCCCGTGACGTCACCCACCTGTTACACACTCTATTCATGTATATTGATGACGAAGGCGATGGCGATAACAAGGACGACAACGGCGACGGCGACGGCGACGGCGACAACGGTGATGAGATGAAAGATAAGAAGAATAAAAAGAATAGTACGGGGGAAGGGATAAGAATAAATAAGATAAAGATAAAGTAGAATATTTTCTGCTTCTTGTATTAGCCGTTATGGTTGTCCTATTTACACGGTGTCTCCCCTGCAATGCGCGTTGCACATATCGGACTAATCCAGTTGAACGGAAGGGAGGGAGGGGGGGAGAGAGAGGAGTGTGCGCGTTAGATGTACGCGGGGGACCAGCCGGGAAATGGCGAGGGTAGATGCTCGTTCATGTGCTTACATACACGTATATAGCGTGTAGTGTGTGTATGTGTGTGGTGTGCGCTGTGTGGGCCGGGCTTGGGTGGGTCATGGCCAGGGAAACCAGGCCAACTCTCCAGCGCGACGGTGAGGCAAACTCTGGCTCTTCTCTCGTCGTTGTTTCCTCCTCACTCCATCTGTACACTTATCCTTGCTCTGTCTTTATCACCCTCTCCTTTATTCCCATTTTGTCATTTCGTGCCATGGATTCTAGGTCAGGTCGAGACTAAATAGGTCACACTGTCACCCGGTCAAAATCAATTTATGAAATTGGAAAAAATTCATTCGGGAAAAAAAAAAAAAAAAAAAAAAAAAATTCATGAAATAAATTAATTTTGTTTTGTGGTTCAATTTAAAATTAATATTTGATTTATTTTATCAAAAACAATATTTTTTTTTTTTTTTTTCTTCCATTTATAATTAAATTAAACATTAATTTTTATTTTTATTTTTTATGTTTACATAGATGATTGTATGTGTACATCAGTACAATACACTTTTGTATTATTTCCCTGTTGGTATTTGGAACGCGAACTGCACACGACCTTGCGTCTATATACATTTTATGGTATATGAAACGGAAAAACATAACAGCTGTGCCAAGGAGAAGTTTATCTCATCCCTATATTCCAACAATGAAATTGACTTTTCTCGATAATTCATCAATGCGAACCACGATTTTTCCGAAGAAAGTATTTTTATTATTCCTTTCGCTGTATACAGCAGAAAAAAAAAAAAAAACAAAAACAAAACAAAACAAAAAAACAAAAAAAAATGATGAAGGAAAAATATTATCTGCAGCGATTGCAATTCTTTTCTCTCCCTCAATGGCTTTTTGTTTTTTTTTTTTTTTTTTTTTTTTTTCATTCAAAAAATCTTACAATTTACTGAAGAACACAATTATTTGTTACATGTTATGGATCTATAAATTGAAATAATAACAAAATATATATGGATATATATAAATCATTTTATATAAAATATATGAATGATTGTGTATTGAGTAAAATTTTTATGATTCTGACAATAAAAAAAAAAAAAAAAATCTCAATTTATATATTATAATATTATACGTATACGATGTATATTGCAAAATGCGCACAACCACTTTGTGACCCTGAGAATATTTTTTTGCATTATGAAGAACACCACTACTACTACTACTATGATGGCAGACCTTCCATTTTCACAAACATAAAATAGAAAAAAAAATAATAATAATAAATAAATAAATAAATAATATAGATAATAATAATAAACAAAAAAAAAAACAGTTACATCATTGAAATCAATAAAAAATAAAATAATAAAATGAATTGAAGAATGACCGATTGAGAGTATTTAATTGTCATTTATACAGATAATATCTGACAATCGTGTAGCAAAATAGAATAGAATTGAAAATACGTACACGTGTACGCGTACGAATGTGTTTATGTGTGCGTATATGTATATTAAAGATAGAGGGGGAAGGGGAGAAGCGGGTGAGATATATGAATAGAGAGAAATAGAGAGACCGGACATTATTACAGAGTGTTATCCGTAAAGCTTCGCTGAGCATCGCGAGGACTCGGCCACGCATCAAGGCCTCACTCGCCATTCTCTCTGGGTTTAGGTTCGCGTGTTTAATACTCTACTATTTTAACATGTGTATGCCGGACAAATATATTACTCGGAGAGACAAATGGGAAAAGGAAATTCTATAATGCAAGTTAATGTAGAGAACACACTGACCTCTCTACGACCATCAAATCCGAATCATCTTTTTCCGTACAGAAATTTTTTTGTTTCTCAATTTTTATACTTTTATTATTTTTTTTTTGTATTTTCTGTGTTTTTTTTTCTTATTTATTTATTTATTTATTTTTTTTTTTTTGTCTTTCATAAAGAGATGCAAAAATATTATTAATAGATATAGAAAAAAAATTATTACGTGAAAAAAATATCAATATAAATTCCAATGAATACAAGTCAACATTAAAATTAATCGAGATATGCATTTTGATTACGTATTGCTGTAGTACAATAAGTGTAAGGATGTAAAATAGAATTGCGTATTAATAATTACTAAACAATATATTTAATTTGAAAAAAAAAAAAAAAAAAAATTTTAATTATATATATATTGAAATGACAAATAATTATATTGCCATTTTCAATCGATACTTTTTGTGGATTTGACGATAAATTATCATTTCTTTTTTTTTCTTAACTTTTTATAAATTGAAATTTAATTAAATCATATTAATTATTAATTATCAATTAATTGTATATAAATGAAATATCATTGCGTAATATTTACACATATACACATAATAAATTATTTAAGTACAGATTAGTTTCAAAAATTAAAAAAAAAAAAAAAACATTTTAATAAAAAATAATAAAATATTGTTATAATTTTCAATATATTTTGTTGTTAATTCATAATCTTATCTATATTTTTCCCTCAACTTCCATAATTGTAATATAATTGAGATCGTACCCTTCATCTTTACGACAAATGTGGTTAACCATAAACTTCCGTATTAATTGCAAATGACAATGAGAAAAAGGGGCAACGCGGGGTAGGACGATAAAACAAAACAGACCAATAAAAAACATAGATTTAAAAAATAGCTACTCATAACAACAAGAAAAAAGTTCATACTTCATTCTTAATTTTATATTTTCTCTCTTTTCCCCTCCTCCACCCTCCCGTTTTCAATATCTTCATTATTTTTACTCACAAACTTACATAATGAAAGAGTGAACAATAGTTTATGCGCTTAGATCACGTAAATCTTTTCAAAATGTTCTGCAAAATTTATATGTACACAAACATTTGTTCCCATCGGAATTCCAAAAAATTCTCACGCTTCTTTGTATTTATTATTATTATTTTTTATGTCCATTTATTTTGAATTTTTCATTACTCATTGAATACATTTTATTCGTTTGTTTGTACCAATCCTTTTACATTATTATTGCATATCATAATGAATATATTTACATGGTTATAAAATTAAAAATTAAAAGAAAATTAATAATAATAATTATAATTTCAGAACAGTGTAGGTAGAAAATATTTAAAAATTTCCATAACAAAGTCCAGATGATTGCACTTTGATTAACAGTCATCTATGAAAACCTTGTACTATACATATACATCTAGAATATCCACATACATATTATCTCATACAATACTCATACATAACATATGTAAAACAAAAAGAAAAAAAAAATATATATATATGAATTATTATGTTAATCACCAAGTGGACAGGGTCAACTTCTATTTAAAATAATTAATTACATATACACTCACGAATGAATCAATAATCAAAATGTCAATTGAATTATTATTATAATTATTATGTTTTTTTTTTTTTTTCATTTGCTTTATTTCTATTTTACAATCACCTTTTGTGCTCGTGAGAAAGTATCTTAGACTCTTTTACACTTGTCAAACTCATAAATATATTCTTCTCATCCAATCACACAATTTATGCATCAAACTGATATAATTTTTTATCCTACAAATATATATCACTAATTTGAGTAAATTAATTTATGATTATCCATCTTATATATATTTTCAAACTATTAAATGTCACGCGTGCTTTGAATGTATTGGGAAATATTCTAAATAATTAATACAAATTATTAATCTCATTTTTAGTTTTGTTTTGTTTTATATATTTTTTTTCAATTAATTATTTGTCTTATTATTTTTTATTCTTTTTTTTTTTTTATGTGTTATTAAAAGAGATGAAATAGGTTAGGAGAATCATTGAAAAAAAAAAAAAAAAACAAAACAAAACAAATACAGTGAAGAATTTTGAGTGTGGGGTTGGTAACCTAATCTTCAGTGGAACGCGAGAGAGTTCAAATATGTAGTGAATAGATTGAAGGTTCAACTGGAAGACAGGAAACAAGTCTGCAGGTATACGTGGGTCATGGTCTATTCTAGGAAATATATAGGTTGTGTAGGACATGGGCCTCATGAGAAAAGAGAAGAATCACTAATGGAATGGCGGTGATGTTTGGCTTTAGAAACGTTAGAAAACGTCTTTAGAATTTATTCTTATTATTATTATTTTTTTTTTTTTCGACGAGAGGAGATACGCGGTACACGTTACGGTTTTATAGTGTAATATTTTACAGATGGACTTTCATTTTTTCATGTTTTTTTTTTTTCTCTTCCCAATTTTTTTACGTCACACATGTCTATTTAAACGCATCCACCTGATGCGTTCGACTAAAAATAAATAATACTTGAAGTATGCAACGAAAATAGCCACGATTTTTGACTTTATAAATTGAGAGTTTTTAATCAATCTGAGATATAATCAAGAAAAAATACAACCATAAAACAGAAAGAGAAAGAGAAAAAAAAAAAAAAAAAAAGAAATTAAAAATACTGAATAATTCCGAATTCATGAATTATAATTATTTTGTTTATTTGTTGATTTGATTTATTTTTAATCAGTCTCATAATAAAACATTAATCATCAAATTATATTCAGTGTTTGACGGAGAAAAAAAAAATAATAAAAAAATAAAAAAGTAATCTGATTTTTTTTTTTCTATCCATTTTCTCAACATATAAATATTGTTGTTTAATATCACACCATTTATCAAGTTGAATTGATGATTATTCAAGTACGTGTAAATGTAAAACATTAAAAAAAAAAAAAAAAAAAAATTACGAGTTTGTCATTCGTTGGTGAAATAAATTTTATTTTTCCTTTTTTTTTTTTCTTGAAATTTTCTAAATTCATCAATAATACCGCATAAATTTATAAATATTAAAATTTACTTTTTTTTTCTTTCGTTATTTTTTTTTTTTTTTTTTTTGTTATGTTTTCACTTGTATTATGAAAGTAAAGTTGAATCAGAATATTTTAATATTCCTTTATTTATATATTGATTCACTTATTTCTTCTTATAAAATATTTTTTTGAAGTTTTTCTCAGTAGCCTGTTGCACTTACATTTAACTTGGCGCAACCAACTGTCTTGTATTGAAATCTCTGACCGCACTCACAGCGTCACAAATACCCGCCTCTGCCGTCCCTTGCTCAACCATTTCATTCTTTAGTTTGCATCTCAGAAGAATGCTATAAATCCATATGGATACTAAAAATTTCCCGATTTCCCTCATGTAACAGTAATGTTGAACATTAAGAAAAAAAAAAAGAATAAAAAAAAAAATCATCTGGATATATCAATAGAAATAAAATATAAATTATTTGTACCTTTAAAGTAATTCATCTTTTTTTTTTATAAGATACATAAAATGATCTAATGCTTCCGCATGGTCACATCAAGGTCAGCTGACTGACTCGTCCATTCGGATTATTAGCATGCTCGGTAAGTAATCGTGTGACGCGCCCACACCGCAATATAAACACTCGACCTCGAGCAAGATTAGACGATCTAATACACAGTAAAATTATATACACACGCATCCAAGCGTATAAACTTTGGTTATGTAAACAAGCGCAAATTGAAGAATGTAAGAATTAAATAATAAAAATAGTTTATATATTTTAAGGGTCATGGGTAAATTTATCGGTGGATGAAAAGGATGTAAGAGTGTGTGTGAATATGTGCCGGAAGGCACTGAGTATTATAAGAGCACAGGAAGAATAACATCCACTGACCTGCGCAACGGTTGAGGAAAAAAAGAGTGAGTGGGAAAGAAAGAAAGATGAAAAGGAGAACAAGCGAAAAAGGGAGAAAGACAAATTCAAAATATACACATATAAGATAAAAATGTGAGTAGATCACACACGCACACAGAGAGAGAGAGGTCAGGGTCACATTAGATCTGATGGCTACAATACAATGGCTGTCGAGGAAAATGCAATGACATTTCGAATCGGATTACAATATCATAGTGTCAATTTGCATTCTCCATTTTCATAATCATCATCTTCATCAATGATTTATCATATTTTAATGATAGATTATGGAAATTAATTATCGCATTAAATGTCGTGTTGTAAAATTGTATGAATATATTTATTCATCATCAATATAAATTAGTAACAGGCCATGAAAAATAAATAAAAATTATATAAAAAAATAATTTTCATTTTTTTTTTTTTTAAATTTTGTTTAATAAATCGGCTGCTAAAAAAAAAAATGGTGTTAATGATTAATACCGTGCATTATATAATATTATTTTATTCATTTTTTCGCAACGCAAAACTTTATTTCAACACTCATTTATTAACAATGTTTTCACACATATATATATAAATCAATATTTATAAAATTATGATAATGATATGATGATGAAAAATGTATCGTAGGAAGGTGACAAACATTCACAATGACATCTACATTTTTTTTTTTTTTTTCTATAATGACGTTATTACAATTTATTGGGAACGAGGTTGACCACGAGAATGAAAAAAAAAAAAAAAATTGACAATACTTAAAACAACTAACAATGATTATGATAATTATTGGTTGTTAATATTATCAATAATTATTTTTTTTTTCAATCACATTTATTATGAAGATATTTTAATATTCTGTTAATAATAATTGCGGTAAATTGTTGATTGTAAATTCACATTTTGTATTATATACAAATTTATAGAAGAATTATATTGCGAGATGAATACAGACCACCACCACCACCAACACCACTACCCCTTACGGAAATCAAGTTACCATTCAATGATTGGTTGAAATCAACCTTCTCCCTTCTCCTCCTCCACCTGCCTCTTCCATTTATCAATTAGAAAATAATCTCCGGTTTGCAATGCATGTCCATTTGCGGTGTTGACAAACAAAATGGTATCAATCACATTTTTCATCATTTAATTTTCGAAAAATTTTATTTTCTTCAAAGTATTTTTTTTATTCAGTGCTACTACGAGATAAATCATTGATTCCATCAATACAGTTATATAAATTGAAATAATATTTATTTAACAGAAATATTGATCAATCATCTTCAAATTCAATATCAAATATATATATATATATAATGTTATTATTATTTATTATATAAAAATAAAACAAAGATGAAAGGAAAAAAAAAAAAAAAATTAATAAATTGCATAAAAATTAATATGAAATAAATATATATATTAGAGCAATTTAAAATAATTATCACTTGGGTGAAAAATATTGCACACACACACACATACACGCACACATTTATTCATATTTTCATACGTTTATTTTACTGCAAGATACCGCATTTCCGGTTGATATTTATTCGTAGTGTATACGCGATGTGATTCAGCGGTAAAATTCTATCATTGAACTTTTGGCAAAAGTGTAGTAATACAATAAAAAAAAATGAAAGAAAATAAAATCAAGTATGAATAGAAATAGGGGAGGGGAGGAGGGAGGGGGGATATATTGCTGACCCGGTTCTGAAACTTACACTCAAGTCACATAATTCTGAAGAATCTTACATCTATATACAATATATATATATACAAAAGTTTTATAAATCCAAGGAAGAAATTGCTCAAAGTCAATTGGATCAATAATAAATATTTAAATATTTAAAGAATTAAAAAATAACAAAATAATCAACTTCTGAACACATTGTCACAACGAAACAACAAAAAAATGTAAAAAAAAAAAAGAAAAAAAAAAAAATGTTATACTTAATTTTGTATTACTATAATTAGAATGTGCGTGGGCATTGATCAGTTTCATAGTTTCTAATTTTAAATTTACAAGAGAGTGATTCGTGCAAGTGTTGTCCGTGTCAGTCAAAAATACAGAAAATAATGATAATAATTATTATTATGTATATATTTTTATATTATAAACATATGTAGGTATAGTGTGTGAAATTTATCTGTCTATATTGCTCTCTGTTGCTTTGAAGTTTGACGTGCTTCTTTGTGCAAGCTAATGGAAAAGGTTGAGGTCTGAGTTCGAGGCCGCAATTCTCTCACTTTCCCACACACAAATACACTCACATACAAAACAACACATATATACATATATATTCGCAAACTATTGTCGAGTTCTCTCAATTGAACGACTCTACACACTATACGTATTATTACAGAGTCAGTTATATCCAACTTGCGCAAGCGTTACGCGCATGCACGCGTTTCTTTCTTTTTCAACAGAAGAAAAAAAAGAACATTTTTTAAAGTATAAAAAAAAAAAGAGGAAAAAAAAAAACTGCATCATTGAAAATAGTCTGTGATGTCTTATACGCTGATGAATCATCTTAAAAAAGAAGAAAAAAAAAAAATTGATTTAAATCCTTTTGTTGATGATGAAAGATGAAGAGAAAAAAAAAAAAAAAAAAAAAAATATATGTATGCATGTGTGTGTATTCAATGTCAGATACGTTGTGTATATTTACGATGTAAAGCACTACATATATGTATATACGGACATATTTACATAGACGTATACGTATACATACATGAAAAAAAAAAAAAAAAAAAAAAAAAAAAAAAAAAACGAGAGGACGAGTAGAAGTAATAGGCCACGCACACTAAAGACTCAAAAAGCCAATGCTCTCCTCAAGGATAGCAAGTATATGGCATGACGAACATTAAAATAAAAATAAAAAATGAAGAGAAGAAAAAAAATAATAAAAAAATGATGACCGTCTTATTTAGGTGTTTTGAGAATGCGAGCAAATGAGTGAGACGTGGGTATATACAACAACGGGATATATAGAAGTGAACGGAAGGATGATGCGAAAAGTGCTAATTAGACACATCGCTTCTTTAGAAAAAGAAAAAATAATAATAATAATAAATAAATAAATAAATAAATAAATAAATAAATAAAAGAAATAGATGAAAAAAATAGTGGGAGAGAAATAGAGACCCGAGACATCTTACTGTTACAAAATTACTACGTATTTATTTGTATATATTTTTTAATATGTATTGTTTTATCGTGAATTTTCAACATTTTTTCGTAAGACTATTAAGTTGAATTAAGTTGAAAAAAAAAAAAAAAAAAAAAAAAAATCTGAATATATTTAAGAAAAAAAAAAAAATGAAGAAGAGAAGATAAAATGGGATGATTGAATTGCAAGTGTATTATTTATCACTTTTTTTTTGTACTTGAAGTTTTTTTTTTTTTATTGTTGTAACTCCAAAGGTTGATTGTTACTTGCATAAATAAAATTCAAATGGTAGAAAAATGTAATTTTTAAATGCAAGACCTTTGTCATTATTGTCGTTGCATTGAGGGACTTTTTTTTTCCATTTTATTTTCATTTTTCTTATTCTTCGATACATAAAAATCATTCAAGTGAATATTGTAGCCTGATATTTATAATGAATTATTTGAATTTGTGAAAAACTATATAAATATTATTTCCAAATGAATTGAAAGTCGAATCCAGAAGATGGAAATTTATTATTCTACTGATATTGATTTATTGTTGGTAGCGTTTCAATAAGTTGAAAATTATTTTGTTTATAACATAAATTTTAGGATTTGTATTTTTGTTTGTTTTTTTTTCTTTTTTTTTTACATAAGAAAATAAAAACGCAAAGAGACAAACAAACAGATTGAAGTCGAGAAAAAAAAAAAAACAAAAAAAAAAAGAAAGAAAAAATGAAAATAGAGAATAGAAAATGAATAAAAATATGAAGAATTATTAATACACTACAGTTTTTTCACAACTTTCTCCGACACTTTCATAGTTCTTAAAACATGTAATGTCAAAAATAACTGGATCAATAAATTTGAAATGTATAATTTTTTACACCTGTCATAAGAATTTTTGATTTTCGTCGAAAAACAAAAAAACATACATATTCACAATGATATTTGTGTAATTTATACTCTGCTTTGAAATGAAAAATTCCTCTTCAAACTATTTATTTATAATTTTTCTCATTATTCGAATGAGTTTTTGAGTTTCATCAAATACACGAAAAAATAACGTGAATAATTGAATGTAACTTGACAATCAACATTTGAAAAATGAACGAAGAGAATACGAATACGAATACGAATATATATATATCTAAACGGATTGATAGTTGAATGTTGAAAAATTAAAAGGACGTTTGAATTTGCGAGCGTTGATAATGAAGTGAGACCGGCTGCAGTGGAGCGCATGAATACACGGTATATGTCACTGATGCTTATTATATATGTAGTTGACATGGCCAGTAAACGAGAATTCAAAAAGACACATGTCTACATACGTACACACGCGTATAGATATTACAGCGAGACAAAATGAGAAAAAAAAAAAAAAGAGAAAAAAAGAGAAAAAAATTTTTGTTGAGAAGGCAGTGGCGTCCAACCTGATTCGACGCTCCACTTGTTTTGTTGGCACCGATAATAATGAGTACATTTTTTTTTACTGTTCTCTCTCCCACTCTCTCTCTCTCTTACCCTTTCCTTAGCGTTTTTTTTTTTTCTCATCAGATAAACACAAAAAAACACAAATGAATGAAAAAGTTGTGCGCTCGAATATTTTATACAACTCTCATCATCGTTATTCGGGGTATTGTTTGTTTTATTTTAATATATTTTTCGAAACAATCCTGTACAGTCGACTTCAAATAGATAACGGTATTCATTAATTTTCTTTTTTCCGTTTATGATTTAACGAGAGGCTGAAAATTTTATGCAATTTTTTGACGGTGAAAATGATATATACGTGGCGCCACCTGCGGATAATATAATATTTAAATGTCTTTGATAGGAAGACCTACAGGTGGCGACGCTAGTATTAACCCGTATAACCAAGTGAATCGATATAGAAAAGGAAAAGAAAAGAAAAGAAAAAATGGAAAGGAAAAAATGGGAATGATGTGCGTACAAATATACGAAAGCATTGCATGCACTTTCAAAAATATTACTATACATAAAATTCATTTTTGACTTTCAATATTCAATATTCAACATCTGAATAATTATAAATTATTTTCATATCCGAATTTCCACCAATTTTCTTTTATTTTACTTATTTTTTATTTTTTTCTTTGGAATAATACTACTGAACTCGTGACTTTGAACTTGGAGTAAAGAATGTGAATATAATTACATTACATTGATTCAATTGACCTGGATGCCTTGAAATACTAACAACAAAATATCTACATCATAACCTCTTGTTTTATTCAAAAGCTCATCTTTTTTTTTTTTTTTTTTTTGTAATAAATTAATCATGATTATTTATTTATTATAATTGCTATTTTTAATTGAAGAATGAACTTGAGTGTTTGTGACAATTAAACGTGTAAATGAACAAATATAGAATGTAATTAATGAATAATTATACACCGTGAAGTTTTCAAAATATGCAATTGACCTCGGACTTTGTGCGCATTAAAGAGTCTTAATGACGACCTTTTAGTTTTTGCTGAAGGATAAAAATTGTTGGACCAATCACGCACCGAATAGTTGTCATATAAATTAATATATGAACAAAGTAGCTCAGTAGTACAATTTTTAAATTCGTATACATAAAAAGTATTAAATGTTACATATGAAATTCAATTAAATTGAATAAAACATTTATTTTACTATGTAAAAATAAATCCAATTGTATTTTATAAAGAAGAGAAGAGAAAGAGAGAGAGAAAAAAATAAATATAAATCGTGATATTTATCTCGATAAATTATTATTATTTATTGAGGTGATTTGACTTTAAATTTGTTTCACGTGTGACTCAAATAAATCCAATTTTTTTTTTTTTTCATTGTATACATTTAATGGGTAAAATTATGAATGAATTATGAAATTTTCAGAACACGATAGTGACGAAAATTCCAAATTGTTTGTTCATATTTGTTTTTCTTCTTCATTTCACTCACAAGTGTGTCATCAACAATTTAACAATTGAAGCAGTGAAATGACATTTAATTTATGTGTATACATGCATGCGTGTGTGTGCGAATAATTAATTTTTCGATTTTATTCAATGTAATGAAACATTTATATCAATAGAATGTAACCCGCACTGTATTATACCTGATAAATTATTTATTATTATTTAATTAACAAGTTCACAATTGTATCATCTTGTAAATGACTATCACGTTCATGAACAATTTCCCAATAAATCGTCATGCCTCCATACATAATATTATAATTATAAGCAACATTGAGCAAGAGTCAATCTGCTGTCAGCGAATCTCATGCTGATAACAGTTGTAAAATGTTCAAGGGAAGAGTAACCGTGAGAGTCGTCTTTGGTCAGCGAATCTCACGTTGATAGTACACGCATTTTTTTTTTGTTGCATTAAAGCGTAATAATACAAGAAGAGGATTACTTTCCTATAATATTACTTACCTGTTAGTCAGTCGTATTTTGTCAATAGAGTTGAATACAATCGTATGAAAGAATAATAATTACTTATATTGTATTAATGAAAAAGTTAAAAGTCATAAATAAAGTTAAAATGTTAATTGATATCAAAAAGGGTCAGAAGAATTTCTTGGGTACACCTACGGCATAACAAAATATACTCCATCAAAAAAATTATTTACCTGCTCCACATATTCCTGTAATTTACTTATATTTTACATTTCAAATAATCAACACTTGACAAAAAATAAAAAAAAATAATAAAAAAATTGATATTACGCGATGATAACTAATTTTAATGAAATATTTCAAGTTTATATATCGCTTTACTTTTATTTTTTTGTGTAAAGCATAAAAAAAAAAGTTATAATAAATTTTATATATATTAACAAGCGTATCTTATGAAATAAAATAAAATTTTCGTATAATGAAAAAAAAAAAAAAAAAAAAAAAACAATGAAAATTCACTTCAAACATTCGATTTATTAATTTATCGATATATTTTGTGTTTTATTTTTTTTTTTAAACTTGTAATTACTCCAAATCGGTATGATTAAATGTGTACATATCTTGTTTTTCATGCTGTTAAACGACTAAAGGCAATTAAAAGTAGGTCATCAACTGCTGAATGATTACGATAGTGACTGATAAAGAAACGACAACCTACATCAACAAAATGTATTGTCTTCATTATTTTAGGCGCATATACACATATCAACACACACACACACACACAGACATATAAATATAATTTCTATATATTAAATACATTTATGAACATCTATCAACAAGTAACTTCAACAAGTGTATTCACATCATGTCAATGAGCCATTTATATATAAATATGCATATGCATGTAGACCGTATGTATACTCATATTTATATATTTATATATACATGGATGTGTACGGACATGCATTGAGTATTTATCATGAGTGCTCGAGTGAAAACAGTCACACAGTACATTGTGACATTACATAATGTTAATTACTGTATGTCACAATTGTTTCGTCCTTTTTCTTTGTTTTTTTTTTTGTTCCTCTAGCATCAACATAAAATAACCAATATCTATAATAAATACGTGTAATACACATCAGGATTATTGATAAGTATTACGATAATTATATGATATTAATTGACAGCATGGAATTATTATTAAAAAGAAATTAAAAAAAAATCATAGAAAAATTTATTTCTCGGTTTCCAATTGATAATGAAAATTGTTTATATACCAACTACAATGAGATGAGAAAAAAATGTTGAAAAAAAAAAAAAATAATAATAATAATAATAATAATAATAATTGATACTAGAAGGTCGTTCAAATTTAGAATCATATAATACAGTAGCTCGAGGGAGGGATAAAGAGCGATATACGATAAGAGACAAATCGAATGTATGTAATAAAAACAAAAACAAAAAAAACCTGTGGACATTATTATAAATGATACATTTGAAAGTTACAGGTGCTTTACAACTTTCTCTCTTTCTCTCTACCATTTAATTTCACAATTGTACGTTGTCTCATCAATATTAAACAAAAAAAAATAAAATATTGACATTGAAAAAAAAAACAAAAAAAATATAATAATAATAATAATAATAATAATAGTTGGACAATAAATTTTGCTTTTCTATCAATATTATAACTTGAAAATCTGGATTAGTCATTTACACACTCATACTCACTAATACGTAACGACGTATACTATATGTTTCATACGTGTACTCACTATATATAAATATATATAAATATATATAAATAAATATATATATATATATATATATGTATATAGCAGACACATGATTAGGTCTCGACTCAACTATTATCGTGTTTTATCTACTGGAGCAACACTGACCTAGACAAATATCAACGCAAACGTCTACACACACGCTCATCATTGAATAACAGAAAATACTTTGACGAGTTATATAATCAACTCTATATTTACTTTAAACTCAAGTCTATTTCATATTAATATGATTTCAATATATTTTTTTACATCATCTTTCCCTCCGTTTCTTATCTCAAATTTATTCGTTTTTTTTTTTTTTTTCGATTGAATAAATATTCACATTTCTCATTCATTTTTTGCAGTAATAATAGTGAGAATAATCATAATTCTTACGTGAATAAAATTGAATGAACGGTCAATTGTTGTTGACAATTGGCGTTAAAGTGCAAAGGCCTGACAGTGGGGTCGACTTATGCCATTTGAAGAATAAATTCTGTACTGTAAATAAATTGTGTTGTACTTGTTCAAGGCCAAATTGAATATAATATATAGATGTATGAACATCAATACTACGTATAAAATATCTTTGGGTATGTGAATGTGTATGTACGCACGCGTGTGTGTGTGTTTACACATTGAAATATGTGGGACAAAGAGATGCAATGAATAATACAGTTGATTTGCACTTCACTATGATAACTTTTTTTTTTGTTTCTTCAACGTAAAGTGTTGCGTAAAAATAAATTTTCACCAATTAAATTATCATTAATTGTTTAATCACGAAAAATATATTGAATAAATAAGTAAATAATAAGCGTGAGTGTGCATAGTATAAAATATATTATTATCAATGGAGTGCAATAATAAAAAAAATTTTAATATAATCATGAGAATGGTTAAGGTCACTCGTGTATGTATTTATACAGACACATACGGGTGAGATCATAGATATATATTTTTTCTTCTTTCTACATATATACGTATATTAATGTGGGTCGCATGTGGGCATTTTATATGTGTATAATAATAATAATTATTTATATTATTATTTTATATTTAAAAACCCGCATAATATTATAAACATCCATTTGTCAACAGATAAAAGTTTTTTTACCAATCAATATGAAAAATTATAAATTCACAAAATATAAAAGAATTATTATAAGAGGAAAAAAAATGAATTTTACTTCAAAATTTTCAATATAAAGTAATAGCGAGACATTTAGATTTAGTTTGAATAGATATACAATTAATGATGTCATGAAGTCTAAATAATATTCATTCATTTCACAAATTTCATAGGTTTTTTTTCAGATTATGTTGATGATATTGAAAAAGTTGAATAGCCCGTATTGAGTTGATCACGTATTTTCGAATTTTCTAGATGAAGTTTATTTATTTGTTTTTCAAATGTTGAAATTCTTTGGATGAGCTGGTTCAGAGTAGCAGCGATTCTCATGATTGGCTCAAGCTCCTCATCAAGTAAATTTTCAAGCTTTAATTAAATCATTGTACCAAGATTAGTCTCAATGATACTATCAAAGTCAGCGAGTTCGGCATCCAAATTTGAAATATCATTGTCGACGATAGACTTTGATCAAGTGATGACTTTTTTGCTATTAGATTTGTTTATGATTGGTACACGATGCAATGAATTATCCATTTTATTTATTAATAAAGATAGAACTTGCTTGGAAATAGGTTTTAAACACTCAACACAAACAATCGACAGAAGAGTAATTGAATATTTATAAAGCCACTAAATATTTCAGATAGGTCGAGAGTCAATATCTGAATAAAACTATGAAGACAATACAATGTTGATTAATTAATTTAATGAGAAATGGATGCACATTAGTCAACACGTAGTATATAACTATATAGGTTAGGAATAAACTAGATCATCAATATCAATCAATGATAATTGATATTTCATCAATTTCTATAATTATTTATGATGTTAAATAGTATAGAATTGTCATTGACATCATTATATTGAATCAATTAGATGAGAATAAGGATGCACATTAATTAACACGTAGCACATCAATATATAAGTTAGTGTATAGATAAATAATTCACAATTTTCAATAATTATTTGTAATAATAAAATAATATAGACTACTCGTTGTTTTATTCACTCAAGATGTTATTACATTAATAATTTCACCACTGAAAACACTTAATAATTAAAGTATAATATAAGACACGTCCACTCGAAGAGAGAGAGAGAGAGAGTGTATGTGTGTGTAAGCGATTTGTGATTTGTCGTGAGAAGAGAGCGAAATAAGTAGCGAAAGAGAATGAATAAAATGGTACAAAATGACGTCACATCCGCTATTAACGCTCCTCTGCACTTTTTCTCACCCAACATAATAATGTGCATCACGATCACATGAATGCACTAACACTTTATATATGAGTATATACATGTTTGCGATATGTCACGTGACAACGTTACTTTCATGTCTAGACACAATAATAAAACACAATAAAAAATAAAAGACAAGGAAACATCAAAGCAAAATGTGTTTGAAACATTGAATTGGATATATTGTAGAAACACATAGTGGGAAAAAAAAAAAAAAAAAAAAAAAAAAAAAAACGAAAAAACAAAAATGCCAAGTGATGAATCATCGAATGTTTGGGTGGACTGTACTACTTGGTCACTTGGTGTCATTCACGCGCGAATAATTCAACCTACTAAGTGATGACAAGAGGAGTATAGATAGTATATAACATTTGAAATAGAACTCAACAACATTTATATATATATATATATGTGAGTGTGTGTAAATATGTGTGTGAATATGTGTTACGTGACGCATGACAAGTTCCGCGTGTTTTCAAAGTGTATACCACGTCGAACACGTTTAACAAAAGTCAATGCCAATTTATTTGGCATCACTATCTTACTCATATGAAACATCAATTTTTTGCCAATCATTATAAGAAAAAAAAAAAAAAAAGAATTAATTAATTAATAGATAAATAAATAAATAAATAAATGAATGAATGAATAATTATAAAAATTGTATTATTTGAAATGTGTGGAAATTATCATATGAAAAAGGAGATGAAAAAGAATTTTATTGAAAATAAATTTTTTTTCATTGTTCAATATTAATAAATTCCTAAGAATAAATAGTGCGATATACTTGGATACAGTGAATTTTTTTTTTTTTTCTTCGCTACTATAATTATACTCTAACAAATTCCAATGATTTTTATCATCATTTCTCAAGGACTTGACGGGGTCTTAATAAAGAATGACTTTGCACGTGTCATTACTACAATTGACACAAAAAAAAAAATTCTCATGATAAATGTTAATATTGCTAATGTAAAATATTATTATATATAATAAAATTGGGTTTTTTATCTTGTAATTTTTTCTCCTCACTTGTTTTACTTCATTCAGTTGTGAAATCGAATAGAGCTGTCGTTCAATTATATATATTTTCTTGGCAAATTTTACACTATTATGCAATATTAATGGGTAAATGAATAACTCAATACATTTATAATGTTAGCCAATATTTAATTTCGTTGACAACTTCACGAGGCTAAGCGCTTTATATTATTTGTATTTAATTTATCACCTTATATTTACTTTGTAAAGTATATTGTTGGATGATTTACAAAAAAAAAAAAAATGAATAAATAAATAAATAATAATAAAATAGAGAAGAAGTAATTATCGATGAATAATAGGGAAAGTAACTCACCATAACTATTCACATTTCATCGAAAATTTGTATACATATATATATTATATAATTCAATATACAATAATATGAAGAGAAAAAAAAGCATAATAATTTTTTAATAAAAATTATTTACGAAATTCTCACAAATCAGAGAAATAATGCAAAGTTGGTAATTCATGATATTTCAACGTGAAACTAGTCAAGTAAAGCCACCGAATAATTAGTAAAATTATATTTGATAAATATAAATCTATCAGTGTTTGTCACAATAAAAGAATGAATTTTATATATGAATCAATTGTATAGTGTAAATATGAAAAACGTGCATTATTTTATCTGACCGAATTGAGAAAAAAAAATGTAGTTATATACAAGTATACATGAAAAGGACTCACCAATTTTACCATTTGGACTGTAAGGATCGTAGCTCCCAGAGCTCATTGGACTAACATATCCATTATTACTTGATTGTTGTTGTTGTTGTTGTTGATGATGTGACTGCTGTCCAGGTTGACCAATAGACGTAGACAAAGCCAAGGGTTGTTGTTGCAGCAATTGTTGCTTTTGTGTGGATTGTTGATGTTGTTGTGGTTGTGGTTGCAGTTGTGGTTGCAGTTGTTGTTGTTGTTGTTGTTGTTGTTGTGGTTGCTGTTGTTGTTGTTGTGGTTGTTGAGGTGGCGGTGGTTGCTGTGGTTGCTGTTGTTGTTGTTGTTGTTGTTGTTGCTGTTGCAATGGTTGCGATGGCGATGGTACTTGTCCAAGTTGCTGTTGTGGCGTTGTATAAACAAGGTGTTGAACAGGAAGGTGTTGAGGTGAATTTGGACTTGTAGGTGCTAACCAATCATCCGGTCTTGGTCGTTTATTGCTATTGGCGATGCCAGCAAATAATGCACCACCGGGGCCAACGTGTCCGCTAACAGTTGAAACTATTGTTGATCCTATTGATGTGCCAGCCATATGCTCAGGTGTTTCAGCTTTAACTGAAGCAATTGGACCACCGCCAATTATAGTGGAACCATCTGACGTGTCCATACTCGTTGGTGGACTCATCCTGGATGTGGGTGCCAAGACAATGTCCCCAGTTCCCATTCCGTTATTGATATTATTGTTGCTGATACTACTACAAACACTATTGCTATTGGCGTTGTTAATTTTAGTGGTTGTAGTGGTAGTAGTAGTGGTGGTGGTGGTGGTGGTGGTGATGCTGTTTTCTGGGATCGTATCATGATACGGCACTGCCGCCACGTTGATAATATTATTATTATTGTTGTTGTTGTTGTTATTGTTATTGGCGATGTTGCTGTTGTTGTTATTGTTGCTAACCAAACTTGTCACTGTGACTCTTGTTCGTCCAACCTTGATAGTAACAGACGAGCCAGAACCACTAGCAGCGCCACGCATATTGACCTCAAGGTCGTAACCCGTATCACGTATCTTACCTAAGCACATTCAATATATATCACCATGACATGTAAAAAGGTTTTTTTTTTTTGTTTTGTTGTGTTTCACAAATGAAACGGTGACAAGTCGAGATTGATTTTATTTTTATTATTATTTATTATTATTTTTTTTTTTATCGTAAATATGATTGCAATTTTTTTAATTCAACATATTTGCTCACTTGATTCAGTAGATTATGAATCGATACTGATCTCACCTCATCAATTTTTTCCATTATGCACCGTCACAATTCACTATTCACTTTTTGAAATATACTAATTTCGTTGAGAAAATTATAAACAAATCTTGTTTGAGACTTTTTTTTTTTTTTTTTTTTCTTTTTTTTCTTTTTATTAAAACACGAAATTTAATCAACAATGACTAACCAGTTTTACTATTATTATTTTACTATATGTACACACTATAGACACAAAAAATATAAAGCACAATCTTATCTATTTTTGTTTTGTTGTTGTTTTTTTTTTTTTTTGCACTCAAGGTCACCTGATTTTTTTCTCTTCTTTATTGTGTTTTATTTATTTATTTTTTTTCTTTCACCTTTTTTAATTTTATTTCTCTTCGCGTTCTTTCTCTTTGATGATTTATTTTATTATATTTAGATGGCGGTGTCCCCACTAACACAACTCAACTTTAAATTATATTTTTCACCTATAATTAAATTTAATTTAACTTGATTAATTAATTTATATAATATTTTTATTTATCACCAACTGTACTTTTCGTTATTAATTATTATAAATTAATGTGAGTCCGCAATTTGCATGTTGATACTCCATGAAGAGGTTCATCAGTTAAACCTCCAAATTAGTCACGTGTCCTCAATTTATCTGAAACAAGAAAAAAAAAATCAGATGTTTATTATTATTATTATTATTATTATTATTAGAATCAATTTATTACAAAGTCAAAATGGTAAATGGTAAAATAATCAATTTTATTTTGAAATACTGACGCGCACAACAGACTCAAGTTAATTCAACCTTGGAAATTTATTGTGATTAATAACACGCAAAAGGTGAAGGATTTATATATCGTTCAATAATATTTTTTGAACATCTATAGAAAACTTGTTTTAGAAAAAACAAAAAAACAAAAAAAAAAAAAACTTCTTTGTTACAAAATATATTATCAATACTATCACAATGATGAATGGTAACATTAGAAATGGGGAAAAATCAATTTACCGTAACGTCCATATATACATAATTTTAGAAGTTGTCTATATACGTGCGTTTATATGGGCACAAGCTAGTATTTATCCCACTGTCATCATCTATTATTACCACACAGTTTTTCAATACAGTCAAACTTATAAAGTGGAATAATTGGTCAGACAGGTACAGAAATCTGAGCGATGCCGTGAGGCAAATGTGACATTCTACGCAGTTTAAATGTCACGTTGATCCAGAAAATAATAATAATATTCATCGTCATCATTATAATGGAAAAAAATGAACAGATAAAGAATGAAATAATAATTATAATAATGATAATCAACAGATAAAAAAGAATTATTCAAATGGCTTAATCACATTCTTTCATTCATACTGTGACAAATTTGTCTTCATTTTTTTTTTTTTCTCTCAGTCAAATAAACATGAACGGATGTACATGAAAAATTTTAAAATAAACGAATGAAAAAAAAAAAAAAAAAAAAAAAAATTTCATTCTAATTTATCTCTCTCTTGTTTATCATTTTTTGTTTTTAATTTTTTCTTTTTTTTTTTTTTTTTATCTACAAAATCACTTATCTGAGTAGAGAATGAAATTTGTTTTGTAATTTAATAATTAAAATTATAACAGAGGAATAATGCGATGGGCGCAGTTGTATATCTCACTAATTAATAATACAACGGTCATTGGGTGATAGTAGATTGTCAGGACAGGTTAAAATTAATAGATCTGACAACGTGAAATAACGCGTGTTTGAATAAACTAATTCAAACGACTCAATGCAATAATACAAAAGAATATTTCCACATTTAAATATTTCAATTATTTCCAATTAAATTTAAACAAAAACAAAAAAAAAATTATTTTGCAATATGAGGTTAAAAACAAGAGAAATAACTTCAACAGTCGCACCACCACCAATGAAGTTGTGAATTTATCGACCATTTTTTCTTTCGCATGTCTCATACTTTCTTTTATTCTTTTGTTCTTTTTCTTCTTTTTCTCTTCTCCTCTTTATCATTTTTTTGTTTTTTTTTTCAATTTTATTTTGTCGTTTCACTGAACCTAACCTTCGACACTATACTATCTAACCCTGACCCATCTCACCAAATATTTCGCCCTCAAGTTGCGCATTACCCCTTTTCACATCGCCACAATCGCTTTTATAATATCATTTTTTTTCACTATTCTACATTATGATTTTTTATTTTTTATTTTTTGTCCGTATTTGGTTACAGTCTGTGGCGTCGGTAAGTCAATTAATTCTTGTTCTACTTTACCTTCTTCTTCTTCTATTATTTCCCATTATCTCTGTATAAACTGACACGCAATAGAAACATAAATACTGAAGAACAAAAAAATTTTATTTCGTTGTTATTCAATTGAAATTGAGTGAAGAACAAAATTTATATGTACACAGAGAGAATTTTTCGATATAAATTACCGTGTAATTCACGTTAACGTCGGAACATAGATGATTTCAAGACAATATTATTTATTTATTTATTTATTTATTTATTATTATTATATTCTTTCATTATTCATAAACTGAATAAAATTTCTGAAACACCAAATTAATTTTTACTCAACTGCACTTTAATGATATAATCGTATAAAATTGTCTATTATGCAAATATATTGTAACTAATTGATATAAACTAATTATTTTTATTTATAATGGAAAATATTCTGGTTTCTTCCTCTTTTCTCTCTTGTCATATATATTTATTTATTGTGATTCCTCCTTTGTTAAATGACTGATAATAATAATAATAATAACAAAAAAGATTATAATATTCTTTACGTAAGAAATCGTGTTGTTTTTTTTTTTTTGTTTATCAAATGATAAAATTAAAATATATTCATTGATATAATAGTAATTATAACAAAATGAGTGGATGAACGATATCAAATGTTGTACAAAAGCTAATATAAAGATAATATTTCAATTGCAAAGTGCATATTATTTCAATGTTGAAATCCACGCATGGTATATCTAAAAAAAGAATTATATGATTTAAGATAACAATAAAGTATTGCCAACCATTACATTCAATTGATTTTTCGAATTATTTTTACCGCACGAGAATTTGATTAATATCAATGATATCATTCAGATCCACTAAACCAAGTATTAGATTTGAGTGATTCAAAATATTTTTTCTTTGGCACAACGTTGTCCTCAATCTCACTAAATTACAAAATTATCAGTCGAGACATTTTGAAGATACTCCAATTTACGCTGAATGATCAGACATATATTTTTCCATGTGATTGTAATTTTCGTTAAAAAAAAAAAATATATATCCGACCCCAATGTAACATCAATCAATCAAGTTTAATATACTCCCAATATTTTTACAATATAACCGAATAATAAGTATTTTAGTTCAGCTAATCCTGAGATCAAGTTACTCATTTATTATTATTATTATTATTATTAATATTATTATTATTATTGTTGTTTTTTTTATATCTCGTTTTCAATTAAACCGTATGACTGACGAACGGACATTGCTCCGTTGAATTTACGCTTTTAAGAATAGATAAAATTAAGAACATTTTTCAATTAAAATAAACAAATTATATAAATTTTCCAAAACTTTTTACTACAGCAAAAATTCACCGTTTCACGGTCACCACAATTTTTGCCGCATTTTGATAAATCGCGTGAGTAAAATTGCCACCAACCTCCTTTGGTCTTTTTTTTTTTTTTTTTTTTCAATTCACCTCAAATAATATTTATGTAGAAAATAAATTCGCAAATATATATTACGTTACACATAATTTACATTGTGTATAACTGTATCTTGAGAAAGAATGATAAAAAAATTTTCCTTTATTATAATTATTCTCGGGGTATTTATATATATTTATTTATTTATTCATTAATTTTTTTAATTCACTTCATTGAACAGTGAATGAAGTTCAAGCAGAGAGCCAATGAACTTCAAAGCAGCATCAATCAATTCCCTCTATAGTTCAAATACAAAAACACACTCTATACATTGAATTTACTATACACAATAACTTCGAGTTTCACTTTAATGCACTAAGAGCTTCATCGATTCACACACACACATACATATATATATATATATATATATATGTGTGTGTGTGTACAAGTCTTTTTTATTTTAAGCCCTCTAGAATATTGTCAGGTTGCGCGTCATTTAATTGGTTCAATGAGCCGAAGAAAAAACGTCTCGTTCACCCACGCATTTTAACATATTTTATTTTTCCCCTATTCTTCTTTCATAACGTTAGAGAGAGAAAATATATATATATACCAAGACCATTTTGTAAATTACATATCGATTTTATTTTTCATACGTTTCACATGAAATTTACTCGCACTTATCATAAATGCATATATATGTAAACTGTTATATAAAATGGTTTTACATCTGCAGCTTTTGATTTACATCATTGTAAAACCCGTATCTGCATGAAACGAAAGTAACATTTCATGTTCTTGAGATCAGTTATTGGAAATAGCTTCAACGTTTTCTCATAAACAAAACAAAACAAAAGAGTGGGATAAATAAGATAAAATAAATATTACGATAAAAGTATTTTTCTGCTTTTTTTTGTTTCAATTTTTTTTTTTTTGTTTTGCGCAGCTATTTTTATTTAAAGGATTTATAGAATAAACAAAAAAATTTATTGTGTATTCAAAACTTGTACTACATCAAGTAAACTGCGAGAAAAAAAATTTTTTATAAACGATAAGAAAAATCATTATATGATATCTATATATTCAGTACTAATATTGATAAGATCCTTTCTTCTTTGTTTTTTTCACTTCTCTTCTCTTCTCTTCTCTCTCTTTGTTTTGTTTATTTTTTCAAGAAGATATTGCAAAAAAAGTGTGAAAATTTTTATGAGCGATAGAGAATAATTTGTGTTTCGAAAATTACAAATTTTCCCAGACATATAAAATTCGTTTACTATCAGTTGGGAGATATTAAAATTTATTTATCTAGAGAAAAAAATCTAGGAATAGATAAAAATTGCAAATAATATACAAAACATTTGAGCTACACGTTTCTCTCTTTTTTTTTTTTTTTTGTTTTGTTTTGTTTTATTTTGTGTTCCCACTTTTCTAAACACGATCAATAAAATAAAGTGGAAGTCAAACTCAAGGTAACAAAAACCAAAGTCACTGCAATATATTTTCGTCTACCCACGTAACACTAAATTTTCTGAATAATTTATTTTACATCAAATTTATTCACATACGTTCATATATATATGTATATATATTTATTTATTCATGTTGATGATAATATTTATGTAACAATAACAATAACCTCAATTTTTACATATGAAATTTTTCATTTTCACCATTTAATAATGAAAGATTAATTTAATAGTTGAGGAAGACAACAAAAAAAAAAATATGAAACAATTTCATCAACTTTACTAACAAAAAAACAAAAAAATAATAATAATAAATAAAACTTTTTCATATTTTTTATCAGTGAAATTCAAATTTCTTCTCTACAGACAGAAAATCTACAAATCTACATGAATCATTTGCAACACAAGAAAAAAAAAAAAAAACTTTAATTTTTTCATATATTTTCTGTTATTTTATGTGATTTCATGAGATAAACGCAAATCAAGGGAAAAGAAAAAAACAAAATAAATATATTTCACCGCATATTTCATTATTTTTATATTGAAGTAAACTAAACCATCATTCCCACAGAGCGACATATATATCCAGGATAAAAGTATTGCGCGTTGTCTGGGACGCGACGTTGTCAGGGCCACGGTCTTGCTCATGTGGGGAAAAGAGAGAGAGAGAGAGAGAGAGAGAAAGATAATGTGATGGAGCTGGAGCTGGAGCTGGGCGTGCGGCAATCAGAGGGGGAAGCATCTAGGTCAATGCCTGCCCTCGTCCCGGGGTTTGCATCGCTTCCAACCTTCGATCAAAAACCCGCATTCGCTTTACCCAACCACCACCACTAGAAACTACCACTGCCACCATCAACATTCAAGAAACTCCTTGCAATGCGCGTACTTCTTCGTCTGCAGTAAACTGGGACATCAGATCGATCCTGCAAACCCACACTAAAATTCCGCTCACGACAATCCCATTTTAGCTATATAAATGTCCAACGAAAAAACTGAAATAAATATAATAAATATATTGAGAGAGGGTCGATACAAAAATTTATGTTATTTATATTTTTGGAAAAATAAATAACGAAAAAGAAAGTGAAAAGAAAGTGAAGTAAATTCAAATTTACATTTATGAGAGAAAAAATTTCATCAGAAAAATATATATGATATGAAAGTTATTCATTATTTTTTTGATATTAAAGGAAAATTTAACATTACACAAGATCGATTTTACATGAAAAGTAAAATAAAAGTAGTAATAATATTAATGAAGAGATGAATGTAAGAATATGAGAAAAAACATAGATATAAACAAAAACATATTCAAGCGATAAATTGTGAAAATTTCAAATGTGGTCAATGGTTCTTTTTTTTTGTTTTTATTTCGTTCACTTTATCCCATACTCTTTGTATTGTTCCCCAGTGTGAATGTTTATACACAACAATTTATCATGTGTATACAATTTATGTCATCACACATGCCAATTATTCAATTGATCGATGTGCAAAGTAATTTATTTTCAAACAAATAAGATAGTAAAAAACATAATTTGATATAAAATAATATTAAGTTATTGTTACGTATTTCAATTTTGTGTATAATGAAATAGAATTTTTCAAATTCAACCAAATTGAATTATTCTTTGTGAATATTGAAAAACTATTTTTTTAAATACTTTTGATTAAATTATTAATCTGTTATGAGTATCATCAGTCAGATTAATGAATATACTACAATCACGTGATGTAGAACATATATTTTCTATAAAAAAGAAACAGTGGAATAAAATATTGAAATAAAAAAATCATTAGATAATATAAAATAAATTTATTTTCCGCGTAATATCACCACCGTATTATTTATTTCATATTTTCTACCATTCGAGTAATTATACGAAATATTTTCCTGAAAATCAAGATTAATTTTGTTTTTTCGATAAATAAACTAAATACAAAGCAAAAAAAAAAAATGCTTCTTCATCATCATTACACCAAACTCATCAAAATGCACAGTGGAATATTCGCAAAAAATAAAAACTTCTATTTCAATACTCAGACAATTGATAAGATGAAATAATAATTTTTAATACTTATATTCAATTTATATAAAGTATTGTTAAATAATGAAAGAGAAAATATATATGAAACATGAAGTAGTACGAAGCGCGCGCGTTGAATCGATTGTTTTTTCAGTGAGTTCTGTGCATGCGCATTGCAATTGGGACAGTTCTATCATTCCTCTGCGATCGTACCCAGTGAGACAGGTCAGATAGAATTTGTGTGGGGGAAATGCTCGTGAATGTATGAGAATTTATATGGTGGTTGCAAAGAGACGGATGGTAAAACAGACGTGGTACACGGGTGGGAGGGACACAAAAAAAAAAAAAACCGAGAATAAAAATTCCGGGACAAAATAAGCGAACCCGCGCGCGCGACAATGTGTATGTGTGTTCATATAAATTTTGAGGAGTGATCACCCTGTTAATGCACCCCGACCTAATTTATTATTTTTACAAGGTTATGGAACCAAACACGACGGAAAATATTTATATATATATGTAAAAAAAAAAACAAAAAAAAAATGGCTTATAAACAATTTACTTTGAATTAATTGAATAAAAGTATAATTGGCATATTCTTCTCATCTTATATTCTCTTAATCCTGACATTAAATAATTACAAAAATTGAATATTTGTGTTTAAAATAAAAAAATATATAATACAGAGTCATTAATTTACTTGAGTGTACTGACGTGTTGGAATATCAGTAGAATGGATTGAAAAAAATGAATAAAGAGAATATGATGAAAAATGAAAGCGAAAAGAGAAAAAAAAAAAAAAAAAAAAAAGTGTGTGGAGAGAGGAGAGAAAAATGACTACAAACCGCTGACTTATAAACGTTAAATCACTCGTTGCTCGCGTAAACATGCCAGAAATATCTGCATCCACACGATAAGTGAACACCGACACTCGTAAAATAATAAAAAATAATAATACAAAATTCTGTTGTATGACAGAGAGAAAGAATGAAGTAAAATAATGACCTTGAAGAGTGATTTTTTTTTTTTTTTCTTCTCTCTTTTAGAAATGTAAAGAGTCTATCGCAATATGTGTGCATGTGTATATGTAAACTTGAATGCTATTTCGGCATAAAAATAAATTGAAAGTTCAAAACTAAATTCTCAATTCGTGGCACTCGCTTGGAGGTCAACGGAAATAATTAAAAAAAAAAAAAGTGTATAAAAAAACTGAATTTTTATTTATATAATTCTATGTAATTTTTTTTGTTGGATTTGCTTTTTTTTTCTTTTTTTTTTTTTTTAATAATTGAAATAAAGAAATAAAGGAACTAGAGATTTTTACATCATACCAGGTTGATCGTACGAGGTCGAAAATATATACAAACAAATTTCATAGACCCACACATATGTGTATAGTCATCGCTCCGTGACGAGTATACTCGATGAATAAAGAGTGTAGACTTTAGATCGGTCTCTTGATTTCTCGCGCAGCTTCTCAAAGAGATCCAATTAGAAACTTTCAAGGGGAGAAAACTTGACATGCATTTCCATTTGAATTTCTATCAAAAAAAAAAATTTTATTTTTTCGTTTCATTTATTTCTTTTTTTTTAAATTTAATTTTCTTTTTTTTTTCCCATCCCTTCAACTGTACCATTTTCCTATAAATCATTAACTTTTTTTCTTTTTTTTTACTTTTTTTCCAATGATTATTTTAAACATAAATATTTAACAATGATATAGGAAATATTTATAGACAATAAAATTCAATAATAATTAATTTTACGACTGTGATATAGTAGTATAAAAAATGCGAGTGATATACATTGACTTTTTATTTTCTGTGTACCGGATATTAATCTCGATGTCATATTATTTTATTATTAACTCGTCGATAGAAGAACTTGAACGATTGCCAGCAAATTTTTCGTGTATTTTCCTTCAATTTCAAAATTTTTAGTGCAGAAAGTTGTTTTTGAGTACCCACACGGAGAATCAATCGTCAGTTCACCGGATCTATGTAATAATTTCGTCACACGTTCGCCAGACTTTTTTTGTACCCTTAACTCCTCCGAAGATTACCTTATCCGATTTCGAACCTTTTTGTCTTGTTATCACTCTGGTTTAGCGAATCTATTCTGTTGTATAGCTCCGATAAAACAAACCAAAAAATAAAATTAAATTAAATTTAAAAAAAAAAAAAAAAGAATTCCCGGCTCAATTTTTAAAACTGATTATCTCTTAAACAGTCAAATTTAGACCAAAAAGTAAAGATAAATAATTTGTGGGTAATTTTTTTCTCCATTATTTATGTCCAGTGGATTTTTCCTTTACGATTAATAAGTAGAACTTAATCTGATTAATCGAACCAATTAAATAAATAAATACAAATAAAGAATTATATTTTCAACATTACCATTAGATAAATGATCAAATTTCAATTTATAATGAAATAAATATAATATATGAATAATTCAAAATTTGGTAATAAACTAAGGTAAATTAAATTATTGAAAAATAAAAAAAATGCAAAAAGTGGAACAAGTTCATTTGAAATAAATCATTCTTTCAACTTTTCTTTTGTAATTCAATTCTAACGAACATTGAATACAATATCCAAAGTGATACTGCATGTATACATATCCATTTACTTTTTTTTTTTTTTATATATTACTTGGCGCTATTGCAGAGTCTAATGTCACTTCTTTGTGTATCAAATATCGCCGACGTTATATACAAACATTATCATTATTATATTTAATTTTATCCTTTATATTTGTAACATTACAATTTACAATTTAAAAATCAACATTATTTATTTCTTGTTTGAAATTTATTATTTTTAGATAGAGTAATCTAATGAAGTTATGAAAATAATCAATTTAATATTATAACTAATTAAAACCATCAATTTCTTATTCATTTTTTTTTCCTCTATTATAAACAAAAAATATTTAATTTAACTTGAATCAATGTTTTGTTGAATTTATAAAAAAAAAAAAAAAAACCTAATAATAACAAATAAAATAATAAATATTTTACCTCGTACGATTTATACGTTTGGAGACAAATAAATTTGTCTGGTGCGCCACAAAACAGTCTCTACATATTTTCATATACACATACGAGTGTGTTGTCCTATACGGGAAATACCACGTACGTATAAATATGTGTACATGTGTATTGTGTGTTTCGTAGCAGAGACGCCAACTGTTTATTGTCCTGACGACAAACGTTCGACATCAAACAAGAAGTCCCTCTCACACTCTAGTGCATTCATACACATACATATATGTATATATACACACTCTTGTTATTCTCTTACATACTTTCTCTCTGCATTCATTCATCTTCTATATCCTTTCTATTCCTCATGCACATCCGATGTTGACGTGTTTTTTTTTTTTTTTTTTTTCTTCATTTCCCCGTTTTCATTTTCGCCCTGACACACCACTTTATCTCTGTATATTTCACTATAAATTCCATTTTTTTATTTCTATTTTTATATATTATTATTATTACTTTTTTTTTTTTTTTTTTTTCTTTTATAAAACATATCTGAAGATCAAAGTAGAATCGTTGACATAAAAAATTATGATAAAAAGTGATAAGAATAATTTGAATATGATTTAATGATGTGAATAAAAATAAATTGACAAATTTAAAAGAAAAAAAGAACAAAAAGTAATAATGATGAATAAATAAAGTAAAATAAAAAGGGTACAAACAAATGACATTTGTGACTGATATTATGTTTGACCGTGTTCACCTTCATCTTGTCAGTGTCACCCTTGATAGAAAGATGAATTACGTGCTGAAGATATATATATATATGTGTGTGTGTATGTACGTGTGTGTGAAGGAAGGTAGAGAGAAAAAATAATAATGATAATAATAAGAGACGAGATGAGATAAAGGAGATTGGCGTTGGTTGAATGTGGATAACTTTGATGTATATCGAAGGGGAAATATACAACTAAAAAAAAAAATATATATATATATATATACAAATAAGAATAAAAATAAGAATAAAAATGAAAGAAAAATTTGCTCTGGAGTACAAGCAAGCAAGTAGGTGCGCCCGCGAGAAGAAATATCCTGAAGGAATGTCGTTGACCATGAACAAACTAAAAGAAATGATCCTTGGAGACGAAATTGAGTACGATAAATAAAATAAATAGAAAAGAAAGCAAGAAAAAAAAAAAAATAATAATAAATGATATAAATGATATAAATAAAGCCACTGAGAGAAATGATGAAAGTGACAGGAAAAAAACAAGAAATAAAAAATAAAAAAAAAATTATTAATAATAAAATATAAAAGGTAAATGATTGAAGATATATATAAAAAAAAAAAATTTAAGAGAAAAACAATCAAAAATTTATTATTATTATTATTATTATCTTTTAAATCAATTTCGTTTGACATTTCTTAATATATAAATATAAAATATTCAAGACGACAATATAATTCGTGATCCCAACAAATTCTCTTGAAATAAAGCAAAACAACAAATAAATTTTTACTTCAAATCTCCTGTATTATTTTTCTCATCTCCCATCTTTATACTCGATTTATTTGTTAAATATATGAATACACGTAGTGTAGAGTAAAAATTTTTGCATGATAAAATATCTAAAATAGGATTTAAATTTGAATTACAAATACAGTATACCACTCAAAAATATACCCAAAACACATGTATTATATATTATATATATATATATACATACTATACACATATGTATATAAATACACATGTAGATACTGATTATAACCATACGATAAAAATTGACGGGTCAAGTTTTCAAAAATGTTGGCGTGTTTACAAGCGAGGCCGTTGCACGCGCGTGAACGATATAAACCGGATAAAATATGAGAGTGGGAAAGAATAAAAAAAAACGAAAGAATAAAATAGATACAAAAAGCAAAAACAAAAGACAAGGAAATAAAACAAAAAAAAGAGAAAAATTGAATAAGTACAACAGAGAGTAAGATAAAGACAGAGAAAAGGAAAGAGAGAGGGAAACAGAGAGAGAGTGAAAGAACGATGATTTCGACAACGTCTACGGGTGTGATTTTAGCACAAGGCCTTGCCGGTATTTCGACGTGTCTCGACCCACTTCCCAGTACACATACAGACACACACATACGTATATACATACATATACATATATATACATAAGAATTTATAGTATACTATCTTATATAAATATATATATATATATATATTGTACATTTGAATTTACTTGACATTAAACTCATGTGTTGTGTCGAATAATAAATTCGATAATAATATAAAAATTAATAACAAAATATAAATGATATTTTCATCTATTATTTTTATTTGAATATATATATATATATATATGAGTGTGTGTGTGTAATGTAATGTAAGAATATATTGATGATTGGGATAGTTGTGTATGAAGCCAAGTAATTTTTGTAGTAGATATAAATGAGGGGTCTTTGAATATTTCATTGGACGTAGTGGTCGTGTAAAGACGAGACGGCGTGAGGATATAAACTCTCCGTGACATTTTTCCCTAGAGTCTTTGCCAAAGTCTCTATAGTTAGTCCATCAATAGACAACAGACATGTGCTATTATATAGACTTTATAGAACACAAGTATGTTAGTATGTATGAGAGAGAAAGAGATAGAGAGATGAATATGAAATTTTATAAAAGTTTTTTTTTTAAAAAGAGGTACAATAGAATATGTAATACATACGATAAAGAAAAATTATAAATAAATAAAAAGTTCATAGACTTATCACTATTATTATTATTATTATTTTTTTTTTTTTTCTATAAATTGAATTATTATTTTGCTTTATTTGCCAATGTATTTATTGGGAAGATAAAATCTTCAATTTTGTAAAAATTTTGATTGATATTTGGATATTATATAATATAACAGAGTATTGTGGTGGTTAGTGAATATTATTTTGCAAAAAATACAAGTGAATTATACAAATAAGTGGAACGAGTAAATAATTTATTAAGTAGTTAATATTTATTGGATAATTTTTAACGTATGTGGTAGTCGTGATGTGTATTGAAGTTTGTGTAAAATACACGTATATAAAATAATACAGTATTGAACTAGTTAATTAAATAATGATGAATAATTTATTAGGTACAATGTGGGTTACAATTTATTGAAATAATTATTTCGTTACATCATATAAGATTTAAAAATTTTATGTTCACCCATATGCACACATACATACATACACACACACATCCATTCTTTATTTGAATCGACATTTATTTCGCTCTATTTAATAAAATTATTCATTGATATTTGATAAGATATAATTGAACACATATAAATTGTCATGTCATTGCAATATCTAATATTCTTAATTAAATTTTGTAATTACATTTGAAACTGAAATAACAAAACAAAAAAAAAAAAACAAAAAAAAAAAAATAATAATAATAATAATGAAAAATTTCCAATATTTCACAGTGGCAATTGAAAAATTATATATTTTATATTATTTTCGTATTTGAAATGAAATATTGATTTAAATTACAGTTATACGAATATATATAAATGTATACAGTTTATTCATGATTGGCAATGGAAACACTCACACATAGGGGTTTATATATCCCCCGCTGCGCACGCGCGCGTATCTATTTCCGGGCGGGTAATTGCAAACTCACGGGTGATTTAAAGACGCGTCCGCGACCTGCCCTAAGTGAATAACACACTCGTGTCCCCCTTTTCTTCCACTTTCTTTCTCTTTCTCTTTACGTCACATTCCCGCACATTCGTTCCTATATTTTTGTACGTATATACAAATACACTTCTCCGACTTCATTTAGCCCAGTAAAAATAATTGAAAAATGGAAAAAAAAAAAAACCCGAATAAAATTGAATAAATTAAATGATTAAATCGCATATTCAGTTGGTATAATTTTCAAAGATTTTTCCACTGATGATTTATCCGACGCAGATGTGATCATTAAATTACGAAAATGAATCAACGAATATACTACCAAGTCCGAGGTTTTTGTGTGTGTGTGTGTGTTTGGTAGGGATTATGGACAGAAATGATTGAGTAAATATGTGAAACGAAAAAGGCGTGGGGAAAAGTGGGCATGAATTTATGATTTACCCAGACTAATCATCCGCGTACAACTTAAACGAGCATGAACTGTCGGAGAAAACTTTGAAATACTCACAAATGGCCTTCAAAATTATGCCGGTTGTTGAAAGTATACGACTAGTCTGAAATTACGAGTAAAATGTCGCAATCCGTCATCCATCTCCTACTAGATTCAACCAAAATAGCCATAATAATTATTTATATATTTCATCGTAATTTAATTTTATTATTTATATAAATATACTTATATTGAAATTTGTTATATACAAACAAAAAAACAAAATTATTATATGCAGTTTTATTTTCTATTTTGAAAATGAATATTTTTTTTCTGTTTTTCCATTTGAAAAAAAAAAAACAAAAAAAAAATCAATTTCCTATTGAAAACCGATAAAATTGTAAATAGAATAAAAAAAATTAAAATCTTTGATACATCTTTTTATATATTCATCCATACAATATTATTTCAACTCTCGTTCATTAATTTCCCCCCACTTCATCAATTTTTCCCGCAAATATCAAAAGATGCGAATCACAACTGCGCGCATTCATCATATCGCCACATTTTTCACAAATACCAATTTTTTTCTTTTTTTTTTCACTCATCCACCCTTTTTTACTCATCCTTTTTTATTTTTTGTTCTTTTTTTTCATTTCTCTTTGTTACACAGGTATATTTCTCTTTTTTCTCCTGCTATCTCGTCTTTTCCCCTCATTCATTTATCCTCTATGTACATGTACATGTATGTATGTATAAATATATATATGTTCATACCTTTTCTCTTGCATACAACCAGTGCTTTACTGGTGATGTAGGCGCGTATTGATTTCACAGCATAAATAGAACGGTCTCTATTATTCAAGATGGGTTTCGTCCCTCCCCTACATCACTGGCACTGCCATTATAAACATATACAGATTGTGAAGAATCGCGAGAATATTTTCATAGAAAATTGCCGAGTAATATTTTTCGTTTTTCAATTGTATCATTTTATTTTATTTTTCTTTTCAAACAAACAAACAAACAAACAAACAAAAACAGAAAATAAAGGGAAAAAAAAAAACCAAATTTTTATTTTGACTTCACAAGTTTAATGACGAGAAAAAAAAAATTTCACTTGTATTTTTTTTTTTTCTACTCCATCTTCTGTACTCCCCCTTCTATTATAACATAATTATTTTAGAGAGGAAGAAAATTTTTTTTCTCATTTAGTTATTATTATTTTATATGATATCTTGATATATTTCAATTTTATAAATATATACGTGCAAAAAAAAAAATGGCAAAAATTTATTATTTTTTATTTTTGTCCTGGTTTTTTTTCTCCGGCTTCTTGTTTGTCGTCATCTTTTATTTAAAAATTGAATTTCATCGTGAAATAGTGATGTGTTTATATATAAAATAATCAAAAAAAGTAATGTTTTATATCGTTAACGAACTCTCAATTGCTTCTGCTAAACGACCAACAGCTGGAACGCATGTTGAAAACTGACGTAATCATCAATGTGAAAATCTTTTCATAAGTAAGAACACATAAAATATAATGCATCTACGTCTGATACCATTTAATTATTCTTCATTAATTTCTATATCCTATACTTGTATAATATAAATAAACATTGTTGTAATGAATAAAACAATATAATGAGGAAAAGAAAAAAAATAATAATTAATAATAATAAATATTTGCAATTTTTTTTTTTTTTTTTTCTTTTCCCGTCAATTGTGAGAGTAAAATAATGGTGAAAGATAAATTATTGGGTCACGGGCGTGTGCCAGAACACACTGCTACGTCGAGATACTTTCGCCGAATCACATGAACAGTATCGTATTTCAAAATCCCATGGATCATGCCATAAAAGGCCATCGCGCACCGAGTTACCGCCATGAAAAGAAAAGAACAAAAATTACACGCGCCACCATAAATGGTTGGTAAAATCAACATTATATGAACAAACAAACGAAACAAAAAAAAAAAAAATAATAATAATAATAATAATAATAATAATAACAATAATAACAATAAATAAGAAGAATATCACATCAATTTATTTTTATCATTTTACAATTACATATATATTTTTTTTTGATCGAATTTTGAAAAAAAAAAAAAAAAAAAAATCAATTAATGAATATTATTGAAGAACCGAGAAAAAGAAAAAAAAAAAAGAAAAAAAAATTGAAAATCGTGTAAAAAGTTGAAGGGCCTCCACTCTCACCGTATTGATTCTCATTTTAGCATGTCTGGCTGCAGTCTGCATCACTCCACTTACACTACTACCTCTATTTCTTTCTCACTCGCTCCTCTACTCGTTGATAAATATATATTATATATATATATATAAAGACACAAGAAGAATAAACACTTTAGAATGTCTCAGATTACGTTTCATTCATATACGTTATGTACATATATAGGTATTTAATTTCTTTTTTTTTCTTTTTTTTCCCCGGTGTAACAGAAATATTTTATAACGCTATCATGTACTCTATGATGAAATTAACCGTAAGATGGAGTAATATATCTAATATTAGACTCAATCATCAAGTTATCGATATTTATCTGTGTCATTATCTGCAATATAATAGATTGAAATTGTTCTAATGGCTAATTTTTTTGATACACACTACGTTCAATACAAAAAAAAAAAATAATAATAATAATTATAATTGAATATCAACAAATATTATCTTCATTGATTCAACTTGCACTTTGAAAATTTCAAAGTAAACAATTTTCAAACACAATGGTATTGATTTTTTCCGAAATATATGAAAAAAAAAAAAAACAAACAAAACAAAACACAAAAAAATAATGAAACAGTAAAGAGATAAATTATTGAATAAATATAATAGTAATAAAAAGAGCAGATATGAGAAACAGGAAATAAGAAAAATAAAAAGGCATTCGGATGTTTTCTACACTCGGTCTTTTACTTTTTTTTTTTTTTTCCAGTTATATAAAGACAATTATATGTATATATACATATATATATACAGTTTGTAGCTCATGTGCGTTTACAACGCGACTTTTAATAGCATTAACATCGATGCCAGACGCTTCGTTTCCTTCTACATAGCTCTCATAAAAAAATACGTGCATGTATATACGACACGTGTGTAAGAAAACAGCAAAAAGTTATGCGTTTTTTTTTGCGTATTTATTGATGTGTCGACCGACCCCATACTCATTCTGATCGTTTTCATTTCCTTTTTTTTTTTTTGCTGTTTTCGTTTTCTTTTTTCTTCTGTTCTCTGTTTATATTTTTGTATACATTATAATATCAAAATGACTCATAATAAACGTCACTCTTTGCATATGTGTGCACATGTAAACTGTAATGTCAAAAAAAAAAAAAAAAAAAAAAAAAAAAAAAAGTAATCAGGATTAGATGAGAAAACCGTCATTTTTTGCGCTTTCCAAGTTGAATATAAACATTTATATTACGCATGATTCAACGCAAATTTTTTCCACAAACTACGACCCGATTTTTACATTTCCAAATATACACAAATCTAATAAATAAATTTAAAAAAAATAAAAAAGTCCAACTATGAATAGAAGTGATTTTTATTTGTGTAATTTATTTGTTAAAACAATAAATATGTGACATTTTTCTTTAATAATACATATATTATTCATAAATGTTCAATTATCTTAGGTTAAATAAATAAATAAATAAATATTTTGTAGTTGTATACATTTGATATCAATGATATCCAAATACAAAATAATTTTATGATATATAGACATAATAAATAGTCTGAGAGAAATTTCCCATAAAAAATAATGATTTGTATTTAAAATTTGTCTTAATAGAGTCTCTTTCGCTTCCTCTTCTCTACCCGATTCTCCCTTTCTCACAAAATTGAACAGGAGAAAATTATCTAGAGTTTACTTTTTCTTTTTTTCTCCGATTTATATTATACATATAACGGTAAATATGTTTTAAATCATTCTCTATCTCCAATACAAACGCTCTATCGTGCCTTTTCCTCTATTGGTTCATGCATAAAGAGAGGGAAAAGAAAAGAAAGAAAAAAAAAAAAATAAAAATCGAAACGCAATAGTCGTAGCCACAATTCCAAGAAACGAATAGACACTTTCAAATGCTAATCACGTGCTACTCGTCGTCGACGTATAGAGCGATACTGTGCGCCAAACAAGTTAAAAACGTGAATTTTCTTACGTCACGTATAAAGGACAATTGATCGGAGGGAATACGATGTGTTGTGTGTGTTATAAAATTCACGTGAGTGTTACTCATACATCACACACACACACACACACTCAATTTCTTCTTCAATGCAATTGGTTCGTTCGTGAAAATGATGACGGGGTAGAATGGAGAAGTTTGTGGATAATCATGAAGAAAAAATAATAGACAAAAAGATCTTACTTTACTCCTTTTATACTTATCCTCTACACTTTTTTTTCACAAGAAATTTTATCAGGGTTCAAAGTCTTTACTACTTTAATTTACCTTTTTTTTTTTTATTTTGTTTTCTTACAACAACAATATTTGAATTGGATATATATTATTCATTTAACGATTAAAAAAAATATATATATATATTGTATCTGAGAATTTTGAAAATAATAATAAATAATGATAATAGGAATAATTTCAAATCTTTCTATTTCGAAATTTCATTTCACGAGATATTCAACTACCACACAATATCAAATTGAATACAAAAAAATAATAATTATATAATGATAGAGTGAATTTTTTTCCTCAATTGATTCTATTCTATTATTATATTTCAAAAATGATGATATTAATTCAAAAAATATAATTTTATTAAAATTAATATTTCAAAAAATATTTCATAATTCATGTAAAATTCATTGAAATCTTGACCTTTATAGAATTTAATTGATTTTACAAAATTAAAAAAAAAAAAATCAATAAAAAGAGAAATTGTATATATTCAAATGATATAATTCTCTATAATTTTTCACATATAATTTTTTTTCAAATTCAAAATTTCAATTAATAATTGTATCTTAATAAGCTCTAATGAATGAAATGTTTTTTTTTTTTATTTATTAATTTCTCCCTTCCCTCACATCGTCACAAACACATTTTTTTCTATTTCTTTTCTAATGACAGCAAACAAATATACATACGCACTTTAGAAAGTGTGTGAAAAACGACATTTTCCATTCTTTCTTTCTTTTTTTTTTTTTTTTTCAATATTATTATGTTACTGTAAGAAATTTATAGACTTGCAAGTGCAATTTACTTACCTTGGACATTTGTGAACGAGGTATCCATGTAGACAGGAAGTAGAGGTGTAATATAGGAGCACACACAATCGATAAAACACAAAACGAGCGTTCACATTCGGTTCTCTCACAAATTCACGAATATCAAGTATTAACTGCTATTTATCTTCTTACCCACACATTTTTAACAATTTTATTCTGTTTTTTTTTTTATTTTTTTTTATTCGTTTATATTTCAATATTAATTACTGCTTTATTTTATTTATTGTTAATATTATTATGATTAATTTGTTATAATATATTCAATTGTTTTTTGTTTTTTTGTTTGTTGTTTAAGTATTGTATTAGAATAGTTATAAATATATCTGTCTGCAGGTACTTGGCTGTCCTGGTTTCAATTAAGTGTCAAGAGATTATATATAATAGTCGTTGAAATAATAATCTCTTCTTTTTCTCTTATTTTTTGTTTGTTTATTTTCTTTCTCTTTTTTCCGAAAAAATTTACATTCATACAATTTAATATCCTGTTCTATTTATCATATATGTATTTATATATATTTATATATATTCATTAATATATTTTTTTTTCTTACTCAAATTTATTTAGAACGTGCGAGCTGGTTTTGTACGCCGGTAACTTTTTTTTGTTTTTCTTCTATATTTATTTACCTCAAAGATACGATAATATTTTTACTCGTACTCTCTCAATAATTCTCATTTGCTTCATATTAACAACATTAGAATTATTATCATGTTTTATTTATTTATTTGTTTTGTATTTGTATTAATTTTTATTTTTGTTTTTTTTTGTTTTTTTTTATTTTCTTTATTTTCTTTTTTAATTTACTTGATGACCCAGGCACTATTGCACTGTGAAAGGTAGAGATGTTTGAAGGTACTTGTAGGTACGAGGTATATTATCTTAAGGTAGAAGGTATATTTATATTTTAATTAATTAAATATATTAAATAAAATCATCGCACGATAAAATTTTATAATTTCACATTTATTTATTGAATTTTATTTCGTTTCGTTTCTTTTTTTTTTTTTTTTTTTTTTTCCTTTTATTATTAATTCTTCACCACGTCCTTCGACTATCATAAATGCAATTTATTATGTATTCGTTATTTTTTAGTTTTTTTCTTTTAATTTATTCAAAATTATTATGAATTATAGATTTTATTATTATGCTTTCGATTGACATATTAACAAGATGTGTTTTTGTGTGGGAATAAATGAAATAAATGTAAAATCACTACAAGTTTTGTAGGGTGTGTATGTACATGTATATGTACGTATACATTTATAAGAGTGGATTTGCGTGCGTGTGTATATGTATGTATGCAAGTGTATGTGTGTGTGTGTATGTATGTATGTGTGGGTGTGGTTGTGTAGAGGTATGTGCGTGTATTTTTGGGATCTCCGTACGCTGAGATCCTGTCAACGCAAGGTCAGAAGTTGTTATCACCTCCTCTTGTCTCGCCACTGAGCCACATCGCCCTCAATTGTCAAGCCACCTTTCGTTAATCTCACAAACTCGACTTTCACCATCTGAAAATTCAAATGTATCCACAAAAAAAAAAACAAAAAAAAAAACAAAGGAAAAATAATTAATCAACTTTCTTTTTTTCGTAATTATTTCACGATATTCAGTAAAAAAAAAAAAATATATATATATATACATATAATAAAAAAGAAATCCAATTGATTAATGATGGTGTTTACTTTGGATTTTTCATTGCATTAATAAATTTTAAATAATTAATAAAAGTATTTTGAAAAATTCGATTTATCGTATTTTAATCCTTCTATTTATTCTACCAATCAGACAAGTAAACATTATATTGATACAATAATTTTCTTTTTTTTTTTTTTTTTTTTGGACCGGAAACATTGAAAATTTTATAATATTAAAAAAATAAAAAAATAAAGTCTCCGATACATATTTTGAGAGATAGAAAAAATCACTTATATATTCAAGAAAAAAAAAAACATAGATTAATATTAATTCTACCCCTTTGTCCACTTTTTTATCTTATCACAAATGCCTGGTGAGAGTGTGAGTGTATGTGTGTGTATGTGTCACTTGACTTATGACTGAAAGGAAACACATTGTGAGTAGCATTCAGTGGTACGTTCGTTGTATAATTACCGTAGGAATTTGTAATACATTGAACGAGAAAAAGTACCAAGTGCCATTACAAGTGCAATGAGGGGAAATGACAATTAACACGTACGTATCAACAGCTCAAAAAAAAAAAAAAAAAAAAAAAAAATATGAATATTACTCACATTCATTGATAAACCGTCAAAATAATAATAGAAATAATTTTTAAAAACAACTTTTTATCACTATTCTGAGTGATCAAATACATTGGATAATTAATATAATCGACACAACGAAAAACAAAAAAAATTTCAAGTGAAAATAATTATAATAATAACGATATATAGAATAAAAAGAAAAGTAAAAGGAGGTGATGTATCTCAATTTCAGGTATAAATTTGTCGTTTCCTCGCATGCCAAGAGAAATTCAATCTGTACATATACGTATTTATCTAATATATCTTGAGTGAACATCTCACGGCTGAACGCCTTCAGGAAATCCCCACGAGACACGCAGTATCAGCACCCGCGTATACCCAAAACTTGGCCACACACATACAACAATATCATGTACACACCCTCTCAATGTGCTGTACCGTTACAAAAAGAGAAAAAAAATTAAAAAAAAAAAAAAAAGAAGAAATAAGAAAGAAAAAAAAAAAACGGATGAATCAAAGAAAAAGAGATTGCGAGGGTTCACGCGCTATTTTTAAGTTAAAAGTATATTTTTATTTTTTTTTTATTTTTTCTTGTGTGGATTAAAGTGATACAAGAACTTTCCTGTACTCGAGGTCACATTGCAAAACAACAGACCATCAGGCACAGGAAGAAAAAAAAATAAATAAATAAAAGGAATAAAGGGGACAAAATAGTTGGGAGGGAAATAAAATGTAAGAGAGAAAAATACAAATGGAACACGTGCGTGACGACGCGCTCAGTTGCGACGCTTGAGGATGCACTTTTATATATTCATCGGTATATATATATATATATATATATATATAGGAAGTATATGTGTATGTGTATGGATGTGGGTGTATATGGGAACTAAGTGCAAGGCAAATGAGACACGCCATGAGGTTTCAGACCTACGATAATGTTTATCCCCCTTATAACCAGGGCAATAGGTCCTTCAATAATATTGACGTGAATTAAAATGACGATGAAACAGAAAGGGGAGAAGAGCTAATAAATAATTTCAACATTAATCCAAGAATAATTTGGTTTTATGTCGGTATAAAATGTAAATAAATTAATAATAAATATATAAATAGTACAAAAAATATGCAAACATTAAAATGACAAATTTAAACAATAAAAAAAAATATATATATATATATATATAAGAGAAACGAACACAAGAGAAGGAGAAGGTGAATAAATAGGAGAGAAAGTAATGAAAGAAAAGAAATGTGTATATATATACTTCCGGGCAGCTGTTAATTTTCATTGATTATATACCCGCATTGTCCACAACTTCAAAACCTCTCGACAAATATTTTACTGATAATTTTCCGATTTTTAAATATATATTGAATAATGCGTTGACAATATACAAGTTGATAAATATATTAGATAATAAATATAAATATAATGTGGATTTTTTTGTTAATTTTTAAATTAAATATATAATTTGAATTTTTACTTTCTTCCTTTCAGATAAATTTCATATTTTAAATTTTATAGATTTTTATAGATAATGAATATTTATTTTCAATATTTAAATTATTTTTATTTTTTAATAAAAACAGTAATTTAATAATCTGAAATATGACGTGGTTTTATCTGAATGTATTTTTACTGTATTTTCATCTTTTTTAATTTTGAAAAATTTTTTAAAAAATATGATTTCAAAGCAAATATACATTTGCTCATTTGTCTCTGTCCAATATGAGTCGCGCAATTTTGGGCATAGTGAAATTCCAATATTTTGAAAATAATAAGTGAATATTATCAAAGATCACTGGTATCACTGCCATCACTGCATATAATGAAATGATTTTATTCCTGTTGATATAATGAAAATTTTAGGGGACAGTCAGTCAATCATTTGCTAAAATATATATTTTTTTTCTTATTTCATTTTCGTTTTCACTTCTATCCAATGAATAATTGAGAAAAATAGTGAGAAATGAAGAATACACGATAGATAAAACGGAAATGAAAAAAAAAAAAAAAAAAAAAAAAACATAACGTAATATAATATATTAATAGTTGAACTTGAGCTAGTTACGAATGACCTTGTGTGTTGCACACGCGCACAAGAAAGACGTGCGGTGGTTGCACCCTGACCGTATATCGAGAGTGAAACTAAGCAATACATAGTAAGAAATAGGACTGAGCTCGACCGGCTATCTCCTAGTTTCATTATAATCCAATATATTATTCGCATTATTTACTATTCTTATCTTACACACACACACTCACACACACAAATTACAATTTTTCAATACTTGCATTTTTATTTATCTCTCACTGTTCCAGTCATAAATAAAACTAATCTGCATTGAAGAATTGACTTTTGAGTTTGATCAACAAGTTCATACCTAATCAAAAATATTTGAAAATGTAAAAAAAAAAAAAAAAAAAAATTATTACTCACCAGATTTTCACCTGTATATTGTATACGTATTCAAATATAAAAACAATAGTCGGAGAATTGTATACATATTCACGCAGTCGTCGGCGGGTTTATTGTCCCCAAAGGAATAATCGAGCTACGACGCATTAAGTGACCGCGGTGGCGACCACAAAATAACATTATATCGGATGATGAACAAATCGAATGAGTCATTTCCTAGTACAAACTGCAAACTATCTATATATATATATATATTTATTAGTGTTGCATTTAATTTAATCATTGGCCTCATTGTAAAAACAATGCGACTCCCGAGCTACTCCATTGCAACAAGAACTGTCTATATGCATAAACTATTACTAATTAGATCCCGCATTTATGTCATCAATTGCCAACTCACTTTGATTACGATTTAATTAATATTCCTCTTAAGATACAATTCGTAAGTTTCATCATCTATTTACCTTCTCACTTTCTTTATTACATAGTGATAATAAAAGTTATTTCAAAATACCAACGGATTAAGATGAATTGTTATATTATCAATTTGATTTATTTCAAATTATTCATCAATGAATAGTATAAAAATAATAATAATTGTATTATTATTATTATTTATTTTTATTTCCTTATTAAATAATCTATATGAATTTCAAACAGTTGAATCGAAATAATAATAATAATTGAAATTATCCAACTTTTCTACTTATAAATTGTGAGCAATTAAAATATATTTTGTAATAATTAAATTTTTTTATTCATCCATACATCATCATCATCATCATTATATTTATACGTGTTTCTTTGATATTTACTTATTTTTTGTGAATTATCATTGAATACAATGGCTCAATAAAATTATTAAAAAATGTATTTGCAAAGAGGAAAAAAACAGAAAAAAAAAAAAATTAATTTATAACATTAATTTTATTGTTGGACTAATAAAGTTATGTGAATATACAATAAATCACTGAATTTATTCGTACATTTTCTTTGCTGTCATCAGCATAAGATAGTGCAATAGTTATCCAAACGATATGTACACCACCATTTATTTGTGGTGAATTGGATGTATGTACGTTCCACATTTGCGGCTACTGCCACCAACAATGATGATAAAAATGATGATGATGAAGATGATGATGATGATGATGATAAAAAACTTCTACATATATGTATATACAATAAAATAGTTTCAGTGACAGTGTGATCCAATACGAGCGTAAAAAGAAGCTAAGCGGTAGCAATAATACATAATACGCAAGTATATGCACACACAAGAGAAACCGATCAAGCCAAGTGATATCTCAACTCGTTTTGTTACTTATCTCTTCAATAAAGAGACACAATTATTGTCATGCCGACATGTGTTGTATCATAAAATGGCCGTGTTTCTAATTAATTCATCGTATTTTTTATTCATCGACAAAAAAAAAAAAATAAAATAAAATAAAACAAAACAAATATAAATAAGCAAAAAAAAAAAAAAAATTTGTTTCATCATTCCCTGTATTTCGGAGAATGTTCCTAAATCATTTGTCATCACGATTTGTTGTGATATTGTTGACCAATCTCAAATCGCCACTTCTCTCAATTCACGTCATGGAATTTCATTTATTATTTTTCTCCCCTCTATACTACTTGATGAACCGCAGCGCAAAATAATACGGACACGATGCAAATATCGTATTTAGTATACTAAATATAAGTAAATGTTGTGTAAATGGATAGTATAAATGTATTGGGGAAAGCGCGTTGTATGCGAGTATATACAAACCGGCCGGCGGTAACTGTCGCGACGCATCGACGATTCACTTGTTTCTACTAACCAATATGAAAACATTTGACACACTGCATGGCCGACACGTCCGTGACTTGTTTACCCTCTCTCCTACTCGATCAACCGGCCCGAAACCTCACTCTTTGCCAACTTCAGTCTATGTCTTCGTTGCTATACATTTATCACTATGCAATTTAACATGCAAGCCAACGCTCTCCAATATTTTAGTAAAATAAACATTTGTAACTGTGTATATACATTAAAAGCATAAATTCATTGAAACAAAAACTTGCTATAATCAAAGATAGATGGCGCGAATTCAATGCATATACATATTAGCATGTGATGTACGTGTGTACACACACACACACACACATACACACGCGTGCGCACATACATTTGCACAGCGCCATGGAAAACGTCGTCGGCCTCTGTGCAGTTGTGTATATTAGTTACTCCACAATCCCTTACTATCATACATTTATTTATATATATATATACATGTAAATGTATATGTATACAACGAGTTGACTGCATCGCGCCGCGCCGACTCTCGGCACTGGGTATATAGGCGCGCGCATCCGTATATATGTAGGCTAAAAATGATACGGCGGATGACGTCATGCGTGCAAAATCGTACCCTATCTTTCTCACTCTTGCTATGTTTATCTTCTTCTCTATGCACAGAACATGCATACATATGTATATATGTGTTTTTTCTCAACGTCCCTGGAAACGCACAGAAAAAATAACGAGATGCGCTCTGTGTCCAAAGGCGGAGATTGGTGCCTCCGGCTCGCGCGTTTCACTCTGCTTCTCTTTTACATGCACAACATACATACACACACGTGTACAGGTGTCACTCAATTTTTCATCCTCAAAAAAAAAATTTTTTTTTTTTTATTATTCATTTTTCCTTCCTTTTCTTCGGCCCGCGTACGTTTTTTTTTTTTTTTTTTTTTTTTTTTTTAATACAGAAACCCCATCTGAATAAATAATCTCACGGCATATCGCTGGCATATTTATTTTGAACGATATTTAACATTTTTTTTTTTTTTTTTTTTCTTTATCTTACCTTAATAGAACGGAAAAAGTGAGAAAAAACTTGAAAATACAGATTAGATTATTGAATAATTTTTGTTTTTTTTTTTTTCTTCTCATCAGTTTTCTATTATTATTGTTATAATAATTAATAATTAAAATGTATTAATAGTTAACAAATGTGTGGATTGATATAATAAAGCGCGCAGTCTACTGGACAAATAGTTATTGACCTTTATCGCCAGTGACCTCGTGGTGTGGATGCAGGCGAAGAATGTGGGACTCGTGCGCAGGCGTATTTGGACACCTCTCTCTACACATATTTATCTCTCTTACACGTGGATACACATATAAGCTTAGTCTACTGGTGCAATGTATACACATAACCCCACTGAAAGAGTATAAAAACGAGACAGAGAGAAAGATATTGACTGCATTAGAGTTTGAGAGCCACTGAATTCAACTAGGCACCGTGCACAATCCTACCGTCGTCATCATCATCTTACAAAACCTATATCGTGTTATTCGCACACTTTCTTCCCTTTCTTCACATATTTTGTCCATATTTTTTTTTTTTTTTGCTATCTCACACTAGACTTGTCGAAATTACTCTAAAAACATCTAATTACTTGATATTTTTTATTACTTCCAGCAATATCGACTAGTCATTTTTTGAAAAAAAAAAAAAAAAAAAAAAAAAAAAAAAAAAAAAAAAAAAAAAAAATTTTTTTGCATAATGCTCTAATCACTTTTATCAATTATCAAAAATGAATAATAAAAAAAAAAGGAATGGAAAAACTCACAAGCATTGAGGATAAATTAAATAAAAATAAGCAAAATATATAAAAGAAGAAAAAAAAAATATATATCAAATATTTTACGATAAATTTTGTATTTATATAAGTGTAAACTTAATGATTTGAAAATAAAAATATAATTATTAATAAACTTTATACAAATTCATGCGAAATAGGTGAAAGTAAGAGTGAAATGCCTCAAGGTAGTATTATGAAAATGAAAATAAATAATGACTTATCTATCCCTCTCTCTTGCTGTTGGTTGTTTTTTTTTTTCTTCTTTCTTTTCCGCTTTTATCTATATTTATTATTCTGACAACACTCTTTTACGACTGCCAACGTGAAAAGTGCTGCATTTATTTAATTTGTGAGATGTCTAATGTATATACATTGGTCTATATAATTGATGCAATTAATGCACAAAATAGAGCGAGAGAAATATGCACCAACCGGTGTAACATGATTACACAGACTAAAAACTAAAACGAAAACAAAAAAAAAAAAGTGAACTCAGCTGGTCCTGCACGTTCTAATGTTCTTCAACCTAACATGGACGTGCATACTGACATTTCATGTATATATATATATATGTGGAACGTTAAATGATGCCTACTAACCCACCGGAAAACATATGACGGTCTGGTAGCGAATAGAGGAAGGAGTAGGTGCATCGTACCACGATTGCATCACGAGCGAAAAATAGTCACGACGTCCCGAATTTACATTCGAGTACTCTGACCGCCATGACGCGCGCATATTCACTTACAGACAATCATCATCGTTTTATTAATCGACCTTGCATTAACATTCATATTTTTATTATCATTCATTTACAATATAAATATAGGAACAATATTTTATTATTGTCTTTAACATGTATAATTATGTGATAATAAATTGTACAAAATAATAAAAATTTATGTGAATAATACAAATTATAATATGAATACTCGTATTTTTCTTTCTTCAATCTTTTACGTTTTAGTCTTTTCTTCTACATGGTGTTCGTCTTATTTTTTTTTTTCCTCGTTTTATTGAATACCTAGCAGAATACAAACACTTCTTGTGCGATTCTCGTGGCCTTGGAATACCAGAACAAAGCGCACAGGATTGTAGAATGCGTTGACTTACAAAGACTCAAACACACGAGCGTGAGCATGAGTGCAACGATGGTAATAATAATAATAATAATAATAATAATAATAATAATAATAATGACGGCAGCGGCAGCGACAACGTTAAGGGGTCAAACCGGATTCCATCGATAGTATGCCGATAGGGTAGAGAACTCTCTTTTTCATTTCATTTCACTGACATGTGACTGGTGTGGAACACACACCTTTTCCCGCCGTATCTCCATTTTTTCTTTACACATAACATAACATAACATAACATAACACAACACGTACATGTATACGTACATATTCAAGTCTAATTTTATTCAATGATATATCAAACTGCAAATTTCAAATTGAAATCAATCAAACAAAATGAGAAAAAAAAATAAAATAAAGAATGTTGAGTAAAAGTGAATTTACTCTATATACTTTTCATCACGCATCGGTGAATTAATAATGTGTACAATATTTTACCATTTATAATTTAAATTATTAAACAATAACAAGAAAAAAAAAAAATAATAAATAACAATCGCACGTTAATTCTGTTGATTACTCAATTGGCACTTGTAATTAAACCAGATATCGAATCCGAATAAATCAAAGCAATTTAAATTTGTCACAGCATCACCTATAATCATGCAAAATTACAAGATTATCGATACGGAATTTTGAATATTTAAGTTAGTAAGAAATATTTGAAACATTCATTTCCTCATATAATTGTAAATTGATGAAAACACTTTAGAAATAATCCGGATAAAGTAAAGTCAAATAAAATCAAGTAAAATTGTCATTTTTCGCCGAACCAAATGAATTAAAGCACAAAATTTTTCCTGCATCATGATCTATGTATGTGTAAAATTTGAAAATTTTTAGTAAAACCTCATTCAAATAAAAAAGAGACATGTTAAGCACAGACGAACTTTACTTTCGGATTTGGCATCGTCGGAAATGTCAGAAATTCAAAATTTTAGAGAAAGTCAAATTTCGGACAAATACAATTTTTTTTTTCTTCATCGTTGCATGATGAAAAGTAATAAGAAATAATAATAAGAAAAATAGTAAAGAAATAAAATAATTACGTATTCTTAGAAATAAAGAAAAATATATGTATCGAGTATTGAGATATTGCGTTAGGTCACCAGGTCGATGCATTTACCTTTTTTTTTTATCCATTTATAATTATTTTAATTCACATCATGCATTATTTTCTTACACAAGGCTATTACATAGAATATTTCCGATTGTCAATAGTGTAATCACAAATTATCTTCTACGATGTATTTTGTCTCTTTCTTCTTTTCTTCACCTCCTCCTCTTTCACAATATATGATTACGCCAATCGTTCCATTTTCATCACGCGTAATCGTCGACCTTTGTAATTCACGTAAAGCTATAATGTTAATATGACAGAGTGAATTTTTCTCACTCATATCCAACGTAACACCACTCGATATAAATATATTCAGATAATTACACTACGAATACACTTTATTTCACATATTTATATTCGGAAAAATGTCATTAACGGATTCTCCTCGGATTATATGAGTAGGAAAAAAAAAAAAAAAAGAAAAGAAAATTCTATGGCTTTAAATTTATGTTTACTCTCTGCCTATGTTGACGACACATACATTTGTACACAAACATATTGGTATTACGCAACGATATTAGAGACCATATATGTGCAAATAGACACACAGTCGATGGGTCATTTATATATGAAAAGAAGGAGAGAAAAAAAAAAAAAAAAAAAAAAAAAAAAAATTCTATTTTTAATGTATAAATTAGTCAATAATAATGTAAAAGCAATTGATATAAAGGAAAAATATTGAATGTACAGTTACGGGACATTTAATATTTATTTCAATTTATAAAAGTAATTTTGTGATGAGGCAACAACAATTTGAATGGATATATGTCTCATGTGATTTAAAATGACATTTGTATATGTCTGAAGAGAACAATTGGCTTGAGACACTTGCAATTGCTTGAATTTAAAATTGTCATTTTATTTCCTCACCTCGTGTCTCACTGTCACACAATTATAATTTATTTAAAATATATATTTTACATTTTTTATCTACATTATACATTTAATAACTATTATTTTTATTTAAATTTCTTTCACATCAATTAATATGTAGTTTACATGATATATCAAATAATTGTATTGAATTATTCATGTTGAATGATGTATTTATTATTTATTTAATTTTTTTCATCTATAATTTTATGATTATTAATTAGTATTGTACAAATATTCTGGATGAAAGTGGAGAAATTTTTTCTTTTCCTTTTTTTTTTTTTTATTTCAATAGTAAAATAAACAATATTCAACGTAATTATGTATATAAGTTTTGTCCTCAATAAATTATTTTGAAAGAAAAAAAAAAAAAAAAAAAAAAAAAAAAAAAAAAAAAAAAAAAAATGTTTTTCATTTATAAAAATTACACCGTTATATTATCAATTATTTACATTTCAACATTATCCTGATATTCAATTCGATCAAGTGAATGAAACAAAAAAAAAAAGGACAAGAAAAAAAAAAGATAACAAATACAGTGAGTGTATGTGTATATTATATATATATATATATATACATTTATGTTACGGGTGGTTTTTTGTTTTCTTTTGTTTTTTTTTTTGCCGCAAGAAAATGCGCGGGGAATAATAGATTAGACTGTACTATTGCTCATACATTTACTCACACACATACAACACTCAACAACACAATCGAAACTTCCTTCAACATTTTTCCACACGCTCAAGTCTAATAAAAGGACAAACCCCTCGCCCCTCAATCTTTTTCTTCCCTCTAAATACCTTCTACCACCTCAACGGTCGTGACCCAACAACAAATCGATTATCGTCAGCCAACATTATTGTTAATTCAATGACTATCAAATATTCTTGACAATTATTAATATCATTCACATAATATTCAATATACACCATCGTGAGAATTGAGATTGTCGGGAAGAGAAAAAAAAAAATAAATAAATAAATAATTTATTATATAATATGAAGGCAACGTTTGTTTGAATTATAAATAAATATTGAATATAAGTAGAATATTCTGTAATTCATAAATAATTTAAAATAACAAAAAAAGTGAAAATATGATTTTTTTTTTTTACAATAGATAAAAATAATTATCAAAGTAATTCAGTGATATTAGCACCTCATTCGAGGAATTTTATATTGAAAAAAATTAGATCTAATAGATCTCAAATTAAACATAATTAAATCATTTGTCCCGTTAATTATATATATATTTTATATAAAAAATTTTCAATGTTATTAAAAAAATTTTAGCACATAATAAATGAAAAAAAAAAAATTGTTCAACGATAATTATACTCGTGCATACAAACTAGTCAAATATATTGAATTGTTATGAAAATTAAATTCCTATAATTTTTAACAATAAATTACGATGTTTTATTGTCATTACTTGTGAAACTGTATAATTATTATGTACTTATAATGAGGTAAAAAAAAAAATAAATAACTGATCACGTGTATTAAATAAAATATAAATAATATAAATTTATGATAAATGTGAGATAAACCATATAAATTCATCAAATATAATATTCAAAGTTAATACAGTAATAAACAAATAATTTATCATTATTTTTTTCATTGTAATGCACTCGACAATAGTAATGAGAGAAAGGGAAGAAAAAAAAAAAAAAAAAAAAGAATCGTATTCAGCCTGTCAACGTCTTATAATTATTCTCAATCGACATTTGGGGAATGTAAACAACTAGTAAAGATAGAAGAGAAAGAAAGAAAAAAAAAAAAAAAAAACTTTCACGGAGATTGTGATTGTATACGATGAATATATATTTTGCCGCTCTCTCAGATAAAATCCCTTTCTATTTATTTGACACAACCAATGGCTTATCATCGTTTCCCCGACGAATCGACGCACAACGTTATGCGCATATTTTTTTTTTTTTTTTTATCTACGACGCACAACTAGTATTTATTATTTTTCATACTCCCCCCCTCCTTTTTTTTTTCTTTTCATTAATTTCAATTCCATTTTCAATGACAAATTAATAAATAAAAAAAAAAAATTACAATAAAAAATAATATTAATTATTTTACTTACATAATTGTTGTGACTCCGTGATGGTATTTAAACGTGTTACAGTTTATAATGTGAAAACTTTACTACCTGACAATTATTTCAAAATGAAAACACTCAATTTATAAAATATAAGAAAAAAAAAAAAAAACTTGTAATTATATAGAATTTATTTGAATTATCAAATCATAAATATTAATACATATACGTGTATGTATATTCAATATATTCACACAATTTAAACACGTGCACTATAAATTTTATATGTAAACATTTTAATTTTTTGTTATTTACTATTTTATTATTTTATAACTCTCTCTCTCTCTCTATCTCACATTTATCAATTCATCCCACTGTTATATATTAACGTTTGTTTTTAGTATTTTTTATATAATAAGTTCACGTAATTTATGTTGGTATTTGTGTCTGGTAAGAATTGACAAATATGAAATACACTACAAACGTTAAATCACCTCCTAGTGAAATATCGTAGGATCGATGGGTTAAACGCGCGAGTCTGGATAACGTGCGTCGACGCGATAAACACACCGGCGCGTCGTCATTCTCTCAACGCCAACATCAAATTTTGTGTTTATGTATATATGTTGTTTTTTTTTATTATTATTATTTTTTTTTTTTCGTTACACTCTTCTTGTTTGATTTTTCCCTTAATTCAAATCTATCACTCACACTAACAATTTTTTCCCTTTCTCATTCACTATCTCTTTTTCTCCGTGTCTGTCAAGGTATTTATTGAGTGTTTTTTTTTTTTCTTTTTTTTTCTTTTCACCGCCAACAACACGTTCTCACGCGGTAGGACACAAAACAACGACACGAAGTCACCGACAACTACGAGTAACGACAACGGCACAATGACTTACCACAGATTACGCGTCACACTAAAGTGAACGATCATACAGGTTATGTTGAAAACAAATGTGTGTCTTATTAACACAAAATAATACTTTCTTTTATTATTGTGTACATATATGTTTGTGTGAATGTTATGTGTGGTGTATATATATGTATATATACCATATAGATGGGAATTAGATACCGAATTGCGTTTACTCGGCCTCCGCTAACCGCTGAGAGTGCAAGCGCGCGACTGCGGCGCTCGATTCTTCGTTGCGTCGCCGGCGCAATATTTACCTTTCACGCCACGCCGTTAGCGTCGCGTCGCCACTATCGCAGCCCGCCTGAACCTCAACACACACACATATTACAAATACATTAATAATATAACCAACACAATCCAATAGTTTTAAATGTGTATTTGTGTGTATATTTATGTTTTACATTGTGTGTAGGCGCATTTATGACAGTGTCATGTCTTCAAAGATTATTATTTATTTAACTTTTTCCGGATATCCCCACACATACTCGCAATGAGCTATTAAAAATCACCACTTTCTTTTTTTTTTTATAATTTCTTTTGGGTTTTTTTTTTTTATTTTTTTTTTTTCTCTTTCTCATATAAAAGATGGTATGTGTACATATAAACTTACACAGTGATAAATTGACGGTGTGAAATGTATCTTTGCGTACAATGAATTTTTATATAATGTTATATATTTATATATATTTTTTTCTTATTTATTTATGTATTTTTTGGAGTCAATATCAGATCTGCATAGTATTTAATGTTTATATTCGAATAAATCATTGAATTTTTATTTATTATACATAAATAATCATTGACAAATTTATAAATTTTTGTTACTAAAAACTTCAAATTCTACCATTTTTTTCTTTATTTTGATACTTTTTTTTTAAATTATTTTACTCCTTTTTTTTATTAAATATTTCAATTGAAGTGATTACATTTGATTATCACTCGAATTACCGAGTGGAAAAAAAAAGAAAAAAAAAAAATATCTCAGTTTTTTTTTTCCCCCCAAATAAATTCCGAAATATTATTTGAAATATCTTGACATGACTATTTCTGGGATATGAGTGAAGGGGCGAGAGGGAGAGGAATCTCATCTATACTAATGTATAGAACTGGAAAAGGTTCTCTCATTCAGCAGATCCGTATCGAAAATTATTCTATTATTATCTAAATAACTATTAAACAATAGATACTTATTATATTATTTATTTTTATTTTTATTTTTTTTTTTCATATTGATGATGATACGAATGATATTTTTTTATGATTGAAAATTTTTTCAAATATAATTAAAATAATTGAAACAAATTAATTTTATATATTAGATGAAATCGAGTGTTATGAAGTACTACGGTATGGGATAATTTTGAATTTTGTTATAATTAACAAACTGAACATTATTATTTAAAAATATTTTCTTAATCACTTCTCATGAGTGCCCGCGTATGAATGTCAAACCTTGAAAATTAATCAAATAGAAACTAAACAGACAAAAGTATTCAATATTAGCAAGTTATCGCTAATAATATTGATTGACATCGTATAAAAATTTCAGTAAAATTTTATCACTTTCATTTTACTCATCAATCTCGTTAAAATCCTTTAATATTTTATTGTACTCATGTCTTTATTTATAATTATTAAATTTTTTTTTTTCTTTCATCGTATTTTTATTATATATATATATATATTATCATTGTCAAGAGCCTTCACCGAAGGAGATAATGTCGTATAGTGAATTATAAATGTTCATTGGTCAGTAAATTTACATATACATATATACATTTGTTACACGTGATGCTGACGTGAACAGAGAGCAACAATTGAAGACACGTGAGGTGAACGAAACACATACATATATGTAAATAACAATAGCGACAAGAATATCAACGCCAATATTGAGTTGAGTGATTGGTCGTGGTAGGAGTTTCATAGGGGCAGGAGCGAGGAGGGAAGGGTGTCGAGCTTTGCGCATGTACAAATGTCCGCCCGAGTGGATAATAATGCAGTGGATTATTACATGTATATGTGTATTTTATATCGATTAGATATTATTTCTGCTACATTTGATACATATATAAAGTTATCTTTCATTATTTCATCATAATTACCAAGTGTAAAGTCACTTTTGCAAAATAATTTACGGAAATGACAAAATCATTAATCGATCTATTTTTTTTTTTGTTTTTTTTTTTTGTTGGACAATTTAATGTGTATTTTTATATATTACTGACCATTAGAATTTAATTGTATTATATTATTTATTTAATTATTTTTGTTGATAGTTTATAAAATTAAATGTAAATGTATGAAATAGTAATTGAAAATAATTAATTTAATGAAATGATTTAATGTTGTGATGTGTGATGCAGCGATTTTTTTTTTTTTTCTCGAATCATTTTCAATCGGAATATGAATAAAATAATAATATTGATATATTCATGATTTTAGAAATTTATCTATTGTAATTGTAATAAATTTTTTTCTTTCAGTTAAACATAAAAATATAACAGTCACATGTTTGATAACAACATGGAATTAATTGAACAATTTAATTAGAAGTGAATGTAACTTTAAAAAATCATAATTTATTCAATTAACAATCGTTACTTTTAATATTATTACTTAACTTTTGTTGGAGAATTTTTCAAATTCACATTTTAACAAAAATATTCAATCATGCGTAACTTAAAATATTATATTTTACTATATACAATGATATTTATACTCTGTCAGTGTTACGAAAAAACAAAAAAAAAATTTTTCAATGAGATATAGTTCTCAAATTGACAATAAAAAAGAAAATACACTATAGAACATAGCGATACATAAAAATCTATGTACACGTTCAACCAATTTTATACCGTTGATTTTTTATTGATCAACGCAAAGAGACAAATTTTTTATTTATTATTCAGCGATCGAGTTTTTATTGCGAATAAAAATGAAACACTTATATATATATATATATATATATATATAAGTATGTGAAGCAAAAGTGAGGGCAACCATGAAAAATTCGTTCATCGTCAAAGAAGAGGAAGAAAAAAAAAGATGCAATACCACTCAAGATGTTCATTGTTAACGACCAAAAAAAAAAAAGACTGATGTATATTTGGGAGAGGTTTTTAACCAGATAAAAAATAAAAAAAAAAAAACACGAAGAAAAAGAGAAAACGAATTCGTGATGACGATGCATCACGTCGTGAGGTCGACCAGAAGAGTGAATTCAAAACGAGTGCAAGAGTAAGACGGTAAATGAAAAGATGATAAAGAAGAATAACGAGCAGTAGTGATAGTAGTAGTAGTAGTAGTAGTAGTAGTAGTAGTAGTAGTGAAGAAGCGATGAAAAAAAAAAAGAAACAAACAAACAAACAAAATAAAGAAAAAAAAAAAAAAAAAAAAAAAAAGAAACACGAAGAGGCTGAAGAAGGCAGTTGCATTGAATGTCAGTAATCTGTGGTAGGAGGCATGTAGGACGAACGGATGAAGCAAACGATGTTGCGCTTGTGGCATAGCGGTGACTACAAGGGGACAAAGGGGCAGAGGGAGGAGGACAAGCGTTTGAGTGAGAGGGAAAATAAGAAAGAGTTAACGATGAACGAGTAGTGATATAAACACAACAAAATAAGAAACGATGGGTATATAGTGGATGAAGCGGGACAAGAGGAGTATCGAAGCTTGACTAGCAAAAAACAAAAGTGCATCTCGTACAGTAAAACAAGATGGCCGCTCGCTTTACTGACTCTCAAGGTTATCTCTTACTATATGCCTCTTTTCTACCGCGTCAGTGACTATCTATTTCGCCTTCTTTTTCATCCTATTCATTCGCGCACACATTACATATATTATCGGTAATGTGGAATGTAGTATATATACATGAGTAATTAAATTGCAATCGTGTAAATATAGTGTAATACATATGGTTTGTTGATTTATATGTATATGTAACGTTGGAATAGTACGACATAATCTTCTTTTTTTTTTTTTCTTTTTTTTTTTCTCTCAATTTATAATTTGGTTGCATGATTAGATTATTTATGTGTATTGATAAGAGTTTGTTGTAAATATTTTTGTATTGAGAGAAAATTTTTAGTGTAGTAATAAAAATAATTATCTGACGTGTATTTTATTGTTTTTAGGTTTGAAAATTGTACAATGTACGGGATAAATATAGGTTAGGTAGATTAAACTTTAATTGTGTAGATGGCGCTTTATGGGAAAATTTGATGATGAATATAAATCGTTGTTAAGAGTCAAAAAGATATGAAAAATTTATGCCGATGAGTTTATTCACAAGTTTTATTGAACTTTCTTATTATTCAATTGATTAAATTCCTATTTACAATTATTATATGTGAAATTAATGATTTTTATTTTGTTGGTTATATATTCAATGATTTTGTTTAATTTTAAAATCATGAGAATATATATAAAAAATTGTACGATCTTAATCGTTGATTTCTCTCATATTTTATACAGCAGAAAATTTCTTTTTCATACATCAAATCGATATGGAGTCTTTATATATTTTTTCATAATACCTGAAAGATAATAATAATAATAATAATAATAATAATAATAATAATAGCAAATTTTAAAAAATATAAGGTAAATTGTGTTAAATTTACATGTCAATAATTATAAATTTTTTTTTTTTTTTTTTTATCAAAATTGTACTTTTTTTCACATTTCGTTAATTAAAATTTCACAATACAATTAATAATCAAGACAAAAGATGAACGATATTTCTTTTTAATATTACTGTCTATTACATTTTTATTGAGAATAAAATCGATGAAAAATTGTTCATATAATATTTAAGAATAAATTGTACACGTTATCACAATAAAAGTGTCCATTACACATCACAGAATCTGTTGAAGAAACGAAAAAATAAGAAATAACTACAAGTATAGAAATATAAACATATACACACGCACATATATATTTATATGTGTGTTACTTTTACGTGAACGATAGGATTGAATTAGTTGCAGTTAAATTTATCCGTACAATGGGGTCATAGAATGAATGAAAACTATATAAATAAAAACAATTCAACTTTACATTATATATACAGATATATCGATGTATGTTATACTGTATTGAATATAGGTACATATGATACAATCATTTCATGTCATGTTGCATTCTTACTCTCTCTCCCACACACACACACACCCTTTTCACTTCATGCAGGTTATTCACAGACGCATCATCATTGTGGGCTGAAACGTGGACCGGTCCCCCGGAAGGTTGCAAACACGACGCGAAAGTGTTCTGGGTCAGCGGGTAATCGAACGGGCGCACGTACATACATCCACACACGCACGATTCACTTGCATACGCAATTGCGCCGCGTCGTGCTACATCACAAAAACAAAAAAAAAGTCATTGATCAACGTTCACCTACACATACATTAATTATTTTTATTTCATTTTTTATCATCTCATCACTGGATTTTTATTCTATTTAAATATATTTACTGGATAAAAAATTAATATTCAATAAAATAAGAGTTATATTTCAATTTATTTTTTAATAAACATATTGGATAAATAATTAATTGGGTATCTATAATTTATCTCAAATATTATTTTTTTTTATTTATTTATTTATTTATTTATTTATTTATGCATTTTTTTTTTTTTTTTTTATTGTTCTATTAAATTTCAAAGTTCACGCATGCATTAGGGCTATTCAACTTGATAATGCCAAGGATATTTATGATGAATGAAAATGAAATGAAAGAAAAAAAGAAAAAAAAAAAAATATATATATATATATATATAGAAGAGAAAGAGTGTTAAAATACATTATTGGACTGATGCCATTTAAACATTGATCGTGCGATCGATGCACCATTTTATATATATATATAATATATATATATAATCATATGTGAAAATTATTTTTAATTTCTTATTCTCACGCACACATTTCTCTTCATCGGGTCATGAACTTCACACTATACATATTATTGTTTTATTATTAACATAAATTAATATTGAATGAAGTCATAAGTCTGACGCGACGAGAAGGGATAGCAAAAATATCCGTATAAATACATAAAAAATGTCAATAATAATAATAATAATAATAATATCATTACACAATAACAAGATGTAAATAGGCAAAAAAAAACGTCACTATTTTTCTTATCAATAATTGCGAACAAGCGAGAAATCATGAAAACAGTTGAATATATATAAAAAAAAAAAAAAAAAGACAAGGAAATTGAAATTTCCGGGATGATGTGAATTCAGTGAGAGAAAAGTATCAGCAAAATTAACAGTGAAAATATAATATAAATTTGCAATGTTGTGACTCGACACATTTAGTTGTAACACGCGTACACAACATCGTGCCGTTGCATTGAGCGTCGCTGCGTCTCAAGGCCGAAGTGTCCGAGAGCTAAGGACGCTCCCCCTCTCTCTCTCTCTCTTCCTCTCTCCCCTCTTCCACCCACTCTCCCGCCCTCCTCGCATTTCCTTCACCCTCTTCACTACCACCATATTTTTCGCGCTCTCCTTTCCTCACTGTATTTTTCTCTCTCTCACACACACACACACACACACTTAATTATACATACACTCTCACTGTTATTCACTTGCTTTTTAGCTTTATCTCGTGTGTATGTGTGTGTGTGTGTGTGCATCGAACTAAACATATTCCGTCTTTATTACTCTCACGATTTTATCCCAACGTGGAGATGAACGTGTATGTATGCATGTACAAATTTATATATTCGTCTCTCACGACTATTCAACAACTTGCATTACGTTATGAAACAGTATAATGTTAAATAAATGTTGATTTTAACAATTTATATTTCGATTTAATTTTTTTTTTTTTTTTTTTTTTTTTTTTTTGCTTATAAATTTCGATATTTATATTTATCTTTTGTATTATATAGGACATGACAGATGTTGATTTTCGTTTTTTTTTTGGTTTTATCTTGAGGACGTAGTGGAATTATTTGATGTATAATTATCTGAATAGATTCGTGACCGAGATTTGTTAAATGTCTATACATTTTTGTCTCTGCATACACCAGGTGCGTCGATAGGTTCTGTCAAATTTCAAGGTCACACACATTGGATACAATTTTTTGTAATATTTCAATGAGAAAAAATAAAAAATATCTTGTGTTTTATTGCCACTCATGATGATCAATTATTTGTCTTTATTCATCTTAAATAATTCCGAAATACATGAATATTATAAATAAAATAAGGAAACAAAAATTTATTGGATGAATAAATGTAGTACACAGGATGAATGATTGACAGGAGAAAAAGAGTAATAATGAGAAAGAGAAAAATCATCATATCAAATGTAACACGTTTAAGCCTGTCAGTCAAGTAGAAAAGGAAAGCAATTGATCAGACAATGATATGAATACATGAAAGGAAAAATAATAAAAATCATAAACAGGATATTCCTATCGTGTTTATAAACTAATGTTAAAAAATTGTTAAAGTATAGTTAGCAATTTAGAATAAAATATTCCATATACAGATATGTACATATGTATATATATTTATATGTAGAATATAATATATGTACAAGTGGATGTATTCAAGGTCGGGCTGATCGTGACTGGTTTAAAATATACGATGCCGCGCTCTCATGAACGCACATATATTGGCGAGAGATTGCTTGTGGCCAACATATTCTCTCTCTATAGTACAATTATAATACATTTCAAGTGGAATTCATCGTATCTACATTTGGATATATCCATTATCCGTAATAGGAATCTCGTGCAATCAGGCACATCTTGTGTATATAACGTTGTCGCGGTCGATGTTGTCGTCGTTGATCATTTGTGTATGGTTGCAACGCGAAAAATAAAATTAAAAAAAAAAAAAAAAAAACTCAATGATTATGGTTGAAAATATATTTACGTAGGTAGTATATATGTTTTGTGTGTGTGTGTGTGTGTGTGTCGTTGTATTCGTGTGTAAGTAAGTTTGTATGTCTGTGAGAATGAGAATGAGAGAGAGAGAGCAAATGTGAGTGTTTACAGAATGAAAAGTAGTGAGAAACAGAGAGGGAGAATGTATGGTGAGAGTGAGGAGACATCGTGCGAGAAAGGATGAGCGGGACTTTGCAAGCAAAATTCCACAGAGAGTCGTAAAATTTACGAAGAAGAGAGTGAGCACTTCAGTACTATGCACACAAACACACACAGAGTATTAAACTCATGGTAAAAACGTCTCGACTCACAAAATTGCTTTGCTACCCATACCCATACACCAAAGATAACCCGTTTACTTCATTTTTATTTATTTTTTTTTTATCTTTATACGTAAATTGCACACAGAATTATCACAATATATATATATTCGCGTCTGTGTGTGTGTGTGTAAATGCGTACAGATAATATTATTATTAATAATAATAATAATAATAATATATTTTTTGCGATTTATTTATTTATATTTTGATTTTAATGGTTAGATAAATTATCAAGTTTGAATATATTATTGCATACAAACGCACGCGCACGTGTGGGGGAGGGGGGTATTTTTTTTTCTAATAATCGACATAATTATGTTAGTGTAAAAATTATTCCTATTTCTTTAATTATTTTTCGCTTTATTTATTTATTTGTTATGATTTTATCTGTATTTTTATTTTGGGATATATTAAAATGATTTGATTAATCAATTATAATCAGATTTTCGTTTAATGTTTGCAAGAAAATTTTTATCAAATGTCGGATTTTATTTTGCGAGCAAGATATTTTTGTTTTTTGTTTTTTTTGTTTTTTTTTTTTCGTTTTTGTCAAAATTATATTAACACGTGTTTAATTATTACTTATCGATTTCAAAAATTTTTGTTCATACTGCGCAAAAAATTCAAATATGACGTTATTATTATTAACAAAGTGAAAATAATGAGCGAGACTCGTATCATAAAAAATGACTGAGAGCTCAATCAATAATCGTGGGATTAGATTAAATTGAATAATTGAGATCGTATATGGTACGATAGTAAATGTGGAAGATCGAAAATTATTTTAATATGATGGGGAATTTAAAAAATTTTATTTGACGAATTTTTTGGAAATTTTCTAAAAAGTTTGAAATAACAATCGTTTATATTAGTTTTATTTTCTGATTCTTTTTTTTTTTTTGCCCGGTATCTCAAAAAATTCTTTTGTTATCTCATGCGATTTTCATTGTTCGTTTAAGTTTTTCAAGACAGACAATAATTCATAAATTTTTTCAATCGCTTATATATCCTGTTATATTAAATATTGATTTTTATTCTCAACTTTTATACATTTTAGCTTCAATTTATTTTTAAAATTATAAATAATATTGTGTACATTTTAATTATTATTATATTTTATCGATTTTAATTGTATAAATTGATTTTCTGTACTATATAAAAATTCTGTCTATCATTACGATCTTGTAACACACAATATGAAACAAAAAAACAAAAAAACAAAAAATTAATATCATGAAAAATATTTTCTCAAAATTAATTAAGTGTACATGAAACTTTTTACAAATTGAGTATATAAATACATATTACTCTCATAACACTGCGCTCTGTATAAATATTTTCTCATGTTTGTATCGCACAATATTTCGCTAACTGAACAAATGACAGTGAATAAAAAAAGAAGCAAAAAAAGAAGAAGATGAACTCGCTCTGGAGCCCAATACACGGTATTGATCAAGGAGTGGCAATATAATGTGTGGGTGTTTTTAAACTCGTTGGTATTGCTCTCAACATTTATATTCATTTATTATACACACTTGTATTTTATAATGTCCCGAATATGATGTTGGCGTATAATAAAATGTATTACAATTTGCATTATTGCATCTGTGCATATTTATATTTGCACAAGTACACGACATTGATAATTGCCATTTAACTGGATATCGTTAAATGCTATTGCATTTTTTTTTTTTTTTTCCACATTATATACACTAGGAATACATTTATTATTAAAATATTATATTGACACTTGAAGAAAACTAAATGCCACATATTATTTATATATTTTCATTAATTCATTTGTATATTGAGAGAAATCCCACATCTTTATATTGCATTTATATATTTTAAACATAATTACATTAAATATCGTATCTAATGATATTATAATTGGAAATTAACATCAATATATATGAATAATTTATTTATTTAATATTAATATAATGGAATAGTGGAAATATTTAATGTACTGAATTTCATATAAATTGTATGAATGAATTTATTTTCACTCATTGTAAATGTTAAGTGTGGACATATTAATATTTACCAGCTGCTATTTCGATTAATATGTTTAGATAACGACACATGATACATGATAGTATATATATATATATATATATTTACGATTAATTAAGGGTACGTTTGTACTTGAAGCATTTAAAAACAGTTATTATTACGATGAAACAATATCCGGGGATAATTTTCTCGTTATTTATTTATTATTTATTATTTCTTTTTTCTTCTCTTTATTGATCACAACTGTTGGGTTGTTAATTTTATAATGGTGATGCACATCTATATAATTAGTTCTATGAACCAAGTGGTTATTGGCTTTCAGGTCAAAATTTTCTATTTAAATATCCATTTTGTATAAAACACTGTATTAATTTGCATCAGACTGTTAGACTATATTTTATTTTGGTATGCCAGTTTATTATTTTGTGAATTAAATGTAGAATTAATATTATCGATGATGAGTAAATTTAAATATATTAATTTTTAATTTTTTAATATGTTTATTTATTATTATTATTATTTTTTTTTTTTATCTAACTAGTAAATTTATACGATGGGTCATAATTTTCGGCCTCGCGCTAAAAACGATGCAATGTCACCAGAGCTCGAAAATACACGGGAGATGCGCGCCATTCGCAGAAATGTTCCGGGGCCAAAAATAAATTTGGCAACAACTTCTATCCTTCTCTCTCGCTCTCTCACTAGGTTATTCGTACTTTTTTTTTTTTTTTTTTTTTGGTCTATTTGCCGGAGATTAAAGTGTACAGTAAAAATAATTATCATGTGTCGAAAGACCAAATTACAAATGGGTATAAAAGGGGAGAGTTATCTGTTAAATATTATTGTGAAATACCGAGGAAAAATTAGCCCACAGACGAGCGTGACTGGGATATTATTCCATTTTAATAATTATTACTGCTTGTCAGATGCAAATATTACCCATCAACTTACCTGTCTGTTGAAATTATTTGTCTCGAGTGATCAACAGATTTAGCGTGCGAGTGTCGTGCATGGCCTCCAATGTAACATGATTCAATGCTATCCGAAAATTATTGAGCGTTAATGACCGATTATCGTGTAATTTGTGGTAAAATATTCTCAAACTCAAGGGATAATTCATTCAAAGCTTCTGTATTTTTTATTATCACGGATCAGTGGTTGAAAATATAATAAACTGCATGGGAACAATTTACAGATGTAAGAGTAAAATTTTAACGTGTTGACAATTAAATTGAAATATAATTTGGACATTTAAACTTTTCTCAAAATTATCACGCAATGTGAAAAAATATATTCCAAATTGCAAGAATTTCTCCAAAAATTTCAGCTAAATATTTCAATGAAAGTAGATAATATTTTTTGTAATAAACGAATGTTTCACGTTTACCACGAATTGTACAGTAATTTTTATGAGAAAATTCTGTTCATGTAATAAAATAATCTCTGAGAAATGGTAAACGTGAGAAAAAAAAAAAAAAATAATAAATAAATAAATAAATTTGAAACTCAGTTTATTTCTACATTGTGATATCAAAGATGGAAAAATATGGTTGATGACTCATTTATATCTAATCTTAAGTTTAACAGGAAGTATCACCTTCATGTATTTTTTGTCGTGTTATTTTTTGTCAAATTGTACACGATGACCAAAAAGTTTTTTGTTAAATTTAATACAATACTATGTGATATTAATTTAGTTAACAGGTGATTTATCATAATTTCATGTAATTTTTCAGTTATTTTCTGAATTGAAATCAAAAAAATTTCAATTATCAATTGACAGTAAAAGTATCTGATAAACTTTTTTTATAATAAAATACAGTGAAAATTTTTATCAAAGTGTTCATGAATTTTCAAGCGAAATTGATTACAAATCATTTTTATACAAGATGATGTTACTTCGAAATCATATCAATCATAAACAAAAATCATACACGTATCGAAAAATTATGTAATTTCATACCTAAAAACATTCATGATAATAAAAATATATCATTGATATCATTCACTTCGTCTATTTATTATTCAAAAAAAAATTTTTTTTTTTCCAATTTTTCCAATTCAATTACATAACTTTTGTTTGAAATAACCCGATGTAATTTGTTCAACGACAAATATAAAAAAAAAAAAAATTTGTTTTTCATACGTAAATATAATTAATTGATATTGAAGATAAATTAAAAATTTTGAAATTGAGATGTGTCTGAGAGAAATATAATTAAAAAATCCCTATATATAATCTTATAATTCATTATTGATCTATATATACATTATACGTATTATTATTATTTTATATTGATGATAATAATACAAATGACTCTCGAATATAATTTCATTTTTATTATTCATATTTATCATAACGTAAAAACATAAATAACGGATAACATGAAAAAAAAAAATAAATAAATAAATAATAATTATAACGTGAATGACTGAGTGAGGAAATTTCATTGAAAAAACACACGTTTGTTATCGATGTGTTGTTTTAAAACTTATTATCTTAAATAACTCATTTTAAAAACAGCTCACTAACTGCGACATAATATCTACATATATTGCATCAGTATATAAAACGCATTTTAAAATGTATATGATAAATTATTTAATTGCAATTTTACATAAATCTATGAATAATTTATTCAGATTTATCGCACTATTATTGTTTTGTTTCAATTTGTTTTATTTATTCATTTATTTATTTATTATTATTTTTTTTTTTTTCTGTCAAATATCTAACTTATATTAATAAATTTCTCACGGTATGTAGTATAAATTTTTTTCATACATCAAATGCATTTACACGTCTCCCCTATCCCCCCCTTTTTTTTTTTCGTTTAAATTTTTATAGTAACCCCTGAAGAAACACACATTGCGTGTGTGTTTATTAATAGCATCATTTTTTGTGTATCTCCACTGCGACCATTCACCTGGCCATTAAAGGCTCGTAATAAAAAAACAGTTTACCCTCGACAAAACACAAAAATACACGTATGTACATATATATATTAAATTGACATATATACAGACCTTAACGTAGATAAGTACGTGACTAAGAAATTCAATATATTCGCGCGCTTTACCGGAGTGAAAAGTGATAATTGTAAGAAAAAATTAAGTTTCCTAAAAGCTTTTTGTAACAAAAAACGCTTATGATTCAATAAATATCAAATCACCAAGCGATAATTGATTTTTTTTTTTTTTTTTTTTTTCAATATTTTTTTGTTTAAACAAAAGCAAAAAAATTCCAAAAAATATAGAATAATAATAGTAATAATAATTTTCTGAAATTTTTATTGAATTTACATTAAATATTATGTATCATAAAATTGATAAATTTTACTGGAATACGAGATTCATCTCTAAATTCCTCTAATCTTTTTAGGTCCGTTTCATTTTTTTTTTTTTTTACATCCTTTCAATTTCAATGCCCAGAACAATCTTTCCTAAACACACACACGCATGTACATATACATATCTATACTATATATATATATATATATATATATTTACATACAATAGAAGGGTTGTGATAGGTATCTTATCAGTATTTCCAAGCGTTAACGCAAAACGATATACCACCAACTCCTCCCGTTTCTATGACAACAGACACGCAAAAACTCGGGTATTGATACTGTGTAAGCGAAATACACGTATCTGTATAGAAAATACACTGACGAATTTCAAGCAAGATACGAAATTTTTTGTTTGTTTGTGTATTTTATTTTTCTCTTGGAGTATTTTTTGAATATAAACATACAGTTCTCCTTGTATATTTTCATTCAGGTCCTTTCGTTTTCTAGTGATATTTATTTTTCATTTCTTGTTTTTTTTTTTTTTTATTTTTTATATTTTTTTTTTTTTCTGTTACTTTTACCCTCTTTACAACCCTTTTTAACATGTTCTTCCTCGCTCTCCAGACTAATAACTTTTATTGAAGCACTCTCATCATTTTCCACCGCACGAAAAACTGCAAAAATAAAAATATGTGTGTGTGTGTGTGTGTGTGTGTGTTGTTTATGTAGTATTGTACAGTATGAATATAAAAATTTTTAAATTTATTTTTTTTTATTTATCCACGTATTTTTATCAATATTTTTAAAAATTTTCAGTTTAATGTACTCGTTGTTTGTTCTTGAATGTTTACTAAATCCGTACGGATTGGGGAAATTTTTTCTTGGTTTATTGTAATCACCCTTGACCTTTTTTTGTTGTTTCTTAAGGGATCGATACTATTTTTATTGTATAATCAATGGGGAATATGGAAAATTGATGCCAGGTAGTCATTGAGATATTTACAATTTAAAAGAAAAACAAAATACGATAAAAATCAAAGAAAATATTGAAATTGAAACAAATATAAATAATATATCGTTTGAATTTGTATTTTTAATTTTGTGAAGGAATAAAATTTAGTCAAATAATTTTTTGTATGATTTATAATATTTAAATTTTCTTTTTCCACGCAGTAATTTTGTACTATCAACTGTTTTATATTGTTATGCATACGCATTTTCGTAACAAAACAATTGGAGATAGAGCCAACAAATGCGATAAATTCATGGCGTAGGCACCAATTAATTTTATTTTTGTCTCACAGTAATATTATATGTATACTTATCATTGTGTTATTACATGTGTTAGTAAATAAATAATAAAAAATAAAAAAAATTGAACGTAGAAGTTGGAGATAAAAATACCACAAGAGAACAGGAGGGAAGAACGATATATCATTTATTTACGTTATAAACCCGGCGTTAACGATTCATTGAGGGGTGGTTATTTGTCAAACTATATAATACTCAAACACTTTAATACCAATTGCCACGATAAAAAATTAAAAAAAAAATAAAAAAAATTGGTAAATCAACAATTTGTATTATGTTTAGCTAAAATTTTATACTATCAAACGGTTCAAATAAATATTGTACTTGAGCCATCATGTGGTTCTCAACTTTGTTTACATAAATCATGAAAAACATGAACAACTCACAATATACAGTATTTGTATATTAACATCGCAACTTTTGTTATGTCGTCCTGCGACGTCCATCGACCTCATACAGTTCAAGACTCGACCATAACAATATGATGCCATTTAATTTGTTTTTTTTTTTTTTTTTCGTTTTTTTTTTCGATGAATCATCTCATTCGTCGAACCTGCGCCAAATGTATAACTAACTCTCATTCGTGAATGTAAAATATCTAAAATATATTTGATCTTGAAATATTTGACAGTTTATTATTTTATCACAATATACGACTTAGAAAAATGTATAATTGTTTTTTTTTTTTTTTTTTTTTTTTTTCTGTATCTTGGTATTTAAATGTTGTACATGAAAAATCCAATAAATTATTATAGTGTCAATCTATGTGAAAGAATATATTTAAACAAAAAAAGAATATATTTCTTTGGCTACACTTACACTCACATATATGTATACATATACTTTGTATATGGAGTTTGTACCCACAATCTGATTCAACGGAACAATTTAAATGCAAAAATATACAAGGTTTACACGCGATTCAGTCGTTAAAGGTTTCGTTCATGGGTCATGTTACTTTTCAAACTATAAACATATATTTACTAACAAATAAATAAATTAAAATATCATGATTTCATTTTTATTTAAATATAAATATAATTCTATATTAATTAATTATCATCATCATTATCATCATCATCATGCGTATTATGATCATTATAAACGGATATTTTACATCGAAATCAATGAAATTCGAGTATTGTATTTTGTAGAAAATTAAATAATAATAATAAATATATGTATATATAAATATAGAGAGGAATAAGTTTGAGGGTGTAGCAAAAATATTTGATAATAAAAGCCGAGATAGAGGGAAGCAGAGGAAAAACAGGGTGAAGTAGGGGTTGGCAGAGTATGACAAAATAAAGATTATAGGAAGAAATATAAAAGAGTGAGAAAGACAGTGAAGATATAGCACCACGCGCGGATAGTGCGGCGACCGAGGAGTGGCGTCTGCGTCTACGACCTTGGTTGGGGTCGTACCAAGGTCGGATCCTCGCGCCCTGCCTTCCCTCCCACGTTTCCTCGTCACAACTGCGCCACCGTCACAACTGCGTACGCACCAACGTCCCGTATTCTCTACAAACTTGTGTTCTCTCCGGGATCAATGCCAGGGTCAATGTCACGGGCACAGACCGCACTTCACTTATTCGTCATATATACATATAGATAATTTATATATATATATATATATATATACATACACACATATATATTATACATAAATATATGTATATGAATATCATGATCCTTTTTTCCATTTCTCTCTGTTACTCGCGAACGCGTTTCATTCATCCACCCTCTCACTCATTTGCCCTTCATAATCTACACGATATCAAATATCTATAATAAAATTCGCCAAGTCATTTTTATCGTTTAAAATGGGAAAGAAAAAAAAAACGATAATAATAATAATCATTATAATAAGCTATGAGTTGAATGTGCACGCCCACAGAAAATATTTCATTTCAATTTTTTTTTTTGTGATGTAGAGAATTTTTTTTTTTTTTTTTTTTTTTTTTCATCTTGTTTTGTATAATCATATAGATTTCGGTATATATGTATATATATATATATATATAGATATTTGTATTGGGATTAATGTTGTAATAGATTGGATCAATTTGTTATTTGATTGGAAATAAAATTTCTCAAAGCTTTTGTTGAACTAATACCAAAATTATTCATATTTGATTTAGGATAATTTATAGGGTTATTTCAACACCACATCAGTTCATATAAATATGCAGATATTTGCTTTTTAATATTTATAGTGGAGGGTGGAATAAACGTAAAATCAATCAAAATATAATTGACAATCAACGTGTTGATTTTACTTGAAAATTTTATATTTTAACAATTTTGTAATTTCTATTCATATTTATTTCATTGAATACTTTTTAAATATTATTTATTTTGTTATTAATTATTAAAATTATTAATATTCCAATGTATTCTTTGTTATTTGATGAAAAAATATGTAATGCATTATATACGTGCAATATGAACGATAACAATTTTGTATTATCTGTAATAAAATAATTATTTCATTTCATTTTTCAATTTCATTATTGATGAATTATCATATTTTTTTTATGTATTTTTATTCATATTCAATTAAGTGTTTTAATTAAATAAAAATATCATTATATAATACAAACGCATTTGATATTTTCATCAGATAGTTTTTCATAAATGCTAAATTTTTTAATAAACAAATTATTATTATCACGTCTCTCTCTCTCTCTCTCTGTAATATATAAATAAAAATAAAATTAATTATCATCTATAAATTTTATATAAAAAATACGTTGATATAAGAATAAAAAAATTTCTGCGTAATTTCCTCGTATTTGGTATTTATAAAACGTGTGTACATTAAAAATATATTCATTTCTGTTTTTCTTTTTCGTCTTATCATAAACAATCGTGTTCTACTCATGAAAACATTCGTGTCATCAACCTAAAATTGTATAAATGTCAGATTACACGTTGTATGACGATGATATTTCGGTGAAATTTTATATTTTGGACTTACTGTATACAAATAATTTATTTACCACGAATATCAATATAAAAAAAAAAAAAAAAAAAAAAAAAAAAGAAAAGAGTGTGAGAAGTAATAGGAAATAAGAATGAATGAGAGAAAGACAGTATGATAAGCACCACGAAAAACGTGACAACTGTGGCATTGACACTCTGATAAAATGCGTGGTCGCTTATCAGTTGGGTTATCGCTACATACATCCATTGTGACTTCTTGCAAATATATATACATATATATGTGTGTGTATGCATGTATTATAAATACGATAGTCATGACCTTGAAAGTCTTTGAAATTCAATTCATCCAAATAAAACATTTAAATACAATTTAAATTTTTTTATTTGGACTTTAATCAAAATCACTTTGAACAATTTTTGCACACAATTATTTAATACATATGAAACATATATTCAATGATTCAAAAAAAAAAAAAAAACAAACAAACAAATTTTATTAACTGGCTCAACAAAAAAAAAGAAAAAAAAAGAAGGTTATTAATCTCGCAGAGACGTCGTCGACCTGTACATTATTATAATACATAGAATAAAAATGTTTTTTTTTTTGTTTTTTTTATTTTTTTTATTTTTTATTTCATCGGCCACTACTTGCATATATCTTATCTTATCTAAACGGAAAAATATTGCAATATTTGTCGATATAAAAAAAGAAAAAAAAAAAATACGTTTAAAATTACTGTGAATATTCTCTTGTATCTGGTAATTTAATCCGCAATATGATGAAAAAAACAATAAATAATAAAATGAAATAAAAGAATAATCTTTTATTTGAAACACGTTTATATGTAAATAATAATAAACAAAAATATTACAATGTAAAAAATAAATAGAAACAATTAATATTATTTCATGAATATTTTTATAATTAATAATATGATGGAAAACGATTGAAAATAACAATATTACAAACTGAAAAAATATTATTTACACGTGTAACACATACATACTGACCTACGCCAGAGAGACTTCCGTGAATAGTCTATATATACAGGACGTGGTTAATTCAAACTTTAATTCTAGCCTTGCATTGGCCATCACGTCATGCGCATAAATGTGCGTGAGTGTATAACCACCACTGTATGGGATCAATGCAAAAGACAAAATAAAAATATTGGATGTCGTAAAATTGGGTTATAACTAAGTGGCCAATCACCTGTCAAGGCCAATGTCACACATCCAATTTTTTTCTTATTAACACACCCATCATCTCCACCTAACAATTTTAATTAATAACAAGTAATTTCATACCCTTGATTTTATTATAATTAATTGCCATACGTACGTTGAAAATAATTAATGATTATTATCACATATTATATATTTTACTGTCAATAATAACTTGTTTCATGATAAAACAGCAGGAGAGAAAGAAGAAAAAACAAAAAAAAATAAATAAATAAATAAATAAATAAAGCAAGAAAGAAAATAAAAGAAAAAAATAACATCTGTGAAATGACTGGATGGCTTACATACCCAAACGATCGATAGAGCTACTACGTAACCAGAAAATTTCTACCCTCGCACAGTAACACCAACTCTCTCCCTTTCTCTCTCTCTCAACTCTCACCCTGCCTTTACCATTCATACGTCGCCATTTTATATTCTCTTATATATACAACGTGTTTGCAAAAACATCTTGTGTCTATTGATAAAACAAAAATTTATTATTTATTGAAATATTTGTAATTTATAGTTGTTCATGGATAAATAATCGTTGACATTCAGTACCTTCACAAGAGTAACGTACGTTATGTATTGTATACATATTCTCCATGACGCTATTCGATGCTTGTGGAACCACACACACACACACACACACACACACGCGCAAACGCACACGCACACTCTGTCTAAACCGCAACTTGGGTGGATCGTTGCTTGACAGGGTCAAAAACCTAGGTCGGGAATGAAGGTAAATTCACAGTCTCTTTATATACATTCATATATTTTTATCGTATGTAGTAATGTTTTTTTTTTTTTTTTTTTTAAGAATTCACTTGAAAATTTACTTTGATCTTTTTTAAATTGACATTAAAAAATCTTTCAATATTTGTGTTATTGTTTTTTTTTAAATTTTTTATTTAACTCGTGGATTTACAACATTTTTAACACAAAATCAGTACATTTTGCTTCTATGACATTAGTACATTATACTTTTTATGACAATTGCAAAGAAAAAAAAGTATTTTTTAAATATTTTTTTAGTAGGCAAAGTTGGAAATTTTACAAGAGTTTAAAAATGATAATCAGATATGCGCGTTTTTCTTCGTTTTTTTACGAGTGTGAAAATGAAAAAAAAACTAACGGGGAAAAGAGAAAAACAAAAATTATAAACAGTGAACATATAAAAAGTACTTCTTTTCTCGCACATTTTATATTCATATATTTATTTCAACAAAATTTATTTGACTAACTATATACGAAATTCACATTATAAATATTCAAACGTTTTTTTTGCGGGCTCTTCAAAAAAAATATTTTTCAACGATAAAAACAATTTTAGCACCAAATAAATTAGTATTTCAGTAGAAGAGTGTAGAAACGATTTGAAATATTGTACCCATTTGACACGGGCTTTTGTAATTTTACACCAGTTTCAATCTTCTTTTTTCTTCCACACTCTTCATATTTTTCCACATTTTTCTATTTCACAGCTCAGTTTTTTTTTTTTTTGTTTTGTTTATCATATATAATACATGGATTTTTCTATTTCATAATATTAGATATTAAAAAAAAAACAAAAAGTTCATCAATATTTACGCTTTTGTGCCACGAGAAAAATTCGAAAAAAGAAAACTTAAAATAGCTTATAATATATACGTCCATTTGGTTGAAGTCACGCGATGAAAACAACATTTGTAAGTACCAGTTCTATTTTATCACGTGTATAGTCACATGATGTATGTATAGAAAAATGTAAAATAAAAATACTGTACGAGTGAGTCGATAACTTCAGTTTCCCAGTCGGTAATTTCACTTATTTCACTATATAGTAGAATAACAATAGCCTAAACTTATCATTAAACTTAAAAAGTATATAATGGTAGAGTAAAGTAAGTTTAAACAAATTAATACATAAACAATCAAAATGTTGAATAATTCAATTAAAATTATAGATAAAAATTGTCAAAAATTCTGGAATTTATTTTTCCAAAACCACTAAATTATACATTGAGAAAAAGTATAAATATCTGAACGTCACTTCTTTAGCAACTTTAAATTCTGCGATAACCATTTAGTTTTCCTCATGTTGCTCTATTACGAATAAAATTTACATAATTTTTATTTATCATTGAAATAAATGGCAATGAATAATTTGTTGACTGTCGCCTATTATTCACGTAATTATTATCGAGACAGATGATAATGAATTGGCAAAGTAAATTGACAAACGTCAAGAATTTTGCTAGGTATTCAATAAATTTCCATCTCGAATATTGTACAATCCACAACACATCGACATTCCAATGAACACTACTCATGTGCTCCCTCATCCAACAATATACATAAGCAGATACGTGTACTCATGTTTTTACATATATATGCTATTTACTTAATCGTGAAATTGTTACGCGAGTAAAGAGATGACTCAACCACTTGCAAAAGTTGATAATAAATAAATGTTCGTGTGACAATGTCATTTGTACACTCAAACAATATTCTCATACATTAAAATAAAGATAAAAAATATATAATCTAATATTGTATAGAATATATTTATGTTGTTGAAGTTATTACCCTTGAAGATTATTATTATTGGTCTTGTATTTCTCTTCTATGGATGCGTCTAGTTTACACGCGTTGGGTGCACTTATATAAAGTGCCATAACACTATTATATTGTTATGTAACGGGGTCAGTCGCGCGCTTTCAGTGTCTGTTGCTGTTTCGTTTTATATTACTTGCTTGGCTGCCTGCATCAATCGCCTGAGTATATATGAACATTACTGACGCGAGGTCATCTGTTTGCGTGCTCTCTGGGAATAAATATATATTCACGTGTTGATATATACACACTCCCTTTCAAATATACATATATCTATATCTTGTGAATCATTTAAAATAATTTGATATTAGCTATCTGAAGTAATTTTCGACATTTGCTTGTTTTGAATAAAATAACTGTTTGATAGTCACTTGTATTTCATAATAATATTATTCAGATTACCCTCCGTCGGTAAGAATGATTGATCGATAATATTATTATCCAATTTTATTTTATCCAAACAAAAAAATATTATCCAATGTAATGTAAAATTAGTATACTCAATAATTTTGAAAAATCGACTTATTGCAATTTCAATCTTTATTTATTTATTTATTTATTTATTTCTATAATAAGTAAACGATTAAATCGTTTCTCATAATGATGAAATCAGTGTATAAATGCAATTAAAATAGAACTTTGTCATAAAAATTTTCCACGATTTTCAATGAATTATTAATAAATATTATATAGAATAACTTATGAGACATTATAAAATTTTACTATACATTGCTGTATATCAAGAGTAATCATGAATTTTTAATCATGAATTTAAAATTTTAAATGTTTATACAACACTAAAGTCAAACTGATGATAATTCTATTGGCGAAGGTGAGAAAATAATCATCGCTACGTTGAGCAATATTTTATAATTCATGAATGGTGATTGTAAAGATAACGTGCAATGAAAAAAAAACAAAAAAAAACAAAAAAAAAAACAAAAAAATATGAATAAATACATATTTGATGAAAATAATATTGGATTAAATGACAACGTGAAACGTGCGATCATGCGCCTACCGTGATTATCGTCCACCCATGCGCGACATTTTATTGATTAATCTCTATATAGTTCATTTACAAATAATAAGTTTTACCCATGATCTATTCAGATTCATGATGTATAATTTATAAAATTGATAACAATGATTATTTAAATAAGATACATTAACGGAAATAAATTGATTTATTTATATGTTTAACTGAGAAAATTTTATTAATATTCAAAAAAAATCTCTGTTTATTCCAAAGTATAAACAAAAAGTTGAGTTGATTGGATTATATTTTTATTTGTACCTGACAAATTTTACAAAATGAAATTCATCAATATGCAAAAGAAAATAAAAAGTTACCAGTTATACCGCGAAAAATTCAAATTCCCCGGTATCGCAAAGTTCTCGGCCAAATATAAATTAGAAGAAAGAAAAAAAAAAAAATCAGAATTCATCTTCTTATTAAATTGAGTATGAAAAGTCAATACTTGCTATAAATATTTAATATTACTTATTTATACATTTAATTCGATGAAAATTTTTCTGTTGATCTTCATTCGCAATTGAATATAATAAATACCAATATAAAATAAACGTTACAATAGTTAGCAGATGTTATTTATATTACAATTATTAGCTCGATAATTTCCAAAGGAGGTTTTTTCTTTTTTTTTTCTTCAGTCTTTTGTAGTAACGTTCGAATATAAAAATATATTCACACACGAATGCATCCGTTCAAAACCTTTCAATTATGTATTATTAAAAACTCGATTTTTCATGAGTATATTAATGTTTATTAATGTATATATATGTATATATATATACACACCCTCTAATCCTGGGTCTAACAAGTAATAAAATAAAAATTACCCTTTGCATTGTCCCGACCTTCTGTCGACGAACAGAAATATGTAATTTGCAATAAAATAATTTTTTTTTTTGTTCATTCACATATAAAAATATATAATACTTTTCGATTTATCATCCCCCATCCTTTTTGTTATTTCAAATTCAACCATATCCCTATTTTTTCTTACCCGATTATTAGAGTGTGAATATTTATTTGAATGCAATTTTCCAACGTATCAAAATACTAAAGTATGTCCACTTGAAAATTGAGATATATAAATTCAAAATGTGAAAGTGTTTTATTTGAATTTCCTATTTTAATCAATTACAATTCAATATATTTCATTTTATATATGTGTCACAATAAATATTTCATATAAGATTTTAAAGTTTTTTTTCTTCTATTTTTTTTATTTTTATTTTTTTTTCCTGATAGATGCAATAAATTACGTATATTTTTAATTTAAGGCAAAATACATTCATCAACACAGATGAAATGATTTATCAATTTTCCTATTGTCAATATTAGTCTCTACAAAAACAAAATTTTTATTCTCAACTTTTATTTATTTAATCGTATCGTATTTATTTCAATTATCTATATATTTAATTAATTTCAAATATAAAAATTTCGATTATATTGAATAAAAATCCAATCTATCATTGTGACCTCACGGCCAACAATCTATTTTATCCAATTATTTTTAATATTGCAAGTTAGAAAATTATTTTCTTCCTCTTCTTCTTCTTCTTCTTCCTTTTTTATTCATACATGCACTGTGATATTTTTCTCCTGATCAGGACACGTGTGCCCTTATTCAATCAAAGTGTGAATGAATAAATAGGAAGAAATTGAAACGTGACTGTATCCATGAAGAAATTCAATCAAGCACAAAAATAACTACTGAAAGAGTTAATTATGTAGCAACTAACGCATGGATAGATCTCTCAAACATCAGAATTGATATGTATTAGTTGGTTATCGAGGATCCCTCATACCGAGTATGTAATATACGACAGTTACGGTGAGAGAAAATCATTGCCTTGGCGAAGAAGGTACTGACCTACATAGAACCTGATCACACACACACACGCGTGCACACACGTACACATATGTATTATTATATAGATGTAAAGTGTGTGTAGTGTTGTGTGTACTCGCATCACGGCTTTCTTCACCTCAATTGGTCATAATTATGTCTGCAGACTTTCACTTGGAGGAAGAAAAAAGAAAAAACAAACAAACAAACAAACAAAAAAAATCAATGTTTGTGTGTATGTGAATGACAACCCCAGACAATTTATTTTATTTTTTTTTTATTGCACCATTATCCTCTATGATTGCAATGTTATTATTATTTTTTTTTTTATTCGTCTTATTTTTACTTTTGCTCTTGTTCCGCATTATATTTAATCACACTTGAAAAAACAAAATGGTAAGGGCGAAGAGCGAAAATGTTAAAATGTTAAGAAGAAATGTCAGGGTTGACACGAGACACAATATAACGCCATTTGTTAACTGTCATGGAATAAAGAGAACATGCAATCGTGTCGAATAATATATATATATATATAGATATATATATAGTGTATGTTTAAATGTATATGGAAAGTCCACACAGAGGATCAATTGTCCAACCGGGTGAATTGCATCTTCAACACACGACTATAACGACTTGAACAAAAAAGGAAAAGGAAAAAAAGTCACACAGTTGACTTTGACTCTTACACTAACAGTTCATTATCTTTATGTCATTGATCGTCGCGTCGCGCGACATAAACCTTGATATACAAGTAAATATATATCACGCTGTGTCATATAATCTGAAGAAATAAAAATAATAATTATGTAAAAAAATTAGTCAAATAATTTATTAAATAGAAATATTAGATTTGATATATTTAGAAATATCCATTTTATATTGATATTATATTGTTAATATGTAATTTTTATTTGAAAAATAATTTTGTTTTTCAATAGAAATTTTATTTATCTGAAAATATAGTGAAATTCAATGAAACAATTCATAATTATTCGCTTACAAAAAGATAACTTTAATTAATGATTGCATGAATTTATAATTACTGATATATCATTAAGTAATAATTTAATTTTTTTTTTTTAATTCTAACACGTTATCTAGTCATTGTATATATATATATATTAAAAAGTGTTATATATTTTGCACTGAAAATTCCATATTAAAATCTCGTTTGATTATCTCAATTAAAGAATATTCAAATACTGTATGATTTTATAAACTAAAAATTTACCATTAATTAATTGAAAATTTTTCAACTCTATATTAATCGACACATTAATCATATACATTATAAATTATATTAATAACTAATAATATTTATGCGTGTCAATATGAATGATATGAATAGTTGGTGTAATATTTAATCTTTATGCGGAATCAACTCGAATAAAAATGTACTTGACTCTTTTGAGTTTGAAGTAATGAAATGGGGTCGCGTGAACGGAAGCTTTGAACAATATCCGATTTGAATATAACAAGACTCTTCCGTGTTGTCTTAGTATGCAGCTTTCTTTTTCGCCTGTCTCTAGTTGCACACGTCTCTCCTCAATATTATAATGATAGACTAATAATCTAACAATTAATAATAATAATAATAATATTAGTGTTAATGATAAAATGGTCAGTGGAAATTTTTTTTTTCTTTTTTCTTACTAGCGTGATATAAGAAATACAAGATATTATATTTAGTATAATTTACGAGAAATTCAACAGTTTAATTTAATCGATTGAAATTCAGGTAATCGTCAAATTGATATAATACAAATATTTTCCAAAGAAATTAATAGATATTGAAAAAAAAAAAAAAATGAATTTTTATTAATTGCACAATTAAGTCGTTCAATTCTAGAATTTCCACTAATATTACTCATTACATTGATTGTGTATTGTTGATGAAAAAATTCCTCATATAAGTTTATTAGGATATAAAAAATGGAATAAATTATAATTAACACAAAACAATCATGTTCAACACTTTTTAATATTATTTTACGTTATTGCCAGCGATAAATTATTAATATACAATCGATAGATCTTTATGTATATATTTACAATTAAGATAAAAAATGTTATTTCTAGTTATAGCAGATTGTAGAATACAAAGTAAAGAGAAGTTACGCATTAAATTTCATTCACTGGGTTTAGATTTGTCAAACATACAAAATATAATTATTTTGTTTTACATTTCTGCGTAGAAGCAGTAAATACAATAGTTCTATAATCAGCATAAAGCTGCTAGTTTGCGGACTGTGCCAAGATCTCGCAATAACATTCGTATAGTTTGTTTAATTCGTGGTTGTACGTTCGTCGTTGTTAAATTGTTAATATCCTCATTGCCATCCATAACCTCTAAAAGACCGAGTTGGGCTTCAACTGTAGTCAATCGTGCATCAATGTGATTTTGAAAATGTTCAATATGCTCGAGTAAACGTAAACGACATTCAGCAGGATCAATTGGTGCTTCAGGCTCAGGAATAAATGGTTTTAATAGTTGAATCGGTTTAGATACTGAGATTTCATCTTCCGCGGTTACACTTGCATTCTCATTTTTCATCTCTGCTTCTGTCAATTGTTGTTGTGGTTGCTCATCAACATTTTCAAGTTTTGTTTCTCCAGTTTTTTCACCATCAATCTGTTTTGCTTGTAAATTATTACCATTTGTTAATGTATCTGACAGATCGTTTTTATCTGAACTTATGTTTGCTTTTTTTATTATTTTTGTCTCATCTGACATTGTAACGTTATCTTCTTCCAGTATTTTCATTAATTCTGAATCCGATGCTATTGATTTGATATCGAGATCATCTTTGATTGATGATTTTATTTCGAATTTTATGGAGTCGTTTTTTTGTATATTTTCAGTATCATTTTCAATTGATTCTGGTTCGTTTTTAACTATTTCCATGATTGATATTGGTTTCACATTTGGTTTAGGTATATCTGATTTGTCCCAATTTTTCGCCCACAAATACAACTTTGGATGATCTTTTTTCCTATTAACAATGAAGAAATCGATTGCAATTGTTGAATTTTCAATGTATTTTTTATGCTACTTGTATGCAATAAGATGCCCAACTGTGTGTATTTTCACTGATTTACTCAAGAAAAGTTTATTGAAAATAAAAAAATAATAATACAATTAATATAACTCACTGTGCAACATTTATTTTCACCCGTAAACTATGAAGAAGTTGTTGAATTTGTAGCAATACACCAACTAAGTCATAAGAACGTTTGAGCATTGCTGTTCTTTGATTAATAATAGCTTGATTTTTCGTTCTTTTCGATAAACTGCAAATAAAATTAATATGCATAAGAGTTGGGTAATGTAGAGGCTTAAAAAAAATATATTCAAAACTAAATATACATTAATTACCTTGGCAATTTGCCTTCTTTAATCCAATCTTGATCATGAATATATTTCTTTGATGGTCTTTGACGATAGGGATGTCGACAAATATAACAAATATATTTTTCCGGTACATCCCTTTCACGTTCGATAGCATTACAATGGCCGTGTTGCCAACAAAGGCAAAGATCACATTGAATCATTAGCCCGTCTTCTTCCATAAAACCGCATGTACAATTTATTATTTCTTCACGTCGCAACTGTTCAACTTTCACCAATTCACCATTGATCATCATCATGACACCATCACCACTATCTGGTAAGAAAAAAAAAAAAACAAATATATACATATATATTATTTCAATGTCAAAATTCATATGAATGTCGAATATGATTTAGCATTGAATTAAATGTTTGCGTGGATTATTAAATTATGAAAATGAAAATTCTACTTTTTATTCTTTACTAATTTTACTATTTATTATGAATGATTTGTGTTTAATTAATCTTTCATAAGTGAAATAATAATAATTATGATAGGAAGACGACATAAAAATTAAAATGAATATACCTTTTTGATCATTATTACTATCTGCTATTACAGTATCACTTTTTTCAACACGTGAATCATTTAGCTGACCTATAGGGCACAAATCACAAAAAAAATAGTGAAGGAGAGTTTCAGAAGAAATTTATAACCAATTTTTTTCTTTGCATTAATACTGCCAAAAATAAATAAAATACATTGCATATATAATGCAGTTTTTTTGTTTTTTTTTTTGTTCGGGTATTCGAAAAAAATTTTCAATTTTAAACAAAAATAATTGCTTGTCCGAAATAAAATAAATAGTCACAAATATTATTCTGTTTGTGTATTTTCAAAATGAAAAGCGAATTGAACTCACTGTTGTGACTGTTGTCATCGCTCTTTATATCAGACTTTCGTCGACTGAATCTATAAACAAGCGCTGTCGGACCCTCAGCATTCAATGCACTATCATCTAAATGCTCATAATCGTCCGTATGTTCTTGCAAGCCTCCTAGCAATACACGCAAAAAATAATTAATGAAAATACAATACCCGAATTGTAATAGCACAAAGCAATAAAAATATTAGGAGAAAAAAAAAAAAAAAAAAAAAAAAACGAACTCAATTTTTTTTCTTCAATTTACCATGTCTTTTTTTGTTTTTTGTTGATATATCCGAGCTGTACTCGGATAGTTGTCGTTTACGTTGATTTTTAACTCTTTCATTATTTCCACGATCTTCAATGGATTTACCTCGATCGACTTTTTGAGAATCGTTTGTCATTGGTGCAATTGGCCTCACTGGAAGTAACGTTTTAATTCCAACTTGAGTTTTTTCTTCACGTATTTTCATATCGAACAATGTTCCGGGTGACATTGCACAATTACTATCAGATTTTTTCCCAGATTCCTCATCAACATCAAAACTTGCACTCGAACCCGGCGACATCATATCATATTTTATATCATCACGTGAACCATTTGCATGATGATCGTTTCCTAATTGAATATCACCATTTGTTGATGGTAAAGAAATTGAAAGCGACGATGATGTCGAAGTAGATTGCCCTGATGAATAGACAAATTGGGCGGCCGTCGTTTTTCTTTTTTCAAATTTTCCACCACGATCCGACAGACTCATCGTTCTCTTTGGCGTCATATCTAGAACGGATTCACCAGTTGTACGAGCATATGCCAAATCCGCCACATTTGGCGTTGATCCTAAATATTTTGAATATTCAGGATGATAATGTTTTATATGCATTTGTAGAAGGTTTTCCTTGCGAAACGTTTTAGAGCAACCCTCTTTGGGACATTTATAAGCGCTGTCTTCCATCTCAACACGGAGACCACCGATAAACACTGCTATTAGAGATAAAAATAAAAAATAAAATATTTATGAATTTTTATTGTGATTAAATGAAGACAATATCATAAATTGACTCCTACCCGAATTTAATCAATATCAATAAAATTGTTCTTGAAATGTTCTATTCATTTAACACGTTGTTTGCGAGACACGTAAAAATTCGTTTTTCGTTGTCTACTCGTGGAAGTCGAGTCCCGTTTTTATACAAGTTTTTTAACGACAGATCATGTTACCATTATCTTTGTAACAGTTCTACAATACACATCCTTGTTTAAACAAAAAAAGCGCCAGGCTCAAGACCACGCGCAAAATGTCCCACAAACAATGTGTTAAGCAAAAATCAATTAAACCTGAAGATTTAATGGAAATTTGGTGAGATGAAAAAAGGTAATAATTATTTGAAATCTGATAGATAATATTTACACAGGTTAGCGTACTTACAATAAATCATTCCTTATTTTAGCAATGAGGAAAAGAGAAAAATAAAAAAAAAACAATAAATAATGAAATAAAGTAAAAATTGAATGATAATAAAAATGAAAAACTTACCGCTATCATCAACTGACGTGGTTGCCGATACATTTGGAATAGGTGTGTATGGTGGTGCTAAGGAAGACGGTAATAAATTATCTGCGGCTGTAATTGTAGCTCTTGTTTTTGGTAAAAGTGTTTTTATTTTCTTTGGCATTTCAACAGGTATGTCATTTTTTAATCTTGCGCCACCTGATCGTTTTCGTCGATGTATACAAAAATCAAACATATCCGGATCAAACTCACATTGACCCTGACTTTCGAAAAATATCCTAATATCATTTCTTGAACGAAATTTTTTTCCAGTTAATTTATGAAAAAATAAAACATCCCATTTTCCAGCTGAACTTCCGGTTTTACGTTGAATAAAATGTTTTTGCCATTCAGGAGGTAATTTTTTATCTGATACTATTATTGAACGTCGCGAGCCATCATTGCCATCAACGACAAATGATTCAATTCCTTGTGGCTCGCCGTCAATCCATTCAGGTCCAGTATCATCCTCATGATCGGTATCAACAATTTTTGTTAATAATTCACGGTGCTGTTTTTTCCTTGTATAGTTTTTTACTTTAGGTTTTACATTGTCAAAACCGTGTAATAATTCTGAACCGGAATCGTAATATCCATCAGTAGCACCGACACCATTATCACCATTGGTATTATCTAAATTTGACGATCGATCAACGCTCGAATTTTCTTCTTTTTTCATAGAACTACTACCGCTACCATCAGACTTTGATCTCCTTTTATGTTGAAACAATTCCATAACTGTATGCTTCCGCTTTTTATCTCGTCGTTCTTGTTTACTGCCAATATACGGTTCAGATTCGGCAACTTTATCCGAAGTCTTTTATAAAACAAACACAATATTGAATTATTCATATGCTTATTCATCTCAAAGTTAAAACTTTTTACACCCTAAATATGTGACAATAACATAACCTCAATTAGATTTATTCCAACATACCTTTGTTGAGGTGGACGCGACTTTTGTCATTTTCGATGAACGTACAACTTTTGCATAACCATCATCAAATAATACATCGTATCTGTCTGTAAACAGTAGAATTAAAATTAACTTGTCTTTATAAACAAATTTACGAATTATGAATAACTTAAAATAATATTTATTGACGGTGGTGGGGTAAAACGTCAAGTGATATAAAGAATAACTTTATATTGCTGTCTCACTCTTACTCACATTTTACATACCATATACGTAAGATAAGGCTAGGTTTACTATACACTCACCGTTTCCCAATACTGCATTCACTTTAGCTGGATATTTTCTTCCGTCTGCCCATGTTGCCAATATTCTTTCACCAACTGAAAATCCACGCATTTTTGGTTCCCTAAACGAAATTATACACCAATCAATTAATTCTAATATTATCAAATAATTTTGACAGTTAATTTTGTTATTATTATTACTATTTTTTTTTTTTTTATAGTACGACATTCATCAATGTGAAATGTACGATGAACACGGTATGCGCGACTATCAACTCACGCATACACATACATACAAACACACACATACAATAAAAACACAGTAGAGCTGCTCACGTACAACACTTTCGACCCCTATGTCAAACGCTTCAATATATATACATATTTATATATTTTATTATACAACATGCCTTTCCATATATATGGGGTATTTTTTAACGTTTGCTCTCGCGGGTATATTTGAAAATGACACATAACCTCTAAACTTCTTTTGTTTCTTTTAGTCTGTTCAAAAAAAAGGCGCAATAGCTTCTTTATTATTATCATTTTATGATAAATATATACGTAAATTTAATAAAATTAATTACATCGCAGATTAGTCGGAAATCTAATGGAATAAATCATTTTTTTTCGCTAAAATATTCATGCAAAGTTCATTCCAAATACAAAACAGTGTACAACAGGAAATTTATGATAAAATAAAAAAATTTTTTGGAAAAAAGTTTCATCAATTCCACTAAAGAACAAATATTTCTAATTAATCTAAATGAATTAGGGAAAGTTATTTCACTTACTGAATCGGTAGCACCCAAATTTGCTCACTTTATAGAGAAAAAAAAAAAAAATGATAAAAAAGAAAACGAATATTTTTATGAATTAAATAATGTTAAATTTTTCACTAAAATACGCCTAATTTGTAACTTTGATTAATGGACAAAATAATATTATTTATCAATGTAATACATACTTGGATTGCATTTGTAGTACTCGTAATCGTGAACTGTCCATTGGAATCCACTCATCAAATCTCGAACTCCATTTGTCAAAATGTATCAAAACTTCTCGATCAACCCAATCCGTTTCAACAACACGGGCTGCATACCTACGAAACACACAGTTCAATCTAATATCCATAATTTCACGTGTTCAATTCTATTTTTATTCATACGCATCAATCAATTTATGTCAAATAAAGAAATTAAACAGAAAAAAAAAAATCACTCACCATTTTTCATTGAAGTCTTTAGCTTCCAATTTGGCACCAGGGAAAAATTTTAATCCACTTTTATTCACTCTCGATCGCTGATCTTCTTTTGTTGATTTGTCACTTCTCGTAGTTTGTTTAACACGATCAGATATTGTAATATTCACATTTTCTCTTTCTTCTCTAATATTTGTTGAATCACTATTTATTTTCGATTTTGTCATTGTCAAAGGTAACGGTTTTGCAGGTAAATCTTTAGTAAATTTCTTTTTCTCCTCAACATCTTCATTTATTACATCATTTTCACCATCAGACTTTGCATTAACGTTATCATCACCATTTTCGTTATTTCTTTTACTAGTATTATCTGGTAATTTAGATGTTTTTAATAAATCTGATGATGTATCTAGTGTTGAATTTATTGCTACGGAACAATTCTCATCCACTTCTGGTAGCGCTCTCGTTGTTTCATTCGAACACGTTGATGAATCGACATTGTCAAAATTCGAAATTTCCGAATTAATTAAATCCAAGTCCTCTTGTGGATAAGAAACATTTGAATTTTTCACGAATGGAATTATTGGATCTATATAAAAACAAAAGAAAAAAAGCATTACTTAACATTAGAAAGATGAACAAAGTAAAATTCAAGGCTACAGAATGTTATACAGTATTATAATCAGCATCATTAGAAACTACAAATAGTATATTATAGTGATAGAATGAAAAAGGAGGAAAAAAAAAAACAGAAAAAAGGAAATTTGGCAAATAGTTATCATAAATAAACCAACAATCTCTTAAGAATTTGTCATTGTGCATACAATTCAAAAATTTGAAGAATTGTCAGTAAATAATTGTTGTATATATTCAGAAATATAATATTTCAGAGGCATTATGAAGTTTGATTGCATGTCGAAGATTAATCCAGTGAGATCATATACTATACAAAAGCTATTTCAATATACATGTATATATATATACAATACATGTGGATATATATATATATATATATCAAAGATGGATAGATAGATAGATATAGAGAGAGAGAGAGAGAGAGAGAACGTGGAATGCCGAATAGATTGTGCCGATTAATAAACACATTGACAAAATATAAAATAAATTAAGAAAATTAAAAATAATATGATTGGAGAAATGATTGCCGACCTGGATGATTGTCATACTGGTCAAAGATGGTCGGTAGTGAACCTTTTTTCAGAATATATTTGTTACTAGTTGGCTTTAGTAGTTCATAGTCAGCACGACGAAAATGTCTGTAACAAATAAATTGACCGGACTGAGGCCTATAATTTGGTTGATAACCACAATTAACAAGCCATTTGCTTCTCAATGCAGGATCTCGTGGAAATTTATGAATTGATAATCCAACTGAACGCACCGAGTCAACGTCCACCTCACAATTTTTCACGGAGCATTTGCGCGCCATTCCGATCGCCCCCGCGGCCAGTAGTGCTCTACTGTTAGCACGCGACCGCCGCGCAATTCGCCGCCTCTTCATTTGCCGCAACAACTACATAACAATCACCAATATTAATTCATATTTCTTTATAATTATATATTATATTAATATTACACCATCAGTTAATATGAGGTGAATTTTAATCGGTTGAATTTCACAACTGAACGAATATTAATTCGTGCATGTATATGTGAGTGATGAGTGAGTGAGTGCGTGCGCGTTGTGTCTGTATGTAGTACTTGAGAAAATGCAAGAAATTTTACCGTGTATTCTTATCGTCGTAGTGAAACACCAAACACTGATCGATCCTCGCGCGTGCACGCCGCGCGCTCTACTCTAAATTTATCGAGAAATATCGTTGCAACATCCGACTAACCACGAGATATCGCTATACGCTCATTCACTGCATACTCACCGATTATGCGATCTATCGAATTATATATATAATATATTGACTCAATAATTATCGAGTCTATTCGATTAATTTATTTTTCCCGCCAATTTTTCAGTATAAATATTCTCAATCAATATAAATATTTTTATCTTGAATACAAATTTATTTGATGTTTAGCCATTTTTCATTATTTATCCTATAACTTTTTTTTCATGTACAAAATTTCGTCACTGCATTGAGTAGCATTCACGAATGTTTCTGAAATTCGTCACAAATCTTATTCATTGTCATAAATCTAAGTTTTCATGTACACTTTATATCTATTTTAAAATATTTTGAATATTACTAATATTCGCGCTCTTAAATAAATTCATGTGAATTTTTAAAGATAAATAAATTTATAATTCAAATCATTCGAAAATATTATCTTTTATCTGATAATTCTTAAAGTTATCATTAATGTAAAAGTACAAAAAAATAATTAAAAATTATTGTTCTTGTGTGTTGTAAATCAGCCTTGTAAATTTAAATTATACAATAATAGAGTGGCGCTGCAGTCATTTCCGCCAGAGCATCACTGAATACTATAGTAGTGTCTTATTGTTCCCGCTACCCTCTCTTCCGTTTAGCCATTCGGTCGACTTACACGCGTGCTTGTTCTCTTTTCTGAGCTAAGGCCAAATCGGCGACTTGCACAATTTTCAATATCCATCGAGTGTGAATATTTAAACAACTAATATAAAAAATGTCGACAAAGGCTGAACTCGCTTGCGTTTACGCTTCACTTATTCTAGCTGACGATGATGTTGCCGTTACCGTAAGTACTCGACTCAATATATTTACACGAATATATATTTGTTTTTTCACGTATTTTTTTTTTTTTTCTTTTTTTTTTTCATACTCATTACACGTGGCATGAGTACTTATAACTTTGTGTTAATCTTCAGTTTACCGCATTAATTTCATTAATTGAAGGTTTGAAAATTTATCAATACTAGTTTCATTTATATATATAGTTAAATGCAAATTTAATATGTTATACTTAGATTATTAGTGTTTAGATATATATTAAGATTTTGGCAGTTGACTATATTTTATTTAATTATTTGTTTCAGGGAGAAAAAATCCAAACTGTTTTGAAGGCCGCTAATGTCGACATTGAGCCTTACTGGCCTGGTCTTTTTGCCAAATCTTTGGAAGGAGTCAATATTAAAGAATTGATCACAAATATTGGTTCAGGAGTTGGTGCTGCTCCAGCTCCAGGTGGTGGTAAGTCAATATTTGAAATATCTTTATATAATCTCATTTCATCCACTGAACCTGAACTTCATTTTTGATGGTTTGGTCAGCAATAATGAGTAAATTAAAAAGAGAGTGGAGTTGTCGGGTTTATTAATTCAGTTTTCACAAGTAAACCTAGCTCCTCACTACTAACATTTATTTTAGAATTTTTCAAAATTCGTAATACAATGGAAATTAAAATTTTTGAATGATTTGTATTAGTAAATAGAAAAGAGAGTGATTAGTAATATTTTATTTTTATTTTTAAATAGTTGTAGCCGCTGCTGCACCTGCTGCCAGTGACGCTGCACCAGCCAAAGAGGCTGAGAAGAAGAAGGAAGAACCCGAAGAGGAGTCTGATGATGATATGGGCTTCGGTAAGTAGAAATTTTTACATTAGATTTCGCGTTTTCCATTCCGAGATTCTCGGAATATATTCGTGATATGAAATTACTTTTTAGTGCTTATGAGTTTTTTTTATCTCTTTTCGCAGGTCTTTTCGACTAATTCTAAGGGCAACAACAGTAACGTGGACTCATTTTTATTGTATAATCTTGTACAATGAAAATAGAATAAAAAACAAATTTTTACAAATTTACCTATTGCGCATTGCATTGATTCTACGTATTTTTATTTATATTTCATATTATTTCCTCTTTTTTTGTATTCGATTAGTTTTTTAAAATGTTTTTTTTATTCATGAAAGTTAATTTAGTATAAATACAAACAGCATATATGATTATAATTTATTGTATTCCTTTTTTTCGCGAGTAAAGTTCTTACTTAACAGTCGAATGATTATATAAAAATTCAAGGGAAACCTTTAAATTTAACTCGATACTTTGATGAATAAGAATTTGAAATTGAAATGATCATTTTTATAAATTTGTACCTTGGTTACATGGATATTCTATATTCATTTTTATTATCTTTTATTTTTGAACTCGTTATCAGCATCGTAAACATAAAGTACAAAAGCATTTGAAAATAACATTCGAAAAAATCGTATGATCACATCAAATTGAATGAAATGTGCTGAATAGAAAAAAAACGCAAAAATAAATACCACGAGCACGATCCATTTATGAATGTGTGCCTTAGACATTAATTATCGAAATATTACACTATGACTGAAAGATGAAAAATCGTCAAGTGAATCATGCAAGAAATCTATGGGATCATGCTGTTACTATATTACCACGTGCTAATCAATTTTGATATAAATACACGTACTTGGAAGAGATGGATCCAATAATGCCAGACAACTATTTGAACGGTTATTAAAGTGTTCCGTGTATATTAAAATTTGGATTGCTTATGCCCAATATGAATTATTAAATACATATTGTGAGGAAAAAATTAACAATGTTACAGTTGCACGATGTATTTTTGAACGTGGTAACGTTGTGTTGCGAACAAACGGTAAGAAAGAAAACCGTGCATTGTTATTGGAAGTTTGGAGAGATTTTGAAAATAAAAACGATGACGAAAAAAATCGATAGAAATCAAAAAAGAAGATGCCCAGAAAAGTGAAAAAAATGCAGCGTATCATTGGCAATGATGGAACGGATGGGTGGATCGAAGTCTTTGACTTTGAGTTTCATGAAGATGTTTCACAACATTCGAATCTCAAACTTATAAACAGTGCAAAATTATGGAAAAATATTTCATAAATATAAGAATATTGTTGTTATAGATATTTATACATAAACAAAAAAAAAAAGGCTGCTGAATTGAAAAACTGCCAAGTATGTGTTCAATATATTTTCATTACAGTTAAAAAAAATATATAATTTCAATGTTTAAATAATCAAATTCTTTTTTTGTTTTTTTGTTTACAATCGGATCACATGCGAAATATCCAATATCACAATCTATTACAATATTGAAGTATATAACACTGTCATGAATATATTTTCATGTCATAAATAAAGATTTCGATATTGATAAATTCATGATATTATCAATGATTAGTGATTGATTTAATTAATTTTATTATTCTTATTTATTGGAAAAACAAAAAAATCCTTACACCTTACAATATCTGGTGTTTTTAATAAAAAAACGTTTATTTCGTTCATTCATAATTTGATAATTTCAATGGTGAAATGTATTCGAAAATATTATTTCAATCCAAGTAACGTGAATATTTTGTATTGGTTTTTCGGTACAAATCACAAGGATATAGTGGTACACATTTTTATCTATTCACAAAATGATTGAAAAAACTTCTATTCCATATTTTATTTTCACTATTATCGACATTGTGCTAACGTATCGACGTTGAGCTTCTCGCAACTGCCGTAATACACAGTAAACTATATGTCGCAAATATATATATTTACAAATAATAATTGCTTGACCCAATTATGAGTCAGTTCAGTCACTATCACTGTTTTTACATCATTGTGTATATCAATATCAGCACATGTGTATTAAAATGTATTTCATGTAATTGGAAGTCATTATTTCAAATGTATCAATTAATATTGGATCATGGACATTTGCATAAAAGTGAAGACATGAATAGTACATAAAAATATAGATACAATAATAATAATGAAAATCAAATTTTCAATCATGGAGAAAAATTTTTACCTGTACTATATTTATTACATTGCTCTAGTCATTGAATTTGCAAGTGAGTATTCTATTTTCTATCAACATATTTTAAATTATTAATTTTACATATTTATATCTGTATTATCATACTGTGACATTTATTAATTGACAGATGGCCTTCACAGAAATTTGAAGTATTATGAGACTCTTAGCCCATCAATTGTTCAACATAAAATTGTTAAGCGAGGCACACAACACAGTTATCATCCTTATAATAAAATAAATGAGGTTGAATTTTATGCTCACGGCCGGTTAGTAATGATATAAAATATTATTCATTACATGATTTATGATATTTATGGTGTATTTTCAGTCATTTTCGATTAATTTTAACACCGAGAAAAGAAGTTATTCATTCAAAATTTAAAGCTTATGAAGTTAATGGCGATGGCAATGAGAAAAATGTCCATATGGATCATGACAGTTTTTATCATGGACGTGTATTCGGTGAACTCAATTCACATGCACAAGTTCACATAGATGAAGGTGTTATAACGGGTAGCATAACAATATCTGATCAAACTTATCACATTGAACCATCATGGAGACATCTTCCTCATTTGGATAATAAAACAATGATAATGTATAAAGCATCCGATGTGAAATTGAGTTGGGAACATGTTGAAAATGGACATGGACATACGCATGGAGTGCCCAAGACGTGTGGTTATATTAAAACTGAAAGTGAATATGATAATGAGCATATCGATAATAATAATAATTATTATTATAATAATAGTAGTAGTCGTATTAGTAGTAGTGGTAGTAGTAGAATCAAACGACAAACAGAAACGTATGAGTATACTCCGACAAAAACTCGGTGTCCTTTGTTGCTCGTAGCCGATTATCGGTTTTATCAAGAAATGGGAGCAAGCAGTACAAAAACAACTATTAACTATTTAATCAGCTTAATTGATAGGGTGCATAAAATTTATAATGATACTCTGTGGCAAGATCGGTTGGATCAAGATGGATTTAAAGGCATGGGTTTTGTTATTAAGAAAATTGTTGTTCACAGTGAACCTACACGAGTGCGCGGTGGTGATACACATTACAATATGGTTCGAGAAAAGTGGGATGTTCGCACGTTATTGGAGGTGTTCAGTCGCGAGTACAGTCATAAAGATTTTTGTTTGGCACATTTATTTACAGATTTAAAATTTGAAGGTGGTATACTTGGATTAGCATATGTCGGTTCACCACGCAGAAATTCTGTAGGAGGAATTTGTACACCAGAATATTTTAAAAATGGATATACCCTTTATTTGAATTCCGGTTTAAGTTCAAGTCGAAATCATTATGGACAACGAGTAATTACACGTGAAGCTGATCTTGTAACGGCACACGAGTTCGGTCACAATTGGGGCTCGGAACACGATCCTGATGTTACTGAATGCAGTCCTAGCGCAAGCCAAGGGGGATCATATCTTATGTATACTTATAGTGTGAGCGGTTATGATGTGAACAACAAACGTTTTTCGCCATGCAGTTTGCGTTCAATTAAAAAAGTACTTCAGGCAAAGTCTGAACGATGTTTCTCTGAGCCTGAAGAATCATTTTGCGGTAATTTGAGAGTTGAAGGTGATGAAGAGTGTGATGCTGGGCTTTTGGGCACTGAAGATAATGATGCTTGTTGCGACAAAAATTGCAAACTTCGTCGAAATCAAGGAGCTGTATGTAGTGATAAAAATTCACCGTGCTGTCAAAATTGTATTTTTATGCGTTTAGGTATTAAATGTCGCGATGCACAGTATGCTACATGTGAACAAGAATCAAGGTGTACAGGTGCCTCCAGTGAATGTCCACGATCACCACCAATGAAAAATGGAACAAGTTGTTTGGAACGAGGACAATGTCGTCTCGGTAAATGTGTTCCTTACTGCGAAACTCAAGGACTACAAAGTTGCATGTGTGACACAAGTAATTCAATTATTTATTTTCATTTATTCAATTTTTTAATCCCTTGAATTGAAATGACGAGTTCAACTCGTCATAAACTGTTTGTCTAAAAATAAATTGCAGTTCAAGGAATTAATAATATTTTTATAAACTATTAAATATTTAAACTATCTTTATTTCTTTATTGTGGCATAGTTGGGGATGCTTGCAAACGATGTTGCAGAATGAGCCTGAATGAAACATGCTTCCCTATAGATCCACCAGATATTTTACCTGACGGTACACCATGTATCCAGGGATTTTGTAATAAGGTAATAATCCAATTTACATTTGTATTTCACAATTATCTTCTCCTATATAGTTAAACATTTTTAATATTTATCAATCAATTTTTTAGGGTATTTGTGAGAAAACTATTCAAGATGTTGTTGAACGTTTTTGGGATATTATTGAAGACATAAATATAAATAAAGTCATAAGATTTTTAAAAGATAATATCGTTGGTGCTGTTATTATGAGCACCGCTCTTGTGTGGATTCCAGCCAGTTGTGTTGTCAGTTATATTGACAATCGACGAGTAAAGGAAAATGACAAAAAGTGGCGATGGAAACATACCGATGAGCTCATTCATCCTGATGATCAACGACAAATTATTCACGTTGGATTGCCCCGAAATAAATTGGAGCATCAGTCCAAAGTTTCTTAATATTTTAATTACATTGCGGTAAATTCGAAACGATTGAGGATCATGTTAAAAAATCTAGTCAATTAAAATAATGAAATATAAAGTCAGCTACATAAGTATAATATATTCAATTTTTTGATTATTTTTATAACAAATGTATAGATTCATGATTAATATTTGTTTATATACATTTAATTGTTGATAATTAATTTGAGAATGATAATAATATCATTTATGAAATATTCATTTATTTATTCATCTGTTTATTTATTTATTTATTTATTTATTCAAGCTTAATTAAAAATTGTATATTACATGTATCCAGATCATAAAATTTTGCAGGTGTATTTATTGTAATTTATAATATATTTGAATATCACGGCCAAGATCTATCAATGTAACACTTTATTATAATGTATATAAAAATATATTATTTGAGTTAAGAGTATATAAATTGAATATACATATATATATGGTATTTTTATTTATTATTATTATTTTTTTTTCTCAAGTGAAAGCATACAAATGTATATTTTGTCTGCAGATAATTTTAGTGGTAAAGGATTTAAATGGAAATTAATTATTTCTTGTACGGTTTTATTTAAATTTGATGAGTCAATGTTCAATTTCGTTATTTAGATTGTTGTGAATATGCATTGATTGTTGAGAATTTTTGTTATCATTGAGATTGTATGATTTTTAAAATATTTTATTTCATTTCATTGGATAATATATGTACTAGTTGCACATCTCGATTTGACTCGATGTTAGTTTATAATTCTTTCTATTATTATTATTATTACTTTTTTTCTTGGTCGTAGTCTATTTTTTAAAAATATATAAACGTATTATTTATAATCAGGGTCGCCGGTCCGGTGTGGGGATGATTGGGTCACATCAAATGGATAAATAGAAAATATGAATAAAATCATTTCACAATATGATAGCGAGATAGTAAATACATCTGATGACACGGAAGAATATCCGCAATATTTAAAAAAAATAATTGATCGAAATCAGTCAAGTGATTTTGGAGATTAGTGCATTTGGAATGATATAAAGATACTTTTTTTGTTATATTACGCAGTGATTTTTAAGAATATTGCATGCTCTAATCAAAGCATAAAAGTAGTGTATCTCTGACTTTTTAACGATGAAATTCAGTAAAAATGGTCAGCTTACATGGCGTGGTCTGCGCATGTGGGCGTTGCCCTTCTTGTTCATATTTCTTATCACTTATATTTTTAATCTTTACCCACTGACGCCAATCGGCAGATATTCGAACTCACCTGGCTAAATAAAACACTTCTCACTGAAATCGATTGGATAAAAAGTTCATTATTATTTGTGGATTACTTTTTCAGGAAAAAATTGAACAAAATGATTTGATATTTAGATTTATTTATTACAGTAAAAATTAAGTGACGCTCAGTGTAAGAACAAGATCTGATAGACATCAGTCTTGTTAACACTTATTTTCAATACTGTGCTGAAATCCACAATCAGCATAAATTGATATTATATTTTTATAATGACATATGAACACTATCAATTATTTAATAATAATTCAACTCTTATACGAATATGGTTCATGGATCATGCTCCCGAAATGAATTTATTGTTGAGTTTCAAAATTTGCAAGATGATTTTGTACGATGCTTTTTTAATTTGGCCACAGATCTTAAAAATTTCCAATAGCTTAATCGAAAAGTTGCTGGTAAGAGCTATAGAATATAATGGATAAATGAGCAGTTATGTATCAAGTATTTGGTACTAACCAATCAAAAAAAATTCGAATACATTTATCCACTCGATTATTGAAATCAGCTGATAGATTTCTAGAAATATGAAAAAGTTTCATACATGATCATTACTAAAATAACTGCTCTGCATCATGAATAGTTTATCAATAGGATTGTGTATTGCAGCGTGTAAACTCTGGGATAAAGTAGGTCCATCGTGTGATGTACCTCCATGATGAGTATTTGAAACTAAAGAATTTCCCTCTGACGCAGTATTTTCATTCTCTGTGATATCAAATCCCATTTCGGTTCCATCAAGAGATAAATCGCTGCTACAAAAACTCTCTCCTGAATTTCCAGGATATGCATCTAAAATATCAACCAAATTATCGATAAGTTATTTGTTATTCACTTAATTCGAAAGTATATCTATATGGATTTAATTCACATGAATTATTTGATTATTAAATTCAAATTTCTCTAGTAATTTATTAAATCATCGAGTTCACGATTATTGAAATATACATGAATTCAGATTTTAAATATTCATGTTTCAAATATAATAAAAGAAAAATTTGCATAAGTTTTTTTTTTACTTTTCATATCTCATATATATATTATAATGTATCTCTAAAAAGTATGAATTCAAATGACGAGTCGATCATGATATACATTTTTTGTTTGTTTATTGACCTGAAGTAAATATTAGAATCGCTTAATTTCAAAAATAATTTGGATTGAAAATTTAGAAACTATGTAAATGGTAAATCAGTATTGGAGAACAGCAAAATTGTTTTGTTTAATATCTTCAAATTATTAGAAAATAATGTTGAATTATTCTTACCATCAGGTGAATATGGATTATTTGGATTGAGTGGTTGTGTTGCTGTAGAAAAACTGGATGATTCCCCATCTCGCATTGACATAACAGCCAAATAATTACCTGTAAAAGATATTATATCTTGCTGAAATCACTTGAATGCTATGAATTAATTTTAAATTAACTTGAATTTCGAAATAAAGATGAGAAATTTTACGTATCTTTATCCTAAGTGATAATTCATTATTAGTAATAATGAATATATTATTTTGTACGATTGATAATTAGAAAAGTTTATCGATCAAAATTTTATAATTATCAACTGATTCAATAGATATCACAATAAAAATGAAATTATTTTATTTTAAATTGATATGAAATGATATTAATTCCACTGAACTCTAACTTCATCTTTTATTACTTAAAATTATTCAAAAACTTACTATGGTCACTATGAGGGCTTTCAGGTCTTCGCTCATCCTTCGATTCTTTCTCTGATCCTGGATCAGTTTTTGCTTTTCGTTGAAGTTTCTTCATTTTTGCTCGCTGATTTTGAAACCAAACTTGAACTACTCGAACACTAAGACCCGTGTCTTTAGCAAGAGCTTCTCGTACTTTTCTGCATGGCTTAGGAGATAATTCAAATGATGCCTTAAACTGTCGTCTTTGAGCTGAAGTGAGAATGGTTCGAGGACGTTTTGGTCCACGACGACCATCGCGAGGTCGGCTATCATCCAAGTCATCATCTGTAAAAAAAAAGGCATTATTGATAAAAATAATTACTAGGAGTTGAAAACTCATGAGTTTCTAATTAAATTCAAATTTAATCATGAATTTAACATTTATGACATGTGATTTTATGACTTATTTGAAAAATGTCAAAGGTGAAATCTTGATGAAATATCAAAATCATGAAGTCAACCTTAAATTATATCGCTCTGCCGTATAGATAATCGCTTTTCTTAGTGTGCGTTTGAATTTTTCAATTTAATCACTGGATAACTTGTATAAAAATATTCAAAAGCAATAGAAGTTATCCTTTTACAATAATCAACAAATCGAAAAATAATTTTTGAAAAATTTGGACCTATGAACCATAAGTATTCATTATTAGTCAGAGATCAGGCAATAGTAAAAAGCCAAACTATGGATATTCTTGGTGCATTGGAAAATATGGCTTTTCATGAAAAAAAAAAAACTTATGCGTATTATGAAACGCTACCAGTTGATGTAAAATCTGTATTTGACACGATCTGTCAAGGTATTTCATGAAGTGTCACGTTTATCTGACAAATAAAATAACAAAAGTAATAATAAAAAAGAGTGTGTTTACACTTGCGAATGAAGTGAAACTTTTTTATTATTATAGCAATGTGAATTGAGAAATAAATACCGAGTAGTAATAGCAGTGTAATTAGCAGAACATTCAGATTCAAAACTTAAGTACTGAGGATGACATAACAAGTCCTACTCAGGCTCTCGTAGTAGTCCGATATCTGAGTGTATAACCTCTAATTATGGTGTTTACTGTTTTTGTTTTGAATCTTGTTACTTTGTCTACATTTACATTATTAAAGCCTGTTTTTTTACATCTCTTTTCTTTTTTTTCCATTGGATTAATTAATAAAACCGCGAAAATTTCTTAATGTTTGTTGCGAATAATTTCCGCTATAATTGCGTCCATTTTTTCCAAACTGCCACTACGTACACGTTGAAACTATTCTGCAAGTTCAGCAACATTCATCATGTGAAATCAACATCGCAGAAAAATCACCACGTCCAAAGCCAAAAAAGCCCACTTGATGTCTAGCAGCATTTTTAATGTGATACTGGCCGACTTGTTGAATTTCGATGATGAACCATGTGCCATTTTTTTTGCACGTTGTCAATGTACTTAAGATAACCCCGATAGCCAAAAATACATAAATGCCAGTATTTTAACGGCATTGTCAATAAAATACTAGCACTTGTGTAGTTTAGCTATCAGGGAATTGATAAGATTTAGATATAAAAAAAAAAATTAAATAATAAATACCACTGTTCACTTATTTTGCAAGGAATATATTTTATTTGTCCAAATACAAAAAAAATAAAAATTTTTAAATGTCAGAAATTAAATTTAAGTAATTATTAGTTATAGTTAGATCTGTGTGAAAATGTAAGCGACGGGTTGTTTAAGAATCCAATCGAAAATTATACAAATGATTGTTTTGTTTGAAATGAAAAATATCTTTTTAATTTGGTTCTTCAAAAAAAAATGTGCTCTGTATTTGGTGTAGGGCGTTGGCGCAATTGCTGAAATTTTACGAATATTGTCAAGACTTTCAACGTATGACTGAGATTTTTTCTTATCGAAAAAATTTCACATCTATTGATATTAAAATTCGTTTTTTTTTTATTACTCAAAAATACTAACAATTACTACCGATTAATATTATTTTTTTTTCTCGAGTAGAGGATAAATGAACATTATTATTAATAATTTAATAAATGGTCGATTATTTGAATAAGATTTTCAATGATTGGTCCAAAAAAGTTTTATACAATTTGGCAAACACTATTCAATTTATGTTTTTTTTTTTCTTTTTTTTTTAAGCTCTGACATGTGAACTGAGAAATGGGACAATTCACAATTTTTCAATGTGACGATTTGAACTTGAAACGTTTTTCAATCTGCTTTATTATCCACTTTCTTCTTTCTCACAGCTCCAACAGCGTCAGCCATTACTGCAGTATTCCACTTTTTAGCGTTTCCTTATCTGAAATTCGCCAAAAAAAACTAATTATATTCATATTGTTTACAGACCCAAAAATACAGTACAAAAGAAAATACTTTTTAAATTTTATTCCTGGCATGGAAGACCTACATATGAGAATAAAAATGAGAAGAAAATAACTTTCCGAATTGAATTATACCTACGATAGAAATAAATCATCACAGTTGCATCATTTTGATCGAAAACATTATAAAAATTGGAGGGAATCGTCGAATGAAAGAAGCCATTCATAAAAACCATATTCATTTATATTCGAAAATTGGAAAAAACTCTTGTGACTAAATTTTTCATTCAATGGTATTTATTAATCATAATTTTATCATAGGAAACAAAATGAATACTGTCTCACTTTCAATCCTTTAGATGATATGTATTTCTAGACATTATCACATTTGATTAAATCTATAAAATAAAATTATTTTTTATTGTTCGTTTACCGTATTTTAGTAAAAGTAGATTGTACGAATGCTGTTATGTCGTTTAAATGTGTATGGAAAATGCAGCGCCATCCAATCCAAATGTTTCTAAATTTTTTTATTTTTTATTAATCACTTTGTTTTTTGTTTTATTATTTATTTATTTATTTATTTATTTATTTTTTCTTATTGAGGTAGATCGTCATTTCTTCATGAATAATCACCACTTTTATACTATTTTTATTGTCACTTTTATTCACATATACTGTACTGTTTTTGGTAATTTTTGAGAATCTCTATCGTAACCACTATCGATGGTCTACGACTGCATCTTGTTATCTATACTGACCAGACTTCATCATCATCATCCTCATGATTTTTTCGTACTGCATTAACTTCAGAAATTTTAGGGTTACGACGGAGAGAATGTCCTGGCTCCTGCAACGTGATAAGATTCAGTGTGAACTTTTTCTTACACTTGTGAGATTTGCAAGTTCGCTATTTATAAAACACGATAAAACCAATCCGAATTATTATTATTTAGTTTTCTTTATTAAAATAGAAAATTATTCATTTTTATATAGATTCAAATGTGTCTTTTTCAAAGTTTGAATAAGTTTGTACATTTATGATATTTCGTAATATATTATTTTGAAGTGGTGAAACAATAATTGCATGAAGCAAAAAATAATAAAATATTTTGAGCTTAGACTTGTTTTTGAAATAGTTGAAAATAAGATTGTACTATGTACTCGATTATTTATTTATGTGAGATACACTCAGATGATGATTGAATATATAGACAAAGGAACTTCACAAAATATATTTTTCAAGAAATAAATAAATAAATAAAATGATAGTTTTGTCATACATATGCAATTGAGAAGATAATAATTTAACTCATGGATTATTATGTGCATATATTGATGATGATAATGATAATGTCAATGAATTACATTTTTATTTTTTCATAATATAAATAAATTTAAATTTATATTGTATATATCACATTTGTACTACACTGATTTTATTGATTGTTAAGTAGTCATCTCAAAATAATTGAATATTTTTAATAATAATTAATAATCATAAGTCACATTTGAAAATTTCATTGAATAAATACAATATAATACACATCATAATGCACTTGAATCAAACAATCTGAAGAGAATGTTGAGTCGGAAATGTTAATAAACAATGGGCACAAAGTCAAAATATATGTATGTTTACTGAATCCTTTTTTTTGTTTTTGTGTTTTTTTTTTTTTTTATCTCATCTTTCAAATTTGATCTTAGGAATCCCAAAATTCTCAGTCTGTTCCATTAAATTTGCACAAAATATCCTTTACATGTTCAATGAGTCGTCAATTCCAGGAAATAAAAATAATAATGATAATAATAGATGTAATTAACACTTGAAATATGTAAAAAATGAGATGTCGAATGCTGTTTTTTTTGTGTAATAGATTGATTTGTGGAATCAAGAGTACAAATTCCCGTCGGGAATAATACGAAAAATTGTACAATCTCATATGATATATTGTCTATACCTTTGGAATAGTTTGTATCTGACATAAATTCTTAAACTCTATCCTTGTCAGTTATCCCGGTTAGCCATTATAAGTGTGAATTGATCTTGATTATGAAAATAGACAATTAGGTACTGATGATTCAGAATTTGTATTGCACAAATAATTTGCGCTTTATAGTAGGCCTGAAGTTCATACGGTGATTGAAATTATTATTTTTTTTTATTATTGACGTCAAGTATTGGCACAATTTTTAAAAGATTTAAACATATTTATGTGAAAAATTGAAAATAATTGACTCACCTGTTGCAATCAAGTTTTCACTATACAATACCTTGGTAAAGTTATGAAATAATGAAAATTAAGATGATCTTGTCATATCTACGATGCAAAACTCTGTCTCTCTCTCTCTCTCTCTCTCTCTTTCCACGTACTGACGTGATTTTCTTAACTGAAATTAATTTTTAATATGGTGCATTATGTGCTACTACTCACATATTCCAGCTAATCATTATAATTTTTATTCTTTTGTGTGAAGCCATATCTGAATGAAACAAATGCTAAAATGTGAATTGACTATTTACAAAATATCAAGGACAATAATTAGAATTTTTAAGTTTATTGAAATATAATACTTACTTTATTTTATTATCTGTCGTGTGATCTTCACTTATTTTCAATTGAATTTATTTCATTGATTGTCCATTGTATGTGAATCACTTTTATCTTAAAATTCAACAATCAAATTTTTCAGTATTTATTTATTCATATAATTGAAATCGCGGGTTTGATCTAGTGGCAGTTTCGTAGTAGATTGTGAGTACAAGTAATCCAAACAGGTCGCGGGACATTGATAATTCGATGATTCAATCAATACACAAAATTATATGCAAAAACCTCTGGACCCGTTTCCAATCAAATGGTGTATCTTGATTGTGGTAAAAAATGGAATTTGCAACTCAAGAGAATAAAAAATTTCGTTGAAAATCAAAAAGTACATAAAAGTTCCAAAAATACACAACTCAAATAGATGACCTGGCAGTTTGGAGTAGCAAAGCATCAGTTGCAAGACAGAAATGTGAATTACATTCTGATACTTTTGTAATCTTACTTTATTTTCAGTTATTCTCATAAATATTTGTTATCTCTTGTTTTTTTTTTTGTTTTTTTTTTTTTGTGTTTCACACAATGTATTAATTAATTCCCACTGTTGGATTTACTATTGAATTTATTGAATAAACACCAGCTCAAATACTGACACACAACTAGACTCTACTATACAAAATATATAGTTGAGGTAAGATAATTTGTGTATTAAAGCTCAATTATATTACTGTTCATGTTGATGATGAGAGGTAAAAGGCTTGGAAATGACCATTGTTAATTGTAAATAAGGAATATTTTTCATTATTTTGAATAATATTTGAGTGAGACATTATTAGAAATAGATATTTGAGTAGTTTTTTTTTCTTTTCTCGGTACAGCAGGATAATCACACTCAAAATACAAGTAGAAAAGAAAACATTATAAGTGGGTAGGGGGTAACACACACAGACGCTACAAAATGCATTTGGCACGGTCGGGTCTGTGTGAGTTATCCCTTCTACTTACTAATGTTTTCTACGCCCAAGCTATTTTATATATGACAAATATTCGTATATATTTTGTCTTGTTATAGGCTCGATTTGATATGTGATTATGAAAATGTATTAATAAATAATCAAGTTCAACTCACCTTGTGGACTGATCAGATAAAATTCATGCTCATAATCTCGTCGGCAAACAGGTTGGCCTTGTCGAAGAAAATAATGTGCACCTTTTGGCAAAATTTGTCCACACATACAACACGCAAAACATTCCACGTGAAATACCAGTCCAGGTGTTTTTAAAACTAAGTCCGAGCAACTTATTTTCTCTAAACATCTTGCACATTTTATAACGAAAATTCTTTCATAATCCGTACGACAGTAAAATTTAAAATCTCGAGTAAAACACGATTGAGACAAAGGACGACCACACGCAGCACATACTACACAATCTTCATGGTAAATTTTATCTGTAACTTGCACGAGATATCGATCAGAAATTTTTCTATCACAACTGGCGCAGATTGGTCCGCGTGTTCTTGATTCAGTTTTCACCGGCGGATCTGTAAATATTACATTATCATTACTTCATTTTGAATGATTATTTTTTAAAATTATATTTCTATGTCTTTAACATTTCTTTATTACTGTCAAAATATGGCTCACTCAATCAATTTGGTATGAATATCAAAACGTCACTTTTTATTCATTTCCGAACGAACCGGATATTGGATCCTATTGATATAAAATAATTTCTTATCCTCCATAAGATGACTTCATGTCTGTAAAATTTCAAGAATTTTTGGTCCAGCTATTTCCAAAATTATGAAAAAATCTATATATTATCTACTGACCAATAATACTTTTGTATTTGTAAACTCCGAAAATATACAGATAAATTAAAATTGAATTGAATTCATTGAATTTTAAATAAGTCTTTTTATTTTAACTCTTTATGATTATTTATAAATTCTCATTTATATTTTTACTCTACGAAAATTCACATTAATATTAATAAATATTAAAATAATAAATAAATGAGAAATTTTATCTTTTACTATTTTGTATAGGTTTTTCAATAAAAATTCGATAAATTTATATTGCTAAAATTGAAAATACGCCCTTTAAATACACCTAATTGTCAAACTTCGCCATAAATATGATTCGTCATTTTATTTAATTATAATTATTGATTATAAATAGGATAATTGATATGCTTCCATATAATTTGGATTACTATCAAAAAATGAATATGAAATATAATTAATCTAAATTAATGTAAACTTTTTTTTTTTCTCACAATTACATGATTATTTCACACTTTTTTAATACTAAATACGAATTATATTCACTTTAGCATTGATAAATAATAGAGTGTTCTTGCATACAAGTATAAATTATTTATGATAATTATATGAAAAAAAAAAAAAAAAAAAACAAAATAATAATAATTTTGAAAGTAAATATTCCAAATATTCCATTGTATTTATCAATTAAAATTTCCAAATTAAATAATAAATAATAATTTTATTCGGAACCTAATTATATTTCACATTCAAATTTTCATTTAATGTATAATAAACATAAATTCATTATTAAAATTACCATTATTACCGCCATTCGATTGACGAAGTGGCATTGTTGGTCCTCCAGAAATAGTTTGACTTAATATTTCGTGAAAATTTGATATACCAGAAATATTCTGATAAGATTTTAACATTATAAAATCACATTCCAAATTAAATCTCACTCGCGTGTAAATTATATTTTTAATTTGTTTAATTAAGTAAATTAATGTTTCAACAAATGTGCGTATATTCATGAGAGTCATCAGAAAAATATATAAAATATCCAATATAATTATTTGATCGTAATTGCCACTCCAATCGTAACACCACAAATGAAATCACTAAAAAAATAAAAAATAAAGAAGAAAAAGGAAAAAGGAAAAAAAATTCCTATTCCATACGAAATAACAAACGTAATGAATTAAAAAGATAGAAATATGATTTTAGCAACACCGATGGACAATGTGAGTCCATATCAACTAAACTGAACGTATCTCGAAACATCTACCACACATGTATATACATATATATTTTTTTTTATCATCAAATTGTAGTATGGGAGTGGCAAAATGTTGCTCCGCCCTCGTGAAATCAACTATTTCATTGGTGACAAACTGTACCGCCCTTATATTTTCGTGATTGAGGTTGGCTGAAAGATTGTTCAATCAGATGTCGAGTTTACAAAGATCGATACGAAACTCATTTCATATATACAATATTAAATGTGAATTTTCCGAGTTGAAAATAGTGTGTGATAGTATTTTCTTATTTTTCCGTTTTACTTTGGATGTACTGTGATTCTAAGTGTGAAATTTATAATGAAGAGAGCGAGCTATGAATATGGTTTACACAAATATTATATATAATTATGCGTTTAAACTGTAATTAAATACTTGAAAGTTACGAAATTAATTATAAATCTTAAAAGCTCCAAAAAAAAGAAAAAAAAAAACAGGAATTTCATCCTAAAATAATATTGACATTTGATCGAATTGAGATACTGTACAGTTTATATAATTTTAAATTGTAACTGAATTTTTTTAATAACAAATTTTTTTTAGCTTTAATTACAAAAAATTGCACAATAATTATAATTATTACAAGTCATCTATGATAGTGATATAAAATCTTTTATTTCATATTTTTTCCATTATATTAATTAACAATGTTTAACCATTGTCAATTTATTCTTGATTAAATAAATTTAAACGACAACAAAATTCTTTTATTGTACATTTTTTAGATAGATTCTCATCAATTATTCCGTAGTTATATTAATATAATTATATTTAAATTGGTTTTGTTATAATTTTCTTTTTTTTCTAAATAGATTTTTGAATTTTATTTTATTTTCATTGCTCACTTGCATCCAGTATCTGTGCTAGATTGTATCTCGTTCTTCACTCATTTCCATCGTTCACTATATTTTATTTCTCCATATTATTATTATTATTATTATCATTATTATTATTATTATATTTTTTTATATATTTGAATATATAATATCCTCTTGTTTTTGATGTAGTGAGATTAAAAACAAAAATGGCCACATTGTGATAATTGTTTCTGTCTGTGTACAATATCAGCTTTTTAATATTGGAAACAATTGAATTGGAAAAATTTTCGAGACTGCGCTCAATGAGTCGACATCAGGAAGATACGGAATATAATGTTTCATGTAAATTGACGATTGGTCTTGGGTAGGTACTTCTACGTAATATTGTCAAACTCTTGTTCAGTAATATATTGATATTTCGTATCAATGTGATGAAAAATGTGTGTGTGTGTGTGTGTGTGTGTGTGTGTGTGTGTGTGTGTGTGTGTGTGTGTGTAGTGTCTACTAGTTCCTGAAAATCCATACATTTATTTCCTGCCACGGTATTGGGATTGTTTTTTATTTTTTTAATATTTTTTCTTTTTTGTAATTAATTAGTATTGATGAGAATATTTGGTGCAGTACAATTGTCTTTATTATACATTTCCAGTAGATATTTTGTCGATAGTTGATTAGTAGTAGCCTATCAGTATTGATTTTATAAATTGATAACCTATTTAAATGAATTGATATAACTATAATCTCAAATTATTATCACCATATGTCAATTTTACATTGTGTTTATTGATAAAATTATTGTATTATTTTCTCATTCCTACACATTACATTGTATTGTAAAATTAAACTCTTTATTCAAATTCTTGAATATAATTCATATAAAAATTATCATTTTTATAAAATCACACATTCATACAGATGACATGAATGATTATTATCACCCCTCCCCTTCTCCCTTCATCTCTCCCTGCTTCGCTCCACTAAAAAATAATTTTTATTTATTTTATATGAAAAATTTCCATACACTACGTTAAATTGAATTTATAAATCAATAAAAGTTTGAAAGTTATGAAATAATTTATATTGTTATTTATCAATTAATAATAATCATTCAGACGAATGAGTAATGTATATATTAATTAATATATACATGGAGAGGATTATCTGTTTTACAATGAAATGTAGAGGAAAAATTACCCCGCAGTCTAGTTTGCCTGGGATATTATTCCATTTTGATAATAATTACTATTTGTCAGAAGAAAAAATATTACCCATCAGTTTGGGAAAAATTATTGAAATACTTATTGCAACGACTGTTTGATAAAAATTATCCGTGTCGAGTAATCAGCTGATTCAACGTGTAAATGTCATACATGGCCCAATGCAACCTGTTCCAGAACTATTCGACAATTATCGAAACATTAAAAAACCGTTTTTCATGTAATTTGTGGTAAAATTTCCTCCAATTCAGTGGACAATTAAATCAAAGCCTCAGTAATTTTTGTCATTGCGGAGTGTAGGAAAAAAAAATAATGCACTGCATGGATAAAATTTACAGATGTAAGAGTAAAATTAAAACGTGTGTCGAGAATAAAATTTCGTATATATAATTTGAACAACTTTTAATCTTTTTAAAAATTACCACACAATGTGGTAAAATTTATTCCTAATTATTGAATCATTTTTAACTCATTCAGCTAAATATTTTAATAAAAATAGATAGTATTTTTTTGTATAAGTCGGATGTTCCAAGTCTATCCTGAATTTTCGGATAAATTTTTATGATAAAATTCTCTTCGTGTATATATATATTCTGCATGCATCACATTTCATTATAACGACACGAGTGATGCAATGAAATTTTTATACATGAGGAAATTATTTTTGTTTACCCATTATAGCGCGATAACTTTGTTTATTGTTAGTTGTTTTTTTTTTTTTTTCAAATAAATGAATGAGTACGTGGTTACAAAATAAACGAGAAAAAAAAAATAATAAAAAAAAATAATAATAATATGAAAAACATGAAAATAAGGAAGAAACAAATTGATTACATCTAAATTTTAAATAATATATTTTCGATAAAATAAAATCTTGGCGAACGTGACCATTATTCCGCAAATATCACAAATATTTTCATTGTTGTTATTTGATATACATTATTTTCTTACGCAGCGGAAATGAAACACTGTTGAAATCTTTTGTGTTTGTTTTTTTTTTCCATATTTATCAATTCGTTATCCATATAACGTCAATAATAATCTTAAAACATTCCCAATCATGTTTGTGTTGAAGAGATTTGAATGTTACTTTGATAAACTCCAGTAATATATAAGAGTACACGCATCGTCAATAATTTCAGTATAAATGTAACGTTTCTGTAGTGACATCGCATCACAAATCTTCAATTCAATTGTTCGATTGAAAAAAAAAAAAAAAAAAAAAAACAACAATGAAGTTGCAGAATACATTATTTATTCTAACTGTAATATGTTTTTATATTTTGTTGTGTTCACAACCAGCTGATGTAAGTTTTCTACGGTTTTTTTTATTTTTTATTTTTTTTTTTTGTTTCAAAAAATACATTTGATTTTTTTTATTCACAATAATCACTTATGTTTAGATGACACAGTCATGTGCAGTTATCCGTTGGTTAAGTGAGTTGAATAATAATAAATCACAAAAATATTTTTTTATCCATTATATATTTTGAATTATTTGAAAATTGATTACTACTCTTTCCTTTCCTTGTTTTCAGAAACTGTTTTCGAGCATGATATACGTGAACGTATGTAAATTCACTGTCAATTAATCAATGATATAATTATAATTGTATGGAAATATATGTTTATGTATCATTTACTATAGTTTATTTAACAAATATTTATTAATTATTCATTTGTTTATTTTTATTTCATGATAAAATGTAGGCTGCCATCATAAAACACCTTATATTTTGAATTAGTTGAAAATTGATTGTTACTTTTTCCCTCCCTTGTTTTTAGAAACTGCTACGAATGTTTCGATTGAGCACATCCACCTTGAAAGTACGACTGTTCCGATTAAGGACATCCATCATGAAAGTACGTAAATTCACTGTCAATTAATCAACAATATAATTATAATTGTATGGAAATGTATGTTCGTGTATTATTTACAATAATTTATTTATCAAATACTTATTAATTATTCATTTGTTCATTTTTATTTCATTATAAAATGTAGGCTGTGATCATAATAGACCTTGCTCAAATCAAGAAAGTTACGCTTGCTCCTCGGATGGATTCAAAGATGAAACAAAAGGCTTTTGCGTACCAAGTGAGTAAAAATTACCAACTTGGAGAGATTGACTCTCTCAACACACAAAACAAAAAAGATCCACGCCATATTTGTGTCTTACCGACTCTTACGGTGAAACTCCCAGTGGACACTTGATATTTTTTTCTATCATTTATTTCAACCAATTTAAAAAATAATTATTAAGCATATGTCTTTCGTTTTTTTTTGTTTTTTTGTTTTTTTTTTTAAACAAAAAAAGTACAACAAGAGTGAACGTACGTGAATTTATTGTCAATTAAACAATTATATAATTATAAGTGTATGTAAATTTTCGTTTGTGTATCATTTATAATAATTAATTTATCAAATACTTATTAATTATTCATTTGTTTATTTTTATTTCATTATGCAATGAAGGATGCTATCCTAGTAAAACTTGCTCTTATAAAAATCATAGATGCATGTGGTCCATATACAATCCTCTCTTTGATACTTGCTTACCAAGTAAGTAAAAATTATCAACTTGGAGAGATTGACACTCTCGACATACAAAAAAAAAAAGATTCACACCAAATCTTTGTCTCACTGACTGTTAAAGTGAAACTCTCAGTGGACTCTTGATATTTTATCTATCATTCATTCTAAATAATTTAAAAACTGATTATTAAATATATGTTCTTCTTTTTTAGTGACGACCGAGGAATGGAATGAGTTCCCTGGTAAGTCAATTTATTAATAATTGTGATAACAAAGATAATATAGGAATAAATCATCACACATATTTCATCAATTATTTCCTTACTTTTTGTCATTCTAAAATTCAGAGTTCTACAGTAATAATAATTAACTGATTGTGTTTAATAATCATGACAACTTGAACATCTACGTTTATGTATTATTTACAACAAATAATTTGATAAATTTTGATTAATTTTTTGTTTCTTTTTTTTTTTTTTTTCTTTTATTTCAACAATTAGATTGTGGAGATGTGCACTGCAACCATTCCGAGAGATGTTATGGTGTCACCAACGAGACGCAAATCAAATATTTAACACATAGGGATATTATTGATCGTTTATCATGAATCTCGTGGGATTGATATCTTCTAAAAATTCGAAAAACAGACTGTCACTATGTCTATACATAGAACAAAACACTCAGTGAACTCTAGATGTTTTAATAGTCTCAATAATCATGAATATATGAGATTAATGAATTTGTTTTACTCCACTCGTGTATTTAAACAACGATATTGAAACAATAAAATAAAATAGAATAATTGTCCATAATAAGATATTTCAAAATATATATTTTCTTATCTTTTTTCATTTTAAACCATTGGATACCATAATTTATGATGAGTAAAAAAATAATACATATTAAACAATAACAATGAAAATATTTGTGATATCTGCAGAATAATTGTCACGTTTGTCGAGATTTTATTTTATCGAAAATATATTATTTTACATTTAGATGTATTTGATTTGTTTCATCCTTATTTTCACATTTTTCATATTATTATTATTATTTTATTTATTCTTTAACCACGTACTGATTTATTTATTTGAAAAAATAAAAAAAAAAAAAAAAAACTAACAATAAACAAAGTTATTGTGCTATAATGTGTAAACAAAATTAATTTTCTTATGTATAAAATTTTCATTGAATTTTTCATGTGATTATAATGAAATGTGATGCATGCAGAATATTTATATATATAATATAAATAATATATTATGTAGAAAAATAATACAGTGGTGATAATATTAACTTGATAAATCAATAACTGTCAAATGTATAATGTCAATAGCGTCAAAAAATATGTGTGAAAATTATATATATATATCCCCCCATCTCCTTGCCCCCTCCTGTTCCCTCAGCGGGCGTTTAACTCACCCTCAATGTTGTAAAACTTATTCATATAAGAGACCTGTGAATGGGGAGGTATTTGCTAAACCTAGTATTAACTGTATCTTTATAATATTCGTGGGTTCTACTTTAGCCGAATCGTTTTCGGTGAACAATTAGTAATCTTTGCCACGTGACAGCCACGTGGCCTTATACTCGTGCCGGACGACCTTTTCCAGACGGTTTATGAGACCATCTTCCCACCTTAGTAAGCAATGAACAGAATTCTTAATATAAATATAATCCACACGCACAAACATACACATATATATATATGTGTATGAATAAACAATTGGACTCTTATTTATTTTGTATCAGAAATTTATTTAAATATTTATTGAGAAAAAAAAAAAAAAAGAAATAATAAATGATAGACTGATAGTTTTATTGAATTAATATAATATTTGGATTTTGAATGTTTCGATTGAGTATGTGTGTGATATATAATGGAAATATAAAATAATTTTCATGGTTATAATAAATTTTTAATGATAAATAATTAGTTGCTATTATGCAATATTATTATTTTTATATTGATATTTTATTCACGTTGTTTAATATTTTATAATAAGATAAAAATAAATATAAATTTTTAAATAAAATTATAAATCTAAAGGAGATAGTTCTATAAGTAAAATAAATACGAAAAAAATAATGTTCAGTTAATGGTTCAACATACAGATATGTCTTTCTTTTTTTCTTTTTGTTTTTTTTGTTTTGTTTTCTACACAGTAAGACGGTATTGTTACTATTTTTTTAATAATTTAACAGTTACAATTGACCAAGTGTATTTGACAATTGCATTCAAATATACCCGAGAACATGAGGAATTACTTAATTTCAATTGTTGAATATTGTAAATAATAGATACAAATTTGCCTTTTAAGTCAAATTGAGGATTATATATCACGGTTGTTTATACATAAACAATGAGTAGTTTCGACTTATTTCAATAGACGTTCACCTGTGCAATCTATATACTTGGGTGAAGATATATATTCTATTGTTCGAATTTTCTATCATGGGTGTTTGCCAAATAAAAGCCCAGTGCTGTTCTCCCCTCGTTGTGTATATGGTCCTTAGAGCCCCTCGATGATACGGCTAGTTGGGCCTCAAACCATAGTATACTTCTGTAACGCTTATACTGGGAGGGTTCGGTGCTTGCCGTGACAGCAATGCAAAGTATTTGATGGGGTCCACGTGCGACATAGAAGGGGCGCGCCAGCTTGGCGTTGTCTGCACTCGTTATATCTGATGTCGACCATATTTCAGACGGGATCAATAAGGCATGAATCGTCCGCCTCGGTGTTTAAAAACGATTTGGGGGTTTCCCCAGTCAGAATAATAATTGAAGCAAAGTCATTCTTTATGTAAATATATTTTATTGTTTTTAATATTTATCCTTAGATCATATATAAATTTTTTTTTTTTTTTTTTATAGTGTGAAAAATCATCGGTTTAATTTTTGTGATGAAAAAAATGCCAATTCAATTGTCATACTGTATAAATTGAATTTTATCGGTATTTACAAAATATTTAGATCATCATATTTCTTAATTATATATAGATGTATTGTTTAGATGGTTAGATCAAATGTGAGATCATGCTCAATGAATGAATTATCGTAGATATAAATTAACAGAGCTCGTGTAACACCACACGAACATGTACACAAAAATTTGTCTGATTACATTAAAAACATTTTTAAACATCTACTTCGGCTTTATTTTATTTGATAGATAAAAATTTTTCAATATTACAATATTATAAAATGAAATTATAATATAATTATCCATAAATTATCACGTAAATTATTATTGGATAAAAGTATTAAAAATAATAAGTGATCAAGGATTAAAGAGAATAAAAATTTACTTAGAGTTAAATTAGAAATGAATTACATTATTTATATGACAATATTGATCATGAAATATATTATCCCAGCGTGAAATATATATTGAGCGTAGCACACATATTTTGCATTGAAAATATAGATAAAATAACAATATCACCTGTGCATGACGAAAGATTATGTAAAATTGGTACGAACGTGATTCAGGAGCGACCCTAAAAATCCCGACAACAGAATTGCATCCCATAATTACACGCACCGGGTGAACAATAGATTTCACACAATGGTGAAGGGTGCCGAAAAATGCACCTGCACTATTCAGTCGGATTTTCTATTGTCAGGTTCCATTGCTGACAAAATGATCGAGGTTATACACACACACACACACACACACACACACCATGAATTTCCATAAATATTCGGAGCAACAATTTTTCTCCCCCTTTTGCGCATCATCCAGCGAATGTGTGTAATATTATTAATCCATAAATACCCAAGAATATATTATTTGTTGATCTTTGATATTTTACGTAGATTACTATATTTTTTCTTCTTCTTCTTCTTCTTCTTCTTCTTATTATTATTATTATTTTTGAAGTCTAGTTAACATTGATGTGAGGATTTTAACTAGGCCAGAAAAAGTACCAGTTTCTATTGAGCAGGCTATTCAATGTGGATCGAAATCATACCCAATATTTGAATTAAAACCCCACAGTCTGATAATATTTTACAGTGTGTATACAACTTAAAAGGGAACAAAAAAACTCGACAAAATATTGTCGTGGAGAATAGCTAGTTATATCATTTGTTTACTGTGCCAGTGCAACAGGGTTATATGTTTTACCGCCAATATTTACTCGTAAACAATAAATCCAACCCTCTGCATGATATTGAAATCAAAATTCTACTAAATATTTACTCGTGCTCTCTTTTCATACTAAAAGTAAAACAAAAATTGCGATTGAGTTGATGAAATTTTTCGTCAAGTCAAGATGTATCATATTATAAAGTGACAATAGTTATTTGAATAGAGAATGATTTGAGATAAATTGAAAAAAAAAAGAGAGTGTGTGTGTGTGTGTATGTATCACATATTCAGATTCGTCATTCTAAACAAAAATAATAAAATTAACTATCAAATTAATCCACAATAGTATCGGTGATATACTCGTACGATATAGAGCGCAACTTCTTATCTATAGGTGTCTATCGTATAATTTTGTCAAATTTTTCCAATTACGATTTACAATTTGGTGGTAGAGTCAATTGAATATGTCGCTGAGTTGCATTGGTGTAATGAGGACAGTTACGATGATGGAATTTTTTTCTCACTTGTTTTGAATTTAAAAGTTGCTTGGAAAAATCGAGAGTATCAGCACTAGTAGTAGTAGTAGTAGCATTAGTAGTAGTAGTAGTAGTGTGTGTAAGTGGTATAGCCAGCGTATAAACATAAGCAACAAACTGCAAAAGTAGAGAGAATAAGGTACACCAACCTCTACTTAATGTAGTTGGATTTCCTTGATATAGTGCAATTTTAAATATAAAATACATAAGTTGGTTTTTTTTTTAATTTAAAAATTTTTTTATCAGTATCTTTAGAAAATAATGTACATAAAAATTTTAGCACGGATCTTTAGGTTTTTTGCCATGAAGTAGAAAAACATTCGTGCAATATTTAAACTTGATATTTCAATAATAGCACGTGCACTGAAATGATCAAAGTATTTTACATTTAAAATACTGATCGGGACACGTGACATTATTGAAATATCTAGCTCAAACTTGATATAAATGTTCTTTTGATTTATACGCGACGGACCTAGGGGTGCATTAATTTTTATATACATGAGATATTTTCAAGAAATCAATGGATAATAAATAATTTTTAGAATATTAATGAAATTTAACTTTAATCATTTATTTATTTATTTATTTATTTATTTATTCATTTATTCTATTGTTTCAATTAGTCCCAAGATAACAGATAATGTTTAATTGTTGAGTTTTACAATCATTCATCTGATAATTTAACATTGGATTGGAATGAAACAAAGGAATTTCTCAATTTTTACACAATTTTCAATTGATCTATTTCAAAAATGAATAAACTTATATTAGTCATAGACATAAAAATGGGCATTACATAAAAAAATAATTTTTTCATAAAATTTTATCATCTCTATATGATACAAAATAATAATAATCTACAGTAGTTTTCACTCAATATTTCCCACACACAATCTCATTATTTTTTATCTAATAGATGAGACTTGCAGTTGTTTGAAGATTTTGATCATAATTTTTTTGATTTTTAATCTTTTTTCGCGATTTAATTCATTTGGATACTCTCAAATAACTTTATTTGAGAGTAAGTGATTTACTAAAGCAAAAAATTGTAGATGAAAATGTATATAAATAGAAATCGTGAATTTATATATTTTTCATCAATACTTAAATTCGATGTACGATTTTGCAATATTACACTACATAAGTGCGTTGCATATTTTTCAAATCTATAAAACAGATCAAATATACACGTGAAATTCCAATAAGTCGCTATCACTGCAGGGTATCTACTAAGGGCTTTACCTTTGTATTAAGTTTGACTGCATGATACAATAGGGAAAGCCTCACAACGTTTTCCCCTTCACTGGAGTTTTAATAAAACTATCCCCACCAGCGTACACTCATACAAGGAGAGACATTTTATTATTATACGTATGAAAAATTATTTATATTGTAAAAAGCTAAATGTTTATTTAATAATTTTTATAAAAAAATATTAGTCATAAACAATATTCATTGTAAATTTTTATAAGAAAAAAAAAAAAAAATTAAAAAAAATTAAAAACAAATGATTTTTATTGAATAATTACATTTATTCAATGGAATAAAAAGTCTGGCATAATTTTCAAAATAAATTCATGATCCACAATTTTCATAGATAAATTACTTTGTTAATCAAACGACTCATTATTTGTGTGAGACACATATTTAGCCAGGCAAAAGTTTATTTTCTTAATTTAAAATACGTGATAAAAAAAATTCAATAGAATATGTCAAAATTCAATTTTTTTTTTTTATTTTTTGTTTTCAGGGATAAAAATTATAAATAAAAAAATGTTAATAATCGATGGTGGTAATCTATGATTTTTGTAATAATCAATTTGTAAATGATATAATTTCCAATTGCATAAGGAAAATTATTGTATGAAAAAAACTGTACAGAAAGTGATTTTGACTGTCACAGTAAAGTATCTGTTTCTATCAAGCAGATAAGTTACCTTCAGTAAATATCATGTGACTCGATTAACCGCTCCAAAAAAATAAACTACTGGCCACAAGATTAAACTTTAATACCATTATATACTTTAGATCCTAACACTTTCAGGAATTAATTTGATAATCGGATATTTGATTATTTCAATTTAATCAATCAATGACAGAATGTTATTTTTATAATTATTATACATCAATATTTAATTTATTTTTATTAAATGATCAAATTGAATGAAAACTGGAAGATTTTTGTTATAATATTGAGATCCGAATAATAAATTGAATCATTTTATCCAATAAATCATCACTATTTGATATAAAGTCCCATCACAGATAGAATAATAGAAACTTTTCAATTCAGAATTATATCACAAATTAATTCACATTATTGCATAGTAATGTGATACATATACATTCTGTATATAATTATAAATATAAATATATAGTTATCACAGCAAAGATTAGTCTGATTGTCAAGATTATATGGAAAAAAAAAAAAACATTTATAAATGATGTATATCATAAAACATCGTAGTCGTAATGCTACAATAAATATCATGACCACATATATGTATACACATTATTGACATACATATATTTCAAATATGTCCGACATTGAAACTTATGTATTTATAATAAATAGATTATGAAAAATATAATTGTGTTAAATGTATCACTCAAATGATAATAATAATCAAAAGGTGATTCACCATGATAAATATATGAAAGTAAAGAGCATTAATATTAAAATATTCATATAGAAAAATAGAATTACATTGAGACACTATTTTTACCAGAGAAATTTTTATGTTTCACATGTTGGAATAATTTCCACACAGGTATTGGTGTCCAATATGAATTGTTAGTTATCGTTAATAAATTTCAATAACGGCGGATCAAATGTGTACGTCGAGGTAAATTAGATAATATATTTGTACTGGCATCATTATCAATATTAACTGACATCCGTCGCGGTGAATGTGGTGGCGTTGAATCATTTACATCAAGATCAAGAGAAAAGTAAATTGGAAATGAAGAACCACGCACTAACGTCGGAGTACGTGTCCCTGTAATGCAACTATTAATATTTCTTTTTCATATTTTTATCTGATTTTTTGTTAGTATATACGTAAACATAAATAATTTTCACATTTATTTCATTACTCCAAATACAAATTATTGAGAATGTTTACCAATAATACGAAGAGGTGGATGTTGTAAACCTCGGCCAACTCCTGACATTTGATTTTTAATAGGATCACGAAGACTGCATCGTTTTGATTGTATTGAATCCATAATTACAGATCGTCTTCCAATCTTCAGAGAGGCATCCTAAATTTTTATAAATCATAATTAGTAAATAGATTGAAATAAGATTAGTACAAAATGTTTATGAATATACCTGAAGATTCATGAAACGATTGCGAAACAATTCAATAAATGCCGCAATGATCGATACAATGAGCAGTAGTGCAAGAATACAATCTGTCACCTGGACTGACTTTGGTTTTATAATTTTGATACCATTTACAATAGAATAATTACTTGAATGCTCTTTTTCAGTATTATTTGTAGCAACAGCTGTATTTTCAAACACACTATCAATATTAATAATGCCTTTTGCACTTAGATAAGTGCAATTTTTATCGTGATTACTGGAAAATGTTGCTTCCATCCAATGCTTGTAGCCACTTGGGCACGTGTACAATCGTTGACGCTTGGATTCTATTTCATTATTATTATTATTATTATTATTATCACTAAAAAAATTATTTTCATTTTGATCGTGATTTGTATAGAACATGTGTTTCAGTGGATCAATAAAAAATCCAATGAACATTATTAATGTTACAATGATACTGATATTCATCCATATTGTCCGTTGGCCATTCATTATGCTCTGACTGGAAGACCTTGTTGAATTCCCAAACAGTTATCTCTTTCAATAAATATAGTTCAACCTCCGTGTTATTTCAAATATGGGTATGTACTATTAATCACAATTGAGAACGTAATTAAATTTTAGAATTGTAACTTTGAATGTAGCAAGTTGTAAAATTTTTTGTACATGTAATATCACGAGAAAAACTGTCACACATGTTGAAGTGATAATATTCAAGGTGAAACTTGAATATAATGTTATTTTGACGTCAATATTGATTTGTAGATGTGGCTAGTGGTAGTTGATGATCAGTGCGCAGGGCTCACCGATAGATATGAGAGTTGAATATATTCTATGGAAAAATCATGACAAGGTGTTTGTGTAATATCTTATCTTTTTTTTTTTTTAATTTTAGCGAATAATAAATTTCTCATTTACAATTATTGGTCGACTATCGATTGAACCAGATGCTATTTAAAAACAAACCTGGTGTATGCATCATCTAAATGAGCGCACGATTGAAATAAAACTTTTTTTTATTATTGTCGTAGAATATCCAGATTCAAAACATATGCAGTAGAGGAGATACGACCAGATAGATCCTGTCACAAACAAGAAGAATTTCACCAATGGGCAAGACTTATAATAAATAGTCTTATTCCCTTCCTCACAGTACTTCACTTTGAATTCAGTGATGAAAATTTTCTAATTGATTATCAGGGCTGAAGAAGTGTATCACTTCAAACACTATTAATTAGGTCAGAAGCAGATTTATATGATATCGATAAACCAATGTAGTTTGCCTCTGAAAAACATTAATTATAATCATGAATTATGTTATTGCTTTTAAACAATTTATAATAAACTTAAACGTTATTGGTCTAGATGCATAGCAATTGAATATTCAACGTAATCGTGAAGCCACCTGAATTCGTATCAAAAGTTATACCTAAATAAAAAAAAAACAAAAAAACAAAAAAGTGAATTGGTGTATCATTTAGTACTCGCGGATATGAACTAAGAAATAAATACAAACGTGTTTATCTATGGATATAGTGTAAATAGTTATGAAGTAGCAATAGAAGTAGAAGCAGAATAGCTAGATTCTTCATTGCGTTCAAGATATTGTGGCGATATCATAATACCAGTCGCCCACCCTAACCATCATACGGCACTTCGATCAAACCATAACCCAGGTAATACTTTAAATTCAATTACCTTTTACTACGCGTGATCAAACAGTTTTGATTCACCTAACATTGATACCAGTTGTACGAGCCATTTTGTATGAGACACAGGAGCTTTAATTTGTATTGGAATAAATATTTTGTTGTTTAAACAAAATTATATTCATCGTCATTATTCAAAAATGTACACGAAAAATATAATGTTTGAAAAGGTTCAGGATCATCCTGATGGTACATCTCATGGATGTGTATGTTACAGCTTTTGATATAACTCTACAGAAGATGAATTTTTTTTATTTTCAAAATACTCCAATCTGCAAGACGGCCACTTCATCGCCCGCCGATGGTAAGATAGAGTCAGATACTACTATGAATTTTTCAATGTAGTGAAAACTGTTGGATATGTAACAATATACGTTTATATTCGTATTCCAATGTAAAAATTTACAAATCATAATACATAAAACGGTTACTTATTACAGTTACTCTATGTGCGAATTATCAATATAATATTAAATATCACATTATATGACAAGGACAATTTAGCTACAATGATACCGAAAGAGGCGCTTGAATCTTCAAAACATCACAATAGACTTCGACTAATCATTTTACACGAGCTACCATCAGGGCCGTAAGTAGACATGAGGTGCAAGCAAATGTGAATAATAATGAATTTCGGTTAATGCTACCCAGTATTTATGTACACATATGTCACTTGATGGGAAGTGGTTCCCTAATGATTTATTTTTTATTGGTGTTACTGATTGTAATGATATAAAAACGATTGTAATTAAGCTCAATAAATGTAAGCGAGTCGGTGGAGGTGTACATGCGTTATTGAATGAAAGCAAACAAAGAAACTATGTAAGAACGCAAAGGATTGTTAATGATATGTACTCCACATATTATATTACATTTTGCAACACAACAATGCTTACAAAGTCAAAGAAATACTGAAATAATTATGAATTTTGTGTTGATTATCAGTGTATTGTGTGAAAGTTTATTTGAAAAAGTGTGGTAAATACATTTTCATGTAGAAGCTGCCAAAGCAACAAACCACTGTACTATGATAAGATAAAAGTTGTGATTTCACGAGTTTTCTTTTATTAGAATTGCTAAGTACTGTTCAATCTGTATTGTTAAATAAACCCAAAAAAAAAAAATGGATTATTCACTTTTAGGCCATTATGATGCATCAGCCAATGTTAATGTTGAAGATGATGAAAATTTATTGTGTATGTTAATGACAAAAATTTAGTCGCCACGTCGTAATATTTTCAGTATTGTGTTGATTGGAATCTGTTTTCAGGGGAAGAATCACCTTATGATTTGGCAGCTGATCAATATTTACCATCTAGTGAACAATTTGGTGAAGAATATGATGGTGCTGAATTTCATGAAACTCATGTATTACTTGCTGATGGTGGAGATAGATTTGGTGTATCAACTGCTACATTTGATACAGTGGAAGAAATATTGTGGATGGGTAACCAAGGGGTATTTATCATACAAATTTTCATCAGTTTGCGTTAGTAATTTATATGAAGAGAAGCATTGTCGTAAATAATATTATAAATAATTTCATCAGGGCCATGTGACAAGTTATTACGGTTCAAATTTACAAAAATACACATCATTTCAAGTGCACGCCAGCCAAGAAGTTCGGCACATTCATCCAATTGATGAGGGCATATTGTGTCTTAGTCAAACTGCTTTGAGAGGACAATTGAGACGAGGGATTCCACTATTTACTCATTCGTATATACAAACCAAATTCATTCAATTAGATAAATTTAAATTATTTGTCTTAATTATTATTATTATTAATAACAACAACTTCTAGATCTTCAAATATGATTGATATGCAATGTATGTTGCAATGTGGATCAAGATTACTTATGGGTGGCCATCAAGATAAAATAATAGACTTTAATTTAACAAGAGGAAAGGAAACTAGATTAATTCATGTAGGAGATAGTGGTTGTGCAATACTCAGGCAACACAGTAAATTTATTTGTGCTGGAAATCCTGCGGGTCGCATAGATCTAAGGGATCCAAATACATTGTCAATTGAGCATACTTTAGAAACTCACAGTGGATCACTTAGTGACTTTGATGTTCAAGGAAATTACCTCGTTACCTGCGGCTTCAGTACCAAGTAAAAAAAAAAATAGTTTTATTTCAACTATTTTTATTTTTCATTGAGGAATGTTAATTAATGTTGATTACTTTAGTCGACAGGGTCTTTCTGCGGATAGATTTTTGATGGTTTACGATTTAAGACAAATGAAAACACTAACACCTGTTACTACATTGGTTTATCCATTACTATTAAAGTTTTTACCAAGTTATTCCAGTAGGCTTGCTGTTGTATCACCATTGGGTCAAATGCAGTTACTCGATACTATTTATGCCGACGTTCAACCATCACTTACTTGTTTATATCAGGTGATATATAATTATTTCAATTTGTATTATAATATTGATAAATCAAGATAATTCGAAAAACAAAATAATTGTATTTAATTTTTTTTTATTTTTGCAATTAGGTAGCAACAGGAGGAGCTATGGTCTTGTCATTTGATGTATCACCTACATCCAAATGTTTAGCATTTGGTGATGCAGCTGGGTCAATACATTTAATGGCGACAAATACACCGAATCCACAATTTAACACGTTCTCAAGGTAATGATGAACTGAATAAAATTTATGTTAAGCAAATAATAAAAATCTTTATACAACATTAATATATTATTGATAATGATGAATATTATGTTTAATGTAGGCCTACAGAATTCGCAGACCCAGTTGAAACACTTGACATCATTTCTTTTGATGATAACATAACATCTTTAAGTACTGTACCAATGATGTACAATGGCGATACACTTGCCAGTGATTGGCCAGAAGAATTTTTGAAAAAAATCTATCGGTATATTTATTATTTAATTTCTTGATGACAAATTTTTCAAATAATTAATATCTTTGATGTTCCCGAATATTATTTTTATTTTATTATTTTTTTATTAGAAAAACTCCAGCCATTGATCCGGAGATTTTACGAACGATAAAAATGCAAGGGACCATCGGTTATGCACCGAACCCTCAAGCTTTTCGGAGAAACCAAGTGAGAAAATATTACTCTCCCACGTTTATACCGTACATCATCTAAGCATTTTGAAACTTTCAGTGATTTTTTGCTTTGTTTGTTTTCAATTGAATCCCGAAGATTTATTGTACAGTTTAAAATTATATTGAAACAACGAAAGACTTCTGAATTTACAAATCTTTCATATTCGTTTAATATTTTTTTTTTTTAATTTTTTAATTAAAAACAAAGTGAGACATAACATATCAGTGCCTAAAGCAAAATATATTCATATATATTTCATCAAATGTTTCTGATTGCATTGATAATTATTATTAGCATCTGCGATTCAAATTTTACTATGCATTTCTATTATATTTTATCAACATGAGTATATAACAATTGATAAATAATTCGATAGTTAAATTCAGATAATTATCTCACACATATTATGAATGATACATACAACAATGTATTTTTGTCAAAATATGTGTAATTAATAGAATGAGATGTAATTGGATGCCAAATAAATGCTTAATACAATATGCAAAATACGTATAATGGATCACTAATATTTCAATATACTGGAAAATAATCTACCGTTGTAATTAATCCAGTTATTTTCTAGAAATTTCATTCAATAAAATAATTTTAAAAATATATGTACGTATGTAACAAAAAAAAAAAAAAAAGAAAAAAAAATACTAATTTTATTTCTATCAATATTTTTCAGATTCCATACGACTTAGAAAAACGTCATGGTGTGGTAGCAAAATTATTTTCAAATGAGTCTCGACCAAAAATTGATGATGGAACATTTGTTGCAATACCAAAACGTTATCGTAAAATTGAAGTTAAGTATTCACGTCTTGGATATGATGAATTTGATTTTGATCAGTACAATCTCACGAGTTTTTCGGGCTTGGAAGCAACATTACCTAACAGTTATTGTAATGCAATGTTGCAGGTGGGTGTTTGATTCTAAAAGAGCATTAATCTTCAGTTAAAAGATAATTCATAAATATTTATAATTGATTTGACAATTTATTTATCATACCAACAGCTGCTGTACTACTGTGAGCCAGTACGTACAACTCTACTTTCTCACGCATGTCAGAAAGAATTTTGTTTATCATGCGAATTGGGCTTTCTCTTTCATATGCTGGACATATCGCGGGGTACACCGTGTCAAGCAGCGAATTTTCTCCGAGCTTTCAGAACAGTTCCCGAAGCTGCTGCATTAGGTCTTATTCTCAGTGATCTTCATCCTGAAGCTAAAAGAAAAACGAGTCTCATTAGATTAATACAGGTTACACAATCAAAATTATAATGTAATATTGTAATTTACGTTTATAAATTCTATTTTCAAACTTGCCATTATTTATTTTAGAGTTGGAATCGATTTATCTTACATCAGATGCATTATGAAATATTGGAAACTCGAAAGCGTCAACAAGAGGAGAAAGAAGCGGCTCGAACAAAATCTGGATTCAAATATGCGCCATTTGTTTATAATGAACAAGATTTTCCCAGTATACTTCAGGATCTTGGATCGCGATATAAAAACAATGATTCTGATAAAAAGAAAAGAAGAAAACAAGAGGCGGATGGTAAATATATGTGGATCGCCGCAAAAGGTAAACACGATTCATGTGTAAAACCTTTGCCACGGACACGTTTTTGTTTTATTTTTCATTTTTTATATATACTAGAATTAAGAAAACACTTAATATAATATAGTATAAGGATATTGTATATATACATCGTTTATTATTGCAAATAGAAAAAAATTGTAATATATATTTTGTATTTATAATCAATAGATATTATCTTAAAATGAATATTTTCTACAGACGCGAATATGATCCTTCTATATTTTCATTTTATTTATTTGGAATAGATAATATCAACAAAAAACCTGCTGAAGAAAATGATATTCGCGATGAAGAAACTGATATCAGTCGAATGTTTGGTGCAGAACAAATTCACATTCATCGCTGTCTCAAATGTAATCATGAAGCTTCAAGACATTCTATCATGCTGCTGTGCAACTTGATATATCCTGAAATGGGTAGTCCCAGTAAGCAATAATAAATTAATTGTAGAATAATAATAATAATAATAATAATTGTCAAATAAATTATTAAGATAATTTAATCTTTTTTTTTTTTTTTTTTTTTAATGTTTTTGCAGATGAGGAAATTCCATTTACCAAAATTTTAACTCGTAGTCTAAAACCTGAAAAAGTAACGCCTGCATGGTGTGATGGTTGCCAAAAATTTAGTCCAACTTTACAATCGCGACGTATCACAAAATTACCCCAGATATTGGTGTTGAATTGTGGTCTAGATTCCCAAAAGGTATTTTAGCTATTTAGTAAATATAATGAATAGTGTAAATGATAAAAGTATACATTCTAACGATATAAAATATAATTACATTTGCAAATATGTTTATACAGGAAAAAAAGTTTTGGCAAACTCAAATGGATTTAATTGTAAAAAAATTAGTTAATGGTAAAGAAAATAGCAGTCCATCATCAAGTCCCATACCAAATACCATTAAAATGTGTCGATATGGAACTAATTGTATCCGAACTGGCTGTCGATTCAGACATGTTGGAAAAGAATTAGAGCAAAGTCAATCAACACCAATAATACCATCAAATTTTCCTATTCAAACAGTAGCACCACCGAGCCACCTTTATTACTCACATTCATGGATTCCTCACAGCATTGAAGTGACATTGGATTCTAATGGCCAATTATCTGTAGAAAAACTAGAAAAAGTAAATCGTCAAATTACCATTAATAAACCAATAATTGTTGAAAATGGTCAAGGAGATAACAATTCAATACAACAGAATCAAAAATTAATTAAAATTAAAAAAGATAACGAAGATTTAAATGAAGAATATGCTACTTCACATGATATAGAAAATGATAGAAATGATGAGAAACAATCAGTAGATAAAGTACAAGAAAAAATTCAATATAATCTTACAGCAGTTGTTTGCTATGTTGATGATAAAACAAACGAAGACAGAAGACACGTTGTAGCATTAATTCGCGTTGATCCTAATTATCACGAACGTTCAACAGGTAGTGCAGTTGCACAGTGGTATATTTTTAATGACTTTAGTATATCTGCGGTGACACCTCAAGAAGCGGTTTGGTTTAATTTAGATTGGAAAGTACCTTGTGTATTTCATTATACAGCAGTGCCCGCTCCTGAACCATCAATGTTGATTAGTCCATTAACATATGATGTGTTTAGTGAAGATAAATGTGTCGCTCGTAGCGGTGGAACGCGTGGTATTACATTTACACCCTTAACCAGTGATGAAATGCCGAAAAAAGGTACTTTCATATGTGTATGCGATAAAAAATCACTTTTACTTTAATGTGATACTTTAGAATTTTTAATTTATTACGACAATATTTTCAGGCGAGTTGGTGGGAATTGATGCCGAATTCGTAACTCTTAATCAAAAAGAATCCGAATTACGTAGTGATGGAAAAATGTCTACAATCAAACCCAGTCACATGTCAGTGGCTCGTATCACTTGTATTCGAGGGTAGGTTTGAAAAAATTAATAAACAATTGACTGATTGATTTATTTAATAACTATAAATTTCTTTTGTTTATTATTATTATTATTATTATTTTGTTATAGACAAGGACCCTTGGAAGGTACTCCATTCATTGATGATTATATAAGTACGCAAGAACAAGTAGTGGACTATCTTACGAAATTTAGCGGAATACAGCCGGGTGATTTAGACGCAAATTTTAGCAGTAAACATCTTACGACTCTCAAGTCCACGTATCAAAAATTAAGATTTTTGGTTGATAATGGTATTATATTTGTTGGTCACGGTTTAAAAAATGATTTTAGGTAAACATGTTCAATATCCTTTTTTTTCTTGTTTTTTTTTTGTTTCGCAAATTGACAAGTAATATGAACTTTTGAATATTTCATTTATTCACAGGGTAATCAATTTAGTTGTTCCACCAGAACAAATTGTAGATACCGTATTATTATTTCATTTACCTCATCGTCGTATGGTATCCCTTCGTTTTTTAACGTGGCATTTCTTGGGCAAAAAAATTCAATCCGACACTCATGACTCAACGGAAGATGCTCGTGCTGCACTCGAGTTGTATCATAAATACGAAGAATTGCGGCGAAATGAAAAAATAACAGAAGCACTTAAACAATTATACAATCTTGGAAATGAATTGCAATGGAGGGTAAAGTTTTTAATTATATCTTATAGTAAATCAATTGTTGAAACTTTGTTTTATTTTTTATTATTTTTTTTTCCTTGAAGGTACCAGAAAGCTGATCTACTATAGATGATTCCATGGATATTGATACATTATCAAGTTGAGTAATTTTTCTCCTCATCGAAATGCTCAGTAAAAAAAAAAAAAAAAATAGATTTATTTACAATTTATTCACATCAATAATGCGTGTATCGGTTGTGATCAGAAAAAAAATTTTTCGCCGATATAAATTATTATTGATTATAAATTGTAATTAATGATACAGAAAAAAAAAAAAAAAAAAAAAAAGGAAAATTCGTTTCAATGTCTCAATTAATTTTTCGAATTTATCATTATAATGGCATCGTGGTAAATATTGATTGTCCTTTAAGATAAATGGCTTTATATGAAAAAGAAAAATCCCAAAAACAAATAACACATTATAGTTCAAGCTAATTTTTTTGGTTTTCTTTTTTTTTTTTTTCTTTTTATGTAAATTAATAATTTAATTTGAAAATCACAATGATACCATATACACCTCGATCTCACGAGATATACATGTTTTGATATTATATTAAATCGCAGTAAAGCCTTGGATTAATTAACTATTGTAAATATTAAAATCTGAAAGAATCGAATCAGCCAAATATTTGTCACATTTATGTGAACAATTCTCAATTTTATGAGCAAACTAAATTGAAATAATCGATAAATGTTTTTTTTTATATCATTTTTATAATATTAGTTTTTTTTTTATGAAAAAAAGTCATAAATATCAAATATATTTTGTCAAAACTCATATTCACGTTGTTCAGCAAATAATCATTATCAAACGTTTTTCTATTGTGAGACTCTTGCATTATTCTCTGAGAAATAAAATTTTGAGATTGAAAAATAAATTCAATGAATTCAAATAAGAATAATGAATATTTACAAACTAAACTTTATTCGCTGTTTAAATATTTTTGTAAGCATTTTAATTGACAAGGAGAAAAAATAAAAAAATAAATAAATAAAAAAAACCAAAAATGATACGACACGCAGAATGTATCAAATATAATGGTATTATTTGTATATTTTTGGATGCTTAAATAAAGAACGTTTTTCATTAATGTTTACAATATTTGAAAAAAAAAATTGTACATGCACAAATAAAAATACACTAGACATTGAATAATAGTAATGAACAGTAATAGAATTAATAGTAAATAAACCGTATTCTATTTCCCATATATTGCCATTATATCATTGCAATTTTTAATAAATATTTTATTTTTACAATTACATATAAGGTATTTTTACTAAAATTAAAAAATAAAAAAAAATAATAATAATAATATGGAAACATCAATTTATATTTGAATTAAAGTACTACTTTATTATTACTTTTTTTAAAACTTATTAATTTATATTTACATGTCAGTTCTACATTCCTATTCTTCAGGAGTTGAACGATGAATAAATTTTTCACTCAATAATTTTTTTTTTTGTTTTTTGTTCTAAATACAAATATTTAATCTAATTCGTAGATTTAGTATTGAACAAATAATAATTTACAGATTGTACATATACACTCAAGATTCATTCCACTTCGATCATACTCTTTACATTCATCAAATGTTTATATTTTTTAATAATAAATAATGATTAGTTACTCTAAAAGCACCGATAGTAGCTACAAATGTACGCCGCTACTGTTTATTTTATTCATTTTATGAAAATATTTTGTTCATAAGAATTTCAAATGGTTAAAGTAAAGGGTTAAACAGAAAAAAAAAAAATAATAATAAATATAATTTTTGTTTTAAATTGTAAAAAATGCATTATTGAAGAATGACTGCATAAAAAATATATTATATGATATTTTTCATTTGAGGCCAATTTTACTTTGTCATATTTTTTATAATTGAGCATCTGAATTCATTGGAAATAGAAAAATGAATTCAATATGTCAAAGGCATATATTTTAATTACACTGTTTGTTAATTGAATAATTATTGCGTAAAATTCGTAATAATTAAAAGTACCGGACGCTAAATAATATCATGTTAATGTTTACACAAATTATCGCGGGCTCCTGCAGTAACTAAGAAGTAAAAAAAAAATGTATATAAAATACACACAAATATCAATAATAATTATATAAAAATATTTCAATAATGCGGTCAATTATAATATTTAATATTATTATTAATCATTTTAACTATTATTTTTATTGTTATTATTATAGTTTCTGACTAGAAACTTGCAGAATCGAACAGCAGGAGCTGACGCAAGAGTATTCGATGGCAGTTAATTTAATATAATTGATTTATTAAAATAATTTATCTAGTGAAAATTGTCATCAGAAAATTGTTATTAGTTTCACCACAATCATAGAAATAATGATAGGTAAGGCACTCAGGATACTTATATATTCGATTTTATAATTTTAATGCAATATTAACGTATAAATTCGGTATTGCATTACGAAATATATACCAAAATAGAAATCGATTGTTCACAGATGATCATCGCCATGTTGGAAATGACCATTTCGATTTAATGGTTGTCGTTCAGGCATATCTGTTGGACGATTTCTCTTGAAAAATCCACACTGAAAAAAAGATTTAACACAAAGATAAATAATATATTTCAAAAATATAAAACACAATATATATATGAATAAATAAATAAAACGAACCTTGTGCAACAGAAAGATGAGTAAAAGCAAAATAATAGTACCAGCACACGCGGATAAAACTACAACCCATAGTGGGACAACATCGGGTGCCGGTGCTCGGACTGTTGGTTCAATATTGATATAAACTTCGTGACTTTTTACCACTTCACCCGCGGGTTTTCCAATAAACGGTAATTTCGTTATGCGCGTAACTAATTGTGTTGAAATCTTGACAGATTCATCGAGAGCTATTTTTTTCAGAGTCGTACCTTTGATTCTGTATCGAGCGCTAATCGATACTTCTTCATCTTTTTCTAATCTTCCTAATGTGCATCGCAAACTGACACACCTCGCTGCACTACACAGTGGCAGTATTTGTGTATCACTTGTTTCAAATCCATTCTCTTGATTTACAGACTGAAAGTCCACCGTATTCCGTGGTAAATCACTGTGTGGTCCAATATCATCATTCACTTGTTCATCAAGTGAATTGTAATTTCGTTTAATTCGATGTTGTCTCTCAAATTTTCTAAATTCACTGACAGTCATCATATCACTAGCTCTTTTATTTCGACTTATATTATCATCATCATCATAGTTTTCATAATTGTAATCATCAAATTCTTCGTTATCCTCATTGAGATCGTCAGTTCCTTCGTCAAAGTTTGTTCCATGTTTTGTCACCACAGTGCGTTGCTCTTCATATACATGTTTTCCATATGTATCAACTTTTTTATTACCATTAATCTCATGATTGCTAAATTCTTTTTTCCAAGAGCTATTACCACTCTGTGATTGTATTGCAGATTGGTATGCCGATGAATCGCCATTGGATCCATTAGAAATGTTGTATGCTCTTTCTTGTGTATATGACCATGAACTTTGAAGAGGAAATCTACGATCATCATTGAGACGACAATAAACTTTGCCATCTTCACCAACAATTATTTCTCCTTCGATTTTTGAAAAGTGACTAATTCCTGCATCATCATTTGATGCATAAACTTGTTCACCATATCGATTCTGTATTGGAAACATTGAGCCATCTTTGAATTCTAAATATTCCTCCATATTAGCCGATACACGAAATCGTCCAATGAATTGTAAATAACGTTTATCATGTTTGCGATATACTTCATACCCTACTGAATGCTTCAATGTATTTAAGAAATTTTCCATTTCAATATGTGATGTAATATTACGTAAACGAAATCCTAAATCAAATGGTTTAATTGATTCCTCGCGATCACCACTTATTGAATCCTTCGATGTGAGATATTTTTTTTCATTTTCATAATGTCTTTCATTACCATAAATATATTCTTTTAGATTGTGATCAACTGAATGACTATCACTATTCTCCTGTCGCAATCCATCTCTTTCCTTTTCATTTTGCCTATTTAACAATGTTAATTGTTCTTCACGTTGACGTATTTTTGCTTCCATTTCTTTTCCACGTTCACGTGATTCATCGTAATACTGTCGTGCATTATTCATTTGCTTGATATTTACATTGGTGTTTACACCACCTGTATGTTTATAATTTTGATTAATTTCAGAATTTATTTGAGGATTAAATGTATAGGTATGATTTTCTTCATGAAATCTGTAGCCATCTTTCCAGATTCCATCACCATTATCATTACTGCCATGATTTTGTGATATTTCTGAATTACCAATGAGAGTTTGATCATTGATCCTTCTAATTCCACTAATAGACGAATCACCAACACCAAGATGACTTCCACCACTTTCTGTGTGAATAATGACTTGTTCACCATTGTGAGGTGTTCCTACTACTGTTGATGAACTTGTTTTAGACGATGTTTTGGTACTGGTTGATGTAGAAATACCACCACCACCACTACCACCAGCAGTATGAGAACTCTTCCATGAATTTTCGAAAGAGCCTGATCTTTCGGTGGAAAAATCATACCCCGTATGAACATTAATAGTTTTACCTGTGCCAATGGAGTGTTCATGTACAATACCAGATGTCGGATAATTTAAATATTGTCTCCGTCTTTGTTCGAGTTTTAAACTCAATGGATTAGCATTTGCAGTGGCACAAATGAGGGGTCCAGATGTTTCAGGCTGTTCAAGTAAATATACTAAATCATCTCTGGCGAGTGTGGCAGCTGGCCAAATAAGAAAGACCTCAGCTTCTTCAATACGTGATGGACCATGATTTCTTATAGTATAATTATGTATAAATGCCGGTCCATATTCAACATCAGTTGTTGCATTGACATTGGTGTAATTATCTGGATTGTAATATAAATCTTTTGGTTTACTTTCTCCTTCAATCAATAATTCCGTTTCGACCCAAATTTCAAGTGAAAAATGTTTGATATTATCATGAATTGTATTTGAATTTTCAGGATTTGTTGAATTGACATTCATATCAAATTCATACGAAGATTTTTCATCGTGTACATCGACTGGCTGAAGTAATACATTAAAATGAACGAGATTTCCATTAGGTAATGGATTACCAATATCACATTTAAGTGTATTATTATTCGATTGTTTTGGCGCTGAACATTGTACCGGAATTTCGGCTTTGTCAATTCGTTCAATCTTAATGTAATCGACTCCCGATGGTAACTTGAGATTGTATGTAGCCTCGAATGCATCCTCATTTACATTTTGCACTAAAACATCCAACTCCAATCGATTACCTGAGCCCAAAAGATATTTGTTGACATTGGGCGTTACGGTGAGTTGAAGATCCGGTGTACAGATATTGTCTGAACCGCAATTCTTGCGGATAGAGAGTGTATCTTTTCGCGATGAAGTTGTTGCCAACACTGGCCGAAGGGGGATTCGTGGATCGCGAGCTCGATTGTCTGGCCGGCGCTCCTCTAATAAACTCATACGCATTTCTGCATCCAATGATGTCAATTTATCACGAATACTTGGAGTTATGTAGACCTAAAATATTCAATTTCTAATTAAATATTTCAATTTATAAATAAAACAATATAATATCTATATACAATTAATATACATTATTATTTACCTTTACAGTACGACAAAATTGTTGATTACGATCAACAGTTATTGTATGATTCAATGTATTTCTGCCCTCGTGCTCAAGGAAAAATAGTCGTGGGCTTTTGGTTTTTTTAACATCAAGAACATATTGAACATTGAAATCATAAGTAGACATGACGCCGTCACCCGTATACTTGAAACAAGCCTTCAATGGCAGGCAAGCAACGCGAGTAGTGTCCGACAATGTACATTGTCGTTCATCAAGGGATATGAGTTTTGATGTTGATCCAAACTCGACATATGTATCAGACGGTACCATTTTAATTACTGGCCGTGAACGGAAAAACATTGCTGTGCTAGATTCATATGAGCCCACCACCATGTCCGGATAAAGATTGCCATCGAGATCGAGACCACCAGCAATAGAAAATCCAAATGTCATCACTACATTACTCAAATCTTCAGCATAAATAGCCTGAGAATATTTTCTCGATGCTCCTTCGTGTGATCCATGATAAATATATATTGCGCCTCTTCCATTAATACCAGCATAAGGAGCACCCACAGCAAAATCATCATATCCATCACGATCAATGTCACCGAGGGATGCCAAAGATAAACCAAAACGTCCTCTATTACTCTCGCCATCTCTGTTATTAAAAATAAATTTAATAAAAATTATTATTATTAAATAAGCTGACGGACAAAATGAAAAAAGAAATAAAGAAAAATATAAAAGAAAACACACACACACACACACACCTGGTAGTGAATTCACGATATTTATCCGGACCTTTACCATAGAAAATATAAATCCGTCCAGTTTCAATATTCATCTCGGAATTTTCGGGTATAGTGTACATTGGCGCACCAACAATAAGATCATCTAGATTATCACCATCAATATCACCGCAAGCTAATGAATAACCAAAATATCCTCCCATCTGTTCGCCCGTGATATTCTGATGATTTGTCATATTGGACGTGAGTAGAACAACCTGTAATAAAAGAGATAATATAAAAATTCAATTAATACTAATTCGAAAAATCATCAAACGTATGTATATGTTTTTATTACTTTTCCATGGAGTCCATAACCCCGGGGCATACCAACTGCAGTACCACTGTCACCATTGCCAATAAAATCACCAGACGTTACTGAATAACCAAGATAACTGTCATCTTCATCAGGTGAACCTTCTTTTGTAAACATTACTTTTCCACGATTATTCAACATTTGCGTATACGTTTGACCTATGAGAAAAGAAAAGGATGATAAAATTTATTTTACAATGAATATTATTCAATAAATTAATGAATTTAAACTACAAAAAAAAAAATGGCAACTAAGCATATAATAAAGTCAGAGGTCTTATTAATTGTCAGATAAATTTTAGTTATTCGTTGTTGGACAATTCAAGCATAAAAGAAGAAAAAAAAAAAAAAAAACATCCGTCGAAAGCAATCGAGCCAATCGTCCATGTATTTTTATTTTTCATCATTGCTTAATTAGTTTTCTCTGGCTTTGTCTGTTGATTCGCAGGAAGAAGCTGTAAATAAAGCTCGGCCCACACCTGTTAAAACCACCCTCAACTCACCTGGCAGTGATTTCAATATTATTCAACATGAGAGAAAAAAAAAAAAAAAAAAACCCAATGTTATTATTAAATACTCTCAAAGTTTTTTTAATTCACATATAATCACACCTGATGGATTAAAAAAAATACTTATTATATATATATATATATATATATATATTTTTTTTTTATTATAAAAAAAAAATAGATTAATTATCGTAATAAACCACAATTTTTCATATGAAAACCACAAAATAACTAGCCAATTAAGATAATGTATATAGTATATGTTTATATTAATTTGATTAGAGGCACTGCCAAGCAAATGTCATGGGAGGTAGATAAATAAAAGAGAATGCGTCAGAGGGAGGGTAAAGTAAATAGTTTTTTTCTTTTTTTTTTCCATTTAATAATAATTTCATTATTATTATTATTATTATTATTATTATTATTATTATTATTAATATTATTATTCATTTTTATTTGTTGTTTAATTTAATTGGAAAAAATGAAAATTTTTCTAAATTTATTATATACTTCACTCTCTTATCTCATCATCCATTCATTTTATCTAATATATTCTATTGAGGCAAACAAAAAAAAAAAGAAAAAAACCAAAAAAAAAAAAAGAAAAAAAAAATGTTAATATGGCATATTTTATAGATAAAATCCATTGAATTTTTCCTCTTTCTTGTTTTCATGTATACTTTTTATATGGATATATTTTATTTCATTTACACTCTGTATGTAATTTATGGGGTTGGGGTGATTATGGGGGGGGGGGGAGGACAGCGCGAGGGCACGCGTTTTTTCTTTTTTTTTTGGTATTTCATGGTGTACCTTGGAAGACACCAAACGACGCATTGCCAGGCGGTACAAAGGGAAAATTATCCAAACGTCTCATGACCGAGTATAGCTGACCTGTAATTGTTTCAAAGAAGAATAATATTTCTAAAATTTAGTGAAAATAAATTATAAATTTATATCCCTTTATGAATAATATGTATATATGATAATTAATATAAAAATTTATTTTTTATATATATAAATAATGTGAAAGATAATATTTTACCTTGCCAATACCAACTGCCTGGTGCACCAACAAAAATTCTCTCGCCATCCTGAAATAAACAGTGAATTTATCATATATATTATTGTTGAATATATATATATACATATATTATTATTATTATATTATATATTATATTGTAGATTTATATGTAAAAAATTGTGTATGAGTGTATGTGTTAATATGCGTGTGTCGAACAGGAAATGGGTCTGGATAAGTCGAGTGATAATATAAACTTGACGCGTATAACTATTGAAGGTTTAATGACACTTATATCTATATAGATATAACATTTGAAATACTCATTATTATTCACCATGAAAATTACTCTATACATGTGTACAATCTCATAGAAAGGATCGACCTTCTATTCAATTCTAATCGTAAAAATTTCACTTGCAATTCCAATGAACCGAACCAAAATGATAATATCTATGCAAACTTGGATGGAAATAAAAAAAAAAATAAAAAAAATAGAAACTAGTTAAATATTATGGAGACATGATTTAACGTGTCAAAGTAAGAAAAAACAAAACAAAAACAAGACCTGAGTATTCTCATTTGTAGCTACAGTGTCATTTGAAAGTGTAAATTATTCAAAGTAATTGTCGTTGTCGTTCAATTGTACAATCACTTAACAATTCTGGGTAATACATTTAATATAATCATGAAAGTCGTACATACAACGTGATCCATTTAACTATAATATAAAGAATATAAAAAATATAAAAAAAATACTCTCAACCAACAACAATAATAATAATAATAATAATAAATTTAAAAAAAATAATTGTAAACTAACATAATTCAATTAAATATTTGAAAATACATGTGTTATATATTAGATACTTAAATTATTGTGTAAATTAAATTTTTAAACAACACATTTGCATTATATATAATATACTCTTACATATAAATGGACTCAAGAGAATCAATTGACGCACTTGAATACTATACTTGAAAATATTTTTATCATTACTTTTTTTAATCATCGCACAATCACTGGCTTTCTATTCACGTTGTCACAAATATAAATCAAAATCTTTCACATGTGCCTGTCTCTCTAATTGCTCGTGGGAATCCACAATAAAACGGCCATTAACAATTCGCATAATAGTACAATTTTAATAATAATATTAATAATAATACTAATAGAATGGGTGTTAGATATAGAATTGTATTTTAATTTTTATGATCGTTGAATATTAATTTAGATGAAAACTTTTGAAATATTAATCAGTCATAATTATTTTGTGACAGTGACTGTGTCAATTTAATTTTTTTTTTTTTTTTCGTACCACCTGATGGACAAATAATAAATCCAGTAGATTAATTTCAACATAAAATGTTTAGTAATGTCACTTGAACTTGTTCATGTGTATTAACAACTTGACATTCTTCGCTGCTTTATTTATGACACGTTGAATAGTTTTATAAGTGTATGCATATTGAATAACGGTATGGAAGACACTTACGGTCAAACAAACACGTATAGTTGAAGGTATATTAACTCTATGAGTATTGAAAGTCCTTCTTGAATTCAAATCACGTATTAAAACACTACTATATTCAATACGAAATTCCAAATAATATTATTAAAGTTTAGTAAATAGAAATTTTTTTTGAAATAATATTTTTAGTTGTTATTTATTCATTTATTTATTTATTTATTTATTTATTTATTTATATTGGTCTCTGGTAGTTTGAATATGAATAGAATTAGAAACTGGCGTTTCGTCTTCTTCTTTTCTAGTTTAATTTGGCATGAAAACAAAAAAAAAAAAAAAAACAACAACAAACAAACAAAATTATTTTCATTTGTGGAAAAAAAAAAATGTTGATGGAAAATAAATAAAAAAACGAGTTCAAGAAAGAAGATTTTTTTTTTTTGTTTACTAGGTAGTTATAATTAATTGATTAATGTTGTATAATAAAATAATAACTAGATCTGATGAACAGTTTTGAAGATACAGTAATTCAAATTTAGATTTAAAAAGCCTATAATTAGAAATACTTTTTTTTTTTTGTTTTTTTGTTTAAAATAAAATGTTCTTAATATAATATTTAGATGATGTTTATGAGAATCGGATAAGGTGGAAAAGAATGAATTGACCAATTCGCAAATTCAGGCTATTCTAATTTAACTTCAATTTATATCATTGATTTTATTCATTGACTGGTATAATATTCTATTACTTATACAAAATTTTGAGAGTATCGTGTAAATAACACAATGAAAAAAGCAAAATATGAAAAGTTGAATGGAAGAGAGTGAAAAAAAAAAAAAAAAAAAAAAAAAATTAAAACACTAAAAAAAGGAAGTGAGGAATGGAGATGGAGATGAAAGACAGAAATAAAACTCGAGTCGTTCATAAAACAATGTTAGAAGGATGAGAACACCCAACGTGTAGGTGGTCCCTGCTCAAGGAGAAAATACAGACACGGTGACAGAACAAAATGTCTGTACCATAAATGGACATCTCTCGAAACTCTGCTGCTCGCATTCTCTCCCAATCTCTTGCTCTCTCTCTCTCTCTTTGTCTCTTCCTTTTTTTTTTTCTTTTTTTTTTCTGATGACCCTGTACGTTATATTTCACTCTTATTTATAAACAGAAGCCTCGATTACCTTATCGAGATATATTAAATATATATGAGAAATCGGTGTTGGTTGTGATATCATGAATCAATTCCAACTGTTTTCATCATATCACAATTTTTGAATGTGTAAGTATAAAAAAATCTGGTATATTGAAAATTTGATTGAAATCACTGATTTAATCAATTAAAATGATAATATCAATATTAATACAATAAAATCATCGAATAATCATAAAGTTTATCACTACTAATAATAATAGTAGAAAATTTATTATCAATCTCAGTGTTATTATTTTGTTATTTAAACAAAAAAAAAAAAAAAACAAAAAAAACAAACAAAAAACAAAAAATTCGGCGTCGACTTTCAACATTTGCTCACGATTTCTTTTCAATTTTTTTTTCCCTCATATTTTTTTTTTTTTTTTGTTTCTTTTTTTTTTTTTTCTCCCCTGTGATCACACAACTGTTGTATCGCCTTGCGTGTATATTTTTGGTGCATCCTCTAAACCCCCATCCTCATTCCCCTTCTCGAAGGTCCCACCACTGATATTTATCGTTAAACATGAATATTATTTGTGCATTGGACGTGGCAGCTCGTGCGACCAGTAGCCACTGCTGTTGGCTCGTGCGCGATTCAGAACAATGGATAAAACCAAGTTGTGGGTGCAGAAACAATAATATCAAGAGCGTGGCTGCTGCCACATCTCACATATGCGCCTATTGCCCACACGTGCGCGTTTACCATTTTATTTTATTTATTATTATTATTATTTTATTTTATTTTTTTCTCCAAACAAATAATTTTCATGATGTTTTCATTTTTTATTTATTTATTTATTTATTTATTTATTCATTTTTTTTTTTTTTTTACATTGAAGTCTATTGTTACCAATAAAGTGTATCTACAATATAACGTGATGAGAGGGATAGAGAAGTTGAAAGAGAGATAAACATTGAATACTTACAAGATAAAAATTTGCAATTGAAACAATGGACCTGTACAATAGTGTGTATATATATAGAAGACACAATGTCTGTATGTAGAAGAATTGTATGTGTAAATGTAACACGACGTATTTATACATGAGCACGTATATGCAATTGAAACGCAGTCTATATGTCCTGAATCAAATATGAAAAATAATATGAAATAAACAGAAAAAAAAAAAAAAAAAAAAAAAAAAAACAAGATGATGAAGATTGAAATGTAAAGATTATTTATCAACTATGTAAATACATATAGGTGTATGATTAATATATTTATATGTAGCAATCAGTGTAGGGTAAACAGTTTTTCTTCTGTTTTTTTTTTTTTTTTTTTTTTTTTGGATACTCGATTTTTTGAAATGATTCAAAACCCAGTGCTTTATATGACAGTAGAAAGAAAAAAAAAATATATATATATATATACATTGCATGTTTTATTATACATGACGATGAATTTCAGATGATCCTGGGATAATTCATGTGGACTATAGTCATGTGGGATCGATGGGTTCATTGATAGTCGTTACTAAATCAACCCCCACAAGTGATTTAATACCAACATTTATGTATACGAATGAATTTACAATTTATATTTACATCTTGTGTCTTTATTGTCATATGGACAATGGTATTTGTCTGTTATTGTTTATAAATCGTAAGTAGAATTGAATTTGACTAAAAATCATTCATTCTCAAGTCGTGAATATACACGAAATTTTATCCAATGAATTTTCACAGGACCAACTCGAGTATTAACATTGAATTGGATAATTCGTTTTTTTTTTTTTCTTCTTCTTCTTCTTAAAATACATGCATTAAACATAAATAGGACAATTC